>JAUDYJ010000015.1:9479380-10084380 GCA_030761175.1 Masticophis lateralis
CCAGATGTTTGCAAACTATGCTAGAGAATCATTTCTGGTTGGGTTTATCCCAATGGTGAAATCCAATTTTTTTTTCCTACGGGTTCTGTGGACTTGGCTTGGTGGGCATGGCTTGGTGGGCGTGGCAGGGGAAGGATATTGCCAAATCTCCATTCCCACCCCACTCGGGGGCCAGCCAGAGGTGGTATTTGCGGGTTCTCCGAAATACTCAACATTTCCGCTACCGGTTCTCCGAAATACTCAACATTTCCGCTAACGGTTCTCCAAATTGCTCAAAAATTCCACTAACGGTTCTCCAGAACCTGTCAGAACCTGCTGGATTTCACCCCTGGTTTATCCCGTGGTTGAGAACATTTGGGGTGCTGGATAGCTTTATAATTTTGCAAAATGGGGAAGAGGGTATAAACACAGCAACTGGAGAAGATTTGGGTGATCCAAGCAGCTTGGATGAAGGCACGTCTCCTAAGATAGGTTTCTGGGAATACATCCCCTCTCCTTCAGGGGTTGTATCAGAGCACATGATTATACAACTTGCCTAGCAGTTGTTAAAACTTTATAAGAGATCATATCGCCTCCCTAGTCAAATAATACTCTGGAGCTAAATATCTTAAGAAAATAAGGCAAAGGTTTTTTTTTAAAAGGGCTGCGTTCAGGAAACTTGATTTCTTGCAGATATTTCATTACCCAAACTAGGTTAACATCATCAGTGCTGCTAAGGACTGGGGTTTGCTCTCAGTTTATTACATTACCAGCACTGATGATGTTACCTAGTTGGATCAAGTGGCAATTGGACAGGTGATTTCCACATCCCCTCCGTCGCAATAGACTTGCCCAACAGCACTGAGGCAAACCCCAACTCTGCTCCGTTCATCGTTGAAGAAATGTGCCTCGCCCTCAACATTGCTAAACAAAAAACCATTACGAATGAGTTGGAACATGCAACCCCCATGCCCTTCTCAGTTTCATCACAAGCAATTTTCCTGATCTGGGGTGTGTTTGTGTGTGTATGTGTATGTATCCACAAAATATAGAGGGAGAAGTTGTATGGACAAAATCAGACAGAGAAGTTGCATGGATAAAATCAGAGGGAGAAGTTGTATGCACTAAATCAGAGGGAGAAGTTGCATGGACAAAATCAGGGGGAGAAGTTATATGGGCAAAGTCAGAGGGAGAGGTTGCATGGACAAAATCAAAACGAGAAGTTGTATGCACTAAATCAGAGAAATTGCATGCACAAAATCAGACGGAGAAGTTGCAGGCACAATACCAGAGGGAGAAGTTGTATGGACAAAAGCAGAGGGAGAAGTTGTATGCACTAAATGCTTGCCAGAATATAGACTTAAGAATTTGAAGACTCTTCTATCTCATGCCTTGAGATGTGCACCTAGAAATAAATATTCTTTTGCCAGCACACAGAATAGGTTTTATCTAATTAAAATTTAATATGTTTTTCTAAGGCAATCTTTTACGGCCCTTGTTTAAAATCAATATTCAGAATAGCAGCAACTGCAGTCTTACTCCGGCTGTGCGTTGTTGGTGCAGCTGCACAGATTGGGTGTAAAATCTCAGCGAAGGAAGCAGGAAAGGACACCACAAAGTAATCGTCAAGAGTCAGTAAATTTATTATTCTTCAAAGTTCCTGTATGCACAACTCTTTGGAAAGAGTTTTATCCATTTCACAGAAG
This sequence comes from Masticophis lateralis, assembly GCA_030761175.1. NCBI lineage: Eukaryota > Metazoa > Chordata > Lepidosauria > Squamata > Colubridae > Masticophis > Masticophis lateralis. Next base: position 9,481,066 of record JAUDYJ010000015.1, read on the forward strand.
TTCATGAACACGATTAGGATATAAGCCTCATAGCTTTATTTTCAATAAAGCGAAGTTTTCAATTGAACGAAGAATTAACAGAATTTTGCCCTGAGTACATTGATTTTTTTTTTCAAGAGAAATACTACCTTCCATTTTTTAATATAATTAAATCCTGTGTTATACTTACCTGTGGATTTTATCTCAAGACTTAATAAGCAATCGCCATGGACATCACCCATCCATTCTCTATAGATAAAAAACAGATTTTGGATTGAACCCACAGTTTATTTCTTATTTATTTCTCCCTCTGGCTTCCCATTTTTTTCAATCAAATACAGATTGATTCAGGGGTGAAATGTAAAAATTGTTACTACCGGTTCTGTGGGCGTAGCTTGGTGGAGGTGGTAATGTGACTGGGTGAGCGTGGCCAAATTTTTTTTTTTTTAACTTTCCAAAGCATTTTTTCTAATGCTTTGAAAAGCTTCTGCCGATCAGGCAACTCAGTTGGGATCGTCAGAGAGGCTTTTTAAAAAATACCTCTCTGCCGATAAGGAACTCAGCTGGGATCATCAGAGACTTTTCAAAGCATTTTTTTTTTTACCACCTCTTCGGCCAAGAGGTTTCAGAAAAAAAAATGCTTTGAAAAGCCTCTGACAATTCCAGCTGAGCTGCGCGATCATCAGAGGCTTTTAAAAAAAAAGTTTTAAAAGCATTTGTTCGTTGTAAGAGGTTGTACAAAAAATGCCTTTAAAAGTAAAAAAAAAAAAAGCCTCTGATGATCGTGCGGCTCAGCTGGGCATGGTGTGTGTGGGGGGGGGGGGCAGGGACTTTTGCTACCGGTTCTCCGAACCATCCACCACCATCGCTACCGGATCGGGTGATCCAGTCCAAACCGGGAGCATTTCACCCCTGTATTGATTAGAACAGGGGTTCCCACCATCGGGCCACAGCCTGTTTGAAACCAGGCCACACGAGTGATGAACAAGTGTCCGCAAAGCTCCACTCACAGGAATAGCCGACAAGTGCGCACCTGTGAAGCTGCACATGTGCAAAACATAAGGCACTTGAACAGAAGGCGTTTGGGCTCGTCTGCAAAGCTCCATTTGCACAAGTGGAACTTCACGCACAAACACAAGCGCCCACTGCTCGTGCGAGTGGAGATTTGTGCGTGAACGCAAGCACCCTCCACTCAAACATGCTGCTCGCGCCAATGGAGCTGTGTGCATGCACAAATGTGCCTGCCACTCACACTCACACACACACACAAACACCTCGCACTGGGCCAGGTCGCCAAGCTGCAAAAATTGGAGACTATTGGATTAGAAGACCTGTCTTCTTTCCCCTGATTCTCGGGGGGGGGGTCAAACTCAAGGCCCAGGGGGCTGGATCCATCCTGTGGGGTGCTTAGATCTGGCCCGCAGGGCTGCCCTGGAAATAGCAAAGGACCGGCCCACGGTGCCTCTGCCAACGAAAACAGAGCTCCATTTTTCGCTGGCAGAGCGTTGCAGGAAGCTGTCGTGGCTGAAAACGGAGCTCGGGATCCCGTTTTTACTGGTAGAGCATTTGGGCTGCCATAGGCACTCCCGACACTAGTGATGTCACCCTGGCCACACCCACACTGCCCACCCCCTGCCCGAGGTCAAATACAACCCTGATGCAGCCCTTAATGAAATCAAGTTTCACACCCCTGCCCTGATTGATAAGCTTAAACATCTTAAATATCGGTCCCAATGATTCAAGGAAATTGACCGCACACAAGACGGATAAAGCTCCACCCCAGCAGCGAAATTCTAAATGAACCTATAAGAAACAAAAGAGAATGCTATAAAATGAGAACACACCTTACAGGAAAGACTAACCCACCAACTAAGGTATGGTGAAATACAGGCAGTTCTCGACTTACAACAGTTTCATTTTGTGACCGTTCCAAGTGACAAGGGGATTGTAAAAAAAATTGACTTATGACCGTTTTTCGCACTTCTGACCTTTGTGGTCACGAGATCAAAATTCCGATGCTTGGGGACTGATCCATATTTATGACGGGGCACAACTCACTTAACAAATGTTTCACTGAACAGCACAAATGTGGGGCTGAATTGTGGTTGTAAGTCGAGGACAACCTGTGCTTCAATTTTAAATGACCACCATCAAAGGACTAGCCATCAGTCTTTTCCACAAAAAGCGGTTGAAGATTAGGGCGCTGCCCCAAAATGAGCATTTTGTTTTTCCTGAATTAGAAACAGTGTCAAAATTGAGAGGTAGATCATGCAATCAACTGAGGAGCATGTGTTTCTGTGCATAGTTGTCTGTGTATGTTGGAGAGAGACTGGCCTAGCCGGAGGGAGGAGTCAAGCAGGGAATTAGTCTGGAATCCCTACATGGACACAAGTAGGTGAAGTCTAATTCTCCCATTGAACCTTATTTAGCCTTATGCTGGGTAAGACAGAGATGATTCCTATCCACTTTTCATGTGTGGATCTAGTTGTTCACACTTGACAATATAGATGTGAGTGTACACACACACACAAAACCATGTACAGACACACACTGAAGCAATTTACTAAGGCATCAACTGTTTTGCTTTTGCGCCGAGTCACCGGCTCCTAAAATCCCGGATTTAAATAAGACATCGTTCACTCTGGGGATCAAAGTTTTGTTGTATCTCCAGAAGACTGGGTCTCGAATCAAAGTGCTATCGGGCAAGTTCGTACGTTCAGCGATCCTGCAGTGGAAGTTAAAGGCGAGATCATTGGGGACTTCAAGGGAGCCTCCGTACAGCTTGAGAACAGAATGGACCGAGGTCTGAATGACTTTGGTTGGATCCAGAATCATTTTCATGTTATTGAAACTGTGAATGTCTTTGGGTTCCTTGTGGATGTGTTCAAAGACGTTAAACCCCGGCACCGTTGTCCAGGACAAAAAGTTGAAAGGTGTCTCGGAGAACACGGTGCGACGGAAAACCTGGTTTTCGAAGAGGAAAATCCCAACTTCCGGATGTTCCTTTTCCAATCTTTCCATTAGGGACTTCCAGTCTGCATCCTTCAAGGGAAGAATAACCTCATCGGGGTCAATTAGCAAGAGATATTTGCTTTTAAACATGTTGTAGTAAACGCAGTCGTTCAAGGCTGCGATTTGCCCATAGTAGCCCAAATCTTTCCTTTCCATGGAGTAATGCCAGTGGGTCGAAACGTTCAGGTGCAAATCGATGGGCCAAGGAATAATTTCCACGATGCCTTGGGAGATGTAATAGTGGAGGACTTTCTCCATGAGGGGGCTGCAACTGTTCTTGTATATCATCACTCTTTGGACCCCCAGAAGCCTGTACAACTCCATGGACTGTACAAACTGCAAGACATTGTCGTATTTCCCAAACATGGTAGACATGCAGACCGTGAAGTCCACAGAGGGCTTCTCCGGATGGAGGTTTCTGATGGGAAATAGGGGCAGGGGGGTCAATTCCAGGTTGGGATTCTCAGGGTGGACAGAAATGAAGTGAGCTTCGCAGTCTTCTGGCTGAAGACAAAGCAGATCTGCGGTGCCGTACGGAAAACCGAAGCGGTCTTGGTGGAGGTCGATTTCTCCTTGTACGACCTCCATCATCTGGCTGTTGTCGCAGCAAAAGATGCAGTAAAGCTGGCGGACTTTTTGATGGTGGATAATGCTCAGGATCCGGACGAGATTTCCCTGTCGCTTGTCAGAATAAGGGGTGATGATAAAACTGTGTTTATCCTGGAGTGGGGTGATTCTACCGTTGGAGAGCTGGCCTTTGCAAAAACTGCCAGGCCGTTTCTCTTCCTTGGCATTTTCGTTCAACGGATCCCAGCTTTGGATCTTCGTCCAATAATAAGACACAAGGAACAACATAAAGATGAAAAGGAAGCCGCAAATTCGAGGAAGCGAGCTGTTTCTTCTGCTGCAGATGAACATTCCCGAAGCTCCTGCAGTTGATTGTTCAGTATTTCATTTCATTTGGTCTAATGAGAAGAAAAGGAGGAAAGGGGGAGCGGGGGGAGAAAGAGAAAAGAGTGAGAGGCCACCATGTTACTGCTTGTTTTGCAAGACGATCTTTTTGCAAGAGTGAGATGCCCAGGAGTGGGCTGCTGGGGGTTTGGGAGAACCTCCAGCTAAGATTCTGTGCAGTGCGGAGAACCCCCAAATCCCACTCTTGGCTGGATCTGCTCACTCCTCCCCTCCCAGGAGTCCTCACGTGGGCCGTCCTGGATGCAGGTAAGTGCAGCCTGCATGCAGAGGCTGAGGGTGGACGAAAAAGAGCCTATCGGAAGTTCGTGAAGGCTGGAAACGGGCTGTTTCCGGCCTCTAGAAGGCCTCCGGAGCCTGGGGAGGCTATTTTGGCCCTCCTGGAGGCTCAAGGAAAGCCTCTGGAACCTGGGGAGGGCAAAAACACCCCCCACACACACACCATGGTGCAGGAGGCCAACTAGGCCACGCCCACCCCTTGCTAGAATTTTTGAAGCCCAGCCTTGGAGATGCCATCCTGTTGCTGTTCATTTTGCAAGAAGATCTCCTGATCTTTCGGGAAAAGGTTTTCAGTTCTTCTTCCTGCTTTGATCATCTGGATAGGAAACTAGGGTTACATCGGGACGTGGAGTCATCTGCTAAAAATAAAGAGGAAGGGGGGAAAAAGGCGATGGAGAAAGGAAATAAGAACGAGGGGTGGAAAGGATGATGGAGCATTCTCTGCTAGTGTCCTCCTGAAGGTCCTCAGCCAGTTGTGATTGTCCTCCACCAGAAGAGCAACAGCAAGAATTTTTGTAGGGGGTGAATTCATAGCTAGCAAAGGGGGGACATGGAAAAGCTAGGAGAGAGCTAACTTTCTTGTGAAAGGGAGATCAGGGATTAGAACGGCTTGGGGAAGGGGAGGGGGAAGGAAAGGAAAGGAGATGGAAAAGAAAGGAAAGGAGAGGAGGGGAAGGGAAGGGAAGGAAAGGAAAGGAAAGGAAAGGAAAGGAAAGGAGGAAGGGAAGGGAAGGAAAGGAAAGGACAGATGAAAGGGGAAAGGAAGAACAAATGAAAGGGGAAGGAAAGGAGAGGAGAGGAAGAAGGAAAGGAAAGGAAAGGAAAGGAAAGGAAAGGAAAGGAAAGAAGGAAAGAAGGAAAGGAGGAAATTAATGGATGAGGAAGAGAAAGGAAAAACGAATAGGAAAGGAAAGCTAGGAAGGGAAGGGAAGGGAGAAGGGAAGGAAAGAGGGAAGGAAAGGAGAGGAGAGGGGAGAAGAGGAAAGCTGAGGGCTAACTGTACTCTATTATTAACAGTAGCTAATTCACCAGTTTCATCTGTATAATGGATAAATTTGACAAAGGAAGGGCAACTTATCCTTTGAGGATAAATTTGAGCGCAACCTAAAATGAAAAACAAGAAGTGAAATGAAAAACCAGAGGTGATATTTTACAAGTTGCTATTGAATACAACCATATTTTAAATTGACTTACCTATGTATTCCTTATTTTTTTTTAAAACCTCATTGACCCAGTCTAGGCATAATGTTAGATGGTGGTTTGAAGCTACGTGAATCTGAGATCCCCACAGTCCAACCTCTCAACTTCTTCTAAAGAAGTAAAAAATCTTTTTGGCAGCTTCTTGCCTGAGGTGAACCTCCCATCTTGCCTTCAACGTCATGTCCGTTGCTAGGATTCCCCCGCTATTTACACGTTTACACTTTTGCAAAGAAGACCAAACTTACTTGTCCCAAGGATGGCTGCACGAACAGAGCTTTCTGCAGAATGTATGTCCCAGCAGGGACCAATCTGTAAACATTGGGACCTCCACATCCGTGAGAATTTCTAAGGATAGTTCAATTTATTCCGTTGGCAACAGACCAAAATGGCAGCTCTGCAGTGAACCCTGAGCTTAGGAAGGCGATGTTTGGCATTTTCAGGGGTGTCGGGGGTCAGTTAACCATCTTTTGACCCCCGTCCCAGCAACCATCTTTTGACCCCCGTCAATAGAGCCGTGGATAGAGCCTGAGGAACAACTGACTGTCGGGAAGAAAGTTAGAGAACGGTATGGAGAACGCCACCATTGGGGCCCAACTGTCAGGGCCTAGATGGCTGCCAGGGCAACAATGGTGCTGGCAGGAGTGCTGAGACAGCTGGAGGGCGGTGGCAGTACCTGGAGGCCTGGCTGCGAAGATGCCCCATTATTGATGCAGAAAAGGGCAGCATTACAAATGTTAGGATCCTTCAGTTTTGAGGGATCTGGAAACTCCCCCTTTTTTTCTGAAGCATGGGAGGGGGCTTAACAACTTAATGGGCTGAATGGCCTGAAGATCAAGGTCATGGGGAAGGGACTGAGGATTGTTAGCTGTGGGATGACAGTTGGTTTCCCCCCCCTTGACTGTTCCTCCCCCCCTTATTAGACTTAGGCCTAATATGACCACTCAGCATAAATTTACAGCTTTTGATTGACCTGCAGCCTTATTTGACCATTATTTGACCATCTTGTCCTCCCTGGATTACCCGGATTATTCAATCATTTATTCCATCCTATGACTACACCTTGTTTTTTTCTGAACTAAGCCTCGGCTATCGCTGGTGTCAGGATGGGAGGAGACACAGACACCGAGAGTCTTGAACTATCGTGGGACGGACCATCTTCTTGTTTGATGTTATGACTCTGGTTTGGTCACCGTGAGAGGGCGGCCTTTGAGACTTTTTCCCGCCATTGAATAGACTTATTATAATCACAAGACTTCCCAACGTTGTGAGAGGGCGATGATGTTCCGATGTTCTGATGTTTTTAGCATATTGTCTTCTCTTTAACATCTTTTCCTCCCTTACATTTTACAGAATGTAAAATGAAATTGAATGTAAGAGTGAAATAATATGGGGTCAGCCTAGATTACCTCTGAAGGACCCCTTGACTAATTATTATAAAAGACAGTTGCTGGGTTCAAAAAGTTAAACCGCAGAGTTAACACACTTTCTACAGTTGGAGAGTTCAAGAAGTCAAACCACAGAGGTACTATGTTAAAATGCAGAACTAACCCACATGGCTAGCCAAAGAGGCAGATTTCACATTTCCTGTTTTGTTACTATAAAGATACATGTCTTAAACAAGGTCTTTGTTCAGAATGTAAACAGAATGCATGTCTGAACCTTTTGGCCAAAATAAATAAAAGCTTTTTCTGATCTCGAATTTCAATTCATTCATTATTTTTCTGCAACAATGGCAGAGACCTTGGAAGTTTTCTATCCAACATCTTCTTAAAAACTTCCAGTGTTGGAGCATTCACAACTTCTGCAGGCAAGTTGTTCCACCGATTAATTGTTCTCACTGTCAGGAAATGTCTCCTTTGTTCTAGGTTGCTTCTCTCCTTGATTAGTTTCCACCCATTGCTTCTTGTCCTGCCCTCAGGTGCTTTGGAGAATAGCTTGACTCCCTCTTCTTTGGGGCAGCCCCTGAGATATTGGAACACTGCTATTATGTCTCCCCTAATCCTTTTTTCATCAGACTAGAATAGACTAACAGTTAGAAGGGACCTTGGAGGTCTAACTATCAGGAAATTTCTCCTTAGTTCTAGGTTGCTTGTCTCCTTGATGAGTTTCCACCCATTGCTTCTTGTCCTGCCCTCAGGTGGCTTTGGAGAATAGCTTGACTCCCTCTTCTTTGGGGCAGCCCCTGAGATATTGGAAGACTGTCTCCCCTAGTCCTTCTTTTCATTAAACTAGACATACCCAGTTCCTGCAATCGTTCTTCCTATGTTTTAGCCTCCAGTCCCTTAATCATCTTTGTTGCTCTGCACTCTTTCTAGAGTCTCCACATCTTTTTTACATCGTGGTGACCAAAACTGGATGCAATATTCCAAGTGTGGCCTTAACAAGTCCTTATAAAGTTGTATTAACACTTCATGTTGATTCTATCCTTCTGTTTTTTGGCACGGCTGGCTCATATTTATTTATTTATTTGTTAAATTGGATTTGTATGCCACCCTTCTCCGGAGACTCAAGGCGGCTTACAATGCGTTAAGCAATAGCCTTCATACTTTTGTATATTTACACAAAGTCACCTTATTGCCCCCACAAACTAGGTCCTCAGTTTACCTACCTTAGAAAGGATGGAAGGCTGAGTCAACCTTCAGCCTGGGGAGATTCGAACTTACTAATTGCAGACAGCTGGAGTTAAATTACAATGCATTAGTCTGCTGAGCTATCCAGGCTCCTGGATATTTGAGACTCATATTAGACTAGAGATTTTTCTCGCTTCCTTACACCCAAAGAAAAGTGCCGTATCAACCTATCCCAAAGGCTAATATTACCTTTTTTTGGAATAACCGCGTCTCACTTCATCCAACACAACCGGTGCTTAATTGTTTCCCAAACGCAGCCGCGCCAACGAAAACAAGTCATGCGTTAAAACCAGCTCTTTCTCCATGCTGTGTCTTATTTTACTTTCCTTGTTGACTTTTCTCGTTCTCCGGTCTCTTCCGGTCAGAGCTTAAAACTGCTTTGCCCAAATGGGAATGCTTTCTGTGCCAGGCAAACACTAATGTACTGATCTGAACCATTTCTAAACTCTGTCAAATCATCCACAGCCCGGGGGCAACCTTGTAAGGCAGGCAGAGAAGCTAGTAAAATACACAAGTGCTTTTGTTAAGGGTGTTGATACTCAGCAGGTTTCGGCCTTTGTCTCTGCTGTCTGTCATCTTTTCGCTGGGATGCATTTAGCACGTATAAAAACTGATCTGCTCAGGACTAGAAAAACAGCTTCCACGCTGCCAAGAAATCGATGAAGTTTTGTTGCTCGGTGAGACGTCTCCCACCAGTTTCAAAGTGAGTTGTATAACAGAATTACAAAGAGTTGGAAGGCACCTCAGAGGTCGTCTAATCCAACCCCTTTCTCAGGCAGGAAAGCCTGTACCATTTTAAACAAATGGCTGTCCAATCTCTTCTTAAAAAAAAAAAAAAATCTCCAATGTTGGAGCACCCATAACTTCGGAGGCAAGCCGCTCCATGGATGAATTGTTCTGTCAGGAAATTTCACAGGCTGCATTTTTCTCTCTGTCTGCAAACCTACCCAGCTACAGCAGCCATTTTTCCTCCCTGCCCTAACATGCTTACAAAGGAAAATGGGAGATACAATCAAATATGCCTAGAGGAGCCCAGGTTTGGATGCGTTGACATCAGATAAAGAAAGACTTTTGCCAGCTCAAAGCTTCATCATCTCACCACTCCTGAACCCAAGCCTGCACATGCCCATCGCACAATTTCACAATACACACAACCATCTTTGATTTTTAAGCTTCTTTTAAGAGGACACATATGGCCAGCCTAAAGAGAAAAGAAGGACTGGGGAGAGGAGGGGACACAATAGCAGGTCTTCCACTATTTGAGAGGCTGCCTCAAAGAAGAGGGAAGAGTCAACTTATTTCCCAAAGCACCAGAAGGCAAGACAAGAAACGATAAGATGGAAAACCAATCGAGGAGAGAAGCAACCTGGAACTAAGGAGAAACTTCCTAATAGTGAGGACAATCAAGCAGTGGGATGGCTTCCTTTCAGAAGTTGTGGGTGCTTCCATCACTGGAGGTTTTTAAGAAGAGACTCGCAGCCATTTTTCTGAAACGGTATAGGATCTCCTGCAGGGTTGGACTAGAAGACCCCCAAGGTCCCTTCTGTTCTGATGGATTGAAGGTGCCAGGAAATGTGTCTAGCTGCAACCCAAGGCACCCCTCAAACCCTTACCCTACTAGAACTAACATTGCCCCTTTTCTCCCCCCCCTCCCCCAGCAATCACTCACTATTAAATTATTTGAACCTTGGGATGGTTTCGATCTTCGATGCCCCTTCTCCGATGCCTCCAGCCAAAAGCAGACCCCCAACGTGCGTCAGTCCCTAAAATGAGAAATGTTTCATTAATTATCCACACGGTTTAACGGCGGGGAAGGGGTTGCTTTAATGGGCCCCTGCTTCTTCTTTTTGTTTCCCTACCCTCCCTTCTTCCTCTTTTAATAATTGTTGAAGGAAAGAGAGAGAAAGTGGCACAAGGGTTAAAGATTAGCTCAGTCATCATTAACTAATTAACTTTCTGCTCCTAGAATTCAGAAAGCAGTTAGATGCTCTCTTCCCTCACAACCTCCTATTCATTTATTGTCCTTAAAATTTGGAGATGTCACCAATTTTTAGCCAGGGAAGAGAAAGGGATCCCGATCTCAGAATAACGAAGAATTGGAAGGGACCTTGGAGGTCTTCTAGTCTAACCCCCTGCTCAGGCAGGAAACCCTATTTTCAGACAGACGGCTGTCCAATCTCTTCTGGAGAACCTCCAGTGATGGAGCACTCACAGTTTCTGGAGGAAAGCCGTTTCCCCCGATGAATTATTCTCAACTGTCAGGAAATTTCTCCTTAATTCTAGATCGGTCCTCTCCTTCGTTACTTTCATCAGCTCTGTTTAGATCTCGTTTCAAACTTGTATTTAAGGCACCTCCCAACAGACAGGACTTTACTACGTTAAGCAATAAGGAAGGCAGGCTGCTTTCAGAACAGTCTTCCTGCCACCAACCTCTCTTTTAAGTTAAGACAGTGGAAGAGCCAGCCGCAACAGTCTCATAGTGGTTCCCTACAAGACACCTTGGCCAGGTCTTCTCCAGATCGCTCAGCCCCACCATCCCAGATACACAGCAAGCTGGCAAAAACCCACCTACTCACATCACTCCAAGCAGCTGGCAGCCTTTTCATCTTCTGTGGCTCAGCGTGCGTCTCTCTCTCTCTTGTTCAGCCTCTCTCACAACAGGAAGAAGTGAGTCAGCTCTCTCTTCGGCTTCTGAGGTTCTTTCCTAATTGTCTTGCTCAGTGCCGCAGGAGGAGCAAAAATTTGAATTTACCTGGGCTCTGAGCAAAGGGAAACAGGACTTCTGAGCCCCTCTGGTGACAACCGAGTTTCAGGTTTTTTATCCCTTCGCGCTAGCTAGCTGGTGCGAGGGGAACTATTCCTGTTTGGGTAGATAAAGGGAAAGTGTAGGCTGGCTTATCTTTTGCGTGCTCTTTTTTTGGGGGGGGGGGGGGCGGGCAGTGCCTGGCATTTGTGAGTGTTTTGTTTGTCTCTTTTTTTGCCTGTGGGTGTTTTGTTAGGCATTGGGAGGTATGGATAGGTGGGCTGGGACGCACGAACTCAGCGGAGGAGGAAAAATCACGGAGAGATCCAACCTAGAACTAAGAGATCCAGAGAACCAACCTACCGTGTTGCCCCCAAAATAAGACCCTGCCTTACATTTTTTTGGAACCCTGAAATAAGTGCTAGGCCTTATTGCCATGCGCTCAAAAGCCAGATTGGATTTATTATTAGGGGATGTCCAACCTAGAATTAAGAGAACATGAGAACCAACCTAGAACTAAGAGAATGTGAGAACCAGCCTAGAACTAAAACAACAAAAGAACCAATCTAGAACTAAGAGAACAAGAACCAACCTAGAACAACGGAATTATAAGGGACCTTGGAGGTCTTCTAACCCAACCCCCTGCTCAGGCAATAAAGGCAGTACCATTTAAATGGTTGTCCAATCTCTTCTTTCCTAATCGTCCTCTTCGGTGCCGCAGGAGGAGCAAAAATCAACTGCAGGAGCTTCGGGAATGTTCATCTGCAGCAGAAGAAACAGCTCGCTTCCTCGAATTTGCGGCTTCCTTTTCATCTTTATGTTGTTCCTTGTGTCGTATTATTGGACGAAGATCCAAAGCTGGGATCCGTTGAACGAAAATGCCAAGGAAGAGAAACGGCCTGGCAGTTTTTGCAAAGGCCGGCTCGCCCACGGTACAATCACCCCACTCCAGGATAAACACAGTTTTATCATCACCCCTTATTCTGACAAGCGACAGGGAAATCTCGTCCGGGTCCTGAGCATTATCCACCATCAAAAAGTCCGCCAGCTTTACTGCATCTTTTGCTGCGACAACAGCCAGATGATGGAGGTCGTACAAGGAGAAATCGACCTCCACCAAGACCGCTCCGGTTTCCCGTACTGCACCGCAGATCTGCTTTGTCTTCAGCCAGAAGACTGCGAAGCTCACTTCATTTCTGTCCACCCTGAGAATCCCAACCTGGAATTGACCCCCCTGCCCCTATTTCCCATCCGAAACCTCCAACCGGAGAAGCCCTCTGTGGACTTCACGGTCTGCATGTCTACCATGTTTGGGAAATACGACAATGTCTTGCAGTTCGTACAGTCCGTGGAGTTGTACAGGCTTCTGGGGGTCCAAAGAGTGATGATATACAAGAACAGTTGCAGCCCCCTCATAGAGAAAGTCCTCCACTATTACATCTCCCAAGGCATCGTGGAAATTATTCCTTGGCCCATCGATTTGCACCTGAACGTTTCGACCCACTGGCATTACTCCATGGAAAGGAAAGATTTGGGCTACTACGGGCAAATTGCAGCCTTGAACGACTGCGTTTACTACAACATGTTTAAAAGCAAATATCTCTTGCTGATTGACCCCGATGAGGTTATTCTTCCCTTGAAGGATGCAGACTGGAAGTCCCTAATGGAAAGATTGGAAAAGGAACATCCGGAAGTTGGGATTTTCCTCTTCGAAAACCAGGTTTTCCGTCGCACCCTGTTCTCCGAGACGCCTTTCAACTTTTTGTCCTGGACAACGGTGCCGGGGTTTAACGTCTTTGAACACATCCACAAGGAACCCAAAGACATTCACAGTTTCAATAACGTGAAAATGATTCTGGATCCAACCAAAGTCATTCAGACCTCGGTCCATTCTGTTCTCAAGCTGTACGGAGGCTCCCTTGAAGTCCCCAATGATCTCGCCTTTAACTTCCACTGCAGGATCGCTGAACGTACGAACTTGCCCGATAGCACTTTGATTCGAGACCCAGTCTTCTGGAGATACAACAAAACTTTGATCCCCAGAGTGAACGATGTCTTATTTAAATCCGGGATTTTAGGAGCCGGTGACTCGGCGCAAAAGCAAAACAGTTGATGCCTTAGTAAATTGCTTCAGTGTGTGTCTGTACATGGTTTTGTGTGTGTGTGTACACTCACATCTATATTGTCAAGTGTGAACAACTAGATCCACACATGAAAAGTGGATAGGAATCATCTCAGTCTTACCCAGCATAAGGCTAAATAAGGTTCAATGGGAGAATTAGACTTCAGCTACTTGTGTCCATGTAGTGATTCCAGACTAATTCCCAGCTTGACTCCTCCCTCCGGCTAGGCCAGTCTCTCTCCAACATACACAGACAACTATGCACAGAAACACATGCTCCTCAGTTGATTGCATGATCTACCTCTCAATCTTGACACTGTTTCTAATTCAGGAAAAACAAAATGCTCATTTTGGGGCAGCGCCCTAATCTTCAACCGCTTTTCATGGAAAAGACCTTTGATGGTGGTCAATTAAACTTGAAACACAGGTTGTCCTCGATTTATGACAATTCAGCCTCACGTTTCTGCTGTTCAGTGAAACATTTGTTAAGTGAGTTTTGCCCCATTTTACGACGGTTGTCAAGTGAATCACAAAGTTGCTAAGTTAGCAACCTGGTTGTTAAGTGAATTCGGCTTTCCCCATTGACCTTGCGTTTAGGTAGCGATTGGTGTGTGATTTTTTCCAGTAGATGGTGCGTCCTAGGGAGCCGTTGGGTTTTTTGTAGATTAGGACGTCCAGAAAGGGGAGTTGGTTGTTAGCTTCTATTTCCATAGTAAATTGTATGTTGGGGAGTAGGCTGTTGAGATGTGTGAGGAAGTTGTCCAGTTTTTACTTTCCGTGTGGCCAAATTACGAAAGTCTTATCTACATATCTAAGCCAGAGTTTGGCTTTGTGTTCAGATTTATCTAAAGCGTTGGTTTCAAAGTGTTCCATGTATAGGTTTGCGATGACGGGTGAGAGAGGTGATCTCATAGGTGCTCCTTCTATCTGTTTGTATCTTTGTCCATTGTGGATGAAGTATGTGTTGGTTAAGCAGTGGTTGGTCAGATTTAGGATGTCCTTGGGGGATTGTATTTGTTTTGGATTGCTGTCAAGGCTTCACCCAGGCTTCTGGGTGAAGAGGGATATGACATCGAAGCTCACGAGTAGGTCGCTGGGTTGTAGGTTTTGTTTATTGTTTCTATGAAGTGGAATGAGTTTTGTACATGTGAGGTGATGGATTCTGCGTAGGGCTGAAGCTGTTTGGCAAGAAATTGGGCAAGATTCTGTAGAGGTGAGCCTATGGAGCTGACTATGGGTCTGAGTGATGTTCCTTCTTTGTGTATCTAGGGGAGGCCGTAGAGCTTGTGGCATCTGGATGATTTCTGTCTGGGGATGATTCTTTGCTGGATCTCCTCACTGATGGGAGAGGCTTTTATTTTGGATTTGGTGGGACAACCTAGAACTAGGAGAACGAGAGAACCAACTTAAAACTAAGAGAACGAGAGAACCAACCTAGAACTAAGAGAACGAGAGAACCAACCTAGAACTAAGAGAACTACAGAATGAATCTAGAACTAAGAGAATGAGAGAAGCAACCTAGAACTAAGAGAACGAGAGAAGCAACCTAGAACTAAGAGAACTAGAGAACCAACCTAGAACTAAGAGAATGAGAACCAACCTAGAACTAAGTGAACTAGAGAACCAACCTAGAACTAAGAGAATGAGAGAACCAACCTAGAACTAAGAGAACGAGAGAACCAACCTAGAACTAGAATGAGAGAACCAACCTAGAACTAAGAGAACTACAGAATGAATCTAGAACTAAGAGAATGAGAGAAGCAACCTAGAACTAAGAAAACTAGAGAACCAACCTAGAACTAAGAGAATGAGAACCAACCTAGAACTAAGTGAACTAGAGAACCAACCTAGAACTAAGAGAACAAGAGAACCAACCTAGAACTAGGAGAATGAGAGAACCAACCTAGAACTAAGAGAATGAGAGAACCAACCTAGAACTAGGAGAACGAGAGAAGCAACCTAGAACTAGAACGAGAGAAGCAACCTAGAACTAAGAGAACGAGAACCAACCTAGAACTAGGAGAACGAGAGAAGCAACCTAGAACTAGGAGAACGAGAGAACCAACCTAGAACTAAGAGAACTACAGAATGAATCTAGAACTAAGAGAACGAGAGAACCAACCTAGAACTAAGAGAACGAGAGAAGCAACCTAGAACTAAGAGAAATAGAGAACCAACCTAGAACTAAGAGAACGAGAGAAGAACAATTGACTCTCTGGGCTCCCAAAAAACCATCAGGCTGTTTAAGCGACAACGCACAACAAAGCTGCCATCATTGGAATGTGGCATTTTCTTGGCCCCTGGCTGGCACAGAGCCATGCGAATGCGCCAGAAACTGTTTCCTTAGGGGAAAAAAAGAGACGACCTAACAGAAGATGACGTCATTGGAATGTGGCACTACCTCACTGCTTTTCCCCCTGGTCCCTGGCTGGCACAGAGTCAAGCAAAAAGGCTAAAACCCTCGGATTTAGCCAGGACTAAGAGACGACGTAATGCTCAAGAAAGACGACCTCATTGGAATGGGGCATTACGTCACCCTTTTCTTTCCCTGGTCTCCAGGTGGCACATGCCAGGCAGTTGGCCAAGGCAAGGCAATGGGGAAGGCACGGCCATGTCTCCCGGCCACGCAGGCACCCTTGATGGGAGCTGGCCCCGCGCCAGGAGGGTTTTAGAAACCGGACTGGGGGATCTGGGCCACAAGGGAAGGTTGGAGGTCAGGCAGGAGGCAGACTGTACTGTCCTTTACCATCGATCAACAATTCTTTTTATCTTCCCAGATCAGAACAAAGAGTTTGTTCCCTATGACTATTCTTAAATGTTGTACCTTATGATTCTTGACGAATGTGTCTTTTCTTTTATGTACACCAAGAGCGTATGCACCAAGGACAAATTCCTTGCGTGTCCAATCACCCTCGGCCAATAAAGAATTCTATTCTATCGGAACAAAGGAGGAGAAAAAACAAAACAACAACACCCGAGCTATTTTTTTTTTTACATTAAAGTTTTTGCTTTATTTAGTGAAACAGTTATTATCAATGTAACAAGCTGAAAAATACAGCAACCCGATAAGAAGACTGAGGTAACAAAATACTTTGCCGGAAGAAGAAGAAGAACAACAAAAACAAAAACAAAACTTAAAAAAAGACTTCCACAGGAGGGTGAAAAAACGTCCGTAGTTTTATCCGGAAGAAGACAAATTCACAAGGCGTGGGAGAGAGGAAAGGCCTTTACAATAAAATGCCATGCAGTGGACCGCTGGAAATATGGCTGAAAGGAACATGAGGGGGAAAAAAAATTAAATTAAAATAGTGCAACTAAGTCTTCACCGAGGGAAATGAAACCAAAAATCTAGAAATGGGTTGAAAACCACAAAGGCCAATACGTCTGAAAACCAGACGCTTCTGGTTTCTGCATCCATCGAGTGCTACTTGGAAAAAACAAAAAGAGAAAAACCAATCCATCATGCATTTTTGGCACTAGGTTTACACGAGCTAATAAATTAAGAAGAACGAATGTTGCCTCGATACACTGCTACACGAATTGTCGTTGTGGTAATCGACGGATGGGGACCGTTTTCCCCCCAAATGTGGCTAAATGGCAGTCAGTCCCAAAAGAGCGACTTGTCCCGGGCTGGACAGGTTTCAAAGGTGGGGGAAAAAAAAATAAAAATAAAATAACCTCCCTTGGAGCAGACATGTTCACACATGCGCGCCCATCTCCATTCCTTCAACCGAAGGCATCTTTGACTTTGACCTGTTTCGCTTCACCCGGGCTGCCACGACGACGTCTCCGGTTGAAGGAGCTCCAACAGAGATGGGTGTGTGTATATGAACATACTCTTCACACGTGCGGTAGTAGCCGTACAGCACTGGCTCAATGGATCTCACCACCTGTCCTTTCCCTCTTGAGATGCCCATCTCATCGAACGCCAGCTCGGAAGGTCCTTTCCCAAAGTGGAAAACTTCACATTTACCGAGCTTTGGCCCTACCCATCGTTGGACAGAGATGTGGGGGAGGGGGGGCTTTAGATGAGGAGGGCATGGCGCCTTTTCTTGGGGAGACCCAATAGTACCAATTTGCACTCATTTAATTCACAGTCCAAGATGCGCAATAAAAAAACGTTTAAAAAAAAAGCTATAGAATCCTCATGCTTTTCATAGGACAATTACCATTTAAACGTGGATTATGCTAAGAAGAAGAAGAAGAAGAAGAAGAAGAAGAAGAAGAAGAAGAAGAAGAATATACTGTTCTATTAATCATTTATTTCACTTTTTTCAAATCACCCTGCTGCCTGTATTGCTGAACGAAGCACCATGTCACTCCGTCATTACTGTACATTTTTCTCCGGGCTACAGTGCTTACTTAATATCGCTCTACCAAAGTCTAAAAACCGTGGCAGTCCTTTCTTTTGCAACACTGGTTTTTTTTTTTTTTTTTATGATTAATTAAAAAAAAAAATTAAGTGAAAAACAGTCTCCTACATTCCAAATACAGAGTGACTTTTCAAGATTTTGGCATTCGTTCTCTCTGCAAACGCCTGTAAGTTTCTTTCGTTAACAATGGAGAGGTGTGTCTACTTGGGCACGCCGAAACAAGCACATTTTCCAATGTCATTTAAAAAGAGGGGGAAAAAAACCCCCAGCTATTTCCAGTCCCAAAAACTTTTCACAGGAAGGTGACGAATGAAAATGACAGAGGTTGGTGAGAACCGAGCTATACCGGTACTTCTTCCTTTTTAACAGGGCTATTTTTAGAGTGGGAGAGGGGTTTTCCCCACCTTCCTCGTTCTCACCCAGTAAATCAATATTATTATTATTATTTGTTCTGAAAGCATTTGACAATCAAATCCTGAACTTAGTTTCTGGAAGTCAGACTAATTTAAAATTCAGCACACGTACAATTTCATAGATTTGCTTAGTCTTTGCATGGTTTGGGGCAAACACAGGAAACTGCTATCACGTCCTTTCAAAAAAGATTTCATTAAAAAGCACCTCCTTTCTTGACTTAAAATGGTGTCTGGCTTGGCCTGCTGCCATTAGTCATTTAACTTTAATTAACTTCCTAATCACCAGACCAGAAAGTTTATGAATGCAGTTAATTTTATTGCACTAGTCCAATCCACGGTGTAAATAGGAATTCATTCTGGGAAATTAAAAACTTGATTTTTTTTTTCTTTCCAAAAAAAGGAGTCCGCTGTCTGTATTTTACTCTCTAAGCAACAGGTTTCGTTTTTGTACCATTTTTTTCCCCTTTGGCCCAAATGCTGCACTGCATTTAAACGCTGGTGTCACAGCCTTTGAGCAGCTTGCTAAAAGTCCCATCAGTCTCAAACCTGTTTTTATATATATATAAAAGTGTGTGTGTGTGTGTGTGTGTGTTTTCTGAGGTTTTCGCGGGTGTTTGTATGTAAGTCTTTGGTTATTCGGTCTTCTCCACGTAAAATTGGAAGTGTCTTGGCGACGTTTCGACGAAGTCTCATTCGTCATCTTCAGGCTGGTGTTCTTGGCTTCGTGCTTCCAGGAGCAATGTTGCTCCTGATTGCTCCTGGAAGCACAAAACCGAGAACACCAGCCTGAAGATGACGAATGAGACTTCGTCGAAACGTCGCCAAGACACTTCCAATTTTACGCGGGAGAAGACCCGAATAACCAAAGATCTACATACATACATACATACATACATACATACATATATATATATATACACTTTTCATAGGTTTTATGTGTTTTTCTTTAAGCCACGTTTTTCCTACGTAACCCCTGTAGGGTTGCAGAAAAATCTTGGTTACATAGGAAAAACCTGGCTTAAAGAAGAACACACACACACTTATAAATACATATATTTATGTATTTCTTGTTTGCTTCTCAGAAGGCGTTTCAGCAGTTTTTTAAAAAAAAAATAAAAAAATAAAGGGAGATACTGAAATTTAGCACAGCTGCAAAAAGGGGAATTCATGCAATTTGGGGTCCAAATTTGCTAGATGCAATTAATTTCCTAGCTGGGTTAATGAGATTGGAAGCCAGATTTTTAATGGTCATCATGCAGCTTTTTAAAGGCTCCAGGTGAATGATGCATCCTCCTACACAGAGGTATTATGAAGCCATCTGACAGAAAATCCCGAGTCCTCTGGAATAATTATTCTGGACCACAGACATTCAGAATCGCAATGGATGCTACATCAGGATGATCAACCAGAAACCCTTACGTATTTGCCCATCCGGAAATTCTACAGCAACTACCTAACTTGTAATCCCCCCAATTTGTTGGAATGGCTTCCAACAATTTCACCCCAAGAGAAGATGAGGATTTTGGGGGGAGGGGGGGGGGAGGAATGCTGGGGGCTGAGACATGTGTTCTCATTTCCTGTCCAAATCCAAGAATTTCTCTTACCTTCCTTCACTCTTAGGAACAGGAGATAGACAATACGGCGTGACGCTTAAAAAATGCATTACAATCATTAACGGCGAAGACATTAAGCATACACTTAAAGTAAACAATGGCTTGGAAGAGAACCAAGATATAGTTAGATCAATAGCTGGCACGCTTCTGAGAGCACATCGATCTTTCAAGCCAAGGGCACTGTTTATCCAAAATGACCATTGGCTTCCCCACATCTGGATTAAGAAGATGGGTCATTTGGCTACCCCCAAGGATGCCATGAAGAGCTCATGACTTCGTTACAAGGCATGGTTTGGCAATCAAGAAACGGGGGACATTTTAGCTATTCTATCTTGCTCCAAAGAACACTTGACTTTCTGGCTGGGTAAAATGGGACTTGTGTTTGGTGAAAACCTTCTCTCTTTTAGGAGAAACAGGGGAAGGAGAGTCCTTATTAATACTTTCCCCTCCACAAATGCTTTCTGGGATCGGGAACTTCTAAAACCAGGACTGGGTAGGAGAAGCTCACTCAGTGGGACATTTTGGATGAACAGCCCCCAAGCCACACAATTTAAGGCAAATCTTTCCTTTGGGATGAAGTAACCCAGA
Source organism: Masticophis lateralis (assembly GCA_030761175.1). Classification (NCBI taxonomy): domain Eukaryota; kingdom Metazoa; phylum Chordata; class Lepidosauria; order Squamata; family Colubridae; genus Masticophis; species Masticophis lateralis. The sequence continues at coordinate 9,500,987 of JAUDYJ010000015.1, forward strand.
AGGAGCCTTAAAAACCGAGCGTATTACAGCAGCAATTAGTCCCTTCATTGCCAGGGGTACCTCCAGTTAATTTAAAAAACAAAACGAAACATAACAACCACCACAAAATACAGCACAATTAATTATGAGTTACAAACAGGAAAAAAAAAAATTACAGGTGATATTTTTATCTTGTGCCAAAATACACATTTCCCAAATAGCTTCAGTTCGGGACGTTGGTCGCGTCCCTAAGTTTGATACAAAAATCTGAGGCAGCCACAGGGCGAAGCAGCTCAGTGCACTTAAGGTTATAAAAATGTCGTTTCACAACGGTTCTAATCTAATTGACACTCTGCAGCAAGTTAACACTGTCAAATGTTTGTTGTTTTGTGCATTAGAAATAACTGTCAACCCAACATGGGCTAAAAGTTCTTGAGTCACATAAAGCAGCTTGACCGTAAAAAGAGCAGTTAAAAAAAAACATCTGCAGAGATGTGACAGATAAATTTGTGGCAGGACAAAAATCCACAGCCGTCGGGACCTCCACGGCTAGAGTTAAGGACCCAAGGATCCTGTGATGGGTCAGGCTGCATCTCCAAACAGTCCAAATCCTCTCTTTCATCAGTGCAGTGAGTTAGATCCTGTCCCAAGGATAACATTCACGTTTCTGTTTCTAGAAGCTGTATCATAATTACTTTCAAGTTACGTAGAAAAGTGCTGAAGTCGCTGTGGGAGACAGCTGGTTTGCTCTGAAGTCTTTCCTCCTTGCTTCAATGGAAACCCATCTTCCCATCTTGCAGTTTGGCACTGGACATTATACCGCACACTGGAGCAGGTTACTCAAATGACATAAGGTTTGCAGGTACCTGGAACATCAAGGAAAAATATGGTAGTTAATGAAAAGTTCTGAATAAATGGGTCATGGATGGAAGATCCTCACAAGAAACCTCTTCAAGTCAAGTAAAAATCAAGACAAGTCAAATAAAGAAGAAGTCAAATAAAAGTCAAGACAAGTCAAGTACAGAAGAAGTCAAGTAAAAGTCAAGACAACTCAAGTAAAGAAGAAGTCAAGTAAAAGTCAAGACAAGTCAAGTACAGAAGAAGTCAAATAAAAGTCAAGACAAGTCAAGTACAGAAGAAGTCAAATAAAAGTCAAGACAAGTCAAGTAAAGAAGAAGTCAAGTAAAAGTCAAGACAAGTCAAGTACAGAAGAAGTCAAATAAAAGTCAAGACAACTCAAGTAAAGAAGAAGTCAAATAAAAGTCAAGACAAGTCAAGTAAAGAAGAAGTCAAATAAAAGTCAAGACAAGTCAAGTACAGAAGAAGTCAAATAAAAGTCAAGACAACTCAAGTAAAGAAGAAGTCAAGTAAAAGTCAAGACAAATCAAGTACAGAAGAAGTCAAATAAAAGTCAAGACAAGTCAAGTACAGAAGTCAAATAAAAGTCAAGACAAGTCAAGTAAAGAAGAAGTCAAGTAAAAGTCAAGTCATCAAGTAAAAATCAAGCCAACCCAAGTAAAAGTCAAGTAAAAATCAAATCAAGTCAAACAGAAGTCAAGTCAAGTCAACATCAAGTCAACCCAAGTAAAAGTCAAGTCAAGACATCGTCAAAGTCACGTCAAGAAGAAGTCAAGTCAAGAAGAAGTCAAGTAAAATTCAAGTCAAGTGAATTAAAAATCAAGTAAAGAAGAAGTCAAAGTCAAGTCAAGAAGAAGTCCGGTAAAATTCAAGTCAAGTGAAGTAAAAGTCAAGTCAAGAAGAAGTCAAGCATAAGTCAAGTATGTCAAGTCATCAAAAAAAGTCAAGTATAAGTCAAGCCAAGCCAAGTAAAAGTCAAGCCGTCAAGTAAAAGTCAAGTCAACCCAGTAAAAGTTAAGTAAAAGCCAAGTTAATTTCAGTTAAAGTCAAATACAAGTCAAGTCAAGAAGTCAAGTATAAGTCAAGTCAAGAAGTCAAGTATAAGTCAAGAAGTCAAGTCAAAGTCAAGTCAACCCAACTCAAAGTCAAATACAAGTCGTCAAGTAGGTCAGATTAAGTCAAGAAGTCAAGTATACGTCAAGTCAACCCAAGTCAGTCAAGTCAAGAAGTCAAGTATAAATCAAGTCAGAGTCATGTCAATGCAAATGAAAGTCAAGTCAAAGTCAAGTCAAGAAGAAATCAAGGAAAAGTCAAGTTACGTTAAGTCAAGTAAACAGTCAAGTCAAGTCAAATCAAATCTATTTATTACAGCATAGGCCACCCTTTAGAGTAGAATTAAAAGTGAGAAACAGCTTAACCCCAAAACCTGTTTGCAACCTTTGGATTACAATCTTTTGGATTACAGAAGTTTGGAGCTGCTTAGCACCATGCATCTAGCCTTATCTACTTAACTGCCCTGCCAGAGCAACCACTGATGATGAGCAGGACCATCGTTTGTGATTGGTCCACCTCAAGTTACCTATGAGGATTATGCATGAGATGAACCAATCACAAATGTTTGTCCTAATCAGCATCTATCTTTTCTGGATTTAGCAAGGTGAAAAATCCAAAGTTTACCGTGTTTTTCGGAGTATAATACATACCTTTCCCCCCCCTTAAAAGGGGGTGAAAATTTAGGTGGCATCTTATACATTGAATGTAGCCCTGCCCATCCACTGACCCCCATCCTTTGGCCTCTGCCTCCCAGCAGTTTACCGCCTTGCAAGCAAACAGCCAGAAAAAAACAGCTCCCTTCAGCTTCAGCACAGCCTAATTAGCACAAGTTAATTGGATCGGCCTCCCGACTCTCAGCTGCTTTGCTCTCAGCGGTTTTACGCAGGGCTCTGCTGCTTGCTGCAAAGGGGTAAATGGCTAGAGCAGATTTTTTTTTGCCCTTGTGCTAATCAAGCTGTGTCGAAAACGAAAATGAAAGTAGAGCAGGCTGTTGGCTGTTCGCTACAAGGAGGCAAAATTGCTCAGAGGCAGAGGCAGATGTCTTTTTCTTCTTTTCCACACCAAAAAAGGTAGGTGCGTCTTATATTCCGAAAAATACAGTACTTCGTGTATCTCCTGGACTTCATCTACATCCAAGAGGCACCACAATGTTTTTGGTTCTCCTTCTCATTTTCCTCTCTGCTTTTGGGTTAGAGAGTGACCTAAACAACGACCTTGGGAAATGGGAACAAATGAACCTGGATAAAAAAAAAAAGAAAATTCTCAGGAAGGTTTGTAGACACTCTAACCCAGTTAGCAAAACATCTCCACTGTTTCCCTGACAAACTTCAAATCAAGTAGAAGACGGGCTACCTGAGGCCTGTTGCTTCTGCAGGCATCATCCAGATGTTTGTGCCACAATATTGCGTGAAACCTGGAGCCGGTCTGGAACTTGTAAACATTGCCTGCAGAGTGTTAAAAAAAAGAGAGAGAGAGAGAGAGAGAGAAAGAACCACAGTCTTTGTGGTTTGCTAGCACAAAGAATGGCATCTCAAATGTAAAAACATCCCCATCTTTATGATTAATATGATCAGCCAATCATAATAGTCTTCTAGTCCAGTCTCGCACCTATGTGCTAGTCGTTCCCGACTCTAGGGGGCTCATCTCCGTTTCAAAGCCGAAGAGCCAGCGCTGTCCGAAGACGTCTCCGTGGTCGTGTGGCCGGCATGACTAAATTCCACAGGTTGCACGGAACACTGTTCCCTTCCCATCAAAGGTGGTCCCTATTTTTTCTACTTGCATTTTTTTAAAGTACTTTCGAACTGCTAGGTTGGCAGAAACTGGGACAAGTGACGGGAGCTCACCCCGTTACGCGGCAGTAGGGATTCGAACCGCTGAACTGCACATCTTTCTGATCGACAAGCTTAGCGTCTTAGCTGCTGAGCCACCGTGTCTCATACTAGCCACTCATAAATACTAGAAGACTGCTATCATGTCACCCCCAGTCCTTCTTTCCTCTCTGAGCATGGTCGATTATCAACCAAGCTCAGGGAGCACCACAGAGCCCGAGGTTCAACCCCCAAGCTACAAATGTTCTATAGCTATTCCTTTTTTAATTGAGGCTAAAGCCTCATGAAAAGTTTTCGCGGAGCTTTGATTCAACAGCTCCACTCTAGGATTCTTAAAAAAAAAAATGATAATACAAAAATGTGGTCTTGCTTATTTGTTGCTCAGCGCAACCTCACTCTCTAAAGCCCCACTACAAGGGCTTACCTTTATCTGGGTTGTTCAGTTGAAAAATATCAGGATGTTCAGGATCATCAGGAAGGGCTACCATCCAGCCCACGATGGAAACTTTCTTTCCGGGAGTCGATTTATACTGTGAAACAGAAAGTCAAATAAAAATAGCGGTTAGATGGCTCTCCAGGAAGTAGGAATTTCTGTTGTGGCCCGCCAGCGGACCGCAGAGCTTGCAACAGAGTTGGACAGTGAGGAGGTTGGGGAGTAACATGGGCCAGTCCTGGAGTCTGGGGAAGGCTCCGACGATGGCTCTGAATCGGAGGCAGAGAGGGGACCAAAGCCATCTGGTAGTTCTTTGCTGCCTCCGGAGTCTGACATTAGCGAGGCAGAAGAACAGTGTCAGCCTGTTCCCAATGTGCGCATGCGCAGAGCTGCTAGGAGACAGGAACAATTAAGGAAACAGGGTCGACTTGGGAGTAAGGCTTGGAGATGACTGTCCCTTCCCATAAGACATAAAAGAGAAGCGAACGGGACGTGAGGTTTTGCAGGAAGCAATTAATTCATCTGGGCGATTCAAGATTTGAAACTTCTGTTTGTGACTCTGTGCCAAGTTTGGCCTTGCCCTGCGTCTCTGAAATTAGCTCTTTGGCAGCTTTCCATGTGAGATAGGTAGGGGTGTGGATAACCTTCCTCTGAAAGACTGTTTATCAAGCCTTGCGGACTGTAAATGAAAGTAATTTACAGCTGTATGAATTAAAGAGGTTTGCCAGGATTAAGTTTGTGCTGTTTAATTTCTAAGGAAACTGAAGTCAGAACTATTTCCCCCTGGAGGGGCTTCAATGTGGCCCCCCAAAATCCTCACCCGCTAACACATCTCACAAGCTCATAATCCCCGTTTTAGCTTACGTGCTTCCTCTCGCTGCCCCTTAAGGACTTGGCTCCGAAATAGATCAGAGTGGATCCCGAGAGAGTAATCCAGTATCTGGTCCAGGAAGACAGCTGGAAAAAAGAAAAAAAAAAAAGAAAAAAAAGGGAATTGTAAAAGCCAAAGCTTTCCCCTTACAAAAGCTCTCGACTTAACAAGAGTTTGTTTAGTGTCCGTTTGAAGTTATGATGATACTGGAAAAAGCGAGTTATGACCATTTTTATACACTTACGAGCGTTGCAACATCCTCCCCCCCCCCAGTCATGTGATCGAAATTCATACGCTTGGTAACTGACTATTTATGACGGTTGCAGTGTCCCGGGGGTGGGGGTGCGTATGGATTCACTTAACAACTGTGTTATTCATTTAACGACTGCAGGGGTTCACTGTGGCAAGAAAGGTCATAAAATGGGGTGGGGGGAACTCTCTTGACAAATGTCAAGTAACATTTGTCAAGTAACATTCTGAGCAACAGAAATCTGGGGCTCCGTTGCAGTTGGAAGTCAAGGACTTCCTTCCTGTAATTTACTTATGACCTTGTTCCTCTCCCGCTCTGCCGAAACTGAAAAATTTATCAAAGCTCCGTTTTGAAACGTTGAACTTTCAGCGCAGTGGTGGGATTCCAGTAATTTAACAACCGGTTCTCTGCCCGATTTATTGATTGATTGATTGGTTTGATTTATATGCTGCCCTTCTCCAGAGACTCAGGGCGGCTTACAATGCGTTTAAACAATAGCCTTCATACTTTTGCATATACTTGCTTAGTAGGGCTTTTGGGGGCCCCCTAAGCGGTGTTCTTTTTTATACAAAGTCAGCTTATTGCCCCCACAATCTGGGTCCTCATTTTACCTACCTCGAAAGGATGGAAGGCTGAGTCAACCTTGGGACTGGTGAGATTCGAACTTGCAGTAATTCTAGGCAGCTGGTGCTAGTTAACAGCATTTTAGTCTGCTGCGCCACCAAGGCTCTTCCAACAACCAGTTTGCCAAACTGTTCAGAAAGTTAAGAACCGGTTCTCCTGAAGTGGTGCGAACCGGCTGAATCCCACCAACTGCCTTCAGGGCAAAAATGCTGCCACGAAGGAAGCGCTTGAAATCAGGTAAGACTAAACAGTCAACCACGTTAAAGTTTCATTTTTTCCCAGTGGTTTTTCTATGCTCTTTTTAGTGTTTTGTTCCCCACCAAAAAAAGGTTGGAAATGAGGTGCCGGTGTCCCCATCGCTCCTTTTTTTGACTCAAAACATGGGAAAAAAAGAAGAGAGTTTGTGTATCTTTCCTCACTGTTTATCAGGAAGAGTAAAAGGGCTTGAACCCATGTGGGTGTCTCACCCAAAGTTCACGTACAACAATTAGAAGGGCAGATAAGGGTCCTTGGTGCTCTTTGGACCTTGATTAGTTCCTTGCTGATGTTTCCTTACCCAACCACAGCAGTGGCCAAAATTGTGGAATCCTTTTTGGGGAAAAGTGTATTTTCTAAAACTAGCTAATAACACCGCTTTTTTTTGGGAGTAGTCCCATAAAATTATGTATTAATGGAAAGATAATTTAATTGAGAATATAACAAACTTTTATGAAAGATTTGCTATTAGAATAGCAGTTACAGGATAAAGAAGACAAGGAAAACACGTAGAAAAAAACGAGATACACAAAAATGATCACGTCAGTTAATCCTTCGTTGGGTCACCTTTAGCGTGAATGACGGCCTTACGACGTCTTCCCATGGAGGGAACCAAGTCTTTGAGTTCTGCAGCTGTTATCGTGTGAAACCAAGATTGAACGATGGCTTCTATTAACTGGGTTTTATTGCTGGGTCGCTTCTGACTAATCAAGTATCTTTAGTCGGTTCCATAGATTTCCCATTGGGTTAAAAAGATCTGGGTTATTCCCAGGCCATTCCAGCAGTGGAATAGGATTATCGTGAAACTCCAAAAAAAAAAAAAAAAAAAAAAAAAAAAGGTGGGGATGTTATTAGCCATCAAACCTCAAAAATACACATTTCCCACAAGTTTGGCCACTGCTGTAGCTAACATCATCAGCGCTAGCACTGATGATGTTACTTCAGTTGGTCATGAAGCGTCTTGCAAGAAAACAACCAAGTGAGCCTAAGGACTCGATGTGGATCTACACAATTTCTCCTCTATTGGTACAGCTAGGTTTACTATTCCACCCACCATCAATTTCTCAATCTCACTAATTTAAGGAGCTACCAATATTGGTGTGTTGATTGAAACTGAAAAGGAGACACTTCTGCCCATGGTAAACGCTGGACCTCTAGGCTTTTGCTACAGTCTAAAGCATATTTGACGTGGTTACCGTAGGCTTCCGGCCTTCCTTCAGCAACGTCTTTCTTCTCAGGGGGCCTTCCATAGTCACAACCCCCATGGAAGCCCCCGATCTGCAGCTGCAGGCACCTGTTGGGCTGAACCAAAAGAGGCACACAGATTTGTAGGAGCAGCAGAAATGAAGATGATTCTTAACATTACGACGGCGTGCAAAATTGATATTGAGGGAACCCTCGGCTGGTGCAACCTGCCTTCTTCTAAGTGTGGACCCTCAAAGGTCTCCTCTTCTTCCTCCATATTTGAAGCACTGCCTTTGCAATACAAGACGTGGTATTTCAGTGCCTGTGGTGTCCTTGGTGCTCTCTGAGCTCCCTGAGCCATTTCACAACCCAATTAAGTAACATCGTCAAGTGTTAGAGGGAAGTGGGGTTTGCTCTCGGTTGATATCAGGGGTAAAATCCAGCAGGTTCTGGAGAACCGGTAGTGGAAATGTTGAGTAGTTCGGAGAAGTGGCTAATACCACCTCTGGTTGGCCCCCAAGTGGGGCGGGAATGGAGATTTTGTAATATCCTTCCTCCAGGAGTGGGGTGAGAATGGAGATTTTGCATATCCTTCCCCTGGAGTGGGTGGGAATGGAGATTTTCCATATCCTTCCCCCAGGAGTGAGGAGGGAATGGAGATTTTGCGTATCCTTCCCCTGAAGTGGGTGGGAATGGAGATTTTGCACTATCCTTCCACTGCCATGCCCACCAAGACACACCCACAGAACCGGTAGTAAACAAATTTGATTTCACCACTGGTTAATATACTAGTGACCTACCTGGTCACTGTTGGCAGGAGCGTTCTTGGTGGTACTTAGATTGGACTGTTGTTTACTGTTGGCTTGTTTGAGTTGGTAGTTTCTTGATTGTTGACTTCTTGATTGTTGGCCTAGTCTAGTGCTAATCTTGGTGTTACTCTCAACTTATCTGGGCACTGCTTGCTGTTGAAAAGATACTTGGGTATTGTTGTTATCTAATAGGCTAATGAAATGGCCGCAAGCAAATAGCAAAGCTCAGAAAAGCACCAAGGACCCCATTTCTCCTCCTATCTGCAAACCCCACTCCCTATTGATACTGATGACGTTACGTAGTAGGGTCATGAGACATCTGTAAGAAAAGCACCGAGCTGAGAGAGCACCAAGAACCCCCCATTTCAACCCTGAGATATAAATATTCTCTTCCAGAAGTCCTTCAGTTCAATAACAACGAAAGCCCATTAAGTGAAGGATGACAAAGGGGGAGACATAAAAATATAGAGCTTTTCGTGGCTGATAGCTGTGCTCAAAACAACACTGTGGTTGATATGTTAGTCAAAGCCATTGACTGAGAAGCCAAATAGATCCTAACTTTTCTCACCTTGCCGAGTAGAATGAGCAGATGCAACTGTTATTTTATATATTATATATATATATATATATATATATATATATATATATATATATATATATATATATATATATATAAATATATATTATATATTATATGTATATCTTTCCTTTTCTTTTCGTAGGCCTTTATGTGTATTTCTCTTTAGCCAGATTCTTCCTACGTAAACCAAGATTTTTATGCAGCCTTAGATTTCACTGAACTAGGGCTGCATAAAAATCTTGGTTTACGTAGGAAGAACCTGGCTAAAGAGAAATACATACATACATACATACATATAGGTCTTTGGTTATTCGGGTTTTTTCCCGCGTAAAACCCGAATAACCAAAGACCTACATACAAACACCTGCGAAAACCTCAGAAAACAAATGTATGTATGTATGTATGTATGTATGTATGTATGTATGTATGTATGTATGTATATATTTTCCCAATAGGAACTGCCTATTAACCATGAGACAACTGACAGCATATATGAGGGTGTATTAGTAAAAAAAAAATAATGTTTTTAGCATACTAGCCAAGGCGAGAAATATAAAAAAAAAATGGTGAAAGATGTTTGAAAGTATTGATTCAAAAGATAGAGAGAATGAACGAAAGGCAGGCAAAATAAGGACGGAAATGGAAAATGGGCTGGAGAGAGGGACCCTTTCAAAGGCGGGAAACCTTTTTTCCCCACATGACGTCTTCTCTGCCGGAGGAATCTCCAAAGTCTGACCAAAAGCTGAGCTCAGCAAAAGAATTAATTCATGACGATGATGAAGAGGAACAGAGGAAGCTGTGCAAACTGGCGCTGCGAAGAACCCATGTTTTCTTTTGGCTAGCCTCAGAAAAAACGACTAGGATGATTGCAACACCACTGGCCCCCTTTTTATTCTTAAGTCAGATATATGTATTTCTGAACTTCGTTCCAGTTTGGGAAGCATTTAAGTAAGGCATCGCACGTCGTCACCTTGCTTCGAAAGTCTGAGGGAAAACCCAAGTTATTTCGCTTTCCTGTCAGGTGGAATGATTTGCGTGCTCCGTGGAGGTTATTTCAGATCCGGGTTTTGCTGAACGAAATGGATCACGGTTTTTTTCAGCGACTCTCACGTCGCTAAATCGTAAATCTCAGAGACAACGGTCAGCATTTTATCTGATTTAGCATCAGAGGAGGACCAGCCTGAGAACAGTCTAGTTCATTGTACTCCATGATAATTAAACTCTAAGACAAATATACCTACCTAAAAGGTAAAGATAAGGCTATCTAAATTAAGCTTAAACTCTCAGCAAGTGTGAGAGTTTACATGTAATTTAGATAGCTTCAATCTTTAGATAGATGTTTGTTTATTTATTTATTTATGCAATTTATATGCCGCCCTAGAAGTTAATGTGTAGCTTCTTTTGGACCTGCAAAGCAACTTTTCAAAGGATCTGCTTAAGAAGCCACCAGTAAAATCTATATTTATTCTCCATGCCTCAGGACTATCCAAATACGATAAAGAGATCTAACTGAACTTTCTGTTCTGCATGTTTATATGGAACGTTTTGTCCCCAATTCGGATGTGAGCTTGGAGCTGAAGCCAATGATGGACGCTGGACACGGAGGTGCAGGTTTTCTGATTGCTTTTTATTGGAGTACTCCAAAGAAAAGAGCTCCTGGCCAAAATGCCAAGAACCAAGAACCAAGGATTAAGAAAGCTTTATACATTTTCAATAAAGGAGAAGGCGGGACAAGGCGAGATAATAAGAAATATCATCTAATAAACATTTTAGTAATAATTCTACAATTTGTTCTATTGGTCTCTAGCTGTCCCTATTCCTAAACCTTGGCTAAGGAATGCCCCAGGAGTTATCTAATACACTTTTAATTGGCTGCAGGCCATCTATATTCCTAATTTTTAGCTGAGGCCTGCAAGTTGTCTAACTCTTGTTACTTTTATCAGCTTTCTAACTACCCAGAATTGTTACAAGATTTACACAGGGATATTTCCTGTGATAAACATTATTTGTTCTTCCCAGACATACTCCGCAATTACAGGCTTCATGACCTGGCTTTATTTTAACCATACAGCCTATCATTGTTGCACATAAACATGTGCAATCCTATTTCTCTGGAGGTATGGAGGTGAAAAGTGAGTAAAAATAAGGTGTTTTTTTTTTTTTTTTAAATGCAACTCTTGGCATACCCTCCCTGCTAACATGAGAAGGAAGTCACTGCGCAGATGGGAAACAAAAATGACAATGCTTTTGAAAATAAGGTCTGAATTAGCAAGGGGGCGTGGGTGGGGAAAAGAGTGGGTGAAAATAAGATTTGGCACCATCATCCAGAGAGAAAGAGAGAGGCAAACCCACCACCTAATTGTACCTGTAGACACAGCTCCGACTTCTGGGTGAATTCCGAATTGGCACCCGCCAGTTGGGCCCCAGTGTTGCATACAACCGACCCCTGTTTATGAATTCACAGGTTAAGTTCTTTAGTTAGCAGGCAAACTGCAAGGCAAAACCTCCCCCAAAAAGTTAAAACACGCGAGGAAAGGCGGGGCCGATCACAACGGAATCACAGCTACCATCCTCACATTTTGCACCCGATGTGTAAACTAAGCAAGAGGAGTCTTGAGTCGGGATTGGAATTGGACGTCCCGTTAAGAAACGGAGGGATTGCTGAAGCTGTTTCTTGGTGACTTACTTACTTCTAAGCTTCACAAGGACTTGGAAGAGCAGCTTGGGAATAAGAGAGGTTTTTTTTGGGTGGGTGGGTGGGTGTGGGTTGTAGGAAGAAAAATTGCCCAGTCAGGTCGAGTGCAAAGCTGAGAAAAATACCCAGGAACACGCCAAAATATCAGAAGAACAGTTGGGAGCGAAGAACGAAGGGTGGGAACTCCCACTGAAAGCAACGAGTGGGCTGAATAAACCAGGAACAGTCCACGGCCTTGATTGTTAGCAGACGACCCGGTTCCTCCCTTTGAGGAAACCAAGATTCTGATCCACAAATGATTCCGTTCTTTCATGTTATTGACGACGTGGCCTTTGGAGAATAAATGCTAACTAAAGCCATGCATTGTGACCGAATTCCCTCTCCGGCTGAGAGTTATCAAGGTCAAAACAGTAGCTGCTTAGGCAGTATCTCACCAAGGCAAACAAGACTCTTTGTTAACTGAATGAGGTGAGCAGGTTCTTCACAGTCCAAAGATAATATTTAAATACTTGAATGTACGATGGGATATATGTGGCAACATATACTGGCACCACGCATGCACACTACTTATGGAAATAGAATACAATAATCCCTAATAGAAAACTGCAGGAACCTGGATAAGTAAGTATAATGTAAACACATAAAAATTTCTCCTCCAAATCTCATGATACGCCAGTCAAACTAAGACTGGTCTTAGAGCAAATATACAACATGCAAAAGAATTCTGATTCCTTGCCGGATAAAATAACCTAGGCAGATCTCTCAAGTACAATTAATTCTCCTCCGAAGTGAAAATTCAGAACGTTCGTTCCAAATCTTTAGGAAACTGGAAGGAAGTTCCTGTCTTCAGATTCCAAAAGGTACTTGGGTACAACTTCGATATTGTCAATTTTAAAAAAATAATAATAATCAAACTCGGGCCTGTCACTCACGCCTAAGAAGTCAAGATTTTAGAAGGCAGGGAAAAAAGAGATTCTGGTATAAGAAATCAATCTAGAATCGCAAAGATCGACTCAAAGGGGGCTCATCTGGAGCCCAGATCCAGGAGGAGAAGGAAACACGAGTGAGATTGTGGGCGTTCCGATGGACAATAATCCAATATTACCTTTAATATTGGATAATTAATCCAATATTACCTGTGCGAGCAAAGGTTTGGAAATATTTATTCTAAAGCTTGATGCCACTGCAAAGTCTAGCCTGCTGCTGGATGCACACCAGAAAAGCATTGCAAAATTCGTAGAACATTCACAGCCCCAGATAAAGAAAATGTTAAGAGGGAGAACATTTCTTTGCGCAACCCTACGATCTGAATTTGGGTAATTCAGATGATCCGAGACTTCGGTTAAAATGCAGCTAGGTCCCATCCATTCACCGTCAAAGAGAAACTCACCTTTCCAGTCCCGATGATAGTTCTTCGCTGAACTCTGAACTTTCACTGCTCTCTGCAAAACAAAAAGGGCAAATATTTTAAAGCAGGGGAAGGGGACATAATAATAATAATAATAATAATAATAATAATAATAATAATAATAATAATAATAATAATAATAATAATAATAATTCAAAACAGATCTATCGTGTCCCCGCACAGAAGCCAAAAGATCTTGATACTCAGTTTCATGCCGTTGAAACGCCAAGCCACGAAAGCCTCCAGTTTTCCATCCGTACAAATATTTTAAGGAAGCTTTAAAGCTGTCCTTATTTTCGCGGTGTTGCGCGGGGAAGGAGATTCGTTCTCGGGGAAATTCGATTGATCGAAAATAAAGACATTGGCGGTTTAATGCAACGTTATCTGGGTTTCAGTAAAAAAGAAAGAACCCCCCCCTCCCTCCGTCCACAGACAAAAGAGACAATAAAGAGATGTTAGATTTCCCCCCCCCCCCTTTAATTGAGATGGGAGAACAGGAACTGGCAGTTCGGTGTCATGGAAAAATCAAGCGGATGATTTATCGGATTATGGAAATGAGAGTCTGTTTTTAATAAATCAATGCAATCCCATTAAATTCACCGAAAGGGAATTTAAAGTTGAGTCTTTAAGGATGAAATGGTTTTTTTTTTCTTTTCTTTTCTTTTTTTTTGCAAACCGAGTAATTTAGATTTTTTTTGGGGGGGGTTGTCTTATCGCTTAGGTGTATCGTTCAAATGGTAGCCATCATCACAACCCTCCTTTCACTGTTCAAGAAGGCTAAATTACCGGTAATCTAAATGTTGATGTGATGACTAGGGAACTGTTCAAGATGACCATCATTGATTGATTGATTGATTGACTAGATGATATGGAATGGTAGCACATTTCCACATTTGGGTTGTTCAATGGTAAATTATGTTGCCTGTTTCATGGGTAGTTGAATCAGAAACTCATGCTATAGTAAACCAACTCCAAGCCATCAAAGACACCAAAGTCTCTCAACCAACAGTTTCCTGCTTGCCTGCTAATTCTACCTTCTGGAACATAGAACCATAGGGCTGAAAGGGACCTAGAGGTCTTCTACTCCAACCCCCCCCCCCCCCGCTCAAGACAGGAGACCTTAAACCATTCTGGACAAAGGGCCGTTCGATCTCTTGTAAAAAACCTCCAGCGATGGAGAGAACCACAACTTCTGAAGTCAAGCTGTTCCCTTGATTAATTGTTCTCCCTGTCAGGAAATTCCTCCTTACTTCTAGGTTGAATCTCTTTTTAGCAAGATAATCTGCAGCCAAATCTACTGTTTCCATTAGGTATGGAGGAGCACCTGCCTGCTAAGGGTATCACTCTTAGAAGCGTGGCTTGTATTCTCCTGCCTTCTGAACCATGCCTTTGAGATGATTTAAGCTTGCGTTTTCGCCACCGTTTCTCAACTTTACCAAAAGGGCCATCACAACCACTGCCACATTACAGCACGAAGACGGGAGCTGCTCCAAGCCTCAACCGCTATATTTTATCCCAGTGGTTTTTCAACCTGCGGTCTTCCGTTAATAAAGAGAGAGATAACAGGGATTGACAGTTTGCTGCTGTGGCAAACCTTGTACGGGCGGTCAGCTGAATATAGGATGGAGGTCCTTAAAAGTGAAGGCAATCCTGTTTAAATTCACCGGAAGGGCAGTGGTGAAATCCAAATTTTTTTACGATTGGTTCTTTGGGCGTGGCTTGGTGGGTGTGGTGTGGGTTGGTGGGTGTGGTAGGGAAAGGATACTGCAAAATCCCCAATCCTACCCCACTCTGGGGCCAGCCAGAGGTGGCATTTGCCGGTTCTCCGAACGACTCAAAATTTCCGCTACCAGTTTGCCAGAACCTGTCAGAACCTGCTGGATTTCACCCCTGCGGAAGGGAGTTTAAAAAGCTGAGTATTTTAACGATGAAGTGGGTTTGCTTTTAACAAACAGAGCAGCTTAGAGATTTTGGGTTTGTTGATCGTGTCTACCAGGGGTGTTATTCACTTACCTTCACTACCGATTTGCAAACGGGAACACGCATGCGCAGAGTGTCAAAACAGGACGTGATGACGTCCGGGCGGATGGGCGGAGCCTCCCGCAGTCACCACTACTGGTTTTCCCAAACCGGATAGAACTGGCTGAATGGTGTCTACCCTATGAGCGGGAGGGGGGAAGGAGCGTGGTGTCGTCACAGGGGGTCCACGAAGACTTGAAGAAACATTAGGATTTAAATCTTAAGTCTTTGGAGTCCGTGGCCATGGCCACAAAAGGTATTTAAAGGTGGTGTGTGTGTGTGTAGTGAAGAAAAGATTGAGAATCTATCAAGATCACGGGAGTTACCTCAGGCAAGGAGTTGAATGGAGACAAGCCACAAAGTGTCCTGTAAATGTTCTCCGATGACTTAAGATGTACTCTAAAGCTATCCGCGTCGTAGGATAGTTGTGTAAACTCGGATAGATCCGAGTCGTGTAAATCTAGGGTGCTGGAAAGCCAGGAATCTGGCAGCACCTTTTCCGACGAATGCGTTTCATTCAAAGGCATCTACTTTGGTGATCTTAATTTAGTTCCAACTAACAATGGAGCTTCTCAGTCATCCATCAGGTCACAGTTGTCCCCAAGGTACTTTTCTCAAGAGGCAACTGGACTTTCTTGGGGGTTTTTTGGAAGAAGTTTCGCTTCTCATCCAAGAGAGCTTCTTCAGAGCTGAAGAAGCTTCTTGGATGAGAAGCAAAATGTCTTCCAAGAAAAAAACCAAGAAAGTCCAGTTGCCTCTTGAAAAAAGCACCTTGTGGACTTCCAACTGAGAATAAAATTTGTTGTGTTGGAAAAAGTGCTAGCAGGCTCTCGGATTCTTAATGATGCGCGATTTCTATCTACAAAGATGGGACGATTCTTCCTCACCCTGAAACTCGGTTTAACTGACGGTCCTTTGATTTATAATCTTAACAGACTCTAACATTTCCCTTGGTAAGCAAGGCAGTTATTAAGAGTGTTTGTGTCCCTTTCTTGCCACAGTCGTGAGAGGTGAATTGATCCAGCTGTTAAGTCAGGGGTCAGCAACCTGCGGCTCTGGAGCCGCATGTGGCTCTTTCATTCCTCTGCTGCGGCTCCCTGTCGCCGGCCGGCTCCACGATTGATAGGGCTTTCGGTTAGGACGGGTAGAGGAAAAAGGATATCGCGCTAGGAGGAGACTCTATGGTGGGGGAACTGGACTTCCGGTCGGCTCCAGAATTGAATGGGGGGGGGGGCTTCTGGTTAGGACCTTTGCGGCTCTTCAAATTTTCAAGGTTGCCGACCCTTGTGTTAAGTGGACACGCCAATTTGCCGAATTTTGACTATGGGGATGTGCAACCGTGTGAAGAACAGTTGTATGTTGCTTTCTTCAGGGCTGTTGGAACTTTGGATGGTCCCTAAACAGAATAACAGAGTTGAGGGGGGGGGGGGGACGAGACCTTTGGAGGTCTTCTAGAAGACCCTGCCCGAACGAAAGACGGTTGAGTTGAGGGCTTCCTTGTGTGTTTTCCCCAATTGTTTGGTCATCCCCGAGGGCCCTCTCTAGATTCCAGAGCGGAGGAGACGGGCAAGCTCCCATAGCTACCCTTCCGAATACTTACCTAGCGAAACACCATTGGTGAAAACAGAATTTAGCGGGTGGTTCCTGACAGGGCTGTGAGATTCTAAGACACTGTCATCCAGCAGGTGGCGCTGTTTCTCTGTTGGGAAGGTGGCGCTTTTACTTTCAACTACACTGAATTGACACATCATACTGGAAAAATGGGAAAAAGAAAGAAAGAAAGAAAGAAAGAAAAAAAGAAAGAAAGGGGGGGGAAAAAGGCAACATTTTCTTAGGTCATCTGATAACAGCCGTTCGTTCATGCTCAGATTTTGCCTGCCTGAACAACGGACTTTATGGGGGTTCTTAAGGGACAGGAAGTCAATCGATCAGAATAGAGTTGGAGGGGACCTTGGAGGTCATCTAGTCCAACCCCCCCACCCAAGCAGGAGACCCTACACCATTTCTGACCGATGGCAGTCCGGTCTCTTCTTGAAAGCCTCCAGGGATGAAGCTCCCACAACTTCTGAAGGCCACTTCTAGTTCCATGGGTCGATTGCTCTCACTGTCAGAAAACCCCTCCTTACTTGGGGGGCCAAGATAGCCAGATGGCTTCTCCCGTCATCCTCCTTCTCAGAACTTTGTTCTAATGATCCATCTCCCCATCTCTCCCAAATTGTTTTTTTTTTTAAAGCAGATATTGGTCAAATCTAGACAGAGACTTTGGCCTTGACCTAACAGGGTTGTAAGGGACCTCAGAGGTCTTCTTCTCCGCAGCTCAGGCAAGAGCCCTCTGTACCATTCTGGACGAACGGCCCGTGCGATCTCTCCTTCAAAACCTCCAAGGGATGGAAGTTCTTTTTCTAACGCTTCTGCAAAGGCTGCTTTGCCAGGGAGGCACATTACGAGATGCCCCGCAACCCTGAATTCATCCTTGAGTTAATATGAATTCGCAATGATACCAATCAGAATAAAGCTGGGAGGGACCTTGGAGATTGGACAAATGGCTGTCCAGTCTCTTCTTAAAAACCTCCAGGGATGAAGCACCCACAACTTCCGGTGGCAAGGCATTCCACTGGTTAAAAACGCTGGAGAAAGCAATGCTGTTTCTAACGCTAAGCTGAATGCGCAAATTCCTAACTGAAAGGCTGATTTCTTTTAGGCCAATTTGGCACCCATAAAATAGGAAAAGCCATCCTTGACTTTGGGGGGGGGGGTGGTAAAGAAAATTAAAGTTCTTTCCGGTATCGGCCAACTTTCACCGGGGAAAAAGTGGCACCGCAGCAGAACTCCTGCAAGACCAGATAAAGGGGATTCTAAGACGAATGTGCGTTACTAAGGAACCAGGATCCTTGCAAAGGAACTACAGGCAGTCCTCGTCTTACGACCACAATTAAGCCCCAAATCTCCGCCGCTTTGTTGAGCGAGTTACGCCCCATTTCACAATCTTCCTTGCCATGGTAGGGGAAGCGAGTCACTGCGGTGGGTAAGTCAGTAACCCGATTGTTAAGTGAACTTGCCTTCCCCCCGTTGATTTTGTGCGTGGGAAGGTCACAAGAGGGGACGATGCGACCTTGGGGGCACAGCAACGGTCATAAGTATGAGCCAGTTGCTAAGCGTCTGACTTTCGATGGCATGATCACAGGGACCCTACGAAGGTTAAAGGTAAAGGTTCCCCTCGCACATATGTGCTAGTCGTTCCCGACTCTAGGGGGCGGTGCTCATCTCCATTTCAAAGCCGAAGAGCCAGCGCTGTCCGAAGACGTCTCCGTGGTCATGTGGCCGGCATGACTCAACACCAAAGGCGCACGGAACGCTGTTCCCTTCCCACCAAAGGTGGTCCCTATTTTTCTACTTGCATTTTTTAAGTGCTTTCGAACTGCTAGGTTGGCAGAAGCTGGGACAAGTTAACGGGAGCTCACCCCATTATGCGGCGCTAGGGATTTGAACCGCTGAACTGCTGACCTTTCGATCGACAAGCTCCGCGTCTTAGCCACCGAGCCACCGTGTCCTTTACGAAGGTTATAACCGTGAAAAACAGTCATAAGTCAGCCCCTTTTTTTTCCAGTGCCGTTGTTAAATTAGAACGGTCACTAAAACGAATTGTTGTAAGTCGAGGACTACCTGTAGAGAAAGGGAGACGGCTTCCTAAGAAGGAAGCGGCTGACTGCAGCACGTTTCCAATGGCTGCCTTAAAAAAACAAAAAAACAAAAAACTAACTAGCTAAACTGCATGTTTCACTGCAGATTGCAACACCCACTTGTTTCCGAGGCTGTGACTCTTCCTGTGTCGTGGTACAGGAGGGGTGTGCATGCTGGCCGCTACCGAGGCGTCAGGACAGGTGGGCCTCCTGCTGAACCTCACAGCTGCCGACACTTCGGACGGACCTACAAAATAGACACCAATTAATGCTAAGCTAGGTATCGGGAAGCCCGTCGCTAGGGGAGCCGTCGCTCTGTTTTCGGGAGAAAGCTGGAAACGTTTTCTGGAGGAAGGTGAAGACAATACGGAGGAGGAGAAAAAGTGGGCCGTGTTGGGAAACTGAAAGGTGGGGTCAAGCAGGGAACTAGCTTGGAGTCATCGCGCAGCTGCAAAAGGCAGAAAAGCCTGACCGCCTCAAAGGTCCATGGAAGACTTATCTGGTAGTTCTCAGGGAAGGCAAGCAGCCTAGTAAGATTCTTGTAACGTAGGCAGAAGACAATAAAGTTGTTGGCTTTAACTATTTAAGGTGGAATAAGGCTTAAGTTCAAGAGCGGGCCAAGAGTTTCTAAGTTGGCCACAGGTGTTCTCAAACACTGCTTCCGACCCACCAGAATGACGCCATCTCTTATTCCTGAAACATCTAACGGAACAACAGAGTTGGAAGGGACCTCGGAGGTCTTCCGGTCCAACCCCCCGTTCAAGCAGGAAACTTTACACCTTTTTTGCACAAAGGGTTGTGCAAGCTCTTCTTTAAAACAAAACACACACACACAAAAAAAACCCCAAACCTCCAGCATTCTTTCCATAATCTCTTTCATTAACTAAAACATCCGGCAAATCTTGAACGCTGCATTATGTATCCCTTTGATAGCAATAGCCTACCCCACCAATACGAAAAATAAATAAATAAATGAAAAATACGATGCAGGGTCTCAGCTGTGACCATCGGTGTCGAACAAGAAACATATGCTTTCAGTTTATTTGCAAGACCACTGGCCAGTCAAGAATTCACAGCATCAGCGTCTCGGGGGGTGGGGTGGGGGGGACGAGAGGAGGTTTTACAGGAATTTGAGCCAGACAGATGACAATTCTGGAAATTGGAAGATGGTTTCAGGGCCAATAGGCTACACGTTTGTAGCCAGCATGCACACTGGAGCGTAGACAGAAAATAACGTTATCGCATTCTTTGACGACTTCCTAAAGGCCACGTGGAACCAAAAATTGCTGCATTTATATATTACACTGATATGTGGGGGGGGGAGAGGGAGGGAGGGAGGGAGGGGGAGAGAGAGAGAGAGAGAGAGAAAGAGCACGAGAGACACAGAGAGACAGAGACAGGGAGAGAGAAAGGAAGAGAGAGAGAGAGAAAGAGCTTGAGAGACAGGGACAAGCAGAGAGAGAGAAAGGAAGAAAGAGAGAGAGAGAAAGAAAGAGAAAGAGAGAAAGCGCGAGAGACAGAGAGAGACAGAGACAGGGAGAGAGAGAGAAAGGAAGAGAGAGAGAGAAAGAGAAGAGAGGAAGAGAGAGAGAAAGGAAGAAAGAAAGAGAAAGGAAGACAGAGAGATAAGAAAGAGAGAGAGAGAGAAAGGAAGAGAGAAAGAGCGTGACAGACAGAGAGACAGACAGGGAGAGAGAAAGGAAGAGAGAGAGAGAGAAAGAGAGAGAAAGGAAGAAAGAAAGAGAAAGGAAGACAGAGAGATAAGAAAGAAAGAGAGAGAGAGAGAGAAAGAGCGCGAGAGACACAGAGAGAGACAGAAACAAGGAGAGAGAGAAAGGAAGAGAGAGAGAAAAAGAAAGAGAGAGAGAGAGAGAGAGATCAACAAAGGATTAGATCTGAGTGACTTGGGAATTGCTTCCAGTTGGAAGATGTCCAACCCCTGAGGTAATAACGGTCCTTCGGTCTTGACCAACACAAGTCCTTGCAAACACAATCCGGTTCTCCTATTAAGGTACAACTCTCCTGAAAGGTCCAGTTTGCAAAAGGGGTTTTAAGGTCTGAAAATGGATTGATTTTTGGGTTCTTGGCTTGCTTCCATGCTCCCATTGGGTCCCCCCCCCCCCGTAAAGGTAGTAAGAACCAGCTGCCTGATTTTTTGATGGGCCCATCACTTTGCTAAGTATTGTTTTAGATTCCTTCGTGGAAATTTCCCTGATGGGGAAAAGAGAACCGGGCCTCAGATCCAGACAGTGACTAATGCATGAGCCTACAATCATCTAGCAGAAGGATGATCTCATGCAGAACTTTCTAAGTTGCCTTCAATAATCTGAAGACAGACTTTGATTTATTATTCAGAGAGAAGCTATGGAGACAACAACAGGCTAAGGAGAAACTGACATGCTACAATCTAGCCAGAGATCGTGGTTTATAGGCTGTTTAATCACAGTGCACATAAAAGAGGAAGACATGTGTCAACCTTGGAAGATATTTGCTTCAGGTTCCATTCTAAAGAGAGTCAAAGGTATATCCTTCATTATCGTCTTTTAACGATCCCCAAATCCCTTGAGGGGTGGAGTCTGGGCATCTGAATGGAGCTAGCAGATTGTTTACTGGCCGGATGCCTTTCCTGTTGCCAGTACGGAGTTTTGTTCAGCAGATATATATTCTCATCGTGTCCGGAGAGAGAAATAATGCCTCTACCTAGGATCGAACTCACAGCCTCCTGATTGTGAGGTGGGAGCTCCACCTCTAGGCCACCGCATCACCCCTAATCAAAGGGGTATCCTTGCCCCTATTTATTCAATTTTTTGTATTATTTTTTTTTTCATCCGGCCCTATCTAAAAGTGAGTTTTATTATCCAACATTAGAGATCAAATTCACATCCATTCACGTTTATACCGTTATATTCTTATTCTCTTCCCGACAGAGTCCACAATACTTAGCAATATTCTTTTATTTACAAAGAAAATGAATTGCAATGAGGTAAGGATGGTTTTGTTTATGATGCGGCATCAGAGGTGGGTTCCGGAAGGTTCTGGTCAGTTCTGGAGAACCGGTAGCAGAAATTTTGAGTAGTTCAGAGAACCTGTCGTAAAAATTCTGACTGGCCCCGCCCCCATCTATTCTCTGCCTCCCGAGTCCCAGCTGATCGGGAGGAAATGGGGATTTTGCAGTATCCTTCCCCTGCCACGCCCACCAAGCCACGCCACGCCCACCAAGCCACGCCTGCAGAACCGGTAATAAAAAAAACTGAAACCCACCACTGGGTGGCGTGCTTAATTGCCTTTGCAATTAGAGAATTAATGGCATCCAGCTCGAAGAGATGGAAGATTATAAATATTTAGAAGATGTTGGGAGTTTGTTTTCAATCTTCCGCTGGAGAGGATCTCTGCCGAAGCCAACTTTATTCCGGGGCCAACCGACTGAACCTTTCACTCAACGGGCGCAGCTGTCTATACAGGCAGAAGAGTTCGAAATGCAGTTTGATCTAAATTCCTCAGAATTAGACTTCGTGTTTCCCGCTGTGTGTTCAATGCTGGGACTTGGCTTGGCTCCTGTGACGATCTGCCAACTTGAAATACTGACGAAAACTTTTTTGGCTCCTCCAGTTCTTGATGGTGTTTGTTTCCTCTTAGGAGAAAGGCCTGGTCTTAATTTTGACTTATTTATTTATGTATCAGACTTGCTCGCTGCCCATCTCGCCTAGAGGCGACTCTGGGTGATTTATAAGCATTAAAAGCCAATAAAACACTGAAATTGACACCAGCGGCATTGACAAAATCCCCATTGGTCAATTGCAGAAGGCAGCTTTGCTGGGAACAGCTTACATCTTATTGATCGAAACCTTTAACGCTCACATCTGCCTCTCCCAGGTCTTTGGGGAAGGACTTGGATAGGTAGACAAAAATGCCAAATCCAGTCTGAACATCTGACTGACTCTGCAACCAACCGTAATAATAATACTTGGACACTGTGGCATTGACAAAATTCCCATTGGTCAATTGTAGAAGGCAGCTTTGCTCGGAACAGCTTACATCCTGCAATTATACCTTCAAGCATCCACATGGGATCCACTATCCCAAGTCTTTGGGAAGGACTCCATAGGTCCTTCTTTCTCATTAGGTGGCCAAAGTATTTGAGTTTCCTCTTCAGGATCTGACCTTGTAAAGAGCAGTCAGGGTTGATCTTCTCTAGGACTGACTGGTTGGATCGCCTTGCAGTCCAAGGGACTCGCAGGAGTCTTCTCCAGCACCAGAGTTCAAAGGCCTCCATTCTTTGGCCCTCAGCCTTCCTTATGGTCCAACATTCACAGCCATCCATTGCAACTGGGAAAACCATTGCCTTGACTGTACACACTTTTGTGGGCAGGGTGATGTCTCTGCTTTTTAGGATGCTGTCTAGATTTGCCATGGCTTTCCTTCCCAGGAGCAAGCGTCTTTTCATTTCTTGGCTGCAGTCTCCATCTATTGTGATCGTGGAACCCGATCTTTATAGAAATTCAGATCTCACCTTGGTTGCCGATCTCACCTTGGAGGGGGGGGGGCATGATGTTCCAAAGGGTGGGAGGCATAGTAGAAAAGATTTTTCTCCTGGCCCCCACTAAGCTGAAATTCCTTGATTGACGGGATCTGCAACTTTTTTTAATCTGCAATTAAAGAGCCTTGGTGGCGCAGCAGACTAAAGTGCTGTTAATTAGTACCAGCTGCCTGCAATTACTGCAAGTTTGAATACTCACCAGGCTCAAGGTTGACTCAGCCTTCCATCCTTCTGAGGTAGGTAAAATGAGGACCCGGATTGTGGGGGCAATAAAATGACTTTGTATAAAAAAGAACACCGCTTGGAGTGGGGCAAAAGCCCTACTAAGAGGCATATACAAAAGTATGAAGGCTATTGCTTAGTGCATTGTAAGCCTCCCTGAGTCTCTGGAGAAGGGCGGCATATAAATTGAACCAATAAACTGAATGAATGAATGAATGAATGAACGAATGAATGAACGAACAAACAAACAAACAAACAAGCAAACTTATGTGGCCTTTCAGTGCAATCCCTTGAGGTTGACAATTTAGGGGTTAGGATGGAAGAGAGTTTTTGATCTGGATTTGTGCAGAGGAGCAGAGTTCCTGGCCACAACGAAGGCCACCACCACCTCAGCTCTTCCTTCCTTCCTAATTATTTCCCCAACTTTCTTTCTGCCCGCAGAAGAAAACCTGCCACCCAAGGTAAAATCTGAATGTCAGCACTGATGGTTTTGGGAGGAGAGGTTTAGAAACCGTTGGGATGGAGCGCCCGAGTTGCACGCCTGATCCGAGCCCCGAGTAAAAACTTTTTGATTTAACAACTCCCATTTAAGTGCACTACTTGGGGTGGGTCTGGCTGGCCTACGAAATCTTCCGGGAAAGCTGCCAAATTTGGTTTTCTAGCTGGGATGGCGTTTAAGGGGGCCTACGCCTCAACACGTTTCACCGAGCCAACCTGGCCCCCTCCCCAAAAGATTATTTTGCTTCTTATTTTAATCAAATAGTCTGCTTTTTAAAAAAAAAATCATCAAAATTAGGCTTTGCAAAGGTTGTAGCTCACCGGGGCTGAGGGGCAGGGGTGGGAGAGGGATATTATGACTATAAATAAAATATAATAACCCAGTTGTAAAAAGATTTCTTTTGGAGTAAAAAACCCCCCAAAACAGGAGTTTTTGTGGAAAAAATCATGCTGTGTCATAAGAAGACTAAGCGAGGTTGGAGCCATTCAGAAAGGCAGTACAGTTAAGTCCTCGATTTACGACCCTATTGGGCTGGATTCCATTAGGGTCGTAAGTCGAGGATTGCCTTTACAACCCCTCCTTTCATGAGATCTATCCTCGATTTACAACATTTTCATTTAGTGACCGTTCAAAGTTACCGCGGCACTGAAAAAAAGTGACTTAGGGGCTGTTTTTCCACATTTATGACATTTTTGGCATTGACAGAATCCCCATCAGTCAATTGCAGAAGGCAGCTAGACTCCGAACAGCTTACATCCTGCAACGATACCTTCAAACATCCACATGATCCAAATTCAGATGCTTGGCAACTGACCGGTGCTTATGACAGTTGCTGTATGATCCCACTTTCGCGACCTTCCTTCTGACGTGCAAAGTCAACGGAGAATCCAGATTCACTCAACAACCATATTATCAACTTAACAAAGGCAGCTGTGGGGAGAAAGTGGGGCAAGACACAACTCAATGAAGGTGCCACTTAACGACAGAAATGGCGGGGCTCGGTTGCGGCTGTATGTCGAGGACTCCCTGGATTCCAGATCGTACCCTTAAATCACATTCCTCCCCAAAAGCAGAAGCAAAGCTGCTTTTTAATCAGATTTTTAAAGAAATATTATTATTTCATCTCAGGGTCCACGGAGCAAGAAATACATTTAACTCATTTAGCGCAAGAATGAAGTCTGTGCTGGAATGCTTCTAGCTTCCCGTTGAGGAAAAATATTATATTAGATGTAGGAAGCCAAAGCCCAGCCCTTCATTCTGAGGTTATAGTCATTGGGAACGAAGGAACGGGCTTCTGTTAAAAACGTATTTTCCTAACTTTATGCCTCGCTGAGCTTACAGGCGCCCAACAAGCCAACCGTCGCATCTGTGGGACTTAACGCTGAAGCTAAACAGGAGATTCCTGGGAAGGGCGATGCAGAGGGAAAACAGGAGGGGGAAGATGGAAGGAAACCCGGGAACCATCTCTCGTTCTGCATTACTATTCCTATTAGTCTTCTCATCGTTCCCACCACCCATCTCTTCCCACTTATGACTGGTACGACTGTAACTTTGTTGCTGGCATCCTTATGATTTATATTGATATTCTTTCCTAGTATGATTCGACTGCTTATTTGTACCCTACGTCTATCATTAAGTGTTGCATCTTACGATTGTGCGTTGCACAAGTTCGCCACCTGGAGTTATTTGCCAAAAGAACTGATGACGTTCCCTAGTTGGGTACCGAAACGTCTGAGAGGAAACAAGCAAGCTCAGAGAGCACCGAGGACCACCACCTGCCTCCAAGCAAAAGATTTCTCAGGGGGAGAGAGAAATAAAACCAGGTTCTCCAACCTTGGAGGACAGAGAAAAACTCTCCGAGGTTACGAAAGACTCAGTTCTCTAAATGAAGCGAAGATTGGAGGACGGATTGAACACTCAACTACTCTGATTCCTTCCTTCAACTGTCATGGGGGTAGGGAGGGAAGAGGGGGGCTTCTGGAGACAATGAGGCTGGTAGCTTCGCTGAAAGATGAGCTTTTAACGGGATCCTGACTCTTTAGACGTTTCCCCCCCTCCTCCTCTCTCCTTGCTCATCACAGGATGTCCTGTCTCCATTAAAGAACGGGGGTTATATTTTCTTTTGTTTTTTTCACCCCGCCTGCCCCCTTTTGTCTCAAAAGACAGTAATTCCCCAGGCATTTTCTCATGTTTTATTTTTTTTTTTACACATTGTATGCAAAATTGTTCTGGGAACTGTTTCGTTTAAACGGACAGGGGGGGAAAAATGCTTTGCATAAACCAGGAATAGTTTTCTTCTAGGAGAGAGGTTATTACAGCGAGCACATGATTTTTCAATCCTTTTTTTCCACATACAGTGGGGGGAAAGGCAATTTGCTTTTCGTTAGCTTTTCGTGTTACAGCCAGGACTGCTCTGACCTCAACGTGAAAATAATGCAGAGTGAAAATGGTGCACGGAAGGTAAAAAACATTGATTTACGAAAGGTTTATATTACTGGGGGATTTGAGAGAAACCCAAAAACGCTGATGGCTGCACTTTAAAAAAAAAAAATTGTGGCAGGCACATTTGGAAAAGTTGACCACGAAGTGTTGCTATCCCAAAGGATCCTTTTTGGTTACTTTCCTTTGCATAATTTCCCCATGAAATAATCATTCCCGGGCCTTAAGCAAAGAGTAACTTATGTAATTCTTTAGTAGAACAACAAGAGTGACAAGTAGGAATTCAGTAGGTTTTTCCCTAGTAAAATGAGACAGAAGGCTACAAGAAAATTGCTACACAAAGATTAACACCAGGAAAGCAGAAAACAATATCCCAAAGAACTCCAACCAGCACTAACAGGGCAAGTCACTTGTGTATAAACAGAGAGTAAACCCTACTCCCTTCTAGCATTGATGGTCTTCAAGAAGACAACCAAACTTGGAGAGCACCCAAGGACTCCACAATTTCAACTCTTCTCTGCCCCATTTTTGTTTGAGTTGGTAGTTCCTCCTTCCCAGTTCCTTTAGTCCTATCAAGGAACTATCAAGAGAGCACACCACACTCCTTTCAAGTTGATGATGTTGCCTAGTTGCATCACAAAACGTCTACAAGAAAACAACCAATCTCAGACAGCACCAAGAATCTCCAAGTTGTCCTTACCCTCCGTCCCTCTTCCTTCTCCTTCTCCTCCTCTTGTTCACAAATCCCACTCCCTTCTAGCACTGAGGGTGTTACCTAGTTGGGTAACGAAACATCTACAAGAAGCTAACCAAGCTGAAGAGAGAGCCCAAGAATTACTTCAGAACGAAACAGTTCATTACAAAAAGACTTTCAGGTGAGAGGCGAGGGCCGATTCATTTATGGAGGGCCATGACTTTCAATTCTGTAGCTGTTTTTCACAACCATTTGTAAGCAGAGATTATAAGATTTTGGAGGGACAGGATTAGAAAATGAGACAGAATGACAAAAGGCCGCTCGTTAATCTATCATGTCCTGGAACAGGAGAAGAAAATGTGCCGTGGGAATTCTGGCATCGTCTCCTTGAAGGATGAGTTGAGAAGAAGCTATCAAGGAAGCGAGAGCGAGTTAGACAATTCTGGCTTGCAGTCAACAATTGGCAAACTCAAAATCCCAGAGCAAAGCTATTTATCAGTAACCATGGCTACCTCTAAAATAAACGCCATAGTTAAATGTCAGACTGTTTACACGGGAAAAAAGGACGCAAAGCGAAGGAAGTTCCATCCAGCTTACATCATCGGTATAGTAAATACCCCAACTGGGCCAAGGGCCTTGTTGCCTCTTTTGAAATTGACTCTTCCCCTATTCCTTAAAAAAAGCAAAGCAGAGACAAAACGACAACGACCAACACAAAACAGGCCCTTCAGAGTTGCAACTTCAGGTCTAACGTCCACCTCATTGCAACCACTCAACTCTCCCACGAGAAGAATATCTATCGTCCACGTTCAACCGAACGATGATGGGAAGGAGCTTGCCCTGGTCATGTTGATGGTGGCCTAAACAGCGTGATGTGGTTTCACGGAGAACCAGGAAACAAAAGGATCTATTTACGGCTGCAGCCCTTCCTGTGCCTTGGGAAAAAGTTAACAGGATACAGAGTAACTGAGCTGGGAAGGGACCTTGGAGGTCTTCTAGTCCAACCTCCAGCTCAAGCAGAAGACCCGATATCATTCTGGAGAAATGGTTGTCCCATCTCTTCTTAAAAGCCTCCAGTGATGGAGCAGTCATGATTGAAAACACGCTTATGGTTATTCCACTGGCTGCAAAACTGATGCAAATCCAGATACATTTTGTATCCTCTTCTTGCGCCTCCTTTTCTCCTTCCTCCATGCCACAATTCCCACTCCTTTTCAGCACTGATCATGTTACCTGGTTTGGTAATGAAACGTCTCCAAGAAAACAACCCAGCTCGAAGAGCACCAAGGACCCATCAGTTGCTCCTCCTCTTCCTCTTCCTCTCCACAAACCCCACTCCTTTCCAGCGCAGACGAGGAAGGAAGAAGAGGAGGCAAAGGAGGAGGAGGAGGATGCACTAAATGTAGCGCAAGTGAAATTGTTTTAAGCTACAGTGAGGTTATGTCTTTTATTGACCACATAGAGATGGGCACCAAAGGGCTGGTTTGATCATTTTGGGATTCACCAGACGTGGGAAACTGGCTGACGTGAACAGATTAAGAGAGTTGGAAGGGACCTTCTAGGCAGTCCAATCTCTTCTTGAAAGCCTTCAGTGATGAAGTTCCCACAACTTCCGAAGCCAACTTCTGTTCCAACGGTTGAATGTTCTCACTCAGAAGAAAATTCCTCCTTATTTCCAGGTTGAATCTCTCCTGGTTCAGTTTCCATCCATTACTCCTTGTCTGGCCTTCGGGTGCTTTGGAGAATAGCTTGACCCCACTCCTCTCTGTGGCAGCCCCTCAAATATTGGAAGACTGCTATCCTGTTTCCCCTGGTCCTTCTCTTCACTAGACTAGCCATGCCCAGTTCCTGCAACCATTCATTGAATGTTTCATCCTCCAGTCCCCTCATCATCTCGGTTGCTCTTTTCTGCACTCTTTCTAGAGTCTCAACATCTTTTTTTATAGTGTGGTGACCAAAACTGGATGCAGTACTCTAGGTGTGGCCTTATTAAGGCTTTATAGAGTGGTATTAGTACCTCTCTTGATCTTGATTGAATCCCTCTGTTAATACAATTTAGAATTTAGCTGGCTTTTCTGGCTGCCACTGCACACTGTTGGCTCATATTTAATTGACTGTCCACTAAGACTCCAAGATCCCTCTCACAGTCACTGCTATTAAGCCTGCTAATATTAAGCACTTCTATTCACCCAGTCTATATGTGTACTTTTTGTTTTTCCTTGCCTAAGTGTAGGACTTTACTTTTCTCTACATTGAATTTCATTTTATTCTACAGGGTTTTCAAACCCTCTACCAAGAATCCCGCTCACAAGACCCGAGGTGACCTCTTCAGGGTAATTTTCGCCGCTTATTTTTCCTCTTTCCAAACAT
The DNA here is from genome assembly GCA_030761175.1 of Masticophis lateralis. Lineage (NCBI taxonomy): Eukaryota > Metazoa > Chordata > Lepidosauria > Squamata > Colubridae > Masticophis > Masticophis lateralis. Next base: position 9,530,276 of record JAUDYJ010000015.1, read on the forward strand.
CAACAAGAATTACTGCTGATGTGCAAGATGCAGAGCCTCGTTGTTTCAGTTCTTGCGTGATGCCAAGCTGAAATTTAAGTTAGCCGCGACGTCGTGTCTTTCGCTCTCCCCTAGATTCGAAAGACTTCTAGGGGGATAAGATCTTACACAATTTCTGCTCTGGTTTAAATTATGATGTGAAAAATTTTTCAGGGGGAAAAAAAAAGAGCACGATGGAAGTATGTGTTCTCAAAACAACCGTCTGCTGGCTAGGGAAGCCATCCTGGCCATTTTTGAGACCGAGCCCAGATGGTTTCCTTCATCCCAGGCAACCGAATGGAAAATGGGAACGGGTGAAATAAGTTTAAATAAAGATCCACATATATCTTTTCCCTTTGGCCTTCGAACTTCTGAGGCTTGAAACGACCTCCAAGGTATCTAACTTCTACCAGGAGTTACTGTATGAAATGAAATCTCAGCCATTCGTTCGTAAAATTATGTTGCTTGGGGGAAAAAAAAATTACCGATATTCGTCTGGGCTGATTGATGGAGACAAACACAAGGGGGTTTGCACAGGAGGGCAAAACAATTGCCATCAGACTTCGCAAAGGCGTTGGGTCCTTTGAGATACTTCCAGTCAGATCATATTTAGGGGTTGTGGTGGGAAAAATAGAAGGAGGAAGGGGTTTCAGATAGAACAGAGGTCTGCAAACTTGGCAGCTTTCAGACTTGTGGATTTCAACTCCCAGAATTCTCCAGCCAGCATAGCCTTATCAAGTGGCTTTACCAAGGCATTATAATATTAACCCTTCCTGTGATCTTGATTCTATCCCTCTGTTTATGCAGCCCAGAACTGTGTTGGCTTTTTTGGCAGCTGCTGCACACGGCTGGCTCCTATTTAAATGGTTACAGTTAATAAATGCTTACAGTTATTAGGACCTTTATTTCTTAACTGCAGAACTGTTAAATTGGTATCAAATATAATTATCTACCTACCTACTGTAACTATCTATCTATCTATCTATCTATCTATCTATCTATCTATCTATCTATCTATCTATCTATCTATCTATCTATCTATCTATCATCTACAACACACTCTCTCTCTATCATCTACAACTATATCTATCTACCTACCTACCTATCTACAGTATCTATCTATCTATCTATCTATCTATCTATCTATCTATCTATCTATCTATCTATCTATCTATCTATCTCTATCTATCATCAACTACCTACCTACCTACCTACTTACCTACCTACCTACCTATCTATCTATCTATCTATCTATCTATCTATCTATCTATCTATCTATCTCTATCTATCTATCTATCTCAACTACCTACCTACCTACTTACCTACCTATCTACAGTATCTATCTATCTGTCTGTCTATCTTATCTATCAACTACCTACCTACCTACTTACCTACCTATCTACTGTATCTATCTATCTATCTATCTATCTATCTATCTATCTATCTATCTATCTATCTATCTATCTATCATCTACAACACACTCTCTCTCTCTCTCTATCATCTACAACTATATCTATCTACCTACCTACCTATCTACAGTATCTATCTATCTATCTATCATCTATCTATCTATCTATCTATCTATCTATCTATCTATCTATCTATCTATCTATCTATCTATCTATCTCTATCTATCATCAACTACCTACCTACCTACTTACCTACCTATCTATTGTATCTATCTATCTATCTATCTATCTATCTATCTATCTATCTATCTATCTATCTATCTATCTCTATCTATCTATCTATCTATCTCAACTACCTACCTACCTACTTACCTACCTATCTACAGTATCTATCTATCTGTCTGTCTATCTTATCTATCAACTACCTACCTACGTACTTACCTACCTATCTACTGTATCTATCTATCTATCTATCTATCTATCTATCTATCTATCTATCTATCTATCTATCTATCTCTATCTATCTATCTATCTATCTATCTATCTATCTATCTTATTTATCATATGTATGTATCTATCTGTCTAGAAATAAACGCATAAATAATAATAAAAAAATAAATTAAAAAAGAAGCTAGCATTGGGAGGCCACGCAGCATGGAAACTTCTTGCTTTGAAGTAATTACAGTCGGAGAATGGTTCCAGCAACATAGGAATATATATATATATATATATATATATATATATGGGGTGGGGGGGAAGCAGCAATTTTTCCTTGCAAAGGAACACATTCCAAACATTTCCACGCAGTTCCGAGCAACTCATATAAACAGCCTTTTAAATCTCAAAGCATCCGGCGGAATCCTTTCCCGTACATCGGGCCAGCCTTCGCATAACTCTTTTTTCGACCAACGTGGCAAAAAAAATAAAATAAAAAGTAAAAAATCGTGGCTACCGTATCTGTTTGCATGTTTCCAGATTTGTTTAGTCTGCTTTAGGGAGGCGTATTTGCAAAAATTTCTCGCGTCCCGTATCATGCTTCTGAAAGAGGACAAAAATCAGGAACTCCAAGCACGTTACGTTTCGGTTTGCAAAAGCAGGATATGGCAGGGCTACGCAATTTAAGCAGCAATTTGGACGACAGGGGTAATTTATATGACGTCGAGAGTAAGAGCGTGCATGGGATGATGAGCAAACCTGTAGTACGGACAGTATTGGGAAAGGAAAAAGCTAATTTTTCCAACCCAGACCTAATACCGATTCTGCTTTTACTCTATGAGGCTACTGCTCTTTACCCTCAAACTGGATCTTAAGATCCTCCTATTTTATTTTTTTTTACAGGTAGTCCTCGCCTTACAACCTGCAAAATTTTTGTCGCTAAGTGAGACAGTTTTGAAGTGCATTTTGCCCCATTTTATGACCTTTCTTGTCCCCGGGGGGGTGGGTGGGTGTTATAAAGGAATTGCTGTCTACTGCACGAGTCAAAAAGAGGGCTGTGAAAATATTTACAGACCCCTCGCATCCTGGACATAAATTGTTTCAACTCCTATCCTCAAAATGATGCTATAGAGCACTGCACACCAGAACAACTAGACACAAGGACAGTTCCCCCCCGCCCCGAATGCCATCACTCTGCTAAACAACTAATTCCCTCAACACTGTCAAACTATTTACTAAGTCTGCACTACTATTAATCTTCTCATCGTTCCCACCACCCATCTTCTCCCATTTATGACTGTATGACTGTAACCTTATTGCTGGTATCCATACGATTTATATTGATATTGTTTCCTGATTGCTTATTTGTACCCTGTGACTATCATTAAGTGTTGTACCTTATGATTCTTGACGAACGTATCTTTTCTTTTACGTACACTGAGAGCACCTGCACCAAAGACAAATTCCTTGGGTGTCCAATCACACTTGGCCAATAAAGAATTCTATTCTATTCTATTCTATTCTATTCTATTCTATTCTATTCTATTCTATTCTATTCTATTCTATTCTATTCTATTCTATTCTATTCTATTCCATTCCATTCCATTCCATTCCATTCCATTCCATTCCATTCCATTCCATTCCATTCCATTCCATTCCACATTATCTGTTCTGTTCTGTTGTTCCGTTCCGTTCCCTTCTAATTCTATTCTGTTGTGTTCTGTTCTATTTATTCTATTCTATTCTGCAGCGGTTAAGTTAGTTACACCGTTGCTATTAAACCAATCCTTCTTCCCCGTTTTCTTGGCTTGTCCGAAGGTCGCAAAAGGAGATCACGTGATCCCGGGACACTGCAATTGTCGTAAGTATGGGTCGGTTGCCAATTGTCCAATCCCGCGACAGATGAAACTGTCGTATGTATGAAAAACCGGTCGCAGGTCACATTTTTTTCCAGCGGTGTCATAACTTTGAACGGTCAGTAAATGAACTCTTTGGTAAATCGAGGACTACCTGGATTTATTTCGTGTCCGGAATCGAACCTTAAACCACTAAACCTGAGGCCACCCTTTTAGCTTCATCGCTGGCCAGAAATAAATAACAAATTTTTTTACTACCGGTTCTGTGGGCGTGGCTTGGTGGGTATGGCAGGGGAAGGATACTGCAAAATCTCCATTCCCACCCAACTCTGGGCCAACCAGAGATGGTATTTGCCGGTTCTCCGAACTACTCAAAATTTCCGCTACCAGTTCGCCAGAACCTGCTGGATTTCACCCCAGCTTCAGGTATATTCTACTGGTAAAAAATCAACAGGCCACCAAAAAAATAACACCAATCCCCTGACGCCATTTCCCCATATTCAGACTATTAGCTGACTTTTGCTTGGTTAAATGGATGGAAGAAGCTAACGATGATATCAACGTTGGCACGTTGGCATGTCTAGAATGAGACAGCGGGCCAAACCAACGCGGATTTTTCATAGGACCAGCTGTCCAGGCGGCCTCCAGAAAAAAAAAAATCATCCCTGGAACATTTGTCGGAATGCCGGAGGCATGAATCGGTGCGTTTTGCACACCCTGGGCAACATTTTGCGCCCCACGCAGACCGGTGGTGAGACAATGGATTTTCAAAGCCTGGGATTACGCTCTTTTACGTTAAAAAGCATTGGTGACAGCTCAGTGGCTTGCAGGGTGGAAATCGGTGGAACAAAGAGGCTCTTGAAGGAATGCCACCCAGAATTATTCCGGCGTGGCCAGTGGTCCAGGAAAGGAGGTAGGCTTGGCTAGCGAAACTCATATCGATGCCAAGTGCTTTTGGTTGAGCCCACAGACTCAGGAATATTTGGGACTGTAATGCATTTTAGTGTTGTGTGCGGGTGTCCATGCCACTGCACTTGGGAAGAGAGAGAGAGAGAGAGAGAGAGAGAGAGAGAGAGAGAGAGAGAGAGAGAGGGAGGGAGGGAGGGAGGGAGGGAGGGAGGGAGGGAGGGAGAGAGAGAGACGGTTGGAGGGGATTCGGGCTCTGATTTATACGCTGATCCCCCACCCCCACCCCAGGAGCAGAAATCCTGAAGAGTTGTGCATGTATTATTCTGACTGCCCAGAATTTTCAAAAGGAGGGGGCTAAGGTGGCTGCTTTTCCCCCTCTTTTCTTATCCCCTTTTCCTGTTGCGTCATTTTAGAGATGATAAGCCCGTTGGCAGAAGCTCTGTTTTTCTAACAGAGGATAAGCTGCTTTGGAAAGTCTTGTTCTTCATCAAAGAATACAATTTTAAACATATTTGAATTGGGGAATTCGTTCTTTTTCAGAATATATAAATCTGTCCATCTGCCCATCTATAGTCTGTCTGTCTGTCTGTCTGTCTGTCTGTCTGTCTGTCTATCTATCATCTATCTATCTATCTATCTATCTATCTATCTATCTATCTATCTATCTATCTATCTATCACCTATCTCTCTCTGTCTACAGTATCTATCTATCTTCTCTCTCTCTATCTATCTTATCATCTATCTTTCTATCACCTATATATATTTATCTATCTAATTATCTCTCTCTCTATCCTCTCTATCTATCTATCTACCTTATCATCTATCTATCTCTATCACCGATCTCTATTGCTCTCTCTCTCTATCTAATCATCCATCCATCCATCTAATCATATATCTCTATCACCTCTCTCTCTTTCTCTCTCTAATCATATCTCTATCACCTATCTCTCTATATCTATTATCTCTCTCTCTCTCTCTACAGTATCTATCCTGTCTGTCTGTCTATCTATCTATCTTATCATCTATCTCTCTATCACCTATATATATTTATCTATCTATCTAATCATCTCTCTCTCTATCACTTCTCTCTCTCTCTCTCTCCTCTCTATCTACCTACCTTATCATCTACCTATCTCTATCACCAATCTCTATCGCTCTCTCTCTCTATCTAATCATCTATCTATCTATCTATCTATCTAATCATCTCTCTCTCTCTCTCTCTCTCTCTCTCTCTCTCTCTCTCCCCATCCATCCATCCATGAGGCCAAGCCGACATTATGATGGTTTGGTAGAAAGAAACCAGGATGGTGACTGCAAAAGAGAAAACCTCAAGGAAAAATGTTTGTTTGTGGAAACTAAATGTCAGAAGGGGGCAAACTTTGGAAATTTACCTGCAAGGTCTTCCTTTGATGAGACCAGCCGCGGGGAACTGTTTCCTGGCTCGATTCTTAGGGACAATCTGGAAAAACAGAAAAAGATGGCATGAAAATTCGGCAGCTGGGCTTAAGCAAACGCGAAAAGGGACAGACCTGTTATCTCGCCTTATCGGTTAAAGGCAGGAAACGTAGCTCAGTCTGGCTGTGTTCATGAATTCTTTGGACAGAGTAGATTTTTACTGAAGCTATGACAGTTTTATCCCATGAAGCTAAACAGAGGTTTCTCAATATCGCGGAGCACTTATCTTTTATGGATGTGGCTTTTTACAAAGCCATTTAACAAGCGGTATGGCACGCAGTTCTTGCTCCGGTCAGTTTCTGCATTTTAAATGTACGGATTGTCAGTTTCCGAATCCTAAATAAAAGCAGTCTATCTGTATTTATTAGTTTTGTTTGCTGAACCATCTTGGTTCTTTCTTTCTCTCTCTCTCTCATTCTTTCTCTTTCTCATTCTTTCATCTCTTTCTTTCTCTCTCTCTTTCTTTCTCTCTCATTCTTTCTTTCTCTCACTCACTTTCTCATTTTTTCTCTCTTCTCTTTCTCTCTCAATCTCTCTCTCCTTCTCTCTCACTTTCTCTCTCTCATTTTTTCTTTCTCTCTCACATTCTCTCATTCTTTCTCTCTTCCCTCTCTTTCTCTTTCAATCTCTCTTTCTTTCTCTCGCTCACTATCTCATTCTTTCTCTCTTCCCTTTCTCTCTCTCTCTCACTTTCTCTCATTCTTTCTCTCTCACTTTCTTTCTCTTTTCTCTCTCTTTCTCTTTCAATCTCTTTCTCATTTTTTCAATCTCTCTCTCTCTCTCTCTCTCTCTCTCACACACACTCACACACACACACACATACAGATTTTTAAAAATCTTTTTCCAATCTGTTTGAGGCACACAATGTAGGGTCTTTATGCTGGCTCACATTAATGTTTTTAATCTACAATCTCAAAGGATAAATTTCTCCCTAACGCCAGTGATTGTCGGTCGATTGCTCTATGCAGTCCTCTTTTAACCTCCTTTGGTTTTGGAATATTTTCTACCCTATTCTGCTCCAGACTGTATTTATCAAAAAAAAAAAGAAAGAAAGAAAGAAAGAAAGAAAGAAAGAAAGAAAGAAAGAAAGAAAGAAAGAAAGAAAGAAAAGAAGAAGGAAAAAAAAAACCCCCATGATTTTTCTTCATGGAAAGGTTTTGCACATCAGCTCTCTGGCCTCTTAACGGGAACACATTTTTGGACCTCTGGGCTGTTCCAAGGTGTGATCTGAAATTTGAGGAATTTACACACGATTGTCTTTTTCCTTTCTTTCTTTTTTTAAATATTTGTTGCACACAATCGCTCGTATATTGGCCGGAGTAGAAGCCACGACAAGAACACTGAAGTTTCAGATTGTGCCAGATGGTTGTTTTGATTTCTGTTGTAACATTTTTTTCGGGGGGAAAAAAGACCGACTGGAAAAAAAATGTTCATCGTGTTTGAAGGAACTCGATTCCATAAACGTCCTGCTTTGGTTCCACATATTTGATTGCATCCCGTTTTGGCAACTGAGCTGCCAGAATTTAGATCCATTTAAAAAAAAAAAAATCCTACGGAACTTGAAAGCTTTAAGGACATATTTCACACCCGAATGCTTTAACAGGCGGCTTAAAAATAAATATCCTATGGAGAGAGCTGGTTTTTGATTTGAATTGGCTCGCGTGAATTTGGAGAGATGGGGGAATAGAATATTGTTCCAGACAGCTGCCTTGATGAAGCAGGAGGGCATAACCAGCTCCTGGCACATCGTTTCTCTGCCTGTGTGATGTTTGCTTTAAATAAAGCACATCGCATTTGCTGAGGTTTGGATCGATAGCTTTTTATCATTCCTCTCAAGCAGGAAGGGAGGCAAGAGAGAGAAAGAGAGGAGGGAAAAACAGAGGAGAGAAAAGGAGAAGAGAGAAAGAAGAGAGAGAGAGAAAAAAGAAAGACAAAAAAGAGAAAGAGAGAAAGAAAGGAGAGAAAGAAAGGAGAGAAAAAGAGACACAGAAAAGAGAGAAAGGGAGAGAGAAAAGGAGAAAAAGAGAGAGAAAGAAAAGAGAGAGGAGAGAGAAAGGAGAGAAAAAGAAAGACAGAAAAGAGAGAGAGAGAGAAACAAGGAGAGAAAGAAAGGAGAGAAGAGAGAAAAAGAGACACAGAAAAGAGAGAAAGGGGGAGAGAGAAAGACACAAGAAGAGAGAGGAAGAGAAAGGAGAGAGAAAAGGAGAAAGAGAGAGAGAGAGAGAAGAGAAAGAGAAGAGAGAACAGGAGAGAGAAAAGGAGAAAAAGAGAGAAAGAAAAGAGAGGGAAGAGAGAGAAAAGGAGAAAAAGAGAGAGAGAAAGAAAAGAGAGGGAAGAGAGGAGAGAGAAAAGGAGAGAGAGAGGAGAGAAAAGGAGAAAGAGAGAGAGATAGAGAAAGAAAAGAGAGGGAAGAGAGAAGAGAGAGAGAAATAGGAGTGTATTTTAAAATCACCTCCCGTGCCTGACTTTCTTTTAGCAATCCCTTTTCAAATGCAATGTTTTTAAACTATAAGGGGAAAAAGAGACACTCTGCATGGAGTTCAAGCAGAAGTGGGTTTGACATTTCAGTCAAAGCAAATAAAAATTACACGGCGTGACTCACACACGTACAAGGCAAACACCTCTTTCGAATGGAATTAATGCTTGACGTGAAGCAACCTCCCCGGTTGGGAAAGGGGCATTTTCATTTTGGCAGCCTGAAATTAATTCTGCAACTTTTCCAGGCAGTTTAATAGCTGTTTTGGCAATTTTACCAATCTGTCATCAATCCTAATGTTCTGGTCTTCCCTCACTACGGGCAGTCCTCGCTTTACGACCACAAACCGAGCCCAAAGTTTCCAGGGCTAAGCCAGGCAGCCCCATTTTACGAACTTTCTTGCCAGCGTCGTTAAGCGAACCACCGAGGTTGTTAAGTGAGTAACAACAACTCTGGCTCCCCCATTGACTTTGCTTGTCAGAAGGTCGCAAAAGAGAATTATGTGACCCCGGGATCCTGCAGCCGTCATAAATAAATTATTCATCTCTTCTACACACACTTGAGATGGTCAGAAAGCATCCTGCTTATTTCAATGTTTAGTGGTTAAGCCATGAGGCTGGAAACCAGGAGCTGGTGAGTTCTAGTCCCATCTTAGGCATGCATGAAAGATGACTCGGTGAATTTTGGGCCAATCACCAGGTGATGGTGAGTTCTAGTCCCGCCGTAGGCATGAAAGCTGCCTGAGTGATTTTGGGCCAATCACCAGGTGATGGGGAGTTCTAGTCCCACCTTAGGCACAAAAGACAGCTGGGTAACTTTGAGCCAGTCACCAGGAGACAGTGAGTTCTAATCCCACATGGACATGAAAGCCGGCTGGGTGACTCTAGGCCAATCACCAAGCGACGGTGAGTTCTAGTCCTGCCTTAGGCGCACAAAACACAGCTGGGTGACTTTGGGCTAACCACCAGGCGATGGTGAGTTCTAGTCCTGCCTTAGGCAAAAAGGATAGCCGGATGACTTTGAGCCAATCACCAGGCGATGGTGCGTTCTAGTCCCGCCTTAGGCATGAAAGCTGCCTGAGTGATTTTGGGCCAATCACCAGGTGATGGTGAGTTCTAGTCCCACTTTAGGCACAAAAGACAGCTGGTCACTTTGAGCCAGTCACCAGGAGACAGTGAGTTTTAATCCCACTTGAAAACCGGCTGGGTGACTCTGGGCCAATCATCAGGCGATGGTGAATTCTAGTCCTGCCTTAGGCACAAAGGAAGCCGGATGACTTTGAGCCAATTACCAGGCGATGGTGTGTTCTAGTCCTACCTTAGGCATGAAAGCTGCCTGAGTGATTTTGGGCCAATCACCAGGCGATGGTGAGTTCTAGTCCTACCTTAGAAACAAAACCATTTGGGTTTTCTCGAGCGCACCAAGAAAACTATAATTATAACAATACATTTTTGGGGTGGGGGGGATAATCGCAACTTTTGCTTGCGGGAAACCTGAGACAAGAGCTAGACTGCTGAGAAAACAATCTATAAGGAGACGGACGTCTCCGGCCCTCGCCAAAGAGAAGCTGTTAGTTTGGGAAAGGAGTCTTGGGAAGGAAGAAAAACGGCTGGGGATCGGAAGATGGAAGCAATGGAAAGAAATAAGTCGTTGGTCCAAGATCAGCACAATTGCAAAAAAAAAAGGAAAAGAAAAAAGAAAAAATAGCAATGCTTACATAGGCAGGACTGGGTGATTAGTTCTGCAGATGCTCAAGGGGCAATTAAGGTGGAAAAAGAAACTGTAGCTTCTCAAACAGAACATTTAGTATATAAGCGAGTCTTAAAAATCAACCAGATTCCTGAAAATAAGGATAAACCACAGGGACATACACCCTGTGGTACCTCTCCACAGGGATATATGCAGAGGTATACACCTTACGCAGCACTGGAGACGATGAAGAAATCAAGAAGCAAAAGGATGGGAACTCATCAAGGAGAGAAGCCACCTGGAATTAAGGAAAAGCTTCCTAATGGTGGAGACAATTAACCAGTGGAACAGATTAAAGAGTTCTCGTTGAATATGAGTAAGCCCTTGATTTACAACAGTTCGATTTTGGCCGTAAATTGAAAACCGTTTGTAGTTAAAACAAGACACACAATCTTCCGTCTTTCTTATTCCTTCTTTTTTTTCCCCTTTTCCTTTTTGTAAAACTTTTCCCGTGTCCCTCCTACGAGCTAGAACATAGGGCTTTCTTTTCTTCTTTTTTTAAAATAATTTTTATTGAGTATTTTACATTTTAAAACCAAACACACAATAGCAAAAGAAGTCAAGAGACAAAAAAACAAACAAAAACACACACACTTACATCAGACGTTAAATTACAATACTAACAACAGATATATATCGTTTTACAACTTTCTGCATCGACTTTTTTCTTTACTCTTAGCTCTTATCTTCCCGCTCCTTCTCTTTATTTTTAAATATTCATAATTAACTGTTTTGTTAGCAGAATCATTATTTAGATTTATACTCAGTAAGAACATACGGCTTTCTATCTATCTTGCTTTAAGAAAGGGAGGAAGGAAGGAAGGAAGGAAGGAAGGAAGGAAGGAAGGAAGGAAGGAAGGAAGAAGGAAGGAAGGAAGAAAGAAAGAGAAAGGAAGGAAGGAAGGAAGGAAGGAAGGAAGGAAGGAAGGAAGAAAGAAAGAAAGAAAGAAAGAAAGAAAGAAAGAAAGAAAGAAAGAAAGAAAGAAAGAAAGAAAGAAAGAAAGAAAGGAAAGAAAGAAATCAGCACATTTAATCAAGACATAGATTTTTAAGATCAAAAGGAAGCTTGCTGGATAACCTCTAGGAAAATACATGTAAACAGAGCTCACTGTTGCTAGCAAAGGCCTCCATGGGGTTTAAAATGTGTTTTTGCGAGAGAAAAAGAAAAAAAAAATTACTCATGTTCTGTCACGTTTCCAAAAATTATGTCATGGCCCTAAATATTTAGAGAACCCCCTTTGTTATGTTGTGTTCCACGCAGAATATCCAAGCTAATAAAATAAAATAAAAAAACCCCAACCCCTACTGTATATGTAATCTTAACATCGCGCATGAATGTGGAACTCGGTCCAAGAATTAAATTAAGCAGTGTGGCTTCTGGCATCCAGCCTAGAGAGCTCAACACAGACTCACACCGGCTGCGATGATACACATTTCACTACTGCCTGAAGAATGCTTCTTCCCAGGGCCTAAGAAGCCCCCTCACAACAAACCTGCAAAATTGACAAGGGTTTAAGATCCCGCACGGCACCCACAATCACATGGCGAGCCAACGATAACCGACGGAGGTCTCGCTTCAACTGGCATGGCAAGGCCGGTTTTATAGAAAAAAAGCTGTGCCAAAATCTGGCTGTAAAAAAACCCGACAATCTCAAAACAAACAAAAACACTCCCGAGAAGTTAAGATTTAAAAAAGAAATAAATAAAACTCGAAAAATAAAAACTGTGCCTTAAGAAGGAGAACAGGCGACGGGAAGAGAAAACAAAATGAATGCTGACTATTTTGCATCTCATAGATAAGTATTATCTCTCTTCCTCTGTGTGTGTGTGTGTCTGTTTTTCTGCCTGTCTCTTAATCATCTCTCCTCTCTTTCCTCTCTCTATGTATCTATCATCCATCTATCATCTATCTATCTCTCTATCCTCTCTTTCTCTCTGTATTCTTTCTCTCTCTCTCTCTCTCATCCTATCTATCTTTATCATCCATCCATCATCCATCCATCTTTCTCTCATCTACCTATCATCTTTCCCTCCCCACTTTCTCTATACACACACATATATATATATAAATATATCATCTATGATCCATATCTATCTATCTATCTATCTATCTATCTATCTATCTATCTATCTATCTATCTATCTATCTATCTATCTATGTATCTATGTATCTATCTATGTATCTATCTATTATCTATCTATCTATCTATCTATCTATCTATCTATCTATCTATCTATCTATCTATCTATCTATCATCCCTCCCTCTCCCCCCCCCCTCTATACATATATATCAGTGGTGAAATCCGAATTTTTTTACTACCGGTTCTGTGGGTGTGGCTTGGTGGACATGGCAGGGGAAGAATACTGCAAAATCTCCATCCCTCCCCCATTCCTGGAGGAAGGATATAGCAAAATCTCCATTCCCCCACCCCCACTCCTGGGGGAAGGATATCGCAAAATTTCCATTCCCACCCCACTGGGGCCAGCCAGAGGTAGCATTTGCCAGTTCTCCGAACTGCTCAAAATTTCCGCTATCAGTTCTCCAGAACCTGTCAGAACCTACTGGATTTCACCCGATATAGATCATCTACCATCCATCCATCCATCCATCCATCCATCCATCCATCCATCCATCCATCCATCCATCCATATCTATCTATCTATCTATCTATCTATCTATCTATCTATCTATCTATCTATCTATCTATCTATCTATCATCTACTTATCATCCCTCCCTCCCCCTTCTCTCTATTTATACATATTTACATATTAAGTGTTTTTCTGTCGAAGCACCTGGTCTACCCCAATATGGGAGGGAGCCCTCAGGCAGTCGCTTTCATGACAAACTATTTTGTATCAAATTTACATTTGCTGATAAAGAAATAAAGGGAGACTAGTATAGATCTATTTCAAGCTATTTAGCTCCCATCAGCTAGCCACACCCTTACTCGGATTCGTTCTTTTTAAGAAGGTGTTGGATATTTATTAGTTCAATTCAATTTATTAGTTCGATTTATATGCCACCCTTCTCCGGAGACTCAGGGCGGCTTACAATGCACTTATAGCAATAGCCTTCATACTTTTGTATATATACCTGCTTAGTAAGGCTTTTGGCCCCCCATAAGTGGTGTTTCTACAAAGTCAGCTTATTGCCCCCACAATCCGGGTCCTCATTTCACCTACCTTGGAAGGATGGAAGGCTGAGTCAATCTTGAGCCTGGTGAGATTTGAACTCGCAGTAATTGCAGGCAGCTGGCAGCTAAGTGCTACATAACAGCACTTAGTCCGCTGCACCAAGGCTCAAAGAGCCTGGTAGCTCAGCAGACTAAAAGCATTGTGATTAACACCAGCTGTCTGCAATTATTGCAAGTTCGAATCTCACCAGGCTCAAGGTTGACTCAGCCTTCCATCCTTTCTAAGGTAGGTCAATTGAGGACCCAGTTTGTGGCGGCAATAAGCTGACTTTGTATAAATATACAAAAGTATGAAGGCTATTGCTTCACGCATTGTAAACCACCCTGAGTCTCCAGAGAAGGGCGGCGTAGAAATCTAATTAAAAAATAAAATAAAATGGATAACCATTTGTCTGAAGTGGTATAGGGTCTCCTGCCTGGGCTAACCCAATTTGGCTTGGTTGGGCTAGATAACCTCCAAGGTCCCTTCCAATTCTGTCATTCTATGTTCTACGTTCTGTTGTAACTTTGAACAGTCACTAAACAGGCTGTCGTAAGTCGGGGACTACTGATATTTTGAAAAAAAACCCATGCACCAAAGGATTTCTGGGCTGGGATTCAGAGAAGAATGCCTTTCTTCCCAAGCGTTTCGTGCCACAGCTTTCTTTCCAAGCGATGGGGATTTTACCACCGTTGCGGAAATGTGTCATGTACTGTACATCCAAGCCCATCAGCCACCCACTCATAAAGCAATCCAGATTTTTTTTTTTTTGTCGTGGTGGTGGAGATTGTCGGGTTTTGTTTTTTGTTTTTGGTTTGCTTAATGAAGATCAGCTCACAAACGGTGCGACAGCCTGACTCACTTACGAGACCATATGTGATGACTACAGAAAATTTGACGAACGATTTGTCGGTCTCGCCTAGCTGTCTCACTGACGGGGTTTCTTTCGACAGAACCAGACAGAAGGACCTAGTGGCTCTGGTGGCTCAGCAGACTAATGCATTGTGATTAACTCCAGCTGTCTGCAATTACTGTAAGTTTGAATGTCACCAGGCTCAAGGTTGACTCAGTTTTCCATCCTTTCTAAGGGAGGTCAATTGAGGACCCAGTTTGTGGGGGCCATAAGCTGACTTTGTATAAATATACAAAAGTATGAAGGCTATTGCTTAACGCATTGTAAGCCCCCCTGAGTCTCTGGAGAAGGGCAGCATATAAATCAAATTAAAAAAAAAAAAAAGAACCAAGTTTTTATTACAAGCCTTCAGAGAAATAATCCCTCATTTTGGAAGAAATGGTTTTATTTCGGAAATGATCTGAAATGTCACTTAGATCGCCGATACTAATTTTTATTTTTTCTAAATCGTTTAATTTCCTTGCCAGAGATAATTTTTTTAAAGTGTTTCCCCCCCCACCCCCATTCTCCAAGTAGATGGCTAGACTATATTTCTCTCTGTCCCCCACCCCCCACCCCCGCCCTGTGGAGTCAGCTGAAGCGAAGCAATTGTTACTTACTTGTAGTTGTCGTCTTCCACAAATTTTTGAAGCTCTTCAATATACCGGACGGACTTCAAGTATTTTTGCACATGGGGTAACATGAGAAGGTGATCTGCAGTGCCGCCACCCCCCCCCCCCACAAAAAAAAAAATAAGAAAATGTATTTAGATCTCAAAAGTATTACGAAGAAAAGGAGTTTTTGGCAGCAACAAGCTGAAACTCGCCCGCCCCCATCTATTCTGAACAACAACCCAAAATTATCCATCGAGATTAAGAATTTCACTGAGCATCATATAGTAGTCCTTGATTTATGACTACAGTTGCCCAGACTGTTGGGGCCATATGCTGATTCTGTAAATTGCTTAGAGAGGGCTGTAAAGCATTGTGAAGCAGTACATAAATCTATTCTCTAGTCTCCATTCCTAATTCCTAATTCCTAATTCCTAATTCCTAATTCCTATTCTATTCTATTCTATTCTATTCTATTCTATTCTATTCTATTCTACTCTACTCATAATTCATATTCCATTCCATTCCACTCCTATTCTATTCTCTATTCTACTCTACTCTACTCTACTCTATACATAATTCATATTCCATTCCATTTCACTCCACTCCACTCCTATTCTATTCTCTATTCTACTCTACTCTATTCATAATTCATATTCCATTCCATTCCACATTCTAATTCTAATTCTAATTCTCATTCTCATTCTCATTCTCATTCTCATTCTCAATTCTAATTCTGTTTTACTGTACTCTATTTTACTCTACTTTACTCTACTGCCATGGTGGTGCAGTGGTTAGAATGTAGTACTGCAGGCTAATTCTGCCGACTGCCAGCAGTTCAAGTCTGAGTGGTTCAAGGTTAATTCAGCCTTCCGTCCTCCCAAGGTCGGTAAAACAAGGACCCAGATCATTGGGGGAGCAATATGCTGACTCTGTCAACTGCTTAGAGAGGGCTGTAAAGCACTGGGAAGTGGTATATAAGTCTAAGACACTATCGCTATTAAGTGAAAGTTCAGAAACCTGAATCTGGGAAAGCTCAAAAACAACTCCTCAGCATGTAACACGGGAGAAAATGAACGGGGTCCCCTACAATCGGAAGAGAAGCTAAACCAAAGGGCTGCCCCACCTGATGGAGCAGATAAAGTTTACAACCAAACTTATATAGTTGATGACGGTATATAACCAATATCTGCAATGGGATTTATCCATAAAATGAAAAGGGAAACATATCCCTTCAGCACTGACCCACATAAAAGACATCTGCAAACCTAGCCACCAAGACAATAAAATCTAATTGTCTAGAACTAATAATGTATACAAGATGGTGGAAACCAAATGAGTGAGCAGCACAGAAGGTTAAACCTCAAGGCCAGCTCTCACATAAGGGAGACATCTGGTTCTAATTTACTAAGCTGGTTAATACGGACGAGGAAGCAAATTTACCAACCGTAGCTGCAAGAGACTTGCAAATCAGCAATGATTCGAAGAATGTTGTTCATTTGATTAGATCTTTGTTCGTTCTCCATGATGCTGCCAGAAGCTGGATAGGCTGAATCGATGTAGATTAAGTCCAGGAGATAAATCCCTAAAATGAAAGAGATTAGATCAGATTTAATCTATATAGTTGCAACCGAATTAACAGAATAACAAGAGTTGGAAGGGACCTTGGAGTCTTCTAATCCAACCTGCAAAATCCCCATTCCCTCCCCACTCCTAGGGGAAGGATATTGCAAAATCTCCATTCCCACCCCACTCTGGGGCCAGCCAGAGTTGGTATTTGCCGATTCTACTCAAAATTTCCGCTACTGGTTCTCCAGAAGCTGTCAGAACCTGCTGGATTTCATCCCTGGGACAGGCTCCAGCTGTTCTTCTGCCCCACTGATGTCCGACTCCGAAGGCAGCTGACAACTGTCAGACGGCCCTGGGACCCATCTCTGCCTCCGACGCAGAGCCTTCCTTAGACTCCAGGACTGGCCTATGTTCCTCCCCAACCTCCTCACTGTTCAAATCTGCCCCCAGCTCCGCTGGCCGCTGGTGGGCCACACCAGCCATCATGTTACCTCCTAAGTCCTTCTTTTCACTAGACTAGACTAGGCAAGCATCCTTTCCAGGGTTTAACCTCCAGCCTTTGTTAACTTCATTATTAACCAGCCTTCACAGAGTTGATAAAGTTGGAACGAACGTCACATCTAGCATCACATCTAGCTGATAAAATTATGACAGATGTCCAAAAGAACTGCTAGTAAACCGAAGACTACCTTGTGTTAAGCATTTGTCTACAACGTTCCTAAAGAAACATAATCCGAGCACAAACCGTTTGGGAATGAAAGAATTGGTGTCCAATTCTGGAGGCAGCTGGTGTTAGAAGGAAAACTGCAGAAGATACAACCGCCCCCTGTTACAACCGAAACAGATGAAACTACAGCTGCTAAACAGCTCGCATGGATGGTCTTGCTATTTAGTATTATTAGCAACATTCCGGAAACCTCAGCCGATTCACAAAACCTTATGCTAACTCATCCTCACTTGGGGACGTCAATCAATTTGGGGACGCTTCAAGACTCCCTCGAGTTAAATCTTGCCTCTGATCTTCTGCTGACTTAAGAATTGGTATCGAGATTCCCCACCACCACCATCACTTTTACAGGAGAATTTCAGCTTTTTCTCCCCGAAAAGAAACAGTAAGAAACAGCCTTCCAAAACGTCCTAAGCAGAGGTGGGTTACAGCAGGTTCTGACCAGTTCTGGAGAACCAGTAGTGGAAATTTTCAGTAGTTTGGAGAACCGGTAAATACCACCTCGGCTGGCCCTGTCCCCATCTATTCTCTGCCTCCCGAGTCCCGGCTGATTGGGAGGAAATGGAGATTTTGCAATATCCTTCTCCTGGTGTGGGAAGGGAATGGAGATTTTACAGTATCCTTCCCCTGGAGTGGGGTGGGAATGGAGATTTTGCAGTATCCTTCCCCTGGAGTGGGGTGGGAATGGAAATCAGCTGGCGCTAGAGCTGAGCTGTGCCACAGGTTCGCCATCATGGGTCTAAAAGGAGTAGCAAATAGGAAAATAAAATCCATTAACCAGCTATATATATACCGGTACACCAATTTTGTTTTCTTCCTCTACTTGAATCATGTTCGGCCTATCGCTATGACGTATATTTTTATTTTATATTTTATATTTTATTTAGTTTGTCAAACATGTACGAGATAACAAGTATAGGTATAAACATGGACATGAGCACATGAAATGAGTACACATAAACGGGGACCATAGGACAGGATTGGTAGGCATGCTGGTGTGCTTATGCACACATCCCCTTTACGGACCTCTTAGGAATGGGGTGAGGTCCACGGTAGACAGTTGAAGGTTGAAGCTATGGGGCTTTGAGGATGTAACAACAGTTAGGTAGTGAGTTCCAGGCATTGACCACTCTGTTGCTGAAGTTGTATTTTCTGCAATCGAGTTTGGAGCAGTTTACCTTGAGTTTGTATCGATTGTTTGCCCGTGTATTATTGCAGTTGAAGCTGAAGTAGTCATTGACAGGTAGGACGTTATAATAGACAATTTTATGTACTATGCTTAGGTCAGACCGAAGTCGGCGTAGTTCTAAGTTGTCTAAACCCAAAATTTCAAGCCTGGTGGCATAAAGGGATTCTATTGTGAGCAGAGGAGTGGAGGACTCCTCTCATGAAATATTTCTGGACCCACTCGATTGTATTAATGTCCGATATACTGTGTGGATTCCAGGCAGACGAGCTGTATTCAAGAATTGGTCTGGCAAAGGTTTTGTATGCCCTAGTTAGCAGTAAAAGCTTCGCAAAATTAGGTTAACAACTCTTAGTGCCTTTTTGGCAATGCTGTTACAGTGAGCTCTGGGGCTTAGATCATTTGAGACGAGTACTCCTAGGTCCTTGACAGAACGAGTATAATTTTAATTCTTCGACAAAGTTTCTCCGTTCAGAAGGATGGTTTTCCTCTACCCTCCATGTGCTTTTGCCTCAGTAAAATTGCCCGTCACATCAAAGCTGCTCTTGCTCTGAGAAAATTCTTCTGTACTGGTTGGGTTTTTGTTTATTTTTTGTTTATTCTTTTCCCTTGGCTGGGCACTGTGCTTTTGCCAAACGGGAACGGTGCCCTCTTCATACACAGGGATGAAAGGAACAGCTCTTTTGGAACCTGGCTGGCATCCTTCATTTTTAAGCCGTTCATAATTAATGCTTGTATTCTCTCGGACGGGTGGGCGGGTGCCACACAATGGCGTGGCTTGGGAATGCAGCGGGCAAAAAAAAAAAAAAAAAAAAACCCACACAAAGGCGAAAGGGAGGGCGAGGAACACCCACGTTTTCACCCTCCCCCCCTTGAAGCTTGTTGCTAAGGTGTAAGAGTAATAGAGTAGCAGCGTTCGAAGGGAGTTTGAAGTCTAGCTAGTGCGAGTCCAACCCCCTGCTTAGGCAGGGAGAGTCTATACCAGTGATGGCTAACATTTTTGGTGTTGTGTGCCAATGCATGCGTGGCCATACCTATAATTCAATGCACCCTGCCTTCTTGGGCATATATGCAAGACCCCCTTTCGCACCCCCTGTTTTTGGCACGCGATGGCACTATGGGCCCAGTATGCTTGTTTTTCGCCCTCCCCAGGCTCCAGGGCCTTTCTAGGAGCCTGGGACGGTGAAAATGGTCTTCCCCACCCTCCCAGAGGCTGAAAACGGCCTGTTTCCTGACTTCTGGTGGGACCCAAAGGCCTGTTTTTCACTCTCCCAAGGCTCCAGAGCCTTTCTAGGAGCCTGGGGAGGGCCAAAACGGCTTTCTCCACCTCCCCCAGAGGCCCTCTGGAGGCCGGAAAGAGCCCATTTCCTCACTTCCGGTGGGCCCGGAAGGCCTGAAAATCAGCTGGCCAGTGTGCACATGCGTGTTGGAGCTAAGCTAGGGTGCTCGCGTGCCCACAAATATGGCTCCGTGTGCCACCTGTGGCGAACGTATGGCACTATACCGGCTCTATACCATCCCGGCTCTATACCATTTCAGAGAAACGGGCTGTCCAATCTCTTCTTCAAAAATTCCAGTGTTAGAGCATTCACAACTTCTACAGGCAACTTGTTCCACTGATTGATTGTTCTCACTGTCAGGAAATTCGTCCTCAGTTCTAGGTTGCTTCTCTCTGTAAGGAATTTCCACCCGTTACTTCTTGTCCTGCTCTCGCGTTCTTTGGAGAATAGGCTGACCACCACACCTCTTCTCTGTGGCAGCCCCAAAAGCCTCCAGTGATGAAGCGCCCACAACTTCTGGAGGCAAGTCGTTCCACTTGTTAATTGTCCTCGCTGTTAAGAAGTTTCTCCTTCATTCCAGGTTGCTTCTCTCCTTGATCGGTTTCCATCTGTTGCTTCTTGTCCTGCCTTCAGGGGCTTTGGAGAATAGCTTGACTCCCCCACTTTGTCTGCAAGATGCAGAGTGAGGCTGCAAGAGTTTGGAGCGAAGCGACCGCTTGGGCGTTGATTCCGCAGTATTTAAGACCTGCGAATGAGGGGTGCATATTTGCCCAGCCAAATCAGGATAAAGCCTCTAAACATATATATATATTTAGATACTCCTTCAGATACACATACATTTCTTATTACTGCTGTTAAAGGACATTGTGGCTTAGATAGAAAACGCCCACGTTTACACAGCTCTGTGGTTTACGGCTGATCTTGACCGAGTCCCTTTTTTCCCCCACGTTCTCGTGCATTTTTGTAGCCCACATCACCGTCTTTTTAATAGAGGGTTGGTGGTCCTTTCCACTGGCTACGATTCCAGACCGAAACCACACAGATGCCGAAACACTGAGAAGCCTTCATTAGCCTCCCACCCCAAGCTGAACCAATTAACTCTAGTTCATCTCCAGAGGAAATACTGAGTTTGTATCTTCCCTACTTTGCCATAGAGGGAGGTTCCACTCGCTTGCCTTGATCTGAAGTTTCGGGCCTAACACGGTTAAAATGTCGACGGACGGAAACGGCTTCAAATGGGGGATACAATTTAAAGATCACAACAAGGCAGGACAGATTTCCTTTTAAAAACCTCAACCTGCAAGGCATACTTCGGGAAAGTTGTGGGTCTGTTTTCCAGAAGATAGCAGTCTTCCAATATTTGAGGGGCTGCCCCCAAAGAAGAGGGGGTCAAGCTATTCTCCAAAGCACCTGAAGGCAGGACAAGAAGCAACGGATGGAAACTAACCAAGGACAGATCCAATCTAGAACGAAGGAGAACTTTCCTGACAGTTAGAACAATTAATCAGTGGAACAAAGTTGTACGTGCTCCATCACTGGAGTTTTTAAAGAAGAGACTTCACTTAAGATTGCCGGGAGAAATATCAACAACCTCAGATGTGCCGATGATACCACTCTAATGGCAGAAAGCGAAGAGGAACTAAAGAGCCTCTTGATGCGGGTGAAGGAGGAAAGGGCAAAAGTTGGTTTGAAACTCAACATTAAGAAAACTAAGATCATGGCATCTGGCCCTCTCAATTCCTGGCAAATAGATGGGAAAGAAATGGAGGGAGTGACAGATTTTATTTTCCTGGGCTCCAAGATGACCGCAGATGGGGATTGCAGCCAAGAAATTAAAAGATGCTTGCTTCTGGGGAGGAAAGCAAATCTAGACAGCGTACAAAAAAGCAGAGACATCACCCTGCCAACAAAAGTGCGTATAGTCAAGGCGATGGTTCTCCCAGTTGCAATGGATGGCTGGGAAAGTTGGACCATAAGGAAGGCTGAGCACCAAAGAATGGAGGGCTTTGAACTCTGGTGCTGGAGAAGACGCCTGCGAGTCCCTTGGACCGCAAGGCCATCCAACCGGTCAGTCCTAGAGGAGATCAACCCTGACTGCTCTTTAGGAGGCCAGATCCTGAAGATGAAGCTCAAATGCTTTGGCCACCTAATGAGAAGGAAGGAAGGACTCCCTGGAGAAGAGCCTAATGCTGGGAATGATGGAGGACAAAAGAAGAAAGGGATGACAGAGAACGAGGTGGCTGGATGGAGTCACTGAAGCAGTCGGTGTGAGCTTCAATGGACTCCAGAGAATGCTAGAGGACAGGAAGGCCTGGAGGAATGTTGTCCATGGGGTCGCAATGGGTCGGACACGACTTTGCAACTAACAACAACAAGAAGAGGAGACTGGACAGTCACTTGTCTGACGTGTTACAGGGTTTCCTGCTCGAGGAAGGGGTTGGACTGGAAGACCTCCAAGGTCCCTTCCAACTCTTTTGTTATTCTGATAACTTTCCAGGGTTTGCCACAAGAATATCTGTCGTGGGAGGTGGGGGGGTGCGACTGATTAAAACCGAGCAGTGTTTATATTGCAGAAGGAGGATGTTTTGAAAAGGAGGCCCTGTTCGCATCAACTGAACAATTCCCCCGAAAAGACAGAATTGTTTGACGTGGAGCCTTTGGCCGAAGCTAAAGCCAAAGCCTGCCGGGGGTGCCAAAGAAAGCATGGCAAAGTTGATTTCTAAACTCCTGGCTCTTAAACACGCTACTGTGTGGAGAACAGGCGAGATTTTATTTTTTGGCGGGGGGGGGGGGAGAGGAGTGAGGGAGAGGACTCCCTTATGAAGAAAAAAAGCCATCGGGATCCTTTCCAGAAAAGTGAGCTCATGGGCAGCTGCCTCCGCAGACGGAAATATTTTTCATCTCTAGGCAAATCCTATTTCATGATTGCTCGAGACAGACAATTAGCTGGGCGATATGTGGGCAGCCACGCATGTTTTCATTAGTGAGTGAGATTTTTTTAGTGAGTGCTTAGGAAGGAAGCCGTGGGCTTCTTCGACCCTCTGCGATTCCATGAATTGTCTCCCTTCTTAAGAAAAGAGTAGAGTAGAGTAGAGTAGAGTAGTGTAGAATAGAATAGAACAGAACAGAACAGAACAGAACAGAACAGAACAGAACAGAACAGAATAGAATAGAATAGAATAGAATAGAATAGAATAATAGAATAGGATAGAATAGAATAGAATAAGGGATAGAATAAGGGATAGAATAAGGGATAGAAGAGGAGAGGAGAGGAGAGAATAAAAATAATAGAATAGAATAGAATAGAATAGAATAGAATAGAATAGAATAGAATAGAATAGAATAGAATAGAATAGAATAAGGGATAGAATAAGGGATAGAATAAGGGATAGAAGAGGAGAGGAGAGGAGAGAATAAGAATAAGAATAGAAAATAGAATAGAATAGAATAGAATAGAATAGAATAGAATAAGGGATAGAATAAGGGATAGAATAAGGGATAGAAGAGGAGAGGAGAGGAGAGGAGAGAATAAGAATAAGAATAAGAATAAGAATAAGAATAAGAATAAGAATAGAATAGAATAGAATAGAATAGAATAGAATAGAATAGAATAGAATAGAATTCTTTACTGGACACACAAGGAATTTGTCTTGGTGCATATGCTCTCGGTGTGCATAAAAGAAAAGATACGTTCATCAAGAATCATAAGGTATAACGCTTAATGACAGAGATAGCTAAAGGGAATGACAACAGTTGTGGGAGCCGCAATTCTCAGCAGAAGAGGACATACCCCTGCTCTTCTCTACCTTCATCCTATAAAGATAGTGGTCACCCACAGGTGGTCCGTAGACCACTGGTAGCTCCGCGAGAAGATTTCGGTGGTCCGCAGAAAAATTACTTGCATTTTTTATATTGCACTAAATCAGGGGTCCTCAAACTACGGCCCCTGGGCCAGATACGTGCAATGAACATTTGTGTTGCTGCAGAGAGTCTCTCCCTTTGGGGTCTTTTTGTACGGGTTGGAGGGGGGCAGAAATTCTGACTCGGGGTCTGCTTCAGCCTCCTGGTGTGGGGCTTTGGGCGAAGGGTGGAGGGAAGCACTGCTGGTGGCGAAGAGCTGGGGGGTCTTGTTCCAGTGGGACTGCATTATGGCCTGGAACTGGCTGACCATCTCAGCCCACTGAGCCTCCAGGCGCCAGTACCTGGCCTTGCACTCCCGCAGGTCTTCCCTCTGCTTGGAAAGCCTATGCTCCTAGTCCTCAGTGAGGCACTTAACAACAACGGTTTCACTCAGCAATCAGAAACCGTCGCCAAGGTCTACTTTTCACAAAAACCACCTTATGGTTGTCTGGCGTTACCTCCCGTTTGCTACAAGCCCGACATTCTTCGGAATTGTCTAGCCCACATATCCAGTTGACGTGTTCCAACTGACGCATTCAAACCACTGGAGGAAAAATTGATTATTTTTTTTTTTGCCAATTATTCCCCTCTTTGAGAAAAAGCAAAAATTACAGGGCTTTAATAGAAGAACAAGAAAAAAAAAAAACCACCATAACTTTGAGATTAGCTTTGGCTCCATTCAGAACCTTTTCCACGTTTTGGTGGCGACGCTGAAGAGCCCTCAAAAAAAGGATCATTTCTCAATGGCCGATTTGAGCGATCCGTGCACAAACCCCGACCCCCCAACCCCCCCCCCAAATGTCCAGCATCGACAATTTGCAAAACCAGAGGCACCATTTTCAAAAAGTTAGCAAAGAGTCAGAATACGAAGCCAAGAAATCTGTGGTCTCTTTGGTCTGCAGAAATTTAGAGGAAGGGTTCCGTGGATTAAGGGAGAGACAGGAAAAAACTTTCCTGCGGAGAAGAATCGACAGCCTGATTAATCTTGGTAGGATTGGGGGTATTTCAGGTGGGGGTGAGGGGCAAATGAAAGGGGGAGTTTTGCTAAAACTGGCAAGAATCTGTAAAGTGGGATCCATCAGGCCACCCCCAGTAGTCAGAGGAATTGAATCAGTCAGCAAAGCTTGAATACACACACACACACTTTAAATTTCCTTTAAACTACTGCCACAAAAGAGTAAAGAGAAGCAACTACATAGGTACAGTAAAAGAAAGAAACCAAATTCTAAAGTCTTACATGAGAGAGAGGGATAGATAGATAGATAGATAGATAGATAGATAGATAGATAGATAGATAGATAGATAGATAGATAGATGATAGATAGATAAATCGATCGATAGATAGATTGATTAACAATTAATCTGTTAATTTGCCTCCAGACAAATTTTCCACAATATTTGGGGTACAGTTGGCACTGCTAATGCTAACTCCTATAGAGTAGAGTAGAGTAGAGTAGAGTAGAGTAGAGTAGAGTAGAGTAGAATAATCTTTATCGGCCAAGAGTGATTGGACACACAAGGAATTTGTCTTCGGTACAGAAGTGTACATGCAAAAGAACAAAGTAATATTAATCACAATAATGATACCAATAAGAGAGGGTAGTAGTATATCACAGGATTATATTAGCAGTGATAGCTGAAATCATATTCATGTCAGGAAGGGACGATTTAAATTAAGGCGATTCAAAGACCCAGTCTTTGTAACCTGAATATCCCTTTCAATGGTTGTGTATCTCCTACTGCTAATAGGGCCTAGATACCACTGTTATTAGGGATGGGGTGGCTCAGTGGCTAAGACGCTCAGCTTGTTAATCGAAAAGTCGGCAGTTCAGCGGTTCGAATCCCTAGCGCCATGTAATGGGGTGACTTGTCCCGTGACTTCTCCCAGCTTCTGCCAACCTAGCAGTTCGAAAGCACATAAAAAATGCAAGTAGAAAAACAGGGACCACCTTTGGTGGGAAGGTAACAGCGTTCCGTGCGCCTTTGGCGTTGAGTCATGCGGGCCACATGATCACCGAGACATCTGGCTCTTCGGCTTTGAAACGGAGATGAGCACTGCCCCCTAGAGTCGGGAATGACTAGCGCATATGTGCAAGGGGAATCTTTACTTTTACCTTTTACCACTGTTATTCAAAAAAAAAAAAAACCCACTACATATTTTTCCACCCCACCCTTAAGCAACATTCATCTGCGGACCAATTTTATTATTATTATTTTTCTATCCCAAAAAGGTTTGGGAAAATTAATATGCTTCTTAGTCACTGCTATAATCCTTGCGTACTTGCAATTAGACAATGCCAAAAGAATGCTTCATATAAACAGAAAGCTGAAATCAGTTGTGGTTTTTTTTTTAATCTGCACATCGGTGACTTATGTTTACCTCATTTGTTTAGCTGGGATCTTTGGTCCCAAAACAGCTGCAGGAACTTCAGAAACACCAAAGTCATTTCCACGGCAATAATTAGGCTTGAAAGGATATTTTGTATAGGGGGGTAGATGGGCGGAATCGGCATATATGTCTTTCTGGATCCATCATTTCGTCACGGACGGAACAAAAGAATGACTAGCACATGAATGGACTGGCTTTGGAAGAATGTTTAAGAGCCATTCTCATTAAGGTATATTTTAATTCTAAGCCTAACTAACGACCTTGAATTAAAAACTTAAATCTCTAAAGTTAGACTTAAAATTTGCAGCCTCGTTCAAATAAATGGTCCCTTGATTATCCTCGGTACAACAGTTCTCTCGAGTGGACAGTTCAAAGTTGCCCTGGCGCTAAAAAAGGGACTTATGGCCGTTTCTCACACTTACGACCCTTGCAGCATCCCTGGGGACACGTGATCAAAATTCAGGTGCTTGGCAACTGACTTGTACTTGGGACAGTTGCATTCTCTCGCTGGGAGTCAAGTGGTCCTTTTCAGCGACTTTCTGACAAGCAAGGTCAAATGGGGGAGACGGATTCGCTGACCAACTGAACGACTGCAAGCAATTCACTGGGCAAGAAAGTGTCGTGGTCTGCCAGTAGTCTGCAGAGCTGGCAGTGGATTCGGACAGTGAGGAGGCTGGGGAGGAACATGGGCCAGTTCTGGAGTCTGGGGAAGGCTCGGACGAGGGCTCTGCGTCGGAGGCAGAGATGGGGCCAGGGCCATCTGGGAGTGATGCACTGACTCCGGAGCTTCCAGAGCCTGACAGTACAGAGGCAGAGGAACAGGAGGAGCCTGTTTCTAGAGCACGCATGCGCAGAGCTGCCAGAAGGCACGAACAGTTAAAACAAAAGGGACGACTCAGGAGTGAGGCCTGGAGATGATTGGCCCCTCCCATAAGACTTAAAAAGAGGAGCAAAGGCAAGTGGGCCCTTTGCAGAAAGGCAACATTGTTAATTCTGCTCTAGTCGGCATCTCTGTTTGATTCTGTGTGGCTTTGCCATGTAGGTCTTTGGCAGCGTGTCAAAGGAGATAAAGGTGGGTGATTATCCTGAAGGACTTTTTGCAACTAATTGGGACTCAGCTGTGAATGAACGTAATTCACAGCTGTTGCAATAAAAGAGGTTTTTGGGACGACTCATGCATTTTCACGACTGACGAAGCCTAGGTCACAACAGAAAATGAGGCAAAACTCACTTAACAAATGTTGCACTTTGCAACAAAAATTTTGGCGCTCGATCGTGATCGAAAGTCAAGGACTACCGGTTACTCCCGTGATGGCGAAAACTATGGTACACGTACTCGGTGGGCACGCACGCCGTCGCCAGCTGCTCTTCTGGTTATTTGGGCCATTTTCCAGCCAAAAAACAGGCATGCGCACACTGGCCAGCTGTTCTCCGGGTTTCCGGTGCATTCACATGCACACATCAGCACGCGTGTTCTGGTTTTTGCCAAAAAGGTTTGCCATCACTGGGTTACTCGTTTTTAACTTTATTCCCTAATCACATTTCTTTATAAGATCTTCTAAACTGAAGGTCATATCTATTAACCACGCCGTAGCTGGTATGCAAGGATTCTAGCTCACTATCCCACTGTTGCCACTGAAATAGCGTCACTTGATCTCCAATATACGCAAGGGAAAACTCCAGTGGTTCCCACCTGGGCTTAATCTGTTTTTTGTTAAAAAAAGAAACAAACCCCTGCTATTGGCATCTGGACCGGTGGCTGGGTCTGTTTTCAATTTTGATAAAAGAGAATATTTGAACTGTGGCGTATTTGGTGCTCTCCGAGCTGGGTGGGTGGGTGGGTGGGGTTTTTTTTTTTTTTGAGGACGTTTAATAACCCAGCTAGGTAACATCATCAGTGCTAGAAGGGTTCTTGCACCTCCTTCTAGCATTGAAGATGTTACCTAGTTGGGTGGTAAAATATGCTACATGAAAGCAGCCAAGCACAGAGAGTACCAAGGACCCCAGGGTCCTCTTTCTCCTCCTCTGCCTCTTCCTTTCCCCCTCCCCAAACTGGGACACTGATTTTTAAACAGAAAAGCTGTTTAACACATTGAGTTAAACAGTTGAGGGACATCCTATCTGGCAGGTATGTCTGAAGTAGCGATCGCAGTATTCTTAGCCTTGCAACAAAAGTGGACTAAAAACAACAAAAATATTATTAGGAAACGCTTGAAACAAAGATGCGGAGAACTCTAGAAAGAGTGCAGAGAAGAGCCACAGAGATGATTAGAGGGCTGCAGGCTAAAACATATGAAGAATGCTTGCAGGAATTGGGAAGGCCTAGTTTAATGAAAAGGAGGACTAGGGGACTGATGGCTCCTTTAGTCAGCCAGGGCTTCTCATCAGCTGGTAACAATTGCAGACGATGATGATGATGATGATGATGATTTTGAAAATAGACATGCTTGCATAATTTCATGCTTGGAGCTTGGGATAGAGCGTCTGGCACGAGGAGGACCCTGAACGAAACAGAGCGAAGAAAAAAATGCTCCCCGCCCACATGTCCCCATCTTTTTCGTGGCTACAGAAGTTGAGCTTCTGTTGGAGACGGAATTTGGTACCCATAGACCCAAGAATGCCGTAACGATTATCCAGACCGAGCTAGACTTCACTCGAAAGTAAACCCTACAAAATCGACTCCGGAGTGTGTTTGAAAATGAATTCCATCTGCTCGACAGACCATGGCCAGTGACTTCGACCAGCTCCTTTCTCCCTCCCCTCCGCCCCCCCCCCCAAATAGCTGGACTTTTATCCTTCCATGATTAATCCAGACCTATTTCAAAACAGGCCAGCAATCTATTTAAAAAAAAATGGCCTCATAAGATCTAAGGTCTGCATAGCCTGCATGTCCCAGGCATCTTCACATATCATTTTCGTCTAGGTTGATTCCAAAACTCGCTAGCTGGTTGGGTTTTATTCAGAAAAAATAAGAGTAATTATTTGGCTTTGTGTTCCTATACTGTCTGCTTTCTGTTATAAGATCAACCAATCTATATCTTCTTGTATTAGTTTGTGTTCTAGTACAGGATTAATGACTTAACCTCTAATAAATGCTTAGAGTTATTAGGACCTTTATTATTTAATTGCAGAACTGTTAAATTGGTATCAAATATAATTATCTATCTATCTATCTATCTATCTATCTATCTATCTATCTATCTATCTACAGTATCTATCTACAGTATCTATCAACTACAACTCTCTCTCTCTCTATCTATAGTATCTATCTACAGTATCTATCTCTCTCTCTCTCTCTCTCTCTCTCTCTCATCTACAACTCTCTGTCTGTCTGTCTGTCTACAGTATCTATTTATCTACAGTATCTATCTATCTATCTATCTATCTATCTATCTATCTATCTATCTATCTATCTATCTATCATCTACAACTATCTCTGTCTATCTGTCTATCTATCTACAGTATCTATTTATCTACAGTGTCTGTCTGTCTATCTCTATCTATCTATCATCTATCTATCTATCATCTATCTATCTATCTATCTATCTCTACAGTATCTATATCTATCTATCTATCATCTATCTATCTATCTATCTATCTATCTATCTATCTATCTATCTATCATCTACAACTCTCTCTCTTTCTCTCTCTCTCTAGTATCTATCTACAGTATCTATCTATCTATCTATCTATCTATCTATCTATCTATCTATCTATCTATCTATCTATCTATCTCTATCATCCATCTACCTATCTTCCATATATGCCTTCAAATTTAATCAGGAAGCTGAATCTATCTATCCTTCAAGATCCCTTCCAACTCTGTTATTCTCCTTTCCTCCCTCTCTCCCTCCCTGCTTGCCTCTTTTTTATTTTTATTCTTTCTTTCTTTCTTTCTTTCTTTCTTTCTTTCTTTCTTTTCTTTTCTTTTCTTTCTTTCTGTCTCTCCCTCCCTCCCTCCATCTACCTATCTTCCATATATACCTTCAAACTTAATCAGGAAGCAGGATCTTTTGCAATCCTTCTAGGAAGCAGCCCCCACTTTCGATGCCAAGTGCTAAGCGGTGACCCCTTTCTCTCTCTCAACACCCCTGCCCCCAGCGTGCCCCAGATCTTGGAGAGGCAGGTCCTTTAAAAAAAAAAAAAAAAGCTTACATAAGCCACCCCGTGCAGAACGGCTGCATCCTGCCTTGAACAGAAGCCTCAAAAGAAAAGAAAAAAAGAAAAAATAAAAACATTTCTACGTTTCTGCCTTAAGTCATCTCTCCTTTCTCAGCCCTGACGAAGCCTAAGGGAGGGAGGGCAGGGCGTCTACGACACGGGTTTGATTTCCCCAAGCTGTGACCTCACTGGGGGTGGGGGGGAGAGTGTTTTCAGCCAGCCCTCTGGAAGGAGGCCCGGGGGACGGGTGGGGGGGGTCTCTCTCTTTGCCGGTGTGGCTCCTTGACTTGATGGGAGGAGGGTAGGTGGGTGTAAATGGAGGTTACCCAACCAGAACGTGTGCCTGCTCACTCCATGCTCGATTGTCATCCCTTCCCCTCCTCCGGCGTGGACATCCTACCCACCACAAAGGAGACGATATATCAGGCTGGGGGTAGCTACTCCTGGAGTGATGGATTGAGAAAGCCAAGAGTGTCAGCCTATTGTTTCTCAGCTCCTACCGAGCACGGGGGAGCCAGCGATCAAATTCAAGGGACGCGAATTCCCACAATAAGGAAGTCAGCAAACCTTTCCTTCCCTTGTTGTCCTGCTTTGCAACGCCGGCCGGGACCCCAGGCGAGACATTTTCCCCCTGTGCTAGAAGCTGGGCTTGTACGTTTTGGCTACCGTTTTATTTGGCATCGGGGATGTGGTCCTTATTTCTAGGGATGAACCTAGCAGTGGATTCTTGATTGAAAAGGAAAACGTAAAGCAAAAAAAAATAAATAAAATAAAATAAAATAAATACAAATAAAAATGCAAGTTTGAAGCTGGAAGAAAGAACACCCCCACCCCCCAAGGGGAATAAAAAGAGGGTAAGGAGGATCCGGAACAATATTTGCAATTTAACAGGATAATCTGACCGCCCGAAATTTTGCAGAACAAAAACAAAATCAAAACCGAGAGCTTTGGAAAACAAAGCCTGCTTTTCGGTAAGTATTTTTTGGGGTCGTCAGCTGTTACGGGAGGCTGAGGAGGGGGATTTTCAGCCAAAGAAATCCAGAGGAGTTTTCAAACGCTAAGATTTTCTCCGTGGTTTGCTTTCTTTCTCTTTTTTCTTTCTTAAACAAACAAACAAACTTCAGAGTCTATGTTTATAAACTTTAGCCTAAGATGTTGAAATGCCTAAGTTCTGAATCACCGCATCTGTGAAATGCGTTTGGCTGTTTGTAAATGCAGCCTAAGATACCCAAAACTCCTTAATTCATGGGATGTATAAAATGTGCATTGCTTTTCCTAAACGCTAATAACTTTACGATGTGTGTCTCTTCTTTGAAAAGGACTGTTGTATTACGGTGCAGGAAATCAGTTTTTTGCTTTCCTCTGACACACGAATCAGATTCAAAGCTCCTTTAAAAGTAAACCTTCGTATGTACAGGGACAATGGCTTTTAATATATATATATATATGTATCTAAGCAGAGTGGAATATTTGAGAAATAATTGATGGAACAGTATTAACACGAGATGGCAAGGGAGAAGTTTTAAGGCTATGATTAAACAGGGTTGCAAAGTTCTGGAAGAGAAACTTTTTAAGACTCTTTGGCTTAAAGGGACGACAAAATGAGGCCATTGTTTTAAGGGGAACAAGAGCAAATCTAATATTACAATTCAAATTTCAAGAAAAATGGTGTTAAATAATGACGGGGGTCTTTTTTTCTGGGAATTTTTGGCCCGACCTAGAAACACCAGAGATGGAACTGAAAGTCACTTAGGAAAACTTCAAAATAAATAAATAAATTAAATTGTGAAATTAAAGGCTGGCATATCTATAGCTCTCTACTACCTAATTTAGCCCAAACTTTCTCTTGCTAAGTGAGACCTTTGTTAAGTGAGTTCTGCTCCCATTTTACGATTTTTCTCGCCACCGCTGTTAAAGTGAATCACTGCAGTTCTTCAGTTAGGTTGTTAAGCAAATACTTGACTTTGCTTATCAGACGGTCGCAAAAGGGGATCAAACGATCCCCGGCACGTTGCAGCCATCATAAATATGAGCCAAGAGTCTGAATTTTGATCACACGTGACCACGGAGATGCTGCAGTGGTCCTAAGTGTGAAAAATGGGCCTGTGTTACTTTTTTCCAGTGCCGTTGTAACTTTGGACATCGTCACTAAATGAACTGTTGCAAGTTTTATTTATTTATGTCACATCTTTATCACTCAAGGCGGTGAGGACATGTCCAGCACAGCTTCCTACTTCTATTGTCCTCACAATAACACCTGTGAGGTGGATTAGGCTGAGAGGAAGTGGACCAAAGTCACCTAGTCAGCTTTCATGCGAAGGCGAGACTAGAATTCACCATCTCCTGGTGGTTGGCCCCCCAGGAGGCTTTCGTGGCTAAGGCAGGACTTGAACTCATGGCCTTCTGCTTTTTAGCCCTGTGACTTAACCACGAGACCAAACTGTTCCTAGGCTAGAAATGGGGAGAATGGGAGTTCTAGTTCCCGTTTTAGGCATAAAAGCTGGCGGGGTAACCTTGGGCCAATCACCACGAGATGCTGAGTTCTAGTCCCGCCTTAGGCATGACAGCCGGTTGGCTGACTTTGGGCCAATCACCAGGAGACGGCGAGTTCTAAGCCCGCTTTAGGTATGACAGCCGGTTGGCTGACTTTGGGCCAATCACCAGGAGACGGCGAGTTCTAATCCCGCCTTAGCCATGACAGCCAGCTGGGTGATTTTGGACCACTCCCTCTCCTCTCAATCCAGCCCTACCTCAAAGGTTGTTGTTGTGGGCAATAATAGAAGCAGGAAGTTGTGTTGGATAAGTTTGCCACCTTGAGTTATTTATATATTAAAAAAAAAAACAATAAATGCAGGATACAAATATAAATATTATCTTTACGAACAGGATGGCTCCATCAAAATTTAGACTAGAGTTACCAAGCCTCCTTTTTCGTAACTAAGCCAGCCCAAGTGTCATTTAAAATGCTCTTTTTTTAAAACCCCAAAACCAGAAAGGTTTTATCCAAACACCATCCGTTTAGAATCCAGGACTAGGCTGCAAAACACGAGTTTTAAAACTTCAGAGAAATTCGGGTCTTTTTGTTTTTCCTTCCAAAAATCCTACAGTATTGTGATTTATGTGGGCGAGACTTTTTTTTTTAACGACTTTTCGCACCCCTTCCCCCAGTAAAACATGTTTTATAATGTGGCACGTTGATAGATGGATAGAGACTGTGGTTTATTTATATTCCTCTCCCCCCCTCTGCCCCCAGGAAGAAATACCACATGGTGGGACACTGGGCCTTTTATATATTTTCATTCATTTGGGATATGAAGATTTGCTGCCAAGTGCAGGCTTATGAGCCTGGATAGCTCAGCAGACTAAAAGCATTGTGATTAACACCAGCTGTCTGCAATTACTGTAAGTTCGAATCTCCCCAGGCTCAAGGTTGACTCAGCCTTCCATCCTTTCTAAGGTAGGTCAATTGAGGACCCAGTTTGTGGGGGCAATAAGCTGACTTTGTATAAATATACAAAAGTATGAAGGCTATTGCTTAACGCATTGTAAGTCGCCCTGAGTCTCCGGAAAAGGGCAGCATATAAATCAAATTAAAAAAAAAATGCGGAGGAATTTCCTGACAGTGAGAACAATTAACCAGTGGAACAACTTGCCACCAGAAATTGTGGGCGCTCCATCACCGGAGGTTTTTAAGAAGAGACCGGACTGCCATTTGCCTGGAAAGGTTTAGGGTTTCCTGTTTGAACCAAGGGGTTGGACTAGAGGACCTCCAAGGTCCTTTCCAGCTTTATTCCTATTAGCTGAATTATAAGAACAATTTAACCAGTGGAACGACTGGCCTCCAGAAGTTGTGGGTGCTCCATTACTGGAGGCTTTTAAGAAGAGGCTGGACAGCCCTTTGTCTGGAATGGCATAGAGCTGTGATGGTACATGTACCAGAAGTGGCACATAAAGCACTCTCTGTGCGCACGTCCGCTGTCGCCAGCTCTAGTTTTTGGTGCATGCATGCGCACCGGCCAGCTGGTCTTCGTGCATGGCAGAGCTCTGGAAACCTGAAGTCCAGCTGGCCGGTGAGCATATGCACGCCAGCCGCCTGGTCTCTGGATTTCCGGTGTGCACATGTGTGCTCAGCCAGCTGCTCTTTGCATGCACCAGGGCACCAAAGTGCTGCTGGAGTGCCAGAGTGCTGAAGACCAGCCATCACTGGCATAGAGCTTCCTGCTTGAGCAAGGGGTTGGAGTAGAACAGCGGTCACCAACCGGTGGTCCGTGGACCTCTGGTGGTCCGTGAGAAAATGTTGGCGGTCTGCAAAAAAACCTATTTGCATTTTTTATATTGCACTAAATCAGGGGTCTTCAAACTACGGCCCCTGTGCTGGATATATGCAATGAATGTTTGTGTTACTGCAGAGTCTCCCCCTTCGGGGTCTTTTTGTGTGGGTTGGAGAGGGGCAGAAATTCCCACTTGGGGTCTGCTTCAGCCTCCTGGTGTGGGGCTTTGGGAGAAGGCTGGAGGGAAGCACCGCTGGTGGCGAAGAGCCGGAGGGCCTCGTTCCAGTGGGACTGCCTCATGGCCTGGAACTGGTTGACCATCTCAGCCTGCTGAGCCTCCAGGCGCCGGTACCTGGCCTTGCATTCCCGCAGGTCTTCCCTCTGCTTGGAAAGCCTATGCTCCTAGTCCTTATTGAGGTGCTTCTGCTGAGCCTCCTTCTCGGTGAGATCTAATTTGAACTGAGCTGTTTTGCCAACTCTTTCTCGTGGTGGCTGCTTAGCTCCAGCAACTGCTTCCTGTTGGGGCCCTAAGGAGCCCGGGCGAGCAAGAAAGAAGTGGGTGGGAGGGGCCAGTAGAGGCTGGTGAGGTACCCCTTGATGTGAGTGACATTTGAGTTGGCCATGCCCACCCAGTCACATGACTACCTAGCCACATCCAGCCAGCCAATCATTAGGCAGATCGTATTAGTGATCCGCGGGATTTAAAATTATGAATTTAGTAGCCCCTGAGGTCCGAAAGGCTGGACTAGAAGACCTCTAAATTCTCTTCCAACTCTGTTGTTCGGTCTTCTGAATATGTTTTAAACAAGAGAGCCAAAGCCTAATAAAACAGTTAAAGAGAGCAAGAGGAGTCCAGGGCTACAAGAAATGGAATCTGATCTGAAGGACTTTGGCCGAAGTCCTGTAACTTAACTATGGACTCAAGTGTGTAGTTGTGTTGTGAGCTCTGCATCCAACAACATATATAGTCCTCATCTTACGCGGCTCAGTTTGTGCTTTATCTTCCTGGATGCAAACGTCATTCCTCTTTGCTGGAAAAAATTTCCTTGCAACCTTTTTTTTTTTTTTTTGCTTTCTAAAATCACATTCCTAAGTGACAAATCCCGGGGATAAAACTGTGAGTCCAAGAATTCATAACAGAACAGCTGAGATTGTTAGCCAGGGCAAATAAAAGCGTCTGGAGACACCCACACATTCCCCACAACAAACAGAAGACCGGACAACTCTATTTTCGTTTTATGACGCCTGGAGTTTTCGGGCCGAACAGCCTTGTACAAGTTGTAAAGTGTGAATATTGGCAGGCTGCCAAGGGGACACCAAATGTTAGCCATAAATATTCAAGCTGCCTGCCTGGGGCTTTCCAATTTTTGAATCCTGATGCTTTCAATGGTTACACCAGGCTTCCTTGTAACAGCTTTCTTGTTAAAATAATCTATGTTATTTATAGTGTCCTGTACTGAAAAGCGGTGGGGAAATCCATTTTTTTAAAACTACCGGTTCTGTGGGCGTGGCTTGGTGGGCGTGGCGGGGCTTGGTGGGTGTCGGTCCAGTCTCCAGATACTATATAATATAGACTGTCAAAACTGGGTGAAAAAATATAGGGAAGTTTGCAAAAACTGTTCATATTTAATGCTAAGAAGTAATTCAAAAATACACCCGGGAAAG
This sequence comes from Masticophis lateralis, assembly GCA_030761175.1. Taxonomy (NCBI): domain Eukaryota; kingdom Metazoa; phylum Chordata; class Lepidosauria; order Squamata; family Colubridae; genus Masticophis; species Masticophis lateralis. The sequence goes on from JAUDYJ010000015.1 coordinate 9,566,411, forward strand.
AAAATCATTTATCATTTTGGAAAATATCTAGCTTAATGAAACCCCACGAGAACTCCGTATTTCAAATAAATCTTAAAACTAAAATGATTTCCTATGGAGATTCTCAAGTCATCCAGGTGATAGTTGGCCCAAAGGTGCTTTTTCAAAAGGCAAGATGGACTTTGTTTTTCCTTGAAGACATGTCGCTTCTCCACCAAGAAGCGTCATCAGTTCTACGCCGAACTGAAGAAGCCTCTTGGCTGAGAAGCGAAATGCCTTTTGAAAAAGCACCTTTGGGACAGGCTGAAATTTTAGGTAGCAAACAGGAAAATAAAATCCATTAACTAGCCATACACACGAATGGTTTTTTGTTCCTCTACTTTTGCGGTTATCACTAATGCAGTTTAATTTTAATCCTTGGGCAAATTTATCAATTCAGGATGGTTCTCCTTGATTCTACTTCTAGAGATCTGTCAAATTTCCTGAACTAATATAAAAACCTTTCCTCCTTGGAATTATTTCACCCTTTGGAGATTAATCAGAAATTGGAAATTCTAGTTTCTCTAAGTAGATTTATTGACTGATGGATTCTGTTGGAATTCCTGTTTCTTTAAGAACTGTGTGTCTTTTGTTCAAGGTCCTGAAGAAAAAGACAAGCTTAAGGGAAACTATTTGGGATCCTGTCTGGCAATTATGAAACATGTTTTTCGGTGCCAAGTTATTCAGGCAAAGATCACTGAAAAAAAAAAACTCATCCCAATAAAAGAAAAATTGGGGGCAGAGTTCTGTCAAGATTTCCGTTTGGAAAGTTACAGAAAATATTATGATCTTGAGTTTTAAAAAAGAGAGAGGAGGAAAAAAAGGGGGGGCAGGGAAGAATTGTCTAGAGGGCTCAAGGGATTAAAAAAAGACATCTTTGTAAGTAGGAAAATTGCAGGAGGCTGTTGCCTTATTAATATATCATGAATAGGTTTAAACTGCCTGGGACGGTGGAGGCTAAACCCGTGGAGAATAAAAATGTGTACAATGCATAAATATGTGCAGGCAGAGAACAAGTAAGATAAAAGAAATGCATGACCAGGTTAAGGCAGCATTTTACTTAAAATAGGGACGCAGTGGCTCAGTGGCTAAGGCGCTTAGCTTGTCAATCAAAAGGTTGGCAGTTCAGCGGTTCGAATCCCTAGCGCTGCGTAGCAGGGTGAGTTCTCGTGACTTGTCCCAGCTTCCGCTAACCTAGCAGTTCGAAAGCACGTAAAAAAAAATGCAAGTAGAAAAATAGGGACCCTCTTTGGTGGGAAGGGAACAGCGTTCCGTGCGCCTTTGGCATTGAGTCATGCCAGTGATGTGACCACCAAGTCATGTGGCATCTTCGGATAGCGCTGGCTCTTTGGCTTTGAAACGGGAGATAAGCATCGCCTCCTAGAGTCAGGAATGACTAGCACGTATGTGCGAGGGGAACCTTTCCCTTTCCCTTTTTTCTTTAATTCCAAAGCTGAAAGGCACCCAAATGGAGAGATGAGAATTTTTAGAAAAGTTTCATCTCTCTATCATGCCAGCTTTTCTCGCACAAGATTGGCAAAAATTGTCAAAAGCCTCCAAGGAGGCAGGAGGTAGGTAGATACCTACAAAAGAGAGGGAGGGAGGGAGGGGGAAAGAAAGAAAGAAAGAAAGAAAGAAAGAAAGAAAGAAAGAAAGAAAGAAAGAAAGAAAGAAAGAAAGAAAGAAAGGGAAAGGAAGGTTCAGAATGGACCCAACTACCTCTCTGAAGCCAAGTATAATATGGAGAGGGAATTCTAATTCTAATTGCAAGGATTCTCCCTCCCTGAGGGCAGAAGATGCTGTGATCTCTCTACTTCCTTTTCCTGTTTATACAGTTTTTTAACTGGTTGGAGGTGGGAGGAAGCCTTGATCTGAGGCTACTCTGTTCCATCTTGCACGTTCTCCAGGGGTTTTGGGAGACCTGACTTCCTGCTTTTTTAACCATGAAGGGCCATTCAGTCTTATATTCGGCAGGAATTTGAGAGGAGGTCCATGTCGGCGGCCCTCAAAGCTTGGATTGTAATGTACTTCTAAGCTTTCTAAGCTCTCTCAATTCCTGGCAAATAGATGGGGAAGAAATGGAGGGAGTGACAGATTGTATTGTCCTGGGCTCCAGGATCACTGCAGAGGGGGACTGCAGCCAAGAAATTTAAAAGACGTATGCTCCTGGGGAGGAAAGCCATGGCAAATCTAGACAGCATCCTAAAAAGCAGAGACATCACCCTGCCAACAGAAGTGCGTACAGTCAAGGCTATGGTGTTCCCAGTTGCAATGGATGGCTGCGAAAGTTGGACCATAAGGAAGGCTGAGCGCCAAAGAATGGAGGCCTTTGAACTCTGGTACTGGAGAAAAGTCCTGTGAGTCTCTTGGACTGCAAGGAGATCCAACCGGTCAGTCCTAGAGGAGATCAACCCTGACTGCTCTTTAGAAGGCCAGATCCTGAAGAGGAAACTCAAATGCTTTGGCCACCTAATGAGAAGGAAGGAAGGACTCACTGGAGAAGAGCCTAATGCTGGGATAGATTGAGGGCAAAAGAAGAAGGTTTGGACTTCAGCTCCTAGAACTCCCCAACTAGCTAGTCCAGGCAGGCATCATGTCGCCACTAAACGAAGCACAGCCCTGTGAAACCCTACTCATTAAGCAATTTTCCAGAACCTTCTGGAAGGTTCAGTCAGACCAACGTTTAGGAACGGAATTCCTCTTGTTCAACAAAGGAAGAACTGTTTCTTTTAAATTCTGCCATGGTTTAAAGCAGTAATTCCATACTTAGAGGCATTTGCTAAAGATCAGTTCATGTTAACACATGCTGTTCTGTTCGGCTTGCCCTGCTTGCTGCTGGATATTCATCCCAAGAAGCTTCTTTGGCTCTGACGGGATGGTGGGAGAATGGAAGGATTTATATTCCTTGCGGACAGCTGGTCATTTGCATCCTTTTAGAGGGTTGTAGAGGCCACTTGGAGGCTTACCTGGGTCCTTACTTTTAGATAAACCTCCGAGTGCCCTCAATGCAAATGACCAGCTGTCCGCAAGGAGGATAAATCCTTCCGTTTCCCCACCATCCGGTCGGAGCTGAAGAAGCTCCTTGGATGAGAAGCAAAACGTCCCCAGAATAAAACCAGAAACTCCAGTTGCCCCGTGAAAAAGCATCTTTGGGACAGCTATGACCTGGATGACTGAGTATCTCCATAGACATTTACTATGGAGACATGAGCCTTGGTGGTGCAGTGGTTAGACTGCAGTAGTGCAGGCTACTTCTTCTGACTGCCGACTGCCTGCAATTTGGCAGTTCGAATCTCACCAGGCTCAAGGTTGACTTGGCCTTCCAGCCTTCTGAGGTCGGTAAAATGAGGATTCAGATAGTTGGAGGCGATATGATGACTCTATGAACCGCTTAGAGAGGGCTGTAAAGCACTGTGAAGCAGTATATACATCTAAGGGCCCTTCCTTCCTTCCTTCCTTCCTTCCTTTCCTTCCTTCCTTCCTTCCCATTGCAGCCTGAATCTGTCCACTGCCAGGAGTTCAATCTTGACCAGCTCCAGGTTGACCCATCCTTCCATCCTTCCAAGGTGGGTAAAATGAGGACCCAGATGGTTGGAGGTGATATGATGACTCTATGAACTGCTTAGAGAGGGCTGTAAAGCACTGTGAAACAGTAAGGGCCATTCCTTCCTTCCTTCCTTCCTTCCTTCCTTCCTTCCTTCCTTCCTTCCTTCCTTCCTTCCTATTGCAGCCTGAATCTGTCCACTGCCAGGAGTTCAATCTTGACCAGCTCCAGGTTGACCCAGCCTTCCATCCTTCCAAGGTGGGTAAAATGAGGACCCAGATGGTTGGGGGCGATATGCTGACTCTGTAAACAGCTTAGAGTTGGCTGTAAAGCATTGTAAAGCAGTATATAAGTCTAAGGGCTATTGCTATTCCTATATTCGCTATCTCCCATTTGTTTTATGTTTACTGTAGATCATAAAATCAATTCGTCCCTTCTGAATTAAGGACAATGGAGGCAGCGGTTTGCTTGCTGCTGATGGCCGCCGTGGGAATCAACGCTCAGAAGCCCGAAGGCGTCGAAAGCCACGTCGCGGGAGGGACGCGGGAATTCGTTTACGGAAACAGATACAGGCGCTCCAGCGAGGCGCAGGAGAAATGCACGTACACCTTCATTGTCCCGCAGCAAAAAGTAACGGGGGCCATTTGTGTGAACTCCAAAGAGCCCGAAGCCGTCCTCCTGGAAAACAGGGTCAACAAGCAAGAGGTGGAGCTCCTCAACCACGAACTCCTGAAGCAGAAGAGGCAGATCGAGACCCTGCAGCAGCTGGTGGAAGTGGACGGCGGCATCGTGAACGAAGTCAAGCTGCTGCGGAAGGAAAGCCGCAACATGAACTCCCGCGTCACCCAGCTGTACATGCAGCTGCTCCACGAGATTATCCGGAAACGGGACAACGCGCTGGAGCTGTCTCAGCTGGAGAACAAGATCCTGAACCAGACAGCCGACATGCTGCAGCTGGCCAACAAGTACAAAGACCTAGAGCACAAGTACCAGCACCTGGTCACCATCGCCAATAATCAATCGACGGTGATCGCCCAGCTGGAAGAGCACTGCCAAAGGACGCCGGCCGTCAAGACGGTCCTGCCACCGCCGCAGCCCCCGAACCGCGTCTACCAGCCGCCCACGTACAACCGCATCACCAACCAAATCTCCACCAACGAAATTCAGAGCGACCAGAACTTAAAGGCTCTGCCGCCTACTCTCCCAACTATGCCATCCGTCACCAGCATCCCGACTTCGACCGACAAGCCCTCAGGTAGGTCAATCGATCGGGTTTTCTTCTGCTCTCCCTGTCCTTCCTTCTCTTCCTCTCTCCCTCTTTTCAGCTCTTTTCTCCCTGCCTCCCCTCTCCCTCACTTCTCTTCATCTTCTTTCTTTCCTTTCTCTTTCTATCTCATTTCCTTCCTTCTTTCCCTCCCTCCCTCTCTTCCACTTTTATCTCCTCCTTCCCTTCCTCCTTCCCTCCTTAAATCTCCTTTCCTCCCTTCCTTTTCTCTCTCCCTGTCTTTTCATCTTCCTTCCTTCTCTCCTCCTTCCTTCCTTCTCTCCATCCTTTCTCTTTTCCTTCTTTTCTTCCCTCCCTCTGCTCCCTGTCCTTCCTTTTCTTCCTGTCTCCCTCTTTTCAGCTTTCTTCCTGCCTCCCCTCTCTCCCTCACTTTTCATCTCCTTCCTTCCCTCCATCCCACTTTCCTTTCTCTTTCTCTTTCATTTCCTTCCTTCCCTCCCTCCCTCCCTTCCTCTCCTTCGTTTTTCATCTCCTCCTTCCCTCCTTAAATCTTCCTTCCTTCTCTCCTTCCCTTATCATCTTCCTTCCTTGTCTCCATCCTTTTTCTTTTCCTTACTTCCTTCCCTTCCCTTCTCTTTCTACCTTCCATTCTACTTAGCACAAAGGGGGATTCGCCTCCATCTTACACGTAGCTCCTTAGGGAGGCCTACCTCCTACTCTTTGGATGGGAACACACGGAGTAGCTGTATTTTCCTTAATTCAATTATGGAAAACTTCCTTGGAGCTAAAGGCTACGCTGGGAACGTTTCATCAGCCAGGAGGAGAAAAAACAAAACAAAAAAAAACCCCACACCACCCTTCTCAGCTACTCTTCTAATGTCACGCATAATGTCTCTCCTTCTGATATTTTAATTCACTGGGTTTTTTGCCATAAGGTTTTTAAATCTGGGGAAAAGAACCTGGGGCTTGTTTGGGGTGGGAGGGAGAGTAGGGGGGAAGGGGAAGGGGTTATTACAGTTCAGAAGACAAACAAACTCTCTTTATTGAATCTGAACAATTAGATTAATAAGCCCAAAGGAATGGTTAAAAAAAAGTGGGATTCCCAGAAGGAGAAGCTAATGCGAGGGAGAATTCTTAAAAGAGGTGGAGTTCTTAATAAACAACCATTAAAAGCACTTCCCCCCCCCCTTCCTTCCTTCACCTAAGAAACTTTTTAAAAAGACGATGAAAGAGAACAGACAGCCAGACAAAACTTCTACATGAAATCAACCAGCCATTTTTTAAATCTTAATTAAGGAAAACTCTCCGGAGAGGAGAAGGAAAAAAAACAACAACAACAACCATCCTTTGATTTGTGATGTTTTCAACCGGCAGGACAAATTAAACTCTTTTCAGATTGAAAAGAGTTCAGTTCTCCCTCGGTTTGGCTTTTTTTTTTTTTAAAAAAAGGAATAGAGTGGAGAACTCTTTGTCTTTAGGAAATAATTCAGAACCCGAGAGAGGACGCCAAGTCAGATACGATTAATATATGAAACAATGTTTGGTTTGGGGTTTTTTTTTTTTTTTAAAAAAATCTGTTTGTTAAATAGAGCCTTCTCCAACTTCTGCCTGCGGCGTGAAGCTTAGTGTACTAGGTGTGACTGGCACAAGTGCAAAAGCACAAACACACAATGACTGTTTAACGGAGATTCAAAAATAAAATCTCCCAGTACCCGGATAGCCAGAGATATCCATTCTTCTAAAGTTTTAAAACAAAAAAGTGGGATGTTTATCTGTATGAGACATTTTACATGGAAGCTGTCACTAAGGACTGTAGAGCAGGGCTGGGATTCAGCCGGTTCGGTGATGCTAATTTTACATCCAGTTTGCCGAACCGGTAGTTCCAAGGACTGGCTGGCCGCTCCCCTCCCAGGAGACTCCACGCGGCCCATTTTGGATGCCAGGTAAGTGCAGCGCCCGCCACCGCCATGGTGCAGGAGGCGAGTAGGCCACGCCCACCATGGCCACGCCCACCCAGAGAACTGGTTGCTAAAATTTTTGAATCCCACCCCTGTTGTAGAGCTAACACAAACGTTGCCATTAAATGATTGAATATGAGAAGCCACCGGATTTTGAGCAAAAAATCAGTAGATTCCCGTTCTGAACAATAGCGGGTTTTACATTAGGGGTCTCTAACCCCGGACTGCAGCCCATTACCGCCAGGTTGATGCCGTTATCAATTTTTATTCCAATGGTTATTTGTTGGCAAACCGGGTTGTGTGGAGTGTAGGAGAAAGGAGGAGGAGGAAGAGGAGGAAGAGGAGGAGGAAGAGCAGCAACCTCTCGCATACCTTGCAGGCCAAGGATCTCGAGAATATGCATGCTAAAATACCACACACCCCTTTACTGCAATGCTACCAAAGAATTTGGCAGCGATGAAGGACAGCATCCCTCTAAGACTGAAAGAATAACCAAGGAGATTTACTTCACGCCCAATATATTTTCACGGCTTCCTTTTTCATCCTTTTATCATTTCCCCTCCCCCCCAGCCCTAAAACACAAGACCGTGCTTCTAAGTTTAGAAATTTAGCAAGGTAAATGACGTTTGGGTCTCATAAAGCACGGAACCAGCCAGAAAAACCTCATTTGACTCTGTCTAGAATGGAGACGAGGCGCCTTAGAAGGAAGACATATGGTGTCTCTTATTTCCCACCAGGTCCTTGGCGAGACTGTTTACAAGCTTTAGAAGATGGCCACGGGACCAGCTCCATATATCTTGTCAAACCTGAGAACACCAACCGACTGATGCAAGTCTGGTGCGATCAGCGGCAAGATCCCGGCGGATGGACAGTAATTCAAAGGCGCTTGGATGGCTCGGTTAATTTCTTCAGGAACTGGGAAACGTATAAGGTGAGGTTACATAATGCCGCCTTTCAGCGAGGGAGAAAATTCTTCTCTAGAGTCATGGTTTTTTTTCCGAAGGGAATTTGTAGAGAACGTTGAAGAGCATTCGACTTTTGTAGGTCTGGTTCTTATAGCGAAAGAATGCCAGGGGTAGAAGGTGGGAGTTAAACGTATCATCAGCTTAGATTCCCCTCGCACATATGTGCTAGTCGTTCCCGACTCTAGGGGGTGGTGCTCATCTCTCATTTCTAAGCCAAAGAGTTAGCGCTGTCCGAAGACGTCTCCGTGGCCGGCACGACTCAACGCCAAAGGCGCATGGAATGCTGTTCCCTTCCCACCAAAGGTGGTCCCTATTTTTTCTACTTGCATTTTTTTATGTGCTTTCAAACTGCTAGGTTGGCAGAAGCTGGGACAAGGAATGGGAGCTCAACCCATTATGCGGCTCTAGGGATTCGAACCGCTGAACTGCCGACCTTTTGATTGACAAGCTCAGCATCTTAGCCACTGAGCCACCCCATCCCCATAAGAGTCCTTATGTTGCCACAAATGATCCAACTCCAATCCCTCTTGAGTTTTTTAATTGACCCTTATCTAATGCCAATTTAGTGCTAACAGTTGATTGAATAGATTGCTTAATGCGCTGTAAGCCGCCCTGAGTCTCCAGAGAAGAGCGGCATATAAATCTAACAAACAAACAAACAAGTAAATTGTGTGGGTAGTAAGCTAGAAGAAAACATCTGTGTTGCAACGTAAAGTACAGTCCTGATCTTTTGCACCGAGCACCATGATATTTAAGGTGTTGTCAGAGGCACTGCTCACTGAGACAGAAGAATAGAGAGGCCATCCCTCAAATATATGCAGGGGAATGAACTGACAGTTATTTATTAAACTGTTCCACAGCCTAAATTGCATTGTTGCATCAGGAATAATCCTACCTAATCTCGACACCATCCAGGGAAGAACGGTAAAACGTGAAACACTGACAGGGTTTTAATATCCTGTTTCCCCCCAAAATAAGACATCCCCTGATAATAAACCCAATCAGGCTTTTGAGCGCATGGCAATAAGGCCAAGCCCTTATTTCAGGGTTCAAAAAAATATAAGACAGGGTCTTATTTTCGGGGCAACATGGTAACGTCACAAAAAATAAATAAGGAGCTAGAACTAAAATAGCTCCTGATACCCATTGGTAGAGAATGTTTCGGGTCCCACGCGTGGTCCTTAATAACTTGCCTTATCGCTCTTTAAATCAAGGGGGGCAGCCAATTTCATAGCACTGAATTTGAAACTCTGTCTCCCATCAGTCAGGACTATCCAAGATTTTAAATAAGTAGGCAAAGTAAAATTAAAACCTGCAGGGTTGTTTAGGTACAATAAGCAGTCATACAATCAAATGAATGAATGAATCAATCAATCAATCAATCAATCCAAGATGTATCACAGCATCTATTGAGACAATCTAGTTTCTAGGTTCATTTATAAGCACCTAGATCAAATCAACATCGGTTGAAGAAATTTAGACTGGATTCCCTCTAATAAGTCTTAAATCTTTTGAGGACATCCGAGAATCAAATAATCGCTGACCAACTTTATTTATTTTTCGAATTTAGAGGCCACTTAGACCGACTCTGGGTGGTGTACAACTAAAACTTACAATTTACCTTATAATTTATTATTTAATTATATAAAATGATATAATTTTATAATATAATATAAATAATAAATAATACTATTATTTTAATTATTTAATTAATATAATAATAAGTTAATTAATTTAAATAAATAAATAATATAAAAATAAAATACAAAAAATATAATAATTAAAAAAAAGGTATAATTCCCTCAACACTGTCAAACTATTTAGTAAGTCTGCATTACTATTACTGTTAATCTTCTTATCGTTCCTATTACCCATCTCCTCCCACTTATGACTGTATGCTGGTATCCTTACGATTTATATTGATTGTTTCCTAGTATGATTCGATTGCTATTTGCACCCTATGGCTATCATTAAATGTTGTATCTTATGATTCTTGACGAATGTATCTTGTCTTTTTATATACACTGAGAGCATGTGCACCAAAAACAAATTCCTTGTGTGTCCAATCATATTTGGCCAATAAATAATTCAACTGAACTCAACTCAACCCAACCCAACCCAACCCAACCCAACCCAACCCAACCCAACCCTACTCTACTCCTATTTCTATTTCTATTCTATATTGGCCCCCAAAACATTGAGAGTCAGAGAAATTTAACAACTGCTAGGTCACAGCTACTTGTGATTTGCAAACCTTTTTATAAAACCGATACTAGAGGATAATTCATTGTCTTTGTTTGTTTGTTTGTTTGTTTTCTTGTAGCAAGGGTTTGGTAACATTGACGGAGAGTACTGGCTGGGGTTGGAAAACATTTACTGGCTGACGAACCAAGGCAATTACAAGTTGTTGGTAACCATGGAGGACTGGTCGGGACGCAAAGTTTTCGCGGAATATGCCAGCTTCCGTCTGGAGCCGGAAAGTGAATTCTACAGGTTGCGAGTGGGACGCTATAACGGCAACGCGGGTGATTCCTTTACGTGGCACAATGGAAAACAGTTCACCACACTGGATAGGGACCATGATGTATACACAGGTACAAAAATTGGCAGTGGGTTTCAGTGGGAATGTGCATTAAAGCTTATATGGAATGGGAATAGAAAAAAATAGAATTCAGAATAGAATTGAATTGAATTGAACAGAATAGAATAGGAACTTAAGAGTAGAGTAGAGTAGAGTAGAGTAGAGTAGAGTAGAGTAGAGTAGAATAGAATAGAATAGAATAGAATAGAATAGAATAGAATAGAATAGAATAGAATAGAATAGAATATTCTTTATTGGCCTAGTGTGATTGGACACACTTAATAAATATTGGAAGGGACCTTGGAGGTCTTCTAGTCCAACCCCCTGTTCAGGCAGGAAGCCCTATGCCATTCCAGTGGCTGTCTAGTCTCTTCTTGAAAGCGTCCAGTGATGGAGCCCCCACAACTTCTGGAGCAACTTCCGTCCCACTGGCGAATCGTTCTCTCTGTCAGGAAAACCTCTCCGCTCAGAACGTGGTTTCCTTCTCTCTCTTCCAGGCAACTGCGCCCACTATCAGAAAGGGGGTTGGTGGTACAACGCGTGCGCGCACTCCAACCTCAACGGCGTCTGGTACCGAGGGGGCCACTACCGGAGTCGTTATCAAGATGGAGTCTACTGGGCAGAATTCCGGGGAGGATCGTATTCCCTGAAAAAAGTGGTGATGATGATTAGGCCGAATCCTAACACGTTCCACTGAAGGGAGACAGCGTCCTCTTCCGGAGGGACCAAGAGTTTACCCGCGTTCCCCGGAACCCATCTTCTCGGCGACAAAGAATGTAAGATAATCTTGTAACACACTGACTTGCTCGACAAGGAGACCTGGACATTGGACTGTTCCAGAATCGATCTAGAACCAAACCAAGCAGCTTATTTTGTGGGGGAGGGGGGGAGAATGCTCTTTGTCTGGAAAACAAGGAACCAAGCAATCTCTTTCAGATGGCACGGACCGTAGATAAACGGAGCTCCTCGGAAGGCCGCCACACCGTCTAGATGCTTCCTATGTTAGATATACTCTCAGATCCTGCACATATTCGAAACTGTACAGTATAATAATAGATCCATTTGACACAGGGAATTATATCCTTCGAAGTTCTGTAGCCAGCATGGGTATCTTGTTGTTGTTAGTTGTGAAGTCGTGTCCGACCCATCGCAACCCCATGGACCATGTTCCTCCAGGCCTTCCTATCCTCTACCATCCCCCCGGAGTCCCTTTAAGCTCATGCCGACTGCTTCAGTGACTCCATCCAGCCACCTTATTCTCTGCCATCCCCTTCTTCTTTTGCCCTCAATCCTTCCCAGCATTAGGCTCTTCTCCAGGGAATCCTTCCAGGGGTGAAATTCAGCAGGTTCTGACAGGTTCTGGAGAACCGGTACCAGAAATTTTGAGTAGTTCGGAGAACCGGCAAATACCACCAGAATGGAGTGGGAATGGAGATTTTGTAATATCCTTCCCCCTGGAGTGGGGAGCGAACGAGGATTTTGCAGTATCCTTCCCTTGGAGTGGGGTGGGAATGTAGATTTTACAGAATCCTTCCCCTGGAGTGGGGAGGGAATGGGGATTTTGCACTATTCTTCCCCTGGAGTAGGGAGGGAATGGGGAGTTTGCAGTATCCTTCCCCTGGAATGGGGTGGAAATGGAGATTTTGCAGTATCCTTCTCCTGGAATGGGGTGGGAATGGAGATTTTGCAGTAACCTTCCCCTGCCATGCCCACCAAGCCAAGCCACACCCAAGCCACGCCCACAGAACTGGTACCAAAAAAAAATTTGAATTCCACCACTGATTGTCCTTCCTTCTCATCAGGTGGCGAAAGTATTTTCGTTTCATGGGTATCATAGGCTGTCAAAAAAGAGGACAGTTCTTAATTTACGATCCGTCGCAGGGACTCAGTACCTTGTCCACCAACTGTGTCTTGCACAAATGGAATTCCAGATTTGGAATTCCACCAACCCTACTTGGATGCCGGGCAAGGTTGCGACTCCACCAATGAACGATTTCGAGCGGTTTATACAAACAATTCCGGAATTTCTCTTCGCTCTTCCTCTCGAGTGCATCGGCCGTTCTCCAAACGTTGACCAACTGTACTTTCCCTTTTTATTTTTTCAATGATTTCAGCAGTATCGATGCGTGTTTTGTTTTGTTTTTAGACTTTTGGGAATAATTTAGGTCAGTGTCGGCGAACCACCGGGTGCCGAAATGGGAGTGAGCATGCATATGTGGAAGGGCAGCTCCCCGGCGCGCGCACACAAGAGTGCCAAAGAGTGCTACCGGCACAAATGCCATAGATTCGCCATCCCGGACTTCGGTCCTGCTTTATCATCTGCAGAAATGTTTTGAAAATATAAGTGACAATTTTGGCTTCTAAGCTAAGTTGCCCTTGAAAACTTTCCTTTCTCTTAATAAAAACAACAGTCATGCAACGTACAGAATTACCTGGACGAGGGAGTAAAAACTTGGGAGGGTGGGTGAAAGAAGATTTTGGTATCATTAAAAACGAAAGGAAAAGGGGTAAAGTTTTAATGCTTCCTTAAACTGAAGGCAAAGAATCGCTTTTGGAAGAGAACCCATTTAGTTAGCCATTAGACTGTAACTTTTTCGGGAGAGAGATATGATACCCAACACCATTTGCCATATTTTACTCTAATGGCCAAAATACACATATTAAAAGGAGAATTATGCAAACTTATCTATAATGCCCATTGTAGAAACTTGAACTTCTGAATTCTAGTACTCTGCTGGGGTAAACAACCAAAATGGATTATTTTAAGACGTTGCTTCCCAGGAACAGTGGAAACCCTAAAATTTTCAAACTGTTATTACCTCGTTATTTCATTCCTGACGGACAATGTGCGCTAACGTTTTGGAATGAGAGTAGCATGCCTTGTACACATAATGAAAGTAGGGAGTTTAATATATGGTCAGATTACCTTGTAATGCTGCAAAGGAGTAATAAAAGCAACAAATGTTACTTGGATACAACACATGGATTATTTTATTATATGAGAGAGAGAAAGACAGACAGACAGAAATAGAGAGATACAGAGAGATAGATCGAGATAGATAGATACAGGCAGACAGACAGACAGAGATAAAGAGAGAGATACAGATAAATAGATGTCAGATAAAATGATAGAGATAGATTGATAGATAGATGACAGACAGATGATAGAGATGGATAATTACATTACCTAATCAATGGAATAACAGTGGTTGTCTGTCTATCTATCCATCTATCCATCCAGTCTTCTTTACCATATCTGTCCATCCATCCCTCTAACCCCTCCTCTCTCTATTGTCTTCTCCATATCTGTCCATCCCTCTATCTATCTATCTATCTATCTACCTACCTACCTACCTACCTACCCACCCACCCACCCACTTCTTTATCATGACTGTCCATCCCTCCATCCATCTAACCCTCCATCCATCCACTTTATCATGACTGTCCATCCCTCCTTCCCTCCCTCCATCCACTTCTTTATCATGTCCATTCATCCATTCATCCATCCTTCCATCCATCCCTCCATTCATCCATCATCTATCTACCTACCTACCTACCTACCTACCTACCTACCTACCTACCTACCTACCCATCCATCCATCCATCCATCCATCCATCCATCCATCCATCCATCCATCCATTTCTTTATCATGACTGTCCATCCTTCCTTCCCTCCCTCCCTTTACTTCTTTATCATGTCCATCCCTCCCTCCCTCCATTCATCCATCCCCCCATCCATCCCTCCATTCATCCATCATCTATCTATCTATCTCATCTCATCTCATCTCATCTCATCTCATCTCATCTCATCTCATCTCATCTCATCTCATCTCATCATCTCATCTCATCTCATCTATATCTACTATCATCTATTTATCTGTGGTGAAAAACCTTCTGGCATCATTAAAAAAAAATGCACGGAGATTGTGGCTTCCTTAAAGCCACACAATTTGTGCCGCACTCAACTATAAGTGAACCTCGTAATCTTGGCGATCAAGCGAATGCTGCCCCACCCTTTTGTCTCCTCCAACTGTAAAAATTACAGGCAGAGAAGACCCTTAAAAAGAAGAAGAAGAAGAAGAAGTAGTGCAGGAATCCTTTGATGTTACGAGGACTATTTCATTAATTCCAGACCCTGTTCCTTCTCCAGGAAGACATGCCATCTTAAACTGCAGCAACTCCTGGCTTGAACTGTGATTCTTGGAAACGATTTACGAGCTTTTCAAATAAGTGGAGGAGGCAGCTGCCAACTTTTAAGTGAAAAACGATATTAAAAGCAAAGTTTGCTAAGACAAACAAACAAGCCCTCAAAAATGAAATGAGTGGCAGGGCAGCGCTTTCGTTCCGGCGCATACCGTACATCAAGAGGTCATGTCTGTTAGCGGATTTCGTCGGAACAAAGGAAGGCGTGCAAATGTGCCACGGGCTTTCTAAGGGATGAGCTACTCTCTGGATCTGGAGCGGGTTATTTTTTTAAAAAAAATATAAAGACGTTGCAATGCTATTGAGGGAAGGGAGGAAAGACCATGGTTTTTGTTTTAAAGAAAAGAAAAGATTATGGGAAATGTTCACCAGGCACTCAGGCGAGAGGTGAAATGTAAACCCCAAAGTCTTAAGTTTTATCAAAGTCAAACAGGAGAAATGGAGAAACTGCAGAAGATAGGTAGGTGAAGAATAAAGCAATGGGAAAATAAATGATTCTGTCTTTTGTCCTATACCTGTGATGGCGAACCTATGACACGCATGCCATAGTTGGCACATGGAGCCATATCTGTGGGCACGCGAGTGTTGCCCCAGCTTGTATGTGCGTGCCGGCCAGCTGATTTTCGGGCATTCCGGGCCCACCGGAAGTCGGGAAGCAGGCTGTTTCTGGCCTCCAGGTAGATGGGGAAGGCTGTTTTTGCCCTCCCCAGGCTCCTAGAAAGCCTCTGGAGCCTGGAGAGGGTGAAAAATGGGCCTACTGGGCCCACGGTGCCATCATGTGCCAAAAGTGGGGGTTGTGCATACATGCATGGGGGGGGGGGCATTGAATTATAGGTGTGGGCATATGTGTGCTTGACCTCCCCCCCGCACTCCTCCCGCTTTTGGCACATGACGGCAAAAAAGTTAGCCATCATTGTCCTATACCATCCCCTTCTTCTTAAAACCCAAATAATAAAGTTCATAAAGAGAATAGATATATGTCCATCCATCCATCCATCCATCCATCCTCATTATCCATCCATCCATCCATCTATCCATCCATCCATCTTCATTATCCATCCATCCATCTTCATTATCCATCCATCCATCCATCCATCCATCCATCCATCTTCATTATCCATCCATCCATCTATCCATCCATCCATCTTCATTATCCATCCATCCATCCATCCATCTTCATTATCCATCCATCCATCCATCTATCCATCCATCCATCTTCATTATCCATCCATCCATCCATCCATCCATCCACCCATCCAAACCCCCAATTTTCAGTTTGGTCCTAACCTATCCTCACTAGCACTGATCATGTTACCTAGCTGGGTAATGAAACATCTGCAAGAAAACAATCAAGCTCTGAGAACACCAAGGATCCCTCAAGTCCTTATATATATTAAAAAAACACACCAAATCCTGTTGAAAATCCAGGAATTCTTCTTGTCCCTTGTAATGATCAATGCAACGGCAGAATTAAAACAATTAAGTTCATGAATCCCCGATTAATCTTCAGGAAGGTGGATCTTCCCTCTTGCCCCAACTTTCCATTCAAGCTTAGCTTTTCCTCTCAACCCAAACCTACAAAGTACCGTAATCTAAGAGAGAGCTAGAAAGCAAATTTTCTCAAAGGAAATCGATGTTTCTTTCCATTTAGGCTCAGGTGGAAAGCAAATCCCTTTAACTGGAGCACTGAACCATGAACAAGCGGATTTTATCTTCCAAGTATCTGCCTTTCATAAATAAAAGGAAGCATTTCGTAAAATTACTCAGGAAAGCAGCACAAAATAAACACAGACACTAATGTCATGTTAGCATCGCATACAGCAATACCAACAATGCCAACGAAGGCCAAACAGTAGAAGTGCCAAGTAAAATGGGCTGACAAAGGCCCCTTGGCCCATTTTCAAACCATAAATTCAAATGACTTGGACTAAACGGATAATATAGCTTTAGCTTTACATCATTCAATTAAATCTGTCAACCGGACCAGAGCTTCACGGAGAAGGTCCTCAAGGAACATGCTTCCATAATCCCAAAGACCAATCTTTACTCATCCAAACCATCACCTCCTGCACATTTAAATGCCTTGCAATATGCTAACTGGGAAGAACCTGGTTTTACTATAATGGGAGGACAGCACAGCATTATAATAACTTACATCACGTGAAAAACATAGCATCAAGGGGCAACACTTCCTCTTAGGATAGAAATCTCTGTAACCGCCATTTAACTTAATTAAAAGTTTCCCCCTCTTCCCCAATCAGTCAGTCACACGGACCAATCAAGGTGCTGTCCGGTTGCTTGGAAACTTCACTCCTCCTCTCGTCAGCCACCTGTGGGAATGTCCTTGGTTCTCAAGGGGAAACTATTTTGCTTTGTCTACAAAACCCCAACTATCTCTATTCCACCCCCTCCTCCCTATCCCTCATCTCCGTTGTGGCAACGCTGAAGCCTCCCGAGATGGCCTCAGTTCTGGCCAGCTTCAGAGTCGCCATGTCTGGATGAGAACGCTTCTAGACTTTGGAGAAGTTTGCATGGCTCCGGTGCCAAATATCTGGTGAGGACATCTGTGTAAGAATAACTGACCTATTCTGGGGAATATTTCACAGCTTGTGGGAGCCGTTCTTTCCTCACACGAGAGAGGGGTGTTGCCGGTTTGTGAAAATTAAAACAACAAACAACCGAGCTCATTGACTTGAAATAGGTTGGATTCAGTAAGTCCAGACTTGTCTGTTACTCAGAAGGAGAGACGCTTTATGGCAGAAAAATAAAATAGTTTTAACTTAACTTACCCAAATAAGGAATGCAGGGCACCATCTTCAAGCATCGGATGTACTCTCGCATCCTCTTGTAATTGTCTTCCTTTGACATTAAGTAGTCCAGCTTCTCGAAAGTGGTCTTGTCCTTGCGGTTCAAAAGCTGAAGACAAAATAAATCAAAAGAGGGGGGAATACGGTTTACAGTTTAGAAAGGGTTAAAAACACTGTTGAGCCACAGTGGCGCAGTGGTTAGAGTGCAGTACTGCAGGCTACTTCTGCCGACTGCCGGCTGACTGCAATTTGGAAGTTCAAATCTCTCCAGGCTCAAGGTTGACTCGGCCTTCCACCCTTCCGAGGTGGGTAAAATGAGGAGCCAGATCAGGGGTGAAATCCAGCAGGTTCTGGAGAACCGGTAGTGGAAATTTTGAGTAGTTCGGAGAACCGGGAAATACCGCCTCTGGCTGGCCCCAGAATGGGGTGGGAATGGAGATTTTGCAATATCTTTCCCCCAGGAGTGGGGTGGGAATGGAGATTTTGCAGTATCCTTCCCCTGCCATGCCCACCAAGCCACACCACGTCCACCAAGCCATGCCAACAGAATCAGTAGTAAAAAAAATTGAATTTCACCACTGATCCAGTTTGTCGTAAAACTGCTTAGAGAGGAAGCACAGTTAAGCGGTATATAAGTCTAAGTGCTCTTGCCATTTCTGCCTTTATGTTTTCTTTCTTAGAAAATATATTAAGAGTCAGAGAAAGCAACCCAGAGATTTAGAATAGAATAGCAGAGTGCGAGAGTTGGAAAAGGTCCGCTTTTCACACTTATGACCGTTGTGGCATTCCCATAGCCACGTGACCAAAATCCAGCTGGCTCACATTTACGATGGTTGCACCATCCCAGGGTTGCGTGATCCCCGTTTGCCACAAGCCAGGTCGATGGAGAAGCCAAATTCATTTCACAACCGTGTCACAAACTGAACTGCACACAACTGTGGTGCGAGAAACGTTGTAAAAATGGAGCAAAGTTCCCTTCACAGCTGCCTCGCTTAGCAACAGAAATTTTGGGGCTCAACTGCATTCGTAAGTTCGAGAACTACCTTTACTTTTGTTTCCCCTTCGTAGTGCAGATTGAGAAATCAAAGAGGGGGAAACAAAACCAACCAACCAGATGCCTTGGAAACTTTCCTGTTGAATTACATACCCTATCGATCAAAATCGGTCAAAGTCTCTTATTTTAATGGTTTTGTTTTCAGCCCTGAAAGGGGTTGCACAGATGTTCAAAGCATGAGAAAAATCCCATGTGCTCCTCGTTAAGCAATTAACGTCCCTGATTCGACGCTCTTTTCCAATCGGAGAAGAAGGAAAAATCTGGGATTGTTGCCGTCTTGACTTTAAAAGGACGCCCAACTTAATTTTGGGAAATGCTTGAAAGTTTTCGTCCCCCGTTCCCCAAAAAGATGACACACACAGTTCAGCTCCTTGTCGCTAATAGCAGAGACAGAAGATTTTTTTTTTTATTGTTTTGAGATGAAGATGGGAAAAGGTCCAGTCATGGCTAGAATTGGGTCCATTTTTTGCAGATTAGCAAATCCTACTGAAGCTGAACTCCCGCTGATGTTAGAGAATGTTTATACGAGGGAGCAAGTTCCTCTAGAATAGTTCTAAACAACATTCATTGCTTTTTTTTTTTAAAAAAATGCATAAATTAAAAGGCCTGGGAACCAGAGGGGAAAGAACCAAGACGGAGAAAAAATAAACTGTATTAGGAAGAGTAGTGAATTGCTCCGCCCACCCGCCCGGATGCTTCTGTGCATGCCCACGAGCGAGCAGGTAGCTTCGGGTTTTGAAACCCGCCCCGATTAGGAAGAGAGGTGTGGTAGCAAAAGAGATCTATTCTCAACAGTTTTGATCGAAACTGCCTACGATTTGATTGACATGCCAACTTTCAACGAAGATGACACAGGCTGGAAACTAAAACATATGAAGAACGGTTGCAGGAACTGGATACATCTAATTTAATGAAAAGAAGGATTAGGGGAGACAGGATAGCAGTCTTCCGATATCTCAGGGGCTGCCCCAAAGAAGAGGGAGTCAAGCTATTTTTCAAAGCCCCTGAGGGCAGGACAAGAAGCAACGGGTGGAAACTCATCAAGGAGAGAAGCAACTCAGAACTAAGGAGAAATTTCCTGACAGTGAGAACAATTAATCAGGGGAACAACTTGCCTCCAGAAGCGGTGAATACTCCAACATTGGATGCGTGCACGCCTCCCGCTGGCCAGCTGGTCGTAGGGTCTCATGCACAGGGGGCGGGGTACATGCAAGGGGGTCGCATACATATTACATTTTGGGGATTTGGGCACTTTGGGCATTCGGTCCAGAAAAGCCATCACTGGTATAGGGTCTCCAGTTCGAGATGGACTAGAAGACCTCCGAGGTCCCTTTCAACTCTGTCGTTCTGTAATCCTGCCAAGCTAAGGAAGTTTCTAGCCAAGAAAGTGATACTCTAATTCATTACTTCTGTGGAGACGTCATTCCTTCCCACCACAGGCCAGCTATTCACGTCCATGATAAACCTAAACCCCTTCCAAACGCTGCAAGAAACCCGACGGGAAATGTTAAACGATCCGTCGTACCGAAGATGCTATTAGCTCTTTATTCTCTATAATTAAGGCAATTGCTCACTGGGTTGCAGATGTGGAGGAAAGAACTCCATCTTATTATCCTTGGAAAGTATATCTCTTAAAAACAAACAAACACCCTACCCTCGCATCATAAGAATGGAATGTTTCTGATGATCCGCAGTTAAACCGAGACAACTCTTCCCTCACCCCCAAAAAGCTGTTATCAAATAAACCGTATTTTTCGGAGTATAAGACACACTCCCCAACCCCTAAAAGAGGGTGGAAATGTCGGAGTGCCTTATAGACCGAATACGGACATTTTTGGCCTCCCGAAACCCCGCCCCACGCGTCCCGTTTTCACAAAAATGGGCCCATATTTTTTTGCAAAAACGGAATGCACAGAGGGTTTGGGAAGCCTCCAGAGTGCTCCTGGGGGCCAGGGAGGGCCAAAACCGGACATGCGGAGGCTAAAAGCTATTTTTTTCCCCTTGTTTTCCTCTTCGAAATCTTGGTGCGTCTTATACTCCGGTGCGCCTTAATAGTCCGAAAAATACGGTACCTTTGGCTGGATCTCTGACATGCTGTCAAAATCATGGCTTGAACGGTTCAGGGATCTTGGCTTTTTAAGGCCAGTTCTCCACCAAATAAGTGCACATCAGCAGGCCAGGGGTGATCTTCAAAAATTTTGAGCAAGGGGTTCTCTGCTGGGTGGGCGTGGCCATGGTGGGTGTGGCTTAGCCGGCCTCCTGCACTATGGAGGGGGTAGAGGCTTTTTGTTCTCCCCAGGCTCCGGAGGCTTTCTTTGAGCCTCCGGGAGGGCAAAAATGGCCTCCCCAGGCTCCGGAGGCCCTCTGGAGGCCCGAAATGGGCCCGCTTCCAGCCTTCCTGAATTTCCAGTAGGCCCTCCCCAAGCCTCCGCATGTACCCTGCACTTACCTGCATCCAAAATGGGCCACATGGGGACTCCTGGGAGGGGAGGGGTGAAGTGGGCGGGGTCAGCCAGGAGTGGGATTTGGGGGTTCTCCAAACTGCACAGAATCTTAGCTAGAGGTTCTCCCGAACCCCCAGCAGCCCATCCCTGAAGCAGGATTGTGAGGGACATCGGCATACATATCTGAACTGGGATTAGGCCCGTTCTCAAAAGGGCAGCTAGGGCTTTTAAAAAGAAATTTAAAAAGAACCGAGAAAGAAAAGACACGTAAACGTATCTTGAAACACAACCATGTTAAATTCTTTTAACGTTTGTATTATATGTATTTTTATCTTTTGGCTGTTCACCACCCTGAGTCCTTCGGGAGTAGGGTGGTATATAAATTTAAAAATAAATAGATAGATAGATAGATAGATAGATAGATAGATAGATAGATAGATAGATAGATAGATAATAGATAGATAGATAATAGATAGATAGATAGATAGATAGATAGATAGATAATAGATAGATAGATAGATAGATAGATGATAGATAGATAGATAGATAGATAGATAGATAGATAGATAGATAGAAGATAGATAGATGATAGATAGATAGATAGATAGATAGATAGATAGATAGATAGATAGATAAAAAACCATCTTTTTTTACAATATTTCTCTCCAAAATAACATTTGTGCAATGTACGACGGAAAAATATTGTTAATGCAACTGAGAAATGATGACCAGTTATAACCATCATTTTGGTGTTCAGTTTTTCAGAGCTTTTCGTAGTGAAGTCAATTTTCCAGACAAAACTTATTTCCCATAGTTTTGTGATTTATGGAGGCTGTAAAAAGAGGCATTTGCCTTTTCTAATGTTTTGCAACAACGTCTAATAATAGGAAATTTAACTCGGTTTCTGGATGCCGCGTCCATTTTATTTCTGCTAGGAAAATGTTTCGCAACGGCGGCTCACCGCAGCTAAAAACAGAAACAATTTCTTACGTTGCATTAATTTGTATACATTTGGAAAAAAATGTTTAGGGAACCAATTGCAGAGTGCATTTTGGACAATGTTAGGAGGATTGTCCTTTTTTAAAAAAAAACAAAGAGAAAATCCAAAAGGAAAAAGTGTTTGTAGAGGGATAGATAGAAAGAAGAGAAGGGAGCAAAGGAGAGAGAGAGAGAGAGAGAGGGAAGGGAAAAGGAGAGGAAGAAAGGGAGGGGAAATAAAAGTAGAAGAGAGGGTTAGAAAGAGAGGGAGGAGTGGGAGAAAGGAAGGGGAAGGAGAGAGGAAAGAAGAAAGTTGAAAAGGAGGGAAGGTGGAAGGTGGAAGGGAAGGGAAAGAGGGGAGAAGGAGAGGAAGGGTTGCTGTGAAATAAGGGAGATATGGAATGGTAGAAGAGCAACTCCGGATAGATTTTCAATTTTTAGGAAGCAGAATAAACTAATATGAAAGTCTAAAGATAATATGCATGATTAATAATGGTTAAAGAGATTGTACATGTATGTATGTTTATGAGAAATAAAAAGAAAAAAACTTTTATTAAAAAAAAACCCAAAAGAATAAGTGTTTATGCTACCACAGATGGCATAGGTCAGTGATGGCTAAGCTTTCTGCCGTCGTGTGCCAAAAACAGAGGGAGCGTGGTGCCCACACCCATGATTCAATGCACCCCACCCCCTGTGCATGTGCCTGCGACACACACACACACTGCATGACCCCCACTTTTGGTATGCAATGGCATGGTGGGCTCAGTAGGCCTGTTTTTCGCCCTCCCCAGGCACCAGAGGCTTTCCTGGAGCCTGGGGAGGGCAAAAACTGCCTTCCCACCCAATCGGAGGCCCTCCGGAGGCTGGAAACAGCCTGTTTCCCGACTTCAGGTGAGTCCAGAAGGCTCGAAAATCAGTTAGCCGGTGCATGCATACGTGCTGGAGCTGAGCAAGGGCAACCTTTGCATGCCCACAGATATGTCTCCACCTGTGGCAGGCGTGCCATAGGTTCGCCATCACGGATATAGATAGTCCTCGACTTAGGATCACAATTGAGCCCAAAATTGATGTTAAGTGAGAATCACCGCAGTTGATAAGTTAGTAACCTGCTTTTTCGGGTGAATCAGGCTGCCCCATCGACTTCGCTCGTCAGAAGGTCGCAGGATGCTGCAACTGTCATAAGTACAAGTCAGTTGCCAAGCATCTGAAATTTTGATCGCATGATCGTGGGGATGCTGCAAAAGTTGTTCGGTGTGAAAAATGGGTCGTAAGTCACTTTTTTCAGCGACTTATGTAACTTTGTAACATTGTCACTATAAGCGAAGGGCCCTGTGCCAATTTGCTTATGATGGTACCAATGCATTCTTCTTTTTTTAAAAAAATGCAATTAATATGATGCGATTTGCAGAAACGTTGAGTTTAAGTCAAATCCATCGCCGTAAAAATTGGATGGGTTCCGCCCCAAAGCCTCTTAAACTTCAAAACTCCCACGGCAAAATTCCATAAACATAATCTTTATTTACTGTTTTGGACAATATTTCTTAGAACTGAAAGAAAAAAACAAAATTAAATCCAACAGCACAGTTTCAGTACAGAGGCTTTTGTTCTAATCTATCGTTTCCTGTCCCGAAAAAATATAAAATGTGCATAAAAGATCAACGGGCTCCGAATTGCTCCCAAATCCCTCTTTACACACCCCCTTCCTGGCCTAGCAACAAATCAAACATGGTTTAGCATCCTGTGAGTTTAAACAGTATTATGTACAGTATCATAGGTTTGGTGAGTTAAATATATAGGAAGGATTTGAGAAAGATGTTGTGAAGGTATGTATACTGTGTACACAGAGACACACACAGATATCTGTCTGTCTGTCTGTCTATCTCCATCAATTTATCTCTAATCATCATCATCTTCTTTTAACGACTCCATAATCCCCTGCAGGGTGGAGTCTGGGCAACTGAATGGAGCTAGCAGATTATATGAATGGCCGGATGCCATTCCTGTCACCAATGCAGAGTTTTGTTCATCGTCTTATCTCTAATGTATCCTCAAAATCTATCTATCTGATCTATCTTCTCTTTTCTCTCTCTATTCAAATCTATCTAATCTATCTTCTCTCTCTCTTTCTTTTATATCTATCTGTCTGCCTCTCTTTAATCTTAACTCTTAATTTATCTTCTGTCTCTATCTCTGCCTTCTGCATCTCTGTCTAATCTATCGCCAACGGTCGTAAGTGTGAAAAACGGTCGTGTTATTTTTTTTTCAACGCTGTTGTAAATTAGAACGGTCACTAAACGAACTGTTCTAAGTCGAGGACTGCTTGTAATGTTCCTAAATCAACATATAGGGATTTGCTCGTTTGTTTTAGCTGCTCCTAATGTAGGAAGGACCCGACCAAGAGTAACTGATAGCCTGGCTTCCATCTTACATTTGCACTATCAACTTACAAGCTTCTTTTTTCAAGGTTCTCACCTTTTTTCTAGCAAGCTTGACTTAAGAAAGGAAGGAAGGAGAAAGAAAGGAAGAAGCAGAGTGAGAGAGAAAGGAAGGATAGAAAGGAAGGAAGGAGAAAGAAAGGAAGGAGAGGGAGAGAGAAAGGAAGGGAGGGAGGAGGGAGGGAGAGAGAAAGGAAGGAAGAAAGGAAGGAAGGAAGGAAGAGAGAGAGAGAGAGAAAGGGAGGGAGGGAGAAAGAAAGGAAGGAGAGAGAGAAAGGGAGGAGAAAGAAAGGAAGAAAGGAAGGAGGAGAGAGAGAAAGGAAGCGAGGGAGGAAGGATGGAGAAAGGAGAAAGGAAGGAAGAAGGATAGAGAAAAAGAAAGAAAGAAAGGAGGAGGGAGGGAAGAAAATAAGAAATTAAGGGCAGGAAAGTGGACAGGGAAAAGGGGGTGTGAAATATAAGGGGCGGGGGGGGGGAGAGAGAATCCCAAAAACTCTTTTCAATCTTTTTATATTAAACATCTGATTCTTTTTTGGAAAAAAAACATTTGGGGAGGAGATTTCTAAGCTAAGAGGTAAAATTCCCTCTCAACTCTGTTATTCTGTTATTCTGCAGTGACAAAAATATTGGACTTAAGTCTGACATGTTGATTGATGATGTCCAATTCCAGTCACCACACTACAAAATAAAAATAAAAATGCAGAGAGCTTAGAAAGAGTGCAGAGAAGAGCAACCAAGATGATTGGGGGACTGGAGGCTCCAACATATAAAGAAGAACAGTTGCAGGAACTGGGTATGTCTAGTTTAATGGAAAGAAGGACCAGGGGAGACATGATAGCAGTCTTCCAATATCTCAGGGGCTGCCCCAAAGAAGAGGGAGTCAAGCTATTCTCCAAAGCACCTGAGGGCAGGACAAGAAGCAACGCATGGAAACATTCCATTACGGCTCGTAATTATTTGTGCAATGGATTTTAATGTTCCTGTCCCATTTATTAAATAAACTCGTAAGCCATCATTAGCCAGGATCCAAGGCATTACATGATTGAACCTGTATGGACGATGGAGCCTTGAAGTCGTACTTGTCAACGCAACCACGGTTCTCCCATGTTACAAAGGATGTGTTACTGATTCAAAGACAAAACGAATATTGTGGGTGTGTCCAGTTAAATCCCCAGCCTCTTTCGGTAGTGGCTCCCTAGAATGACGGACATAAAGTGGGATGCTAAGAGCAAGCTTATTCCCACAAGCCAACTGATGTCCAACTGATAAAAGACATCATCTTCAACTAGTCCTCAACATATAACAGCTCGTTTAGTGACGGTTTGAAGTTATGACGGCTCGGGGAAAAAACGACTGATGACCGTTTTTCACACTTAACGACTGTTGCAGCATCCCTATGGTCACGTGATCCAAATTCTCATCCGCTTGGCAACTGACTCGCATTTATGACGGGCGTGGCTGTCCCGTGGTCGAGGGAGCCCCTTTTGCGACCTTCGGACAAGCAAAGCCAGCTGTGTTATTAACTTAACAACGGCAGTGATTCGCCGAACAGGTGTGTCAAGAAAGGCCCTAAAACGGAGGCAAAACTCACTTAACGACTGCCTCGCTTAGTGACAGAAATGTTGGGCTCAACCGTGGTCGTAAGTCGAAGACTGCCTGTAAGGAAGTGGTTTTATTTATTTTTTTCCCCTCACTTCTGATTATTTTAATCATGATAATAACTAATTTTATTTCTTTGGAAATTTGGGGGCAGGTTTCATTTTAATTTCTGGACCTTTACAGATTAACAGAATTGGAAGAGACCTTGTAGGTCATCAAGTCTGGAGGTTGACCCCCTCCTCTCTGTGGCAGCCCCCCCAAAATATTGGAAGACTGCTATCATGCCTCCCCTAGTCCTTCTCTTCAGTAGTCTAGCCATGCCCAGTTCCTGCAACCGTTCATCGTATGTTTGAGCCTCCAGTCCCCTCATCCTCTTGGTTGCTCTTCTCTGCACTCTTTCTACAGTTTTAACACCACCAATAACAACAACTTCTGTGTCACAGAACGGACTGCTGTGACATTTGGGAGACAGAAATTAAAAGGACAGCTGTGACAACTCAGTGGGTGTTTTAAATAGAAAGCACTTACAAAATGTATTTTCCTAACTGTAGCTTCTCTCCCTGCAAATGACCAGCTAGTATACAAGGAGCAAAGAAGCAACTTACGTCACATGGCAGAGATTTAATTAAACTGCAGGAAGAATTTCTGCAAACCCGAAACAGTGAATAGCGTTTAGTGGAAAATGTGATTTGAAAGCGGAATATGCACGCCTTGAGCAACAGCAATTAAACAGGGAGTTCAGCTCTGTTTATTTTCATTTATTTATGAAATACTTAAGACCTCCTCAGCGCAGTTGGCTTCTAAGTAATTTTAGGAATCCTGCCTTAAATCACTGCTGCTCTTTCCACCAGCCGGTTATAAATGTTAAAATGTGATTTTTATGGATTTGTAAACACCGCTGGGGAAAGCTCTCCCAACGTAGCTTCTGTCGCAACTCTCAAAACCGAAGCGAAGGAAAAACAAGAGTTCGGGTAAGTCCTCGGCTTACGAAAGTTTGTTTAGCGACCGTTTTACGTACATTTCCCCTATACAGGTTGTTCTTGACTTACAACAGCTCAGTTTAGTGGCCGTTCAGAGTTCCAACGGCACTGAAAAAAAGGGGGATTTAGGAGTCCGTTTTTCACGCTTACGACCCCGAGAGGGGAGGGTGTCACAAGATCAAAATTTAGAATCTTGGCAACTGTTTGTGTTTATGACGGGGAATCCGCTTTTGCGACCTTCTGACAAATGAAGTCAATGGGGAAGCAAGATTCGCATAACAATGTTGCTAACTTAACAACCGCCGTGATTCCGGTCGTGAAAGTGGGCAAAACTCACTTCACAACTTGTCACGCTTAGCAACCGGGCTCCATTGTGGTCGTTAAGCCGAGGAGCACCTGGAAACCCAGACCGTTTTCCAAAGGCAGCGAAAAATAAAGCAGACTTTTTCGATGCTATCCCAGATGGGGGAGACAGGATGCAAAATAAAATAATAATAATAATAATAATAATAAAATCCGGAGTAACTTACAGCCCAGGTTTTGGTCAACCTGAAAATAGGTGCACTTTGGAGAGCTGACACCACAGACATGAGAGAATGAAGGTTGTTCAGTTCTAGAAGTTTCTACGGGGAATTAAAAAAAAAAAATAGAGAGAGAAAGAAAGACCAAAAATGCCATCAGTTTCCCATATGGGTTTGGAATGCTTCAGCTCGTTCAAGAAAATAATTGCTGTTCCAGACAATCGCTGTTCATACTGTAAATTACAGAACAGTCAAAAGACTGGGCCTTACTTTGATGCAAAAAACTTAAACAAAATGTAAAGACCAGATGTCAGGAGGCAGGGGATAAGGTTACACGGTTCATTTCCAACGTTTTTTCGAGAGAGAGTTTAAGCGTATTAAAAAGTTTCAGCACTCCCGGCTCCAGATATTTTAGCATCTCCAGTCTTTCGTTAAAAAAACGAAGGGCGGCCAGATTCGTGGGGGCAGCTGCGATGTTAAGCTCAGGGCTTGTCATGGATTTTAATGGTGATTTTGGGGGTGGGGGTGGGGGTGGGGGGAAGCCTGTTGTCTTGTCTACTCAGCCCACCTCGCAGGAAGTTCCCGTCAGGTTGCTTTGAGGTGGGAGACGAGAAAGAGAGAAAATAAATTCTCAGGGGCTGAGCGGGAAGCTTTTAAGTCTTTTTGGCTGGCTTGCCAAACGGATGAAGTAATTTATATACCCTGAGCAAGGAATCAGCTTGGATGGGCCGTTCGGAAGTTTGGATAAAGTCTGGAGCCACTCACAATTCTGCTGACCAAATTATCCCTACAAGAAGGAAAGAAAGAAAGAAAAAGAGAGAGAGAGAAAGAAAGGAAGGAAGAAAAGAGAGAGAGAGAAAGAAAAAGAGAGAAAAAGACAAAAAGAGAAAGAGAAAAAGAGGGAGAGGGAGAGGAGAAAAAGAGAGAAAGAGAGAAAGAGAAAGAAAGAAAGAAAGAAAGAAAGAAAGAAAGAAAGAAAGAAAGAAAGAAAGGAAGGAAGGAGAGGGGGGAGAGAGAGAGAGAGAAAGAAAAAGAAAGAAAGAGAGAAAGAGAGAGAGAGAGAGAGAGAGAAAGAAAGAAAGAAAGAAAGAAAGAAAGAAAGAAAGAAAGAAAGAAAGGGGAGGGGGTAGAGAGAAAGAAAAAGAGAGAGAAAGAAAAAGAAAGAAAGAAAGAAAAGAAAGAAAGAGAAAGAAAGAAAGAAACTTGTTCCTAGCGGTATCAAAAGAGCCAGGGTTGATATCAAAAAGAAGTGATATTTCAAGAAAGAATGAAATGTTAACATCCCAAACTCACCTTTGCTATTTTCACAAAGTGGCTGAGGATCTCGGCCCTTATTTTTAAGGTCTGGGCTGTTAAAATTTCTCGTACCACCCAGAAACAGACCTACAAAGAATAATTTCACAGAGTTAAAACGTGTTTAGGCTGATGGATCAAGACAAGGCAAAGTAGGCAGCATAAATTGGTAGGTTCAGAGACGGGGATCATAGCCATGGCCCAAAAATTTAAGGGGGCCAGAATGATCTACAGAATGTTTCTCAACCTTGGAAGCTTGAAGATGGGTGGACTCCAACTCCCAGAATCCCCCAGCCAGCGCTAAGTTAAGGACTAGCGGCGTATCGTCCGTGAGGGATGAAGAGAGCTGTTCTGTTGCCTAGCAGGGTTGCATCGATTCGAAGCACAAATTATGGATTAAATAGAAGATTGGGTAGTTCAGAAAGCTGCTTTGAATAAGAGCCTCCTTTGATATGAGGTACAAGTGCTTTGCAGAAGGGGTGAAATCCAATTTTTTTTACTACCGGTTCTGTGGGCGTGGTGTGGTTTGGCTTGAAGGGCATGGCAGAGGAAGGATAATGCAAAGTCCCCATTCCCACCCCACTCCTGGGGGAAGGATACTGCAAAATCCCCATTCCCTCCTCACTCCTGGGGGAAGGATACTGCAAAATCCCCATTCCCTCCTCACTCCTGGGGGAAGGATACTGCAAAATCCCCATTCCCACCCCACTCCAGGGGAAGGATACTGCAAAATCCCCATTCCCTCCTCACTCCTGGGGGAAGGATAATGCAAAATCCCCATTCCCACGCCAGTCCAGGGGAAGGATACTGCAAAATCCCCATTCCCTCCTCACTCCTGGGGGAAGGATAATGCAAAATCCCCATTCCCACGCCAGTCCAGGGGAAGGATACTGCAAAATCCCCACTCCCTCCTCACTCCTGGGGGAAGGATAATGCAAAAATCTCCATTCCCACCCCACTCTGGGGCCAGCTAGAGGTGGCATTTGCCGGTTCTCCAGAACCTGTCAGAACCTGCTGGATTTCACCCCTGGGTGAAACTTTTCTTTTTTAAAAAAAGACTTTTTAAGCATTTTTGTACTACTGATTCTCCAGAATCGGTAGTTAAAAATGCTTTTAAAGGTTTTTTAAAAAGCAGGAAATCCAAAAGTTGTGGACTGGGCATGCACACATGTGTGTCTGGCATGCACTGTGGATGCGCACATCCATTTGTGTCTGGCATGCATTGTGCATGCATTGTGCATTTGTGTGTCCGGCATGCGGCAGCCAACCAGTGGCGACCGGCAGAAGATTTCACCACTGCTTTGCAGCCTGGGAAAATACCAAACTCCTCTAAAATCATAATTGTTTACATTCAGTACAACTACCAATGTAAACCCACCACCGTTAAGTGCATAATATAGAATGTAACTCCGTTGCAAATGGAGCTATTTCAAGTCTGTATTTATATCCTCTCCGGCTCAATAAAAAACGCTGTTTATTATTGGCTTCCTTTCCCCAGCTGGATTCAGCATCACTTCAAGTTGTTACTTTTTTTTTCTCTTTCTCTCTCTCTTTTTGCTGGGATTTTATTCAGGGAGCTGAATAATTTTATCACAAATCTACAAGGTTTCGTAAGTAAGGACCGGGTTTGCGTTCCTCTCCTGCAGAAATTCTCCAGTACAGCCAGGAAACTTATAAACTTTTTTTTTTTTTTAAACTTGTCTGCGTCTGTAAATTTCAACCGGGAGAGGATTGCGTGAAGCAAAGGGAGAAAAATGTTTCGACAACTTGTTTACCACAAGAATGTCCGTAATTGCCTCAAATTGTTACTCTTTGTTTTTTAAATTGCACAAACAGACAAAAAGTTTTGGCTAAAGGGCAACCTTATTTCCAATTTTCAAATCAAAATGTGTTTTTTTCCCCCCCCCTGATCTCAGAGTTCTTTTACTGAAAATCTGTATCTTTAGATCAGGGGTCAGCAATCTGCAGCTCCGGAGCTGCATGTGGCCCTTTCAGCCCTCTGCTGCGGCTCCCTGCCCCTCAAAATATGCGTCACAACCGCCAATATGCGATACCTGTGGCACATGATTTATGGAACTTTTCAACCCCCGGTAGGCCAACCATGGATAAATCCAAGAAAAGTTTCAGAAAGAAACAGAATGTTTAATTCAACTACATAGGCTAATTTTGTGGCCGCTCAAGAAACAGTCAGGCACGGGGAGGGTTTTGTGGCTCCCGGTGTTTTCTTTTTTTGTGGGAAATAGGTCCAAATGGCTCTTTAAAGTTGCAGTCCCCTGCTTTAGATCAATTTCCATCTTCCAGGTTTGAGAGTCCAATTAAAAAACAACTACAGGCGGTCCTCGATTTAGGACCACAACTGAGCCCAATATTTCTGCTGTTAAGTGAGACGTTTGTTAAGTAAATTTTGTCCCGTTTTACATCCTTTCTTGCCACAGTCCTTAAGCGAATCGCCGCCGTTGTTAACTTAGTCACACGGTTGTTAAGCAAATCCAGCTTCCCCATTGACTTGGCTTCTTAGAAGGTCGTAAAAGGAGATCATGTGACCCCAGGACACTGCAAGCATCATAAGTATGAGCCAGCGCCTGAATTTTGGTCACATGACCCTGGGGATGCTGCAACGGTCGTAAGTGTGAAAAACGGCCATAAGTCACTTTTTCCAGTGCCGTTGGAACATCGTACGGTCACTAAATGAACTGCCGGTATCTCTTTCTGTCCTTCAAATTTGCAGGACAAAAGGAAACGCAATGACAATTACCTTCAAATTCATCAAATAAAGTTGTTATAACCGCCTGGAAATACCAAGCACCCCACTCACAATTCAGTTTTTCCCGATCTTTCACAGACTGTTGCTTATCCTAAACTAGCTGGATGCCTAAACTAAAAACTATGTGCTCGGGCTTGACAAATTGACACTTACAGCCTGAAACTTAATGTAGAATGTGTAACTCCGTAGCATCAGAATGTGTTAATATAATGCAACTGGTAGCTGGAACAGAGGGGGAAGGGGAATAGAATGTCCCAGCCCGCAGCATCCATCGGTATTCATCTGGCTAGCATCCTGTCAGTGTGTGAGAGAGTTGAGGGGTGTTTGGAAACTCAAACTGTATTTGCTGTGTGAACAAGGAGGAGGCTGGGCGTGGCTTAGCTCAACTATTCTGTAGTAAAGCTGCTTGCTGCTGTGAAAGTAAAACTGAAAGTGAAACTCCTCTCCTCTGCTTGCGTTTTGCATTTGGAACAGATTTCTTTTGAGGTGGGGAGGGGGAGTAAACTCCTTAGTATCAGAGCATGTTAATAATAATAATAATAATAATAATAATAATAATAATAATAATAATAATAATAATAATAATAATAATAATATAGGAAATACTAATGCTATGATGGCCATTTCGAAAAATCCTTTCTTAGCAAGCACCTAGAAGCCAAGAGGAACATAGGTGGCAAATTTCAAGTTTGTAGGCTTTACGGTTTTGGAGATTTTGTGATTATGGCGTGAGTGGTTTTCGCTTTTATATATATAGATAGATTCCTGTTACCTGATTAAATCTCCTTGTAAAAGCAACAACATTAGGGGCGAGGATATGTTTTTCTTTTTTATTCCATCCGCAGCTTGCAAGTTCCTAGAAAAGATAACGGCATGGTGTTAATAATTTTTTAAAAATTGCTCATTTTTATCACAGAAAACACAGCGTCAGAGAAAAAAGAAAGACCAAGAGAAATAAAAAATGCCCCAGCATTATCCTGTGGAATTTAAGTGGAGATGCTAAAGGCCCTTACGTTTAGTTACTGTACGTCTGCAATATAAGACATGAGTTCTGTTTTGGCTCAGTTCCCTATTAGACAACGAAGATTCAGTTGTAAAGCTAATTATGGGAACGGCAGCGTATTTGCAGAATTCGAACCAAATGGGCCTTGAATACAAAACATTTGGCTGCTTCCTATAACCTTTGGTCAATTTTGAGAGGAAAAGAAACACTTAAAAGAAAGTATCTGTAGCTCGGGGCTGAACCGTTGGGTCCTTGGTGCTCTCTGAGCTTGGTGGTTTTTTTGCAGATGTTAGATTACCCAAATAGGTAACATCATCAGTGCTACAAGGGAATGAGGTTTGTGGAGGAGGAGGAGGAGGAGGAGGAGGAGGAGTGAGGGGTCCTTGGTGCTCTCTGAGGTTGGTTCTTTTCTTGCAGATGTTAGATTACCCAAACTGGGTAACATCAAACTGATCACTGGCCCTGATGATGTTACTTAGCTGGGTCATGAAACGTCTCCAATAAAACAATCAGGTTTGGACACCCAGGACACCCTCTCTGGATCGGACCCAGCCTAAATTGATCGACCTTAAAAAGCGGCATCCACCACAGGCTTTTCCATTTACTTCCAAGAACTTACATTTCTATTCACAGTCTAAATGTTAAGGGAGGAGGAGGAGGAGGAGGAGGAACCGTTTGTGCGAATGGTAGCGAGCCATTCTGAAAGCCAGAGGTGGAGAACCGCAGCACGAACTCACCTCCGCCGTGTTTTGCATGGGCCAAGAAGCAACGCTTGGAGACGGACGGCTTTATAAATCAGATCAAGGCAGGAATAAAATGCCTTCTGGGCCGCCTTTAGTTTGATGTAGCCAAGAATCAGCTACTTCTGCGGCCTCCCGACATGTAATTTACAATCTGAAAAGCAACCTTCCCTTGGAAATAAGCGGGCTTTGAGGAGAGATGCTGGTGCTAACACGCTTTGCACACACAATGTCTTGCACACCCCTTAGAAAAGCCACGGATATTTCAGCGACCTCCTTCTCCTTTATTGCAAGGAAAGCATCTCAGGAGAAAAGAGATTTATTGCTTATTATCACTCCCTGAGCTATACAATTCCTCGCCACAAGGGAATTAGCCACTTAAATGAGATTATTTTTTATTTCACCTACTGTGCGTCTTTTTGTACTGTCAACCCTCGGCTCGGTAATATTCGTGATATAAACACTTCACTAAACAAGACAAGGGTAATGTGAATAAATTCGCCGAGCTTTTGAACGCCGAGAGACAAGCAGAAACTGTACACGTAAAACCCATTTAAGCTAATTTTTTTTCCCACTCTATAAAGCTCCTAATGGCTTTTCCGTTCCTGCAGGGCGCATCTGGAGTAGAGTGGCAAACAATCTTTATCCAAGCGGTTTTTCTTTTATTCATTTCTGAAACGGAGATAAGGAGAACCTTCTGACAGTCGCAGAAATTAGATTTGTAGTTTTTATTATGATGCTATCAGGGTCGTAATTCTTCCCTCTGCTTCAGTGGCAAGAAAATGCTTTAATGAACACACCTTCTCTAAGAAGCTGCTAAATTGTCCCAAGATAATGGCGGTGAATAATACTAATACT
Organism: Masticophis lateralis; assembly: GCA_030761175.1. NCBI lineage: Eukaryota > Metazoa > Chordata > Lepidosauria > Squamata > Colubridae > Masticophis > Masticophis lateralis. The sequence goes on from JAUDYJ010000015.1 coordinate 9,600,381, forward strand.
AATAATACTAATACTACTACTAATAATAATAATAGTTTATTGATATTGCTGTACCAGGAGACGCCAGAGTCGAAGAAAAAGAACTGGAGAAAAATCACGAAATATTGCAGCCTGCCCATCGAAACTACACGGCTATGGGTGAAACATGTAACAGTGATACCCATTGTCATCGGGGCACTTGGTACCATGTCCAAGAATTTTAAAAAAACACATCAAGAAATTGCAGCTTCCTGCAATAACGCCAGCAGAACTGCAAAAAACTGCGCTACTTGGAACATTATATATTTTAAGAAGGTATTTCGTTGATACCTAGGATGACAGCAACCTGTATCAACCATTAGCACCAGTCAATGGTATTTGTGATGCATTTTTAAATGTTCAGTTGACTGAGTTTCATGTTTAATGAATAAAAGACATAATAATAATAATAATAATAATAATAATAATAATAATCTACAAAAAATCACCTTACTCGGAACAGCTTACATCCTCCGATGATACCTTAACAGTTCCTAGGTCCTTGGTTAGGACTCGAGCTGCTGAGCTATTAACCAGCCTCAAAGACTGTGAATCTCACTACAGATTAACTAATAATAATAATAATAATAATAATAATAATAATAATAATAATAATAATAGATTAAAATGCCAAATCCAGCCTAAACATCTGGGCGTGCAATCAACCATAACAATGTATTATATTTATATGCTTTCCAGTTCTCAGCAACTCATATAACCCACCCACCCACCCTTCTTTCCTTCCTTCCTTCCATCCATCCATCCATGTGACTGCTTGTCTACCTACCTACCTACCTACCTACCAAAGGATCTTGACACACCTGAACATTGGGCGCTATCTAACAAAATGAAATTCAACAGTGAAAAAAGTAAGGTTCTACATTTAGGAAAGGAAACCAAAATGCACAGATACAGTATATGTGGGACCTTGCTCAACAGTAGTAACTGTGAGAGGGATCTTGGAGTCCTAGTGGACAACCATTTAAATAGGAGCCAGCCGTGTGCAGCAGCTGCCAAAAAAGCCAACACAATTCTAGGCTGCATCAACAGAGGGATAGAATCAAGATCACGGGAAGGGTTAATACCACTTTATCATGCCTTGGTAAGGCCACACTTGGAATTCTGCATCCAGTTTTGGTCACCACGATGTAAAAAGGATGTGGAGACTCTAGAAAGAGTGCAGAGAAGAGCAACAAAGAGGATTAGGGGACTGGAGGATAAAACATATGAAGAACGGTTGCAGGAACTGAGTATGTCTAGTTTAATGGAAAGAAGGATTAGGGGAGACAGGATAGCAGTCTTCCAATATCTCAGGGACGGCTCCAAAGAAGAGGGAGTCAAGCTATTCTTCAAAGCACCTGAGGGCAGGACAAGAAACAACCGATGGAAACTAATCAAGGAGAGAAGCAACTTAGAACTAAGGAGAAACTTCCTGAAAGTTAGAACAATTAATCAGTGGAACAATTTGCCTCCAGAAGTTGTGAATGCTCCAACACTGGAAGCTTTTAAGAAGAGGTTGGATAACCATTTGTCTAAAGTGGTGTAGGATTTCCTGCCTAAGCAGGGGGTTGGACTAGAAGACCTCCAAGGTCCCTTCCAACTCTGTGATTCTAATCTATTCAAACCATGCTGTTAACTTGGCAACCTACCTCTGCATGGACACCACATACAAACAGAAAAGCTGTATTGTTAGGTACACACCACCTGGTCTTAAGCCTTATTACGCTCGGAAACATATACAAGATTGCGTTTAATTTTCTGACGGCAATGTGAAAGAAATGAGGATTGGCATATAACCTGGGAATCTAACACAGTAATAATATTTGAGTCAAAATATTTGACTCACAAGGCCTTCGCAGGTATTTTGCATTATTAACGTATTAATTAGCAGCCTCTTCCTTACCATATATATGAAAGCTGATTTTCAGTTTTCAGTGGTTTCTCTTTGGAAGTTTCATCCTGAAGTTGTTTTTTTATTTTTATTTTTTGAAATTGGACCGTATTTCCCAAGAAAGATTTAGTGTTTATTGTTCTGATTACTCTCCCGTGGATAATAGCAGGAGTTACCAATGATTAATGCAACGATTTTTTTAAGCAGCAGCAAACATCCAGGAATAATCAGCACAGCAATTATGTTCCTTCCAACGAGGGTGATTGGTTTATTTTAAAATAACATATGTGAGTGATGCGCGCACACACACACACACACACACACACACACACACAAAGTCTCCTTCAAACCCTACGGGCCAAGCTAGGAAAACCTTTTTCGGGTTCTAAAAATTGACTAGAACCACCTGATCACCTGATCATATAATGCACGAGTGAAAAAGAGGGATGTGAAAATAATTTCAGACTCCTCGCATCCTGGACATAAAGTGGTTCAACTCCTACCCTCAAAACGACGCTATAGAGCACTACGCACCAGAACAACTAGACACAAGGACAGTTTTTTCCCGGAACGCCATCACTCTGCTAAACAAATAATTCCCTCAACACTGTCAAACTATTCACTAAGTCTGCACTGCTATTAATCTTCTTATCGTTCCTATCACCCATCTCCTTCCATTTATGACTGCATGGCTGTAACTTGTTGCTGTATCCTCACGATTTATATTGGCTGTTTCCTAATATGATTCGATTGCTTATTTGTTCCCTATGACTATCATTAAGTGTTGTACCTTATGATTCTTGACGAATGTATCTTTTCTTTTTATGTACACTGAGAGCGTATGCACCAAAGACAAATTCCTTGTGTGTCCAATCACACTTGGCCAAGAAAAAATTCGATCACCTAGAACAGGAGTCCTCAAGCTATGGTTGTGTAAGCTCTCGTTGTACATGTCCCCACCAGCAATAATGCCCAGAGGAGCATAAGATTAACATTAGACCAACAATCAAGAGGTAAACAATACCCCAATCATGAACTGCAAAACAAGCTAATAGTAAAAAGCCCAATCAAAGTACCCCCAAAATATTCCCACCAATGTCGAAGGGCAAGCCAATAGAATATAAATTGGGAGCAAATCTCACTCCCTGCTAGGGCGAAATGAAATGCCTGCAAGAGAATAACTAAGGACCCCACAGTCCTCCTCCTTTTCTCCCTCCCTTCCTTCTCTTCTTCCTCCTTCTCCTCGCAAACCACACTCCTTTTTAGCCCTGATGGTGTAACCTAGTTGGGTTATGAAACGTTTACAAGAAAAGAGTTAAGCTCAGAGAGCACCAAGGATCCCACAAATCTTCTCCTTGTTTATGTTTGTTTTATTTGATTTATATACCGCCCTATTCCCAAAGGACTCAGGGCGGTGAACAGCCAAGAAGTAAAACATGAAAATACAACATTTTAAAACAATTTGAAACTATATTAAGCATTTTGGCCGAGAAATTTAAAACACCACAATAATTTAGAACAAATTTAAAATTTTCATTATAAAAGGGAAAAATTTAGGCCAGGCCAGCCTGATGGAATAAAAAAGTCTTGAGATCGCGGCGGAAGGCACGCAGAACCGGGATCCTCTGTATCTCCGGTGGGAGCTCATTCCAGATAGTAGGTACCCCCACAGTGAAGGCTCTCCCTGTGGGGGCCGCCAGTCAACACTGTTTGGCTGATGGCACCCAGAGGAGTCCCTCTCTATGGGAGCGTACCGGCCTTCTCCTCCTTTTCCTCCTCCTCTCCCTCCCTTCCTCCTCCTCCTCGCAAACCACACTCCTTTTTAGCCCTGATGGTGTTACCTAATTGGGTCATGAAACGTCTACAAGACAACAGCCACACCCAGGGAACACCAAGGAGCCCTTCACTTCACAATCCGAGAACGCTTCCTTGGTTTCCAAAGTGGTGTGGGAGCTTCATCGCTGGAAGCTTTCAAGAAGAGACCAGACTGCCATCTGTCAGAAACGGGGTAGCGTCTGCTTGGGTGGCGGGGAAGGGCTGGACTAGATGACCTACGAGACCTCTTCCAATTCTGTTAATCTGTGATAAAACTTTACTTCCTCAAAATAGATCCCGCTACAAGAAGCCCTGCACTGCTTAATTCGCGCTGACCCCTTGATCGCGTGGTTTGTTCAAAAAGAGATCACCGCTTCCAAAATCCCAATCTCGGGGATAATCCCGCCTAGAAGATAAAAGAACTTTTTACTCCAAGCAGAGTTTTAAAATAGCCAGCTGCAAAAGTTAGCAACGTCATCATCAGAAGTCTAATTAGTTTTGGGGACACAGTACATATGTTGCCTATTAAAACACACACACACACACACACAGATTAAACAGTGATATATCAAATGTTCTGGCTACGTTTGCCAGAAATCTGAAAGAAAAATAACCATTTCTTCTATTTCTCAGGGAATGAACAAAAAAAAAAAAAAACCCAGCCTCTGTGTATTACAACATCTGCCATTTTTTCTTTCTTTCTTTTTTTTTTCCTTTCCTTCCTTGTCTTCTGCCAAATTTTCGCCGAGTGGCCTGGCCACGTGGAGGCAAACATATGGGACCTATACAAAGCCTGCTTTAGGAAGCTTAAATAACGGATGTTTTGACAGGCGTCCAGCCGGAGGGTCCAAATGGATGTGGCATCTGCTTTCCAGCTCAATTCATCCCGTGAGGGAAGTCAACCCCGCTACTGCAGGCTACGTAATCGGATAGAGAGGACTACTCGGGGTTTTGAAGGACGTGTGAACTGAAGGTGTGACTGGTCCAACTTCAGGCCACATGCAAACCCAACGAAGTTATGAAGCTTTCCTCTCTTAAGTCGAGGATGCTGACTTAAAAACCTCTCAAGGTCCCTCCTTAATCCAGCGGTATTTAGACGTTATCGTTACAACTGGATTTCTCGGAGCGCCACCACTCTTCAAGAGGAATGGTTGTGAGGGCAGCAATTTTAATCATGAAAGGTGTAACGGTTTCCGTGACATCTAAGAGGATAATGAGGTGTCCTTGGTGTTCTCAGTTCTGTTTGGTCTTGCAGACTGGTGATGTTGCCTAGTTGGGTCATGCAATATTTGCAAGGAGAACGCCAAGCTCAAAGAGCATCGAGGATCGCACGGTCTTCCTCCTCCTCCTCCTCGCAAACCACACTCCTTCTTAGCATGGATGGCGTTGCCTAGTTGGGTAATGAAATGTCTCCAAGCTCAGAGAGCACCAAAGATGATTCTTCCTACACCTCTGGTTTTCTTGCACATGTTTCATTACCCAATTAGGCAACACCATCAGAGCTAGCAGGGAGTGGGGTTTGCTCTAGCACTTACTGGTACTTCCCTGTCTGGCACTGATGATGTTACCTCATTGGGTAATGAAACGTCTGGGAGATACCCACCAAGCATAGAGAGCATCAAGGATCCCACAGTTCAACCCTGAGCTATAAATACTCTCTTCCATCCGAATATAACCTGATAGGATATGAATCTCTGTTCTCATTTGTTTAAAAAAACAAAACAAAACCAGTGAGGGAATCTAGAACTGTCCTAACAAACCGGAGCTTAACAGCTCTTTTGTCATAAAAAAGGCACTTACCTCTGGCTGTATAGCTTTAAATACTGGCATATCCATCAGTGTAATCTGACTCTGTCACAAAAATGAAAGGAAGAACGATTATACCTCTCGGAAAAACCGAAGTCTGGCAAGTCCATTGTGGGTCTGCCTAGAAAGCTGCCGGTGTGTCTAAATTCACAGGCTGTTTGTGATGAACCGAATCATTACGGTGAAGGGCCTGGTGGCTCAGCAGACTAATGCATTGTGATTAACACCAGCTGTCTGCAATTACTGTAAGTTTGAATCACACCAGGCTCAGGGTTGACTCAGCCTTCCATCCTTTCTAAGGTAGGTAAAATGAGGACCCAGTTTGTGGGGGCAATAAGCTGACTTTGTATAAATATACAAAAAGTATGAAGGCTATTGCTTAACGCATTGTAAGCTGCCCTGAGTCTCTGGAGAAGGGCGGCATAGAAATCAAATAAAAAACAAAAATTAATAGTCTCTTGGGTTGACCCCCGTGACCAAGATGGTGCATTTGGATTTTCCTCACCTATCCCCAAATGCAGTTGAGGTTGTCCACTTATTTACAGCTACCTAACAGGCAAAAGGCGTGCCAAATTAGTTCATTTACCCTACTTCCCCCAAAACAAGACATTCCCCTGATAATAAGCCCAATCGGGCTTTTGAGCGCATGGCAATAAGGCCAAGCACTTATTTCAGGGTTCAAAAAAAAAATAAGACGGGGTCTTATTTTCGGAGAAACACGGTAGGAATTATTTCAATCTTTTTGGAGTGCTGTACAGGGAGCCCTGGACAAACGACCACAATTGAACCCAAAATGAAGTAAAACGTTTATTAGGTGAGTTTTGCCCCATTAGACGACCTTTCTTGCCACCGTTGTTAAGTGAATCAGTGCAGATGTCATTAGTAACAGGGTGAGGGGGGAGGAGAGAGAGAGGGAGGGAGAAAGAGAGAAACAGGAGAGAGGGAGGGAGGACAGAGAGGGAGGAGAGAGAAGGAGGGAAGAGAGGGAGAGGGGGAAAGAGAGAGGGAGAAAGAGGGAGGAAAGAGAGAGGAAGAGAGGGAGGGAGAGACGGAGAGAGGGACAGGGAGAAAGAGGGAGAGAGGGAGGGAGGGAGGAGAAAGAGAGAGGGAGGGAGAGGCAGAGAGAGGGACAGGGAGAAAGAGGGAGAGAGGGAGAGAGGGAGGAGAAAGAGGGAGGGAGAGAGGGAGGAAGAGAGAGAGGGAGGGAGAGGGAGGAAAGAGAGGGAGGGAGAAAAGGAAGAAGGAGACAGTAAGGGAGGAGAGAGGGGGAGGGAGAATAGAGAAAGAGGGAGGAAACAGAAGGCAAGGGAGAGAGGGAGAGAGGGAGGAGAGAGGGAGAGGGAGAAAGGGAAGAGAGAGAGGGAGAAAGAGGGAGAGAGGGAGGGAGGATGGAAAGAGAGGGAGGGAGAAAGGGGGCAGAGAGAGAGTGTGTTGATCTAATGTGTGGAAAACCAGCTGACTACAACTGACCGGGAACTCATTTTTGTCCTTATGGCTACTACTATTCGGCATAGATCAATACGCAAACCTCTTTTACTTACTGCAAACTCCTCTGGAGTTACTTTTAGCACATCAAACACGACAGCATCGTAGCTCTTGTGAGCGTAGTCCGAACTCCGTCCTTCCAGAGAGTCAGAGCTGCTACTGCCCTAGAAGGAGGGGAAAAAAAGGAAGGAAGGAAGGAAGGAAAGGCTTCATTTATTTTAATTTCTGCTTTATTTCATTTAGTTTCGAAGCGACTCCGGGCGGCTTGCAAGCCTAAAGACATTAAAATAATCAGTGATAAAATATTCCTAAGACAATACAATGAAAGTACAGATGTTCTAACACAACCATTCTCTTCATTCCTAACAGGTGGATACACAATTAGTTAGTTCTTAACTTACGAGAGTCTCCCCTGGTCCTTCTCTTCATTAAACTAGACATACCCAGTTCCTGCAACATTCTTTATATGTTTTAGCCTCTAGTCTCTTATTGTTTTATTTAGTTTCCTAGTATGATTTGATTGCTTAGTTTAGTATCTTATGACTATATCGCTGAGTGTTTTATCTTATGATTCTTGTTTAATGTATTTTTTTTTATGTACACTGAGAGCTTATGCACCAAAGACAAATTCCTTGTGTGCCCAATCACACTTGGCCAAGAAAAAATTCTATTCTAGTCTATTTAAAAATCAGATCTCCTAAAGACTGCACGGTGTTCAATCAGCCCCGAAACAATTGGATTGTTCTAGCTGTAGAAACGCCACAACATCAACAATCCCAGCTATTTGTAAGTGTATTGTCTGTAAAATCACCCAGTGAAACGGAATGGAAAGAAACCGTAACGCCGTGAATATGTATGCAGAATAGTTCAGCCCTGCTTTGAAACCGAGATATTCGAAACTGATGCTCGAACGAGGCCGAGCTTGCAGTCTTAGGAACGGTTTATCTTTGAACTGTTTATGTGTGACAGCTGTCAACTTTTGAACAAAAATGGGAAGAATTTCTCTGTGATGAAGAAAAAGGGTTCAGTAAATTATTTCCATCTGCAAGACATTAGATGTTATTTGCTATAACTCAAGTGTGTAAAAACAACAGTAGACATTTCCTAAACTAATTTGTGGCCTAAAAGACTGGACACCATATGATAACTATCAGGAGGAGGAGAAGGAGGACAGAAAAGAAGAAAAAGGAGGAGGAGGAGGGGAAGGAGAGGAAGAGTAAGAGGGAGGAGAAGGAGGAAGAGAAGATAGAGGAGGAGATGATGATGATAGAAGAGGAGGAAGAGAAGGAGGAGGAGGAGAAAGGAGGAGGAGGGGAGAAGAAGAAGAAGGAGGAGGAGGAGGAGGAGGAGGAGGAGATGGAGGAGGAGGAGATGGAGAAGGAGAAAGAGAAAGAAAGAGAAGAAGAAAAAGGAGGAGGAGGAGGAGGAGGAGGAGGAGGAGGAGGAGGAAGACTGCAATGTATTTTACAAGACTTACAAATTTGCATAGATGATACAAATCACGGCCATGATCATAATCCTAAACTAAAAAAAAAAGAAAAGAATTCCCCTTAAAAACCCTTTCCACTTGTAAAGAATCGATTAGCAAGCAGCATGTGTAAATTTGTTGATTAAATAAATATTTGGTTTAATCCCCACATGGCTATCCACGAAAAAGGGATGAGGTTGCCCAGATGAGGAACACGCTCTCTTCCATTAAGTCAACTCCCGAGAACCATCACACAATATTTCCCACCCACCCCGCAACATCTGGAGTTGTTTCACAGCTGTGTGATTCTGCTAGTTAGCTCATCTGAAAGCTGTTTGCAAGTTCGGCCTTTAAATCTGTCACTGGAAGGCCTTCTTGACAGTACGTGAGAAGGCCGGAAATCCTTTCTGAGTCTTTAGGTGGATCCTGTTCACTGAGGAGGAAATATTTTAACCACGTGGAAAATCTATTCTCCATGACGGAAGGCATTAAATAGTGAACCTTCCTTCAAGGAAACATCACTTCAGGAACATGGCTGGGATTCGGCTAAATCGAGAAAGGGTAGTTCAGGTGGTCAAATTCTTCTAGTCCCTAATTTTTATTTTGGTTATAAACCTATTCTCGACTTTAAGGAATTCAAATTGTGGAATCCTTGGTGCCCTCTAAGCAGGGGTGAAATGCTCCCGGTTTGGTCTGGTTTGCCCGAACTGGTAGTAAAAAAGGCTACTGGTTTGCCGAACTGGTAGTAAAAAAAAACACCCCACCAGTTTCGTCAATCAGCTGAGCGACGCGCGATCGTCGTCGGAATTTTTAAAAATTTTTACTCTTTTAGCATTTTTTTACAACCTATTCGGCGGAATAGGTTGTTTAAAAATGCTTTTAAAAGTAAAAAAAAAAGGCTCCGAAGATCGCGTGCCACAGCTGATCACACACACACACACACCCTGCGCTGTGTTCTACTTACCCCATGCCTCCTTTTGGTGTGCAGTGCGCGTGCGCCTCGCATTTGGGTTTGCTCTCCCTATTAGCACTTTGCAGGCCCATTAAAGACCGCTGGGACAGTAGTTTACAAATGTAATCATTCTGCGTACAGCACGACTTCTTAAATAATCTTGACGAAATTCATTATTAGACAGTCTCCTAAGAGATGCCCAACTAAACTATAGTTTGTTCCGAGTCGGGATGGAAACTGTTACCTCTGGAGTGGCGGAGGTCACTGTCACATTGGCCATGAGGCCATTCCTTTTATACATTCTCTTCTTGGAACACAGGAACTTCAGCTCAGCCACCACTGCTGATGTTATAGGTTGAAGGGAGAACTGCTGGAAGATCAATAAGAAGCTGGCTTTAGAAACATCATCCGTCGAAAGATAATGACAAGGACTGAGGAAGGAGCAAACGATTGGGAACTGTGGAAGAGGAGGAGGACAGAACAGAAGAAGAGAAAGAGAAAGAAAGAGAAGAAGAAAAAAGAGGAGGAGGAAAAGAAGGTGATGATGATAGAGGAGGAGATGATGATAGAGAAGGAGGAGGAGGAGATGAGGAAGATAGAGGAGAAGGAGGAGGAGATGATAGAAGAGGAGAAGGAGGAGGAGGAGGAGAAGGAGGAGGAGGAGAAGGAGAAGGAGGACAGAAAAGAAGAAAAAGGAGGAGGGGAAGGAAAGGAAGAGTAAGAGGGGGGAGGAGGAGGAGGACAGAGAAGAAGAAGAGAAAGAAAGAGAAGAAGAAGAAGTGGAAGGAGGAAGAGTGAAAGAAGAAGAAGAAAGAGGAGGAGGCATGAAAGAAGGAAGAGTGGAAGGAGAAGGAGGAGGAGAAGAAGAAGAGGAAGAAGAAGACACAGAGACCGGCGCAGCTGTCTGACAACAAAGTCAGTTTGACCTTCCAAGAAGGCATCACAGACCTATTGGGTCGACCACAATTCTGAGCCCTGAGATTAGAATCCCGGCCCATTTTAACCAGGGGAGAAAGTGGGGGGATTATTTTTAGTGGTGAGAGCAGCACCTCGTTGGAGCTTGAAGACTAAGCAGGATCAGGCATGTTTGGGAGACCTCCGTGGAACATCGGGGCTGGAGGCAAGATTGGCAAACCGTTTGGTAGAGCTGCCAAGAAAATGACAGGGAGGTACCAACCGCAAAGTCATCCGAGATCAAACGAAGACTTGTGGGAAGGCCTTACTGATGGAGTATCGGATTACAGAACTGTCAGCCCCAAATTTCACAAAAAGGATGGGTGGTAACATCAAAAGTAAAAGGGATGTGGTGGCGCAGTGGCTAAGATGCTGAGTTTGTCGATCGAAAGGTCGGCAGTTCGGCGGTTCGAGTCCCTAGTGCCGCGTAATGGAGTGAGCTCCTGTTCCTTGTCCCAGCTTCTGCCAACCTAGCAGGTCGAAAGCTGCAAGTAGAAAAATAGGGACCCCCTTTGGTGGGAAGGGAACAGCGTTCCGTGCGCCTTTGGCGTTGAGTCATGCCGGCCACATGACCACGGAGACGTCTTTGGACATCTCTGTTTGGGTTTGAAACGGAGATAAGCACCACCCTCTAGAGTCCGGAACAACTAGCACTTAATGCGAGGGGAACCTTTACCTTTAACATCAAAAGTAACATCGCGCAAGTATTCTTGAAAGCCTACGCAAAGGCGAGGATCAGTTATCGGTTAAGCAGAATAATGGAATAATGGAGTTGAAAGGGACCTTGGAGATCTTCTAGTCCATCCCCCTGCCCCAGACAGGAGTGTGTCACTGCAGACAAACGGCTGTCCAGTCTCTTCTTAAAAGCTTCCAGTGTTGGAGCATTCACAACTTCTGGAGGCAAATTGTTCCACTGGTTAACTGTCCCCACTGTCAGGAATTTTCTCCTTAGTTCTAAGTTGCTTCTCTCCTTGATTAGTTTCCACCCGTTGCTTCTTGTCCTGCCCTCAGGTGCTTTGGAGAATAGCTTGACTCCCTCTTCTTTGGGGCAGCCCCTGAGACATTGGAACACTGTTATCATGTCTCCCCTGGTCCTAATCAGACTAGACATACCCAGTTCCTGCAACTCTTTTAGCCTCCCGTCCCCTAATCGCCTTTGTTGCTCTTCCCTGCCCAAGACCTTCAGACGAGATGAAGTTGGCAGAGTCAAGGGCATAGATCGGTGATGGATCTATGATAGATCCATCCACTGATAGATCCACAGAGCCCTCTCTGCAGGCATGCCAGCCGTCACCTCAGCCCAGCTTCACCGTACATGCACGCGTGCCTCCCGCTGGCCATGGGGTCTCTGCGTTGCATGCACGGGGGAGGAACATATGCACGGGGGGTGCAGTTTGGTTCAGGAAACTTTCCAGGCCCAAGTGTGCGGCTTGCACCGTTTTGGCTTCCAGGTTGGTGCAGTCTTTCCAGGCCCAAAATGGGGCACGGGGGATGGGGGGGGCAGAATGCATGCGCTGGGGGGCAAATGCACGGGAACGGGGTGCATGCACAGGAGGAGCTTGCATTGCATTTGGGGGTTCGGCCATGTGCACGTTCATTCACGCATGCATGCTTTGGGCACTCAGCACCAAACACGTTAACCATCCCTGGCATAGATGGTTATTTATTGAGATGGACGAGATGACGGAGACAACACAGAAGGTCCAGCTAGAGATATGAAACAGTCGTTGAAGTTGGCTCGGTGGAAGGATGGAAAAACTTCCAATATGGATTTGCTATCACCAGCCAGTATCCCCTTGGCTCTCCTCTTGTCTGCCTTCTGCATTTTTATTTTTAATTTAATTTAATTTCATTTTTTTTTTTTTTTTTGGTGCACGAGGGCTCAAAAATAGCGCATCCCATGATCGCAGAAGGAAATTCCATATGCGATGTTGCAAGCCATCCAGCTTCGGTTCCAGCTTCCAAAGATAAAATTAACCCAGGAAGGACAAAGGCTGCAGAACTGTGCAAAAAAACCCCACAATTTTTCCCCCCTGACGTTCACCAGAAAGGTTTTTTTTTTATTTAAAAAAAAAAGAAAGCTCAACTGCCAAGGGGTCGCCAAAAAAAAAAAAAAAAAAAAACCCTGGGGAATTCCACCTTATCTGTCATGCAACCTTCAGAATTGGATGTTGTTTGGAAAATGGCGTCCTTTGGATTTGTTGGATAAGCCTCCTTTGAAAATGCCCCATTGTTTCCAAGATTCTATACGCAGAGGAACCTTGACAAAAGGTACCAGATTAAATCGGTCTTTCTCTTCCAAATAAAAAAAAAAAAAGAGAGATAAATTGCGAAATACAAAATGATTTATTTAGAAGGGATTTATTTAGAAGGTGAAATGGAAATCTAAATGAAATTGAATAAAATATTTGTATTTCAAAAAAAGACCACCACGTTGTGGTGTAAAGAAAATAATCTTAGGCTTAACACCAAAAAAAAACCCTAAAGAACTAATAACTGACTTCAGAAGGAAGAGAGATGTACATTTATCATTGTACATAAATGGTGAGGAGATGGGAGAGGGTGGGTAGTTTTAAATTTCTGGGCACTTATATCTCGGAGGACTTCTCATGGACTATGAATGCTAACATGCTGCGAAGAAGGCACAGAAGAGGCTGTACTTCCCAAGAATGCTCAGGAAGATAAATCTATCTCAGCATCTCCTTCTGTCCTACTATCGCAGCACCATTGAGAGCGTCCTGACATACGGCATTCTTGCATGGTATGGGAGCAGCTCTGTAGCGGACAAAAAAGCTCTACAGAGAATCATTAAAACTGCCCAGAATATCATCGGGCTCCAGTTACCAGGCCTGGACAACATCTTCGAATCTCGCTGTTTGAGAAAGTTGCATAACATTCTCAGAGACTCTTCCCATCCTGCTTACAATCTCTTTGGACTGTTGCCTTCTGGCAAAAGATACAGAACAATTAAAACTTGGACCACACGTTTTCTGAATCGTTTTTATCCCAAAGCTATAATTGCACTCAACGGTGAACTAAAGGGCCACTATTGGTTGGAGAGCATTACTTGGTCTGTTGTGTGGATTTTGGGTTGTTCAGGGGTGGGGAATTTTTGGTAGGTGTGTGTGTTTGAGGACTGTTATATGTATTGGACCTGGTCTTTGGGTGTTAAGTAAATATCATTATATGGGTATATTGTGTATACATGTACAATGACAATAAAGTTATGATGATGATGATGATGTGGAAAACAAAATTGAAGAAATATATTGTTAAAATGATAAAATGATTAATAAGGAAATATGACATGATAATCTGGTCCATCTTTAGAAAACAATTATTAGGATATAAATGTAAAATATTAAAAGGATTGTGTGTAATTTAAAGGGTTTCCAATAGAATAAAGAAATACTGAAAAATATATGTGATAAAGGGAGAAATAAAAGAATGAAATGAAATAAGAGTTAAGGTTAGGAGGTTAGGGCGGATGGCAATATTGATTCCATGTTAAATATAAAAAATAGAGATGAAAAAGGGAAAAGTGCAGAAGGCAGAAGTTGAAATATATAAATTAAATTTGGGGAAAATAAGCTGTGTGAATTTGGACTCGATCAATACTCTGTTCAGGAAAATTGTATTGTTATGTTTGTCTGTTTTAAAAAATAAAAAACTTTCACAAAAAGAAAAAATCTGGGCTAGAAGAAAGAGTCAACGTAAATGCCAATCTTTGTCTCTCTTTTTTCTTTAAAGAGGTAATTTTAATTGCCAAATAATTGCTAACTTTTGGTTGCCCCTCAAGCCCCAGAAAAGACACATGGCAAGGAAGACCACAGCTTGATCTTAAATTAATGTTCTCGTTCGCATCTGAAGAATTCAACTTCTTTTTTGGAAGACGGAAGCCTATTTCGATGTGCAACAGGGAGGATTTTTTGGGGAGTTCCGCGACTTAAAGGTGGAGTATTTGAGATACACATTTTCCATTTCTCCATCCAGCTGATCGGTTCCAGCCTGTTTTTAACAGGCCCTTGTACCATGTTTTACAAGATTACTTAGAACTGTAACCTGTTCAACAGTGCCATCTAGTGAATGCGAAATGCACAACGGCAAATAGTCCTCAACGTACGACCACAATTGAGCCCAGCGTTTATGTTGCTGTGTGAGAAATTTCTCAGGTGACTGTGCAGCACAGCACCCATCATAAATACGCGTCAGTGGCCAAGCATCTGAATTTTGATCAGGTGTAAAGGTAAAGGTTCCCCTTGTACATATGTGCTAGTCGTTCCCGACTCCAGGGGGCGGTGCTCCTCTCCGTTTCAAAGTCGAAGAGCCAGCGCTGTCCGAAGACGTCTCCGGGGTCATGTGGCCGGCATGACTCAATGCCAAAGGTGCATGGAACGCTCTTACCTTCCCACCAAAGGTGGTCCCTATTTTTCTACTTGCATTCTTTTTTACGTGCTTTCGAACTGCTATGTTGGCAGAAGCTGGGACAAGTCACGGGAGCTCACCCCGTTACATGGCACTAGGGATTCGAACCACTGAACTGCCGACCTTTCAATCGACAAGCTCAGCGTCTTAGCCACTGAGCCACCGTGTCCCTTTGATCAGGTGACCTTGGGGCAAATAAGGCTTTTCAGTGTCGCAGTAACTTTGAGCGGTCACTAAACGGACGGTTGTTAAATCAAGGGCTGCGTCAGTAAGATCCCAAGGCAAAATCTGATTTTGTCACATCCATCCATCTTTCCTCCTTCCGTTCATGATGAATTAGACTTACCCATAATGAAATTTCCTCCTCGGTTTTAAGTGCAGGCAATTAAACAGCAGGGAGACGACGTAGCACATCTCTCAGAAGTGGTTTTTCTGAAAAAGACAACGAAGAGGCGACACAGAGCTGTCATTTTCTCTCCTTGGATTGCAAAGGCAGAACAACGATCACTCCCAGCAAAGTTAAAAACCAAGTTTTTCATAGCTTCCAGCTTTATGATCATAAATTATATGATCGTGATTTATCACTTGTTGCTTTTATGTACAATGAGAGCTTATGCACCGGAGACAAATTCCTTGTGGGTCCATACTTGGCCTATTATTCTATTTCTATTTCTATTATTTCTAATTCTAGTTTTAGTTCTATTCCTATTCCTTTTTTTATTTTTATTTTTGTAAATTTTCATTCGTAAATGTTTTTGGAAAACAGTGCATTGTCAGAGCATCATTTACAAATAGAACAAAACCAACAAGAGTTGGTAGTAAATCTTAGCACACAAACTAATAGCAATAGTAATAATATAATAGCAATAATAATAGTTCTATCCCTATTCTATTCTACTCTACTCTATTCCTACTCTATTCCTACTCTATTCTATTCTTTCTTATTCCTATTCCTACTCTATTCTATTCAACTCTACTGTATTCCTACTCTACACTATTCCTATTCTTTCCTATTCCTATTCCTACTTTATTCTACTCTACTCTATTTCTACTCTATTTACTCTACTCTATTCCTATTCCTACTCTATTCTACTCTACTCTACTCTATTCCTATTCCTCTCTATTCCTACTCTATTCTACTCTATTCTATTCGATTTCTACTCTACTCTATTCCTACTCTACTCTACTCTACTCTTTCTTATTCCTATTCTTACTCTATTCTACTACTCTATTTCTACTCTACTCTACTCTACTCTACTTCTATTCCTATTCTTCCTATTCCTATTCTACTCTACTCTACTCTACTCCTATTCCTACTCTATTCTACTCTACTCTATTCCTATTCCTACTCTACTCTACTCTACTTTATCCTATTCCTATTCCTATTCCTATTCCTATTCCTACTCCTACTCCTATTCCTACTCTACTCTAGAAATCAGTAATTAGACTTGGTCTGAACCACAGGTCTATTAATTAAATTCAAGATAAACAATTAACATAACTGATTATTGCTGAACTTCAGTCTTTGATAGATGGCTTGCCTGCTTCTGCAAGGAAGATTTGCTGTCTAGCAACCACAGAAGAGGAAAATTACTTTTAGAGGGTTTCGTGCGCCCCTCCTCCCCGCCCCCACAGGGTTATCTGGGATAACAATACTACTATGTAGGGTTTTTGGAGACAGGCAGGGAGCTATAAATGGCACTGAAAGGACAACAACATCCATTGTGAGGCTCCCTAGAGGACAGATATCTGCTTGTCCCCAAAATATTCTGTAAACCATTGTATGCTCCATAAACTATTGTATGCATGGCTTATGTGTTTGTTTGTTTTTTAAAACTGGCTTTAAAAAAAAAACACAACCAGACATGTTTGCAGAAAGAACATGGTGGCTATAAGGTAAAGGTAAAAGTTCCCCTTGCACACATGTGCTAGTTGTTCCCGACTCTAGGGGGCAGTGCTCCTCTCCGTTTCAAAGCCGAAGAGCCAGCGCTGTCCGAAGACATCTCCGGGGTCATGTGGCCGGCATGACTCAACGCCAAAGGCGCATGGAATGCTGTTCCCTTCCCACTAAAGGTGGTCCCTATTTTTCTACCTGCATTTTTTTTAACGTGCTTTCGAACTGCTAGGTTGGCAGAAGCTGGGACAAGTCACGGGAGCTCACCCCGTTACATGGCACTAGGGATTTGAACCGCCGAACTACCAACCTTTCGATCGACAAGCTCAGGGTCTTAGCCACTGAGCCACCGTGCCCCATATGGTAGTTATAATATCTCTTATATATTTGAGCAAACCGGCACCCTACAAAGAGTTTATCTTATAAAGCAGCAGAAAGAAAGAAAAAAATATATGTCTACTGTTAGAAGCCAATCTCCAATTCAGTTGAAATACTTCCTTCTTAATTCTCAAAGGCAGAATGAGGAATATCCACTGCCGGCACTTTAGTGGAGCGGAGAAAAAAGATATTTGCATATATTTGACATCTTCTCCAATGTCCTCGATTTACGACCACAACTGAGCCCAACATTACCGTTGCTAAGTTAAGCTGTTAAACTGTTGGGATGCTGCAACGGTCGTTAAGCATGAAAACTGGTCCTAAGTCACTTTTTTTTTGTTGCCGTTGTAAATTTGAACGGTCACTAAACAGAGCTGTTGTAAGTTGAGGACTTCCTGTATTTATTAAAGGCGGGTTAATTCTCACTCCCCTAAGAACCAAGGCAGGGGTGAAATGCTCTTGGTTCAGACCGGTTCGGTCAAACTGGTAGCGATGGTGGATGGTGGTTTGGAGAAACGGTAGCGATGGCAGCACGAGGCTCCACCCACCTGCCTGTTTGTCGCTACTTCCTACTTTTAACCAGGAAGTAACCTCATGTAACACGTGGCACATGCACTTTCAAACTGGTTGGGAAGGTACGTAGATTTCACCCCTGAACCAAGGCATGAAAACATGCGCAGATATTCACAAACACATTTCAAAACCGTACGCTCTGGACATGTGCAACTATCTACGAAATTCGTTGAGCCTCATTGTGCAATTGGCTTTTCTGCTCCAGACTGTGTGTAGACAAGGAGCAGCGTGTAAGTTTTACGCTTGTTTACATCTTGCGGAATCCACACCGGAGACACGATTTCAAAATCCCTCCGATTGTTTTTAAAATGAAAAGCCAAAAAGCAGATTATGCTCAGTCACTAAGGAAGCAATATATCCCTGGCATAAAGAAATATACACATAAAGACCTACGAAAATAAAATAATAAATATTTGACTATTACAGGGCAGAATAAAGAAATATACACATAAAGACCTACGAAAATAAAATAATAAATATTTGACTGTTACAGGGCAGAATTAAGAAAAGTGGGTGTGGCTGGCTGAAGAAATCAAATAAGATGGAAATAGATCTATACCAGTCTCCCTCTTAAATTCAAACAGTTAGCATAATAGCTGCTGGAATGTTTAAGAAGGTCTAAAAACTAGTGAATGGAGGTTTCACTGAAAATTAGGCCATGAAACATCTTGATATACGTAGGAAAATCCCTGGCATAAAGAAATATACACATAAAGACCTACGAAAATAAAATAATAAATATTTGATTGTTACAGGGCAGAATTAAGAAAAGTGGGTGTGGCTGGCTGAAGAAATCAAATAAGATGGAAATATATATATATATACACACACCCATTCCTTATTTTATATCCCCCCTTTTCCAAATATATCCTAAAGCTAAAAGATAAACCGCGAAGAAAAATTGGTTTAAATTACGTGCCTTTTTTTAAAAACCTGAAGTGGATTGCCCAAACAATAAAGGCAGTTGATTATTAATCTGAGTAAACTTTTCTCTCGATCAACCCGTTTCCTGGAAACTGAATTTATGAGAATCCATGTAAGTACTTTTGCGTTTGGTTTTTAAAAAGAATTTGGTGACAATAAGTCAATGCCATTGAATGGTGGCCCGTTTGGGTGCCTTTCAGCTTTGGAATTAAAGAAAAAAGGGAAAGGGAAAGGTTCCCCTCGCACATACGTGCTAGTCGTTCCCGACTCTAGGGGGCGGTGCTCATCTCTGTTTCTAAGACGAAGAGCCAGCGCTGTCCGAAGACGTCTCCATGGTCATGTGGCCAGCATGACTCAACGCCAAAGGCACGGAACTCTCTTCCCTTCCCACCAAAGGTGGTTCCTATTTTTCTACTTGCATTTTTTTTATGTGCTTTCGAACTGCTAGGTTGGCAGAAGCTGGGACAAGGAACAGGAGCTCACCCCATTACGCTGCACGAGGGATTCGAACTGCCGAACTGCTGACCTTTCAATCACAAGCTCAGCGACTTAGCCACTGAGCCACAGCATATACAAATTTAAACTTTCCTTCCCTGCTTCCTTTAATTGCATTATTCTTTAATTTGGATTTACCTGAGCAAGACCTAGGAAATTTAGGATGCATACCCAGTTCCTGCAACTGTTTTTCTTTGTATATTTTAGTCTCCAGCCCCCTCATCATCCTTGTTGCTCTTTCTCTGCGTTCTTTCTCTTCGTTCTTTCTAGAGTCTCAATAAAAAAAGATGTTGTGACTCTAGAAAGAGTGCAGAGAAGAGCAACAATGACGATTAGGGGACTGGAGGCTATAACATATGAAGAACGGTTGCAGGAACTGGATATGCCTAGTTTAATGAAAAGAAAGATTGGGGGAGACATGATAGCAGTCTTCCAATAGCTCAGGGGCTGCCCCAAAGAAGAGGGAGTCAAGCTATTCTCCAAAGCACCTGAGGGCAGGACAAGAAGCAACGGATGGAAATTAAACAAGGAAAGAACCAACCTGGAACTAAGGATAAATTTTCTGATAGTGAGAACAATTAAACAATCTGGAGGAACAACTTGCCTCCAGATGCTGTTGATGCTCCATCTCTGGAGGTTTTTAAGAAGAGATTGGACAACCATTTGTCTGAAATGGTGTAGGGCAGTGATGGCTAACCTTTTTGCCATCACGTGCCAAAAGTGGGGAGAAGCGGGAGGGGCTCGTGCATGCCCACACCCACAATTCTATGTGCCCCACCCCCACGCATGACTCTCCCCAC
The DNA here is from genome assembly GCA_030761175.1 of Masticophis lateralis. Classification (NCBI taxonomy): domain Eukaryota; kingdom Metazoa; phylum Chordata; class Lepidosauria; order Squamata; family Colubridae; genus Masticophis; species Masticophis lateralis. The sequence goes on from JAUDYJ010000015.1 coordinate 9,620,259, forward strand.
GCTTCCCACACGTTTGGCATGCAGTGGCATGGTGGCTCCAGTAGGCCCAGTTTTTGCTCTCGCCAGGCTCCAGAGCCTCTCTATGAGCCTGGGGAGGGTGAAAACTGCCTTCCCCACCCTCTGGAGGCCGGAAACGGCCCGTTTGCTGACTTCCGGTGGGCCCAGAAGGCCCGAAAATCAGCTGGCCGGCACGCACGTGCACGCCAGAGCTGAGCTCACGTGCCCACCGATATGGCTCCACGTGCCACCTGCGGCCCACATGTCATAGGTTCACCGTTACGGGTGTAGGGTCTCCTAGTTGGGCAGGGGACCTAGGCCCCTTCCAACTCTTTGTTATTCTATGATCTATGTTCTAACTGAAGGACAACTTTTTCTGAACCAGTTCAAAGTCACACACGTAGAAGCGATAGACCTATCCTTTTCAAATCACTTCTACAGCACATTAATCAACCACACATTTTATAGGGAATCAAACTACAGCAACATCTGGCCAAGGCTTTCCCACCTCAAAAAGCCCAATATCATCTGTAATGGCAGAGCATTTAACTAAATTTTCCAACCATGTCATTAATTTTGCTAAAAACCGGACCGGATCCGGATCCAATTCTCTGCTTTCACGCTCCCCTCTCCTCCACTACCTTAGCTAAACAATTGGTAATCGGCAAATCAGTTTTCACAATCGTTAATTTTGGCAATCTAAGCCAGAATCACATTGAGAACCATCTGCTTATGAAGCTGCTGAAAAATCACAGAAAAAATCCAGGTTGGAGATTCCCCCCCCCCCGAAAAATAGAACATCGCGTTTGTTCCCTTAATACGTTTTTAGCTAACCGCACGTTGCAAATTCTGTGAAAATGAACAGGACTGAATGCACCCAAGAGCTACCTTAATTTTCCTTGTAAACCAGCAGCGTTCCCCGTTTATCTGTAAAGAATTGAGCGGATCTTATTGACCAGGAAATTCCACAAGGAAAAAAAAAAAAAAACATTCCCAAATCCTGGGTGAATTCTTCACAATCTTTGCAAAGTTTGTTGCGACACCCAAATTGAGCAAGGCCTGGTTACCGTAAATTACAGGTAAGAGGGAAAAGCTCTTTGCAGCAGCACACTCACCCATGACGCTTCTACTAATAGTAACTACAAGCTGTTGCTACATCCATTGTTGTCATGGTCATTTCTAAGCAGTCATTCATAATAAACAAAGTGAGGCATACGGATGCTGCTCTGAAGGAGAACATTAGCAAAAGAAAGCAAGAAAAATCACTATCACGAAGGCTTCGCATAAATTCTGCCTTCTTTAAATCTTGGGAAGAGATACAAGGTGGGTGATTTTTTTAAAAAAAATGATTTATATGCCGCCCTTCTCCGGAGACTCAGGGCGGCTTACAATGTATTAAGCAATAGCCTTCATACTTTTGTATATTTATACAAAGTCAGCTTATTTCCCCCACAAACTGGGTCCTCATTTTACCTACCTTAGAAAGGATGGAAGGCTGAGTCAACCTTGAGCCTGGTGAGATTCGAACTTACAGTAATTGCAGACAGCTGGAGTTAATTACAATGCATTAGTTTGCTGAGCCACCAGGCCCGTAAAAATGATTTTATAATCATTTGTTCATAGATTTGCTTAAATGGAAATAGAGCTCTGCCCCCAACTTGTGGCTTTAGTTTGCTTCCAGCATATACCATGTATGTAAGACTCTAAAGGGTAAAACCACCAAGTTCAGAGAGCACCAAAACCCCCACAATTTCACAAAGGGCTAGAAATTTCCCAAAAACGAAAACGTATGCCTTCCTTGGGCATTGTTTCAACTAGCTTTTGAGACTACCAGGGATTAGGATACGACCAACTAGCAGCTATGTAAATGTTTTAAATACATATATTCATTTATCTTCTGGAGAGGTTAACAAACACGATCACTAAAAGTAATCCTCTGGGTCTCCTCATTCTAGGCTGTTTATTCTGGCAACCCCAATGATTGGGGTGAAACCCAGCAGGTTCTGACAGGTTCTAGAGAACCGGTAGCGGAAATTTTGAGTAGTTTGGAGAACTGGCAAATACCACCTCTGGCTGGCACCAGTGGAGTGGGAATGGAGATTTTGCAGTATCCTTCCTCCAGGAGTGAGGAGGGAATGGGGATTTTGCAACAGCCTTCCCCCAGGATTAGGGTGGGAATGGAGATTTTGCGGTATCCTTCCCCTGGAGTGGGAAGGAATGGAGACTTTGAAGTATCCTTCCCCTGGAGTGGGGAGGGAATGGGGATTTTGCAGTATTCTTCCCCTGGAGTGGGGAGGGAATGGAGACTTTGAAGTATCCTTCCCCTGGAGTGGGGTGGGAATGGAGATTTTGCAGTATCCTTCCACTGGAGTGGGGTGGGAATGGGGATTTTACAGTATCCTTCCCCCTGGAGTGGGGAGGGAATGGGGATTTTGCAATGTCCTTCACCTGCCATGCCCATCAAGCCACGCCCACAGAATTGGTAGTAAAAAAAAAATGAATTTCACCACTGCCCCAATCCCTAAAATCAATCAATCAATAAATCCTTATCTTAGTATATTTCCTGTATTCCAGGAACATGGAAGTCAGGCGGGACTTTCTCCCGATACCCAAAGTCCAGCTGAAGCAAACATTTTGGGTGACAGAAGATAGTATGGCTAAACTGTTAATGGCGGGCGCCAAATACGTGGACGCCGTCACACAGAAGAACCATTACTATGACACAGCTTCGGATGATCTAGCCATGGCTGGATTGTGGCTAAGCCGAAGGGATCAAGAGTGGTTTCTCATTGTAGAATCTCAGGAGGAAGGAACTCAAGAAAAGTTGGAGGAGCGAACCGAGGAAAAAGCTGCCAACCCAGTCCCTGATCCACGGGAAACTTTATTCCAGAAGGTAACCGACGATGTCCAGTGGGACAACACTCTTGCCTGTAGGAAGCCATCCAAACAGAAAATAGAAGAGGCAGAGGATCTACTCAAAACCCAGCATCCACAGCTTGATTCGAAGGCAGCAGAATCCGAACGTCCAAATTTTACTTCTGCCTTCACCGAGTTGGTGGGCGAGCGCGAGATCATCGCGTATCTAGCGGCCCATCTCCACCTAGACGTGAACGCCGAGGGACGCGAAAATACAACCATGGAAGGCTTTCTCCAGAAGGCGGGCATCGAACACTATGCCAGCAACCACGCTGTTAATCAAGCAACATATCTATTGTCCGACAGGTATACCGTTATCGTTCAAAGGGGAGAAGGCTCTTTAAGGGAGTCTGCGACGGTAGTGTTGGAGATCGACGTGTTCAACATTTGCAAAGGTTTGGAAGAGATCGAAAAATTGGCGGCCTACCTGGGGTTTGAACGGCAAGGAGTTCAGAGCGAGCGAGAAGTTATGGCGTAGTGAGCCAGAGCTGTCCAAATATTAAAAAAAGGAATTTCTTTACAATTGCTTTCTATGGGAGTGAAGTGGAATGGAGAGGAGGGGAGGGGAGGGGAGGGGAGGGGAGGGGAGGGAAGGGAAGGGAAGGGAAGGGAAGGGAAGGGAAGGGAAGAGAAGAGAAGAGAAGAGAAGAGAAGAGAAGAGAAGAGAAGAAGAATGAATGGAACGGAATGAAATGAAATGGAATAGGATAGAATGGAATGGAATGGAATGGAATGGAATGGAATGGACTAGACTAGACTAGACTAATGAATGGAATGGAAAATATAGAATAGAATAAAATAACAGAGTTGGAAGGGACCTTGGAGGTCTTCTAGTCCAACCCCCTGCTTAGGCAGGAAGCCATACACCACTTCAGACAAATAGTTATCCAACATCTTCTTAAAAAACTCCAGTGATGGAGTATCCACATCAGTTGTTCTCATTGTCAGGAAATTTCTCCTTAGTTCTAAGTTGCTTCTCTCCTTGATGAGTTTCCACCCGTTGCTTCTTGTCCTGCCCTCAGGTGCTTTGGAGATGAGCTTGACTCCCTCTTCTTTGGGGCAGCCCCTGAGATAGTGGAAGACTGCTATCATGTCTCCCCTAGTCCTTCTCTTCATTAAACTAGACATACTCAGTTCCTGCAACCGTTCATTGTATGTTTTAGCCTCCAGTCCCCCAATCATCTTGGTCGCTCTTCTCTGCACTCTTTCCAGAGTCTCAAAATATTTTTTTACATCGTTGTGACCAAAGCTGGATGCAGTATAAGTGTGGTCTTACCAAGGTATTATAAAATAGAACTATAAAGGCCGGGGTAATAAGATCGCCGTGATATATGGTATTTTCTCCTTTAAAAATGCAGCCTCAGGCCGCGCGCAGGTCCAGCGGCTCCGAAAATACAGATTTATGGCGACAGCGGCGGATCGGCGAGTGTCAGCAGCTCTCTATGAATAGCACAGAGGGAGCAGCTGCTAAGAAAGGGGTGTTTTTCTAAAGCAACGAACTGTGGAAATGTGGTTTCTCCTCTTCCAAGCGAGCGGCACAGGTGCCCGAATCATAGTTTTACTTGAATCTCAAAGGTTTGAAAATAATCCACTCGAATCTTCCCCTTTATTCGAGCCAAACAGAAAGGGGTTTTCTGCAGACATCTGTTTTCGGCTATGAAAATGTTCTACTCGGTGCTGCTTGAAAGAGCATTTTAATTTATTCGATTTAGGATATGCACAAATGTTTGGTTCACTGTTACTATTTTTAGACGTTCGGGGGAAGAATGACAGGGTAAAGACTCCCTTTGCAGAAATCCTGAATCTACAACCGGTTCATTCAGGTGCTTTGAAAAACAGGTTGACCCTCTCCTCTCTGTGGCAGCCCCTCAAATATTGGAAGAATGCTATCCTGTCTCCCCTGGTCCTTCTCTTCACTGGACTAGCCGTGCCCAGTTCCTGCAACCGTTCATCGCATGTTTGAGCCTCCAGTCCCCTCATCATTCTGGTTGCTCTTTTCTGCACTCTTTCCAGAGTCTCAACATCTGTTGTTATAGTTTGGTGGATGCAGGTGTGGCCTTCTTGAATTTATCTCCTCCAAGGTCATCCATTGGTGACTCGGTGCCAAACATCCGTCCATTTCGGCGAAGTATTTCTGGATCGGTATAATACTCTGGTGTACTTTGCGTCTGATTAACCGCAGCCATGAAGTTCAGGCGTGTAGCAACGTGTGGCCGTAAATAACAATTAATTTACATTTATATTACCCAGTGGGATAGCCTCGTCTATTTCACGACTCTGAACGGCTCTAGGCCCTTTGAAGTATTGATTCCACCAGGAAGAGCTTATATGATCAATATCTCCTTTTATTATTCGAGCTAGGGTAGCACCTGGCGCTTTGAGAATTGCCAATAGTAAGGGATAAGAGGGAGGAGGGAGTTGAAAGCACGAGCACTTGCACTTGTAGTCCTCGATTTACGACCACAAGCGGGGCCAACATTTCCGTTGCTAAGCGAGACAATTATGCAGTGAGGTTTTTTTTTACACCCTTTCTGGCCTCAGTGGTTAACAGTAACAGAGTTGGAAGGGACTTTGGAGGTCATCTAGTCCACCCTCACACACACACCCCGCAGGAAACCTATACTAGGGATTCGAACCTCTGACCTTTCTGATTGACAAGCTCGGCGTCTTAGTCATTGAGTTAGCAACAGGGTTGTGAAGTGAATTTGGCTTCCCCATTGGCTTGAGGCTTGTTAGGCGGTCACAACAGATTTTGTGCAAACCTAGGACACTGCAACAGACGTAAGTACATGCCAGTTGCCCTGCGTCTGAATTTCGATCACATGACCACAACAGTCGCAGGTGTGAGAAATGGTTGTTAAATCCCCCCCTTTTTTTTCCAGGGCCATTGCAACTTTGACCGGTCACTAAATGAATGGTCGTAAGCCGAGGATCACCTGTACTCTGTTCAACTTAGCAATAGCCCTAGCACTTAGACTTATATACCGCTTCATAGTGCTTTTACAGCCCTCTCTAAGCAGTTTACGGAGTCAGTCTGGGTCCTCAACCTGAATAATTCCCTGTGGAAGAAATTAACACTGTTGTTAATTTCACACAGCTTCTAAACACAATTTGAACAACTCTCCTCAATTCCATCGGAATTTCCAATGAGAACATTTTCTGTCGATTTAAAGCCAGTTTTAACTCACGGTAGCCCCCCAAACTCTTTCTGAGAGAGAGAGAGAGAGAGAAGAAGGAGGGAGGGAGGGAGGTGGAGAGAGAGAGAGAGAGAGAGAAGGAGGGAGGGAGGGGGAGAGAGAGAGAGAGAGAAAAGGAGGGAGGGAGGGAGGGAGGGCGGGAGAGAGAGAGAGAAATTTACCTGAAATCCCTTGGTGATTTCCGAGTAAATGAACTCAGCCTGCAAAGGGAGATTATCTCAAATTTCAGCATGATGGATAATTCAGGGATAATTTCGGCTTGCCGATATTCCCACGAACTACAGATTTCGCAGTCCTAGGATCCATTGTACTCTCTCTCTCTCTCTCTCTCTCTCTTTCTTTCTTTCTTCCTTTCTTTCTTGCCGGATTTTAGCTTCCTCCTTTTGCACAAGGTAACGTTTGCAGGTTGCAAAATTTATCATGTTAAAACATGCTGTTCTATTGGCTCGCTCGGCAGACCGTGAAACTCCATGGATAGTCCTCGTCCGTATTTCACAAGACAGAATATTCGTGACATGGAGTCATTCAGGCAGTGTTAGCTTTGCCTGCGCTCCCAATTCTCCAGAAATACAAAAGGTTGTACAAAATAACAGCCCAACTCTGTGCTGGGAGTGTTAGTTACTCACTCATTTTGTTTTGATATCCTGAAAACACAAATAAGGGACATTCTCCACCCCCACCCCAGTGGGACTCAAACCGAGTAACTTATCTTCAACCTGGCAGGCAATTTATTTTACAAATCAGAGGGATGTCGGTATTAAATTTACGGCTCCAATTCCTGGAGTTGTTGTGCATACTCTATATTGAAAAGAGAGATAAATCGTGACGCTGCCTCGCAGCCTCGCAACAGGAAGAGTGAAGACAACTAAATTCAGTCAAAAATCTACAACGTTCAGCTTCCTCGCCTTGCTTAAACACCCCTGAAATTCACAACTATTAATACATAATGATGGCCTATAAAATAATGCATCCCCCATTTATAAATCAGGGGCCTTGTCAGCAAACATCAACCATTCTCTCACACAGCAAAGGATACTATGGCAGTGTATGTACATTTCCTTCCTTCCTTCCTTCCTCCCTCCCTCCCTCCCTCCCTCTTCTTTCCATCTCCTTCTTTCCTCCCTTCCTCTTCTTCCCATTTTTCTTCCTCCCTCCCTTCTTCCTGTTTCCTTCCTCCCTTCCTTCCTCTTCTTCCCATTCCTTCCTTCCACTCTCTTTTTCCCATCTCCTTCCTTCATTCCCTCCCTCTTCTTCCCATTCTTTCCTTCCTTCTTCTCTCTTCTTTCTATTCTCCTTCCTCCTTCCCTCCCTCTTCTTCCCATTCTTTCCTTCCTTCCTTCTCTTCTTTCTATTCTCCTTCCTCCCTCCTTCCCTCCCTCTCTCTTCTTCCCATTCCTTCCTTCCCTCCCTCCCTCTTCTTTCCACCTCCTTCCTTCCTTCCCTTCTCCCTTCTTTCTTCCCTCCCTACCTCCCCATCTCCTTCCTTTCTCCCATCCATCCATCCATCCATCCATCCATCCATCCATCCATCCATCCCAGGAGACGACATAAATCTTCAACAGATTCACACATACCCACATTTCAAAATGCTAGCTGTGATTATCCGAAGCTCTGCAGTATAACTCCTACTGATGCTATTTTGGGCACTGCAAATAATATACACAAATTCCTAATGATCCTACTAAACGCAACGACCCTCCACTGCAGACTGTCAGGCATTCAACTTAAAAATAACGCGATTGACAAAACCCTAAATTAAACGCTCCCTTCCAAACTATTCTTAGGCAGCCTTTCTTCTCAATAAGCAACTGGAACTAAATGTGTTATCACAGCCTGTGCCTCCCAATGCTCGTGTTTTGTTTCGTTTTTTTAAATTTGAAATATAAATTGTTATCCCGAACTTGTTCCAAGACGCTTTACAATAATAAGGAAAGAGAGACATTCGGGCGAGCTGAATTCAAGATGTTCTGAATTCTAATTCTGACATGGTGGAAACTGCACCTTCCATTAAAAATTCATCTGATTAGGCTCTTAAGGATGCGAATAATTAAAGGTCTACCACAAAATCTTTTCCAACGTGCAATCAACACACACACACACACACACACACACACAAATCTAAACCAATACAATTAAATTCCAGCTGGAACAGACTATCATTGCAACCGTCTGCTCTGCATTCAATAAAATTTGAATTCTTTCTCTTGCCTTAAAGGTTCCATGGTTTTGGTGCTTAAACAGAGCAATTTGTTAAGTGAGTCGGGCCCAATGTTACGACCCTGCGCTGCGGTTCTTAAGCGAATAACGGGGCTCTTAAAAGTCAATCTAGCTTCCTGCATTGGCTTCGTTTGCCGAATGCCGGAGGGGAAGGTCACAAATGGCAACCACAACCTTACAACCGTCAGAAACTGATCGGTTTTGCCAAGGGCCCAAACTCTGGCCATTTGACCATGGTGGGATCCTAGTGGGATCATCCTACGATGGTTGTAAGTATGAGGACCGGTGATAAGTAACTTTGTATTTTTCAGCATGGTCATTTCTAAATAACCGTAGTAAATCAAGGTGCACAAAATTAATCACAGAATAACAGTACAGGGTCGAAGTAGATTTCTGACGTTGCAAAACGCTCCTCTTAATCGGCCTATATATTTCTGATTTTTTGAAAGGGCGTGAAAAATATAAGCACGACAAAGAGAGACCCCATGCTCTCTGAGCAAAGAATTCAAACCAACACTTTTAAAAGGTTGTCGGTCCCCTTAACAAATACCCTGTGTGTGTATTTGTGTGATGTTTCTTTTTTTCCTTCTTAGTAAATTTGTTTCTATGTTGTTCCCAAACTTCTTGCAAACAGTAGGTGAAACATAGCATTTCTATTACTCACAGGAATGATACAAAGTTAACGTATCAGTCAAGAGTAGGAAGGCAAACATTTGGTTGAGATAACAATCCTGCATTGTGCTGACTCACGTTAGAAAGCAAATAAGAAAATGCAAATTCATGCTATCCAGTGAAGAAAACAAATAAAAAAAACTCGATAATCTTTGAATAGCCGTGAAAATGCAAAAAGATATGAATGATAATAAAGATATTTTTTTTTAAAAAAACCTTTCCTTGGGTTAATAGCTCCAAACACAGTTATTATTCTCCTTCATCAGTCTACATTTCTACATATGTGTATATATATATATATATATATAAAGAAGTAAATTAGAACATCAGCCTCGCCTAGCAACGGATGATGTTACCTAGTTTGGTAATGAAACGTCTGTAAGAAAACCATCAAGCTCAGAGAGCACTAAGAACCCCACAGTCCTCCTTCCTCCTCCTCTTCTTCCACTCTACACTGCCTTTTAGCCCTGATGCTGTTACCTAGTCGGGTAATGAAACGACTAAAGAAAACCACCCAGCTCAGAGAGCATCATGGATCCTGTGGTCATTCTTCTCCTCCATTCCATAAACCCCATAATAATTCATTTTTTATCTTAATATATTTAAACATGTTCGGGGATGCCTTTCTTCCATTTCATCTTCTTTTGTTTTATAGCAATCTTTCTTCTCTTTCTCTTTCTCTTCCTCTCCCTCCTTTCTTTTACCCTTTCTACCTTCTTTTTCTTTCCTCCTATCCTATTCCTTCTCTTCTTCCCCTTCCTTTCTCCCCCTTCTCCTTTCCTCCCCCCTATCTAACCTTCTCTCCTCCTCTTATTCCCCTTTCCTTTCTTCTTCTCCTCTTCCCTTTCTTCTGTTCCTCTCTCTCCTTCTCCCTTCCTTCAATCTCCCGACTCCTTCTACAGAGATGGAGGTTAAAATTCATAGGAAGCCAATGTGCTCATTGGGGATGGACAAGTAATGAGATTTATTTGTTCAACTTGTATGAGTAATGAGATGTGGCCAGCCTGCTTTTGATATATTATGATCTAATCTGTTTACCTGTAACATATTTTATTTTGCATTCTTGTCTTTGTTATTCTTACAAGAAAACTTAAGGCAGGGAACCTATCCTATACACCTTCCTGTTTTCCTTACAACCGCCCTGTGAGGTGGGCCGGGCTATGGCACTAGAGCTCCCGATCTCCTGGCGATTGACCTGAAGTCACACAAACACACACCCAGCTTTCACGCCTAAGGCAGGACTAGAACTCTCGATCGCCCTCTTTCTGGCCTGGTGCCTGAACAACTAGACCAAACTTTGAACGATCACTAAACGAGCTGTCGTAAGTCAAGGAGAGCTTTTCCCCAGCGGTTTACAAATCCATAAAAATTACATTTTAACATTTATCACCGGCTGACTCCAGGATGCTGCAACCGTCATAAATATGAAACATCCGAAATGTCCATGGGTCCCTTTTTCTAGTGTGGTTGTAACTTGGAATGGTCGCTAAGCAGATCGTTGCAAGTATAGGGCTCCCCTGTGATACATGTAAACATATGTAAATTTCTATAATCCTTTGTAAGGCTAGACTCTGGACTGTCTTGGGGAGTAGTCAGAAGAATGAAAGATAACCGAGGGAAGCAAAATAACCTTATGGAAGATGAATATTTGTTGTGAAAAACCAACCCAGAGTTACTTGGGTGACATCGGTAGGTGTGCAAATCAAGGAAACACACAAACACACATAACTGCAGAAGCCTACCAAGCCAGAGGGAGCTGGCAACGTGCCAGAACTGACCCAGACTTTAAACAGAAATCCCGAAAGTCTGCATTACAAACATTACACATGTACAGAGACAAATTATTAAATCATCTTGCTAAGCTCCCCCCACCCAAAGTCACTTGTAGGAAACAGATGGCTCTATAAATCATAAATGTAAATATATATATTTTTAAAAAACGAAAAACACCCGCGTAAGTGAAATTGACAGGCCCAAAATGCTCCTTAGCGATAAAGATATTCCTTGACTTACGACCACGACTGAGGAACTCTATTGCTCCTTAGCAATAGAGCTATTCCTTGACTTACGACCTTGACTTGACCACAATTGAGGAACTCTATTGTTCCTTAGTGATGAGCTATTCCTTGATTTACGACCACAATTGAGGAACTCGTGCACCTTAGCTATTCCTTGACTTTATGACCACAATCAAGGAAATCTTGCTCCTTAGCAATAGAGTATTCCTTGCCTTACGACCAGAATTGAGCGCCACATTTCTGGGGCTAAGGGAGACATGGGTTAAGTGAGTTTCATCCCATTCATTCTTTGCCATGACCGTTAAGGGAATCACTGCAGACGTTAGGTTAGTCACATGGTTGTTAAGTGAATCCGGCTTCCCCATTGATGTTGCTTGGTCACCAAAGGGGTCACGTGACCTCGGAGGGGAGACACAAGCTGCAACCGTCATAAACATGAATAACTTGCCCAGCATTCAAATTTTGATCATGTGATCGTGGGGAAGTGGCAGTGGTCGTAAGTATGAAAAAGAGTCGTAAGTCACATTTACAGTGTTGTTGTAACTTTGAACGGACACTAAATGAACTGTTATAAGACGAGGATTTGTTGTAAACCACAAGAGTCTTCCACCGAAGGCTGCCCTCTATGACAGGTGTCATAGACAGGCGCGACAGAAATAAACACAGGAAAGAAGAAGAAAGAAGAAGGGAAAAAAAGAGGAAGAAGACAGAATATAGAAAAATACCCAACTAAGGAACAGGTACAGCGGAAATAAACACAGGAAGAGGAGAAGAAGAAGAAGGAGAAGGAGAAGAAGGAGAAGGAGAAGGAGGAGAAGAAGAAGATAGAATATAGAAAAATACCCAACTAAGGAACAGGTGCAGCAGAAATAAACACAGGAAGAGGAGAAGGAGGAGGAGGAGGAGGAAGAGGAGGAGGAGGAGGAGGAGGAGGAGGAGGAGGAGGAGATAGAATATAGAAAAATACCCAACTAAGGAACAGGTGCAGCAGAAGAGAAGGAGAAGGAGAAGAAGAGGAGGAGGAGGAGGAGGAGGAGAAAAAGAAAAAGAAGAAGAGGAGGAGGAGAAGGAGAAGGAGAAGGAGAGGAAGATAGAATATAGAAAAATACAGAAGAATATTAGAATGTACAAAAATATGGCTATTCTGAGCCAACCAGAGTCGTTTGGATGAGTCCAGGGGTGACCGATCAAAACAAACCAAAGGAAACAGCAGTGCCACGTTCTACAGAAGCTTTCTACCGAGCCGAGTGACCAACATGCCTTGCCCATCCAAACTTTAAACCAAAATCTACAAAGTCTGCCTTGCAAATATGACACAGGTCCAGGCACAAATAAGAGAGCACCACCCCAGAGTCACTTGGATAAAATGGGTAGCTAGATGCATCAACCTTTACAAAAATAAAATCAAAATCAAATCAAAACCCTGCACAGAAAGGCCACAGGTGAACTTGACAGCCTGAAATGCTCCTTAGCAATGAGCGTATGAGCCAACCGCCTAAATAGATGCAACACCCATAATATTAATAATATTAGCCAAAATAATAACACGACACAACACAAATAATATTAACACAATACAGAAAGAAGAAAAATAACGACGGCGAGACTCTAGTCGTGGTTCTGAAGCTCTTCTTCACCACAGACCCCTTTAAATACCTTTTGCGGCCATGGATCACCGAGACTTGACTCAAGATTTAAATTACAACATTTCAAGCCCTTGAGGGACCCTGTGTGATGACCTCACAGGCGCCCCCAGGGGTCTGCAGGCCACAGGTGGAGAACCCCTGGAATATAGAATAGCTATAATAGGAATCATGCCTGTTGTCAGGCCCACCCAGAGGTTCTTGGATGAGATGGGTGGCCAACCCAACCCAACCCAACCCAACCCAACCCAACCCTGGGGAGTAAAATCCAGCAGGTTCTGACAGATTCTAGCGAACTGGTAGCGGAAATTTTGAGCAGTTCCGAGAACCGGCAAATACCACCTTTGGCTGGCCCCAGAGTGGGGTGGGAATGGAGATTTTGCAGTATCCTTCCCCTGCCATGCCCACCAAGCCACATCAAACCACGCCCACTGAACCGGTAGGGAAAAAAATTGGATTTCACCACTGAACCCAACCCAACCCAACCCAACCCAACCCAACCCAATACAATCCAACCCAACCCCCCCCTAGCACACCAGTGACCATCCCCCACCCCACACCTATCCCCCCCATCCAGAAGCCACTCTCCAATCACTCGGGAAGGGGGGGGGATCATGAAATCCACTAGGGGCGCCCTCCCCCAGGGATGCCGAAGAGAAGCCAGAGACCCACCCTAGGGATGTGGGGAGGGGCGTTGGGAAGGTCAGCTCAGCAGGGGAAGGGGATGCCAGGGGTGGGGGAGGGGGTTGCAAAAGAAGGCGGGTGGGGGGGGGAGGGAGCAGAGACAGACCTGCAAGGACACGTCTGCAAAGCTGCGCGCAAACAAGGAACGGGGTGGGGGGTTGGGGAAGAAAGAGGAACGGCGACAGTGGGGAGGGGGAGAGGAGGGGCGGGGCCAGGTCTTGGGGAGGATTGGACCCTCCCCCACCTGTCAGTCAAGCGCGAGGGAGGGGGAGGGCGGCGCGCCTGGCTGGCTCACCTGCCGAAGGGAAGGAGGGAGGGGCGACCGAGCCGGGAGAGCCCCCCTTGCCCTCCCCTACCTGCGCGGTCCCCTCCCGGGAAGGACGGAAAGGCCGCTTCCCCGCCGCCGCCGCCCCTCACGAGGCCGCCCGCGGGACGCCGGTGCTGCTCTCCGGGGTGGGCGAGAAGCGGCGGCGGCGGCTAGGCTTTCAAGCTACGGCGAGCGCTGACGGCGGCGGCGGGCGTTTGAGCGACAGCGCCTCCTCCCCAGTCCCCGCGCGGGCTCGGGCGCCGGCGGCCAATGGCGAGGCGCGGGGGGCGGGCGGAGGCAAATGAAGCCCCGAATGCGCAAGAGAGAAAAAAAAAAAACCTTGGGAAACTGCGGCGGGGGGAGGTGGAGCGGTTGGAATGGAACAGCCTAGCGGCGGCGGCGGCAACAGCAGCCGTTGGCGCGGAGGGAGGGGGCGCGGAGGGAGGAAGGCTCGGCCAGGGGTTAGCAGAGCAGCAGCAGCAGCAGCAGCGCGCCCCACTTGGCCATCGCGGGTGGGTTGCGTGCACGGACCAACCGTGCCAGTCTTTGCACCGGCGAGGCTTTTGCAACGGCTGGGTCAGCTTTGGGTTGGGTTGGGTTGGGTTGAGTTGGGTTGGGTTGGGTTAAGGGGCGAGGTGGTTGGATGGAGGGGGGCTGCGTTGATTGCGCAGCTGCTCGGGGGGGGGGCTTGCGCGCACAGGCACACGCGCAAGCACACACACACCCCGCATTGCAAGGTGGGGATGGATTCCCGGGGGTCTCCGGGGAAGCCAGCAGCCCTGGGAGCGATTATTAGATGATCCTCTTGAGAAGCTGGGAGGTGGGAACATCATCGGTGGGTCGATGGAGGCAAAGATCTGGGTTCCCGGAGAAGGCCCTGTTGGAAGGAAGGAGAGAGACAAGGAAGGAAGGAGAGATGGAGGGCAAGGAAAGAAGGAGAGACAAAGAGAAAGGAAGGGAGGAGAGATGAAGAGAAAGGAAGGAGATATACAAGGCAGGGAGGGGGGAAAGGAAGAGAGGAGAATGGAGAGGAAGGGAGGAGATACAAGGGAGGGAGGAAGGAGAGATACAAGGAAGGAAGGGGAGATGGGCAAGGAAAGAAGAGATGAAGAGAAAGGAAGGGAAGAGAGATACATGGCAGGGAAGAGAGATGGAGAGGAAGGAAGGAGAGATACAAGAGAGGGAGGGAGGAAAGGAAGGAAGGAGAGATGGAGGGCAAGGAAAGAAGGAGAGATGAAGAGGAAGGAAGGAAGAGATACAAGGGAGGGAGGAAAGAAAGTAAGGAGAGATGGAGAGGAAAGAAAGAAGAAAGGAGAGATACAAGGGAGGGAGGGAGGAGCCAACCCACAACAGGCTCAGTGGATTCGGTTATGGTGGTGATGGGGACACCACTGGAAGACCACGTTGGGAACAGATCCTTCTGGAGAAGATCTACTAGCTAAATGGTTGCTGGAAGACCTGCAGATGACAGGCAGAGGGTCCCGGAAAGTGTCAGAAAACAGATTCTGAAAATCCGATCAGAGCCAATCAGAGAAGAGAAGACACCTCAACGTTGGTGCTGAAGGTGACTCTTAGGGATCCCTCGGACAGCAAAAAATAACCAAGAAGCCCGAGACTTCTAAGAAGTCTTAGAACCTCACCAAAAATATCCCTCCAAGCTTTGCTTGTCAGACGGTCGCAAAAGGGGACGTTGCATCATGAGAATGCTGCAACGGTCATTAAGTGTGAAAAAAATGCCCATAAATCACTTTTTTTTCAGGCCGGTGTAACTTTGAACCAACTGTGGTAACTTGAGGGTTACTTGTACCATTCTGGACCAATGGCTGTCCAGTCTTCTTGAAAACCTCCGGGGATGGAGCACCCCCCAAAAGGAAAAACTTACCTGTCCTACAACAAGCTAAGCACAGGTGCATGTATATATATTTTTTGACATTAGTCAGGAAATTAGAAGAATCCTACAAATGTCAAAATCTTGTACGTTGACTTAAAGTGACATGATTTGCTTGCAAATCAAGCAGATAAAAATTGCAGGCATCTCCTGGGAAAACGGCCAAGATTAGTTACGTGTTGACATCCTGTTCGACTACTTGTTCTGCATCGCATATATTTTCGGCACAGATGACAGACGAGTCTCGAGTTGGTTGGTTTCTCTGGGTATAAATAAACAGTATATCCTTCAATGTCGTAAAGCTGCTGCTCTTTGAAACAAAAGGAAGATAGAAAATGGTCCCTGGTAAAGCATGGAACGACCAAAACCATGGGGACTGAATATAAAAAGTCGGTGAGCAAACATAGCATTAAACCAAAATAAAACGCGGAGGAATATTTTGTCTAGAATTCATTGGGAATTCCATGTTTACTTCCTGCTCTGGGGCAGGTACACAGCGAAGGAAGCTGCAAACAGGAAATGTGATTAGCAAGAGCAAAGAGTGGTTTAAAGTACAAAATCCTGCATTTTCTGGTAATTCCCTTCCTATTCATGGAAGCCAAAGAGAGGGAGGGAGGGAGAGATAGAGAGAAAAGGATGAATAATAAATATCAGGAAACTTAGAATTCTCTGGCACTCAATTTTAAGTGTCCTCAATTCCGTCGTTTATTTATTTGTATTGTGCCTTTATTATTTTTTTACAAATAACTCGAGGCAGTGAAAATAACCCCCATACCTTCCTCCTCTTATTTCCCCCCAATAATAACCACCCTGCGAGGTGGTTTGATACACCCAGCTGGCTTTCATGGCGAAGGCAGAACTAGAACTCCCAGTCTCCCTTTTTTTCTAGCCTGGTACCTTAACCACCAGGCCAATTTCAAGTTTGCTCCGTTTTGTAATCTCCGTTTCCGCTTCGGTGAGAAGCTGCTTTCTACGCAACAGAGTTTAAGCTTCCATGTCAAGAATCTTCATCTCATTGGCTTTTTCAACCCTATTTTACATGGACCCTTCTAAGCTTTGTAATCGGCTGGAACATGCTCTTGATTTAAAACTCTAGGGGTGAAATCCAGCAGGTTCTGACAGGTTTTGGCGAACTGGTAGCGGAAATTTTGAGCAGTTTGGAGAACCAGCAAATACCACCTCTGGCTGGCTTCAGAGTGGGGAGGGAATGGAGATTTTGCAGTATTCTTCCCCCAGGAGTAGGGAGGGAATGGGGATTTTGCAGTATCCTTCCCCTGCCATGCCAACCAAGCCACATCACACCCACAGAACCGGTAGTAAAAAAAAAAAATTGAATCTCACCCAGTCCCACCTATCCTCCACCTGTGCATTTGGTGTAAAACCTTACATTTTCTTGCTACTGCATTCATTCAATTTTATTGGATTGGGCTCAGCGTTCGAGTCTTTCAAGATCTCTCAGGATGCTAAAACAAGAAGCACGGCGGCTCTTAATGGCGGATACCTAATAAAAATGGCCACGGGTAGCAATTTAAACCGAAGAGGAAAACGTGATTGTAATGTAATGGAATATTAGCTGGTTACAATTCTTATCTTCAA
Source organism: Masticophis lateralis (assembly GCA_030761175.1). Classification (NCBI taxonomy): domain Eukaryota; kingdom Metazoa; phylum Chordata; class Lepidosauria; order Squamata; family Colubridae; genus Masticophis; species Masticophis lateralis. The sequence continues at coordinate 9,637,394 of JAUDYJ010000015.1, forward strand.
CCTTTACCCATGTGATAAAGATGGAGAACTTTCAAGGAAATCAGACTTTTTCTTTCCAGGCCAAGGGAGGGGGGGAGAAAAATCGCATCGACTTTAATGAGTCAACTCTTTAAAGCAGCCACATGTTGGTTTTTTTTCCAGACTCCCGCAGAAGCCTGCAAAGAGGGACTGTTTTCATTATTAAGACAGCTTTTTCACCTTCCTGCTTATCTCAGTCCCAGTCATGGCTGTCGGTGAAGCATTTAGAGTCTCAAATGCTTTATATATACTCTTAGAACTAAACCCAACTGAACTTGTTAGAAAACAAACTCCTTATTAGTAACTGTCCCCATTTTAGCAACAACGCTACAGTTTTCTTGTTGTGCAGCAAGAACAGTGATATGAGATCAGTGACATTTATTTTAGGAACTCTTTTAACACCTAAAAATGGTTCCCCGAGGGTTTTGAAACACAAATATAATTGCACTGATTTTGAGAGGTCTAGCAGCATTGTTCTGGAAGGGCTCGGAGCAAGGGTGAAATCCAGCAGGTTCTGGAGAACCGTTAAAGAGGAAATTTTGAGTAGTTTGGACAACCAGTAAATACCACCTTTGGCTTGCCACAGAGTGGGGTGGGAAGGGGGATTTTGCAATATCCTTCCCCCAGGAGTGGGGTGGGAATGGGAGATTTTACAGTATCCTTCCCCCAGGAGTGGGGAGGGAATGGGGATTTTGCAATATCCTTCCCGTGGAGTGGGGAGGGAACGAGGATTTTGCAATATCCTTTCCCTGGAGTGGGTGGGAATGGAGATTTTGCAGTATCCTTCCCCTGGAGTGGGGAGGGAATGGGGATTTTGCATTATTCTTCCCCTGGAGTAGGGAGGAAATGGGGATTTTGCAGTATCCTTCCCCTGCCACGCCCAGCAAGCCACACCACGCCCCACAAGCCATGCCCACAGAACCGGTGTTTAAAAAATTTGGGTTTCACCACTGGCTCAGAGTAAGTCTACCCATCGGAGCATCTCGTCGGTGAATGGGATATAGTATGTAGTATATACCTGGGTTTAAAATGGGAGACCAACAGCATAGTATAAAGCAGGGGGTGTCCAACGTCCTTTTAAGACTTGTGTTTTGTTTAAGTCCCTGTCTGTTTAGATCCCAGAATGGTGAGAGTTGGAAGTCCACAAGTTTTAATGTTGTCAAGGTTGGAAATCCTTGGCATCAAAGGTGAAGTAATGGATCTTCTGTGCGTTGCTGTGGTGTTTCCTCAAAAAATAGGCACCGGATGCCAGCTCACTAGCTGTGATGACAAATTCCTATGGAGAGCAAGCGATCCCTAGAGCCCACAAAGTGGGAATAGGCTACTCTTCTTCAAGATATTGAAATAAAGCTATTTAAGTTGAACAACTGATGATTACCGTTGAATGTTTACTTTCTATGCAAGCTGTATGGTTCTTTAGCCGTTCTCCCTCTTTCAGGATGGATGGATGGATGGATGGATCCCAGTTTAGGTTTTGGTCTAGGAACAAGAGACACTCAGTAGATAAATTGCACCGAGGACCGATTGGTGAGCACCCTTTCATCCATGTAATGGCTTTCTTGACTATCCTCCAGTTGGTCCTTAAGTTGTACCCAAGATTCAGGATAATTGATGTGAAATAAAGAACCAGGTAAAGGCCCCATTACAATCATATACAGACGGGTGAAATGCTACCGGTTCGCACCAATTCGGGCGAATCAATAGCGACGGCAGCATGTGGTTCAACGAACTGGTAGCAGCGGTGAAGCTCCGCCCACCCACTCGGACGTCGTTACTTCCTGGTTTTAACCAGGAAATAACCTGGTTTTGACCCTCTCCGCAGGCGCAGGCGGCTTTGCCCATGCACAGAGAATCCAAAATCACACATGATGCGCACACTTCCGAACCGGTAGGGAAGATAAGTATACAGATAATCATTGACGTACGAGCACAACTGAGCCCAAGATTTTTATTGCTAAGCAAAAACAATTGTCCCATTTTACGACCTTTCCTACCAAAGTTGTTAAGTGAGTCACTTCCTGTGCTAAATTGGTAAAATGGTTGTTAAGTGAATCGTGACTTTGCTGGTCAGAAAGGTATCACGTGACCCCGGACACTTGCAACCGTCATAAACATGAGTCGGCATCTGGGATTTTGATCCTCTGACCACGGGGACATTGCCCCGGTTGTAATTGCGAGGAACGATCCTAAGTTATTATTTTTTTTAGTGCTGTTGTCGCTTTGAACGGGGTTACTAAACAAGCTGTTGGAAGTTGAGGACTACCTGCAGTTCGCTTGAGCAACGATTGGAAGAGGTGGGTCTTCTCGGGGACACGTCTGTGGTTTATAAAACCTTACATTGGCATTTACAGCTGATGTCACCTTGGACACCTGTGGACACCTGTCATCTCTGGAAGCAGCCAGAAGGCACGCTTAATGCCTTCCATCAATCATAGCTAGTGAATCGGTAATGGCCATCCTTTCCCCCCACATAAAATGAGTGCTTGGGTATTTTGAGAAAGAAATATGAGCGTGTTAGCTGTGTGATTCACGTCCATGACATCCTGGGGTGAAAAATAGAAAAATAGAGGCAGAAAGAGAGAGTGGGGGGGGAGGAGAGGGACAGGGATAGGAACGGAAAAGGAGAAGGAAAGAGGGGGGAAAGGAGAGAAAAAGGGAGAGGGAGGGAGAGGAATAAGGAGAGAGGGAGAGGGGGGAGAGGGAAAGGGAGGAATAGGGAGAGAGGAGAGGAAGAGAGAGAGGGAAGGGGAAAAGGAGAAGGAAAGGGAGGGAGAGAGGAAGTGGGAGAGGGAGAGAGGAAGAGGGGGAGAGAGAGGGAAGGGGAAAGGGAGAAGGAAAGGAAGAGAGGGAGAGAGGAAGAGTGAAGAGGGAGAAGGAAAGGGAGGTGGAAGAGCAAGAGGAAGAGAGAGAGGGAAAGGGAGAGAGGAAGAGAGGAGACGGAGAGGAAGAGAGCAGAGGGAGAGAGAAGGAGAGGGAGGGAAGAAATATCTCCAGAATATTCCTCTGTTATTGTAAAGGGGGTAGGGAAGGGAAATTAAATGAAATTGCACAGGGCATCTTTGTTCATTAACAATTGCAGACAAAGAACCGTCGTGCCCGAACAATGCATCTTTTTCAGCAGCTTAGAAAATGCTTTTTTCCCCTCTTTCTTTCTTTCTTTCCTTTTATTTCTTTATTTTTTTTGCAGATGACTGCCACAAAAACCATTCGCAACCCACACCCTATGAGGTTGTTGCCATGTGAAATTCCCTGCAATTAGGTTGAAGGGGGAGCAATATGTGGTATATAGTAGATTTCTCTACTCCCTCTAGTGGTCCATGAGCAAAAATAAAAATAAAAATGAATGAATAAAATAAATTTACCGTCCACCAATTCTTCTTTTTGGGGAAAGTTATTTTGCTTGGTGGTCAGGCTCAAATATCAGACATATTCAGGGGCAATTAAAATGTAAAGGAAAATAATAATAATAATTCGAGGCTTTTTGTGATGAACGAATGAGCTTGCGACTAATTTATTTGGAAATAAAATTCTGTTTCGTTCCCCAAAACAAGTGCCTGTCGGTCACCTTTCTTATAATGTACATATAGGTAGTCCTTGACCGACAATCATTCACTTAGTGACCTTTTCAAAGTTACAACAGCAGTGAAAAATTTTCACACTTAACAACGCTTGGCAACTGACACGTATTTATGACGTCCGGGGGTCACGTCATCCCCTTTTGAGACCTTTTATCAAGCAAACTCAACGGGGATGTCAGATTCACTTAACCACCATGTTAACTAACTGATCAACTGCAGTGATTCACAATTACGGCAAGAGAAGTCGTAAAGTGGGGCAAAACTCGTTTAACCAATGTCTCGCTTAACAACCGAAAGTGTGAGCTCAATGGCGGTTGTAAGTCGAGAGGGGGGTACCTGCCTTTAAGTAATATATTACACATATAATTAATTCAGGGGTTAGATTTGCTTGCTGATAAATACTGAATTAATTTTGGACGGAGAATACAATCTGTGTTGGAGTTGCATTCTTTCACCTGCCACAGGTAGAGACATATTTCAAAGCTAAGGTTTGAAATTTTGTTTTTATTTCGCACCTTGCTTCCCGGTGGAACAAAATTAATTTTTAGGAAAAGCTCGCAACACGTTTCTAGCAAGTCGACTCTGTGTAAGCACCAAGCAGGGATGTTTGCTTACAGGTTGAAGTCTACCTGTCTCAGTATCCCTGGGTGAAGTTCACATCCGTTTTTGAACAAGCCCTTCCACCTTTTCCTGCAGGGGTGAAAGAACTTCTTGTGCAACGGAGTGTTTGCAAGGTGGGCACGAGGTCTGAAATGAGGCAACCGGAGAAAACATCCTGCATCCGATGCTACATGAGGGGGAGAGAGAAAGAAAGAAAGAGGGGGGGAAGGGAGAAAAAGAAAGAGAGAGAGAGAGAGAGAAAGAAAAAGAAAGAAAGAAAGAAAGAAAGAAAAGAAAGAAAGAAAGAAAGAAAGAAAGAGAGTGGGAGAGAAAGGAAGGAAGGAAGGAAGGGCAAGAGAGAAAGCAAGAAAGAGGGAGGGAGGGAGGGCGGGAGGGAGGGAGAGAAAGGGAGAAAGAGAGAGGGAGGGAGGGAGAGAAAAAAAGAGGGAGAGGGAGAGAGAAAGAAAGAGGGCGGGAGGGAGAGAGAAAGTAAGAAAGAAAGAAAGAAAGAAAAAGAGTGGGAGAGAAAGGAAGGAAGGAAAGAAGGAAGGGCAAGAGAGAAAGTAAGAAAGAAAGAGGGAGGGAGGGAGGGAGGGAGGGAGAGAAAAAAAGGGAGGGAGAGGGAGAGAGAAAGAGGGCGGGAGGGAGGGAGAGAGAAAGAAAAAGAGGGAGAAAGAAACAGAGAAAGGAGGGAGGGAGAGACAGAAAGAGGGAGGGCAGGAGAAAGAAAAAGAGAGGGAGGGAGAGAGAGAAAGAGAGAGAGAAAGAAAGAAGGAGGGAGGGAGGGGAAAAGAGGGGAGGGGAGAAGAAGGGAAGGAGGAGGAGGAAAACAAAAGACTTCTCAATTGTCAAAATGCTCACAATATCTGGAACAATTATTTTTTTCCTGAAAAAAGTATTCTAATCCTTTTTAGAGGATTTTAGTACCTCTTTTCCAGACTGGAATCCCGTTGGGAGATAAAAGTTGTGGTTTGAACACCTCAGGACGGGAAAAGCGAAGGCAGTGGCTTAAAGTCAAATTTGCACCCGGCAGACTCAACCTCCAGTGTCCTCCCTCTTACGGGAACCCCAGAGAAATTAACTAAACCACAACCTTAAAAAAAAAAAGGGAAGGGCAAGCTAGAACACGATTCGGCATGTAAGTCATCTCTCAGCCCGGTAGGTTCGTTTTAATCGACGACGCATCAACGCACTGCCTGAATGTCTCTCCAGGTTGTTGGAGGAGAAGAAAAAATAGGAATAGATTAGGCTGTCCCTTGTCATCACCTGAGCAAAGGAAAAAGAAAACAGCATTTTCTCCGGGCGAAAGAAAAAAAAATAAAAGTTGTGCTTTGTGAGACGTCTCCGCCCTCTTTTAGGCAGATGAATATCATATACTTATAATGGAAATAAGCCGTCAATTTTGTAAGGTTTGGGGAATTAAAAAAAAAAAAGTATCTAAGTTATAGGTTATATTTTAAAATCAATTCAGCGTTCTACCGTGTTTTCCCGAAAATAAGACTCTGTTTTGTATTTTTTTGAACCCCGAAATATGCGCTCGGCCTTATTTTCAGGGAGATCTTATTATTTTGGGGGCGCGTGGAGCAAGACGGGGCTCCTCTTGCCGTCTTACCTGATTTCCAGCTCTGCGTTTAATTATTTTCGGGGAGGGCTTATTTTGGGGAGGCGGCTTATTTTAGCGCATGTGCTCAAAAGCCCAATTGGGCTTATGTCTTATTTTCGGGGAAACAGGGTATATAGCAGTGATGGCTAATCTTTTTGCCGTCGCGTGCCAAAAGTGGGGGGAGTGCAGGGGGGTTGTGCGCGCGCATGCCCACACCCATAATTCAATGCCCCCCTGCACCCCATTTTAGGCCTAGCAGGCCTCCTTGAAGACTCTGGAGGCCAGAAACAGCCCATTTTCCAGACTTCCAGTAAGACTGTTTTTCGTCCTCCCCAGGCTCCAGAGGCTTTCCTGGAGCCTGGGGAGGGTGAAAACGGACTCTCACACCCCTCAGGAAGCCCTCTGGAGGCCAAAAACACCCTCCTAGAACCTCCACGTGAGCCCTGTACTTACCTGGCATCCAAAACGGGCCACGTGGAGACTCCTGGGAGGGGAGAGGCGGCATGGGTAGGGCCAGCCAAAAATCAGCTGGTTGGTGCATGGGCATGCACTCTGGAGCTGAGCTAGGGCAATAGCTTGCATACCCACAGATATGGCTCCGCATGCCACCTGTGGCATATGTGCCATAGATTCGCCATCACGGGTATATATTAATATCTGGCCCATTTATCCAATTAAGTGCAGCATTTGTTAGTTGGAGAAAAATCTGCTTTTCCTCCGGGATAAGTTCTCAACTGGCAGCTAAATCAAACTAAATTGAACGAGCACTCCACGATTCATCTTAGGCATTGCCTTTAAACTGGTTTACGAACAAGCCAAGGTTGATTAAGTGAACCACAGTTTAAGCCAACCCTTCTCCCGGTGTTCCTCTGATCAGTTCAGCTGCAAATCCGTGGTGTTGTTTCCTCCCCCCCCCCCCCCCCAAAGCTGAGCCTTTGAGGTTGGGGAAGTTTGCTTTGCCCTCGGCCTCAAGTTCATCTTTTTGAACAAGCCGGGATAAAGAATGAGTGAAATACACACAAAACGGGTTTGTTCAACTCTTGGCTGGAAGAGAGCTAGGCCGCCGTGATGGACTTTTGAAAATCCCCACCCTTAAAAAGGGCTTGCTTGTAAGGCCTTTTATTTAGTGACTTAAGACCTTTTTTTACCTTTTGCAAATCGAGAAAAGGCCGGCAGGGTTTTTTAGCTAGTGCTGAATGACCTCAGAAATATGAGTGAGTGGCGGGTGGGGTTAAACGGATCATGTTCCGAAGACACCGGAGGAGGCACCCTTAAAATGCCAAGCCCATGCTTGAGATAATTCTGAATTGAATTTAGCTTGGTCCATATGAGCTGTTTTTCTACAGGTCATGAGCACTGAATGATCTGAATGCAGAATTGCCAAATTACAATACAGCTGACCCCAAGTGACCATCGTCTCTCTCTCTCTCTCTCTCTCTCTCTCTCTCTCTCTCTCTCTCTCTCTCTTTCCCTCCCTCCCTTTCTCTCTCTTCCAACTTGGGAATGGTCCCCAAGAGGTTTCAAGAGGCAACTGGACTTCATTTTTCTCTGAAGACGTTTCGCTTCTCATCCGGGAAGCTTATTCAGCTCTGACTGGATGGTTGGGAATGGAAGGATTTATATTCCTTGCAGGCAGCTGGTCATTTGTGTTCTTTGAGAGCATCGTTGAGGCCACTTGGGAGATTTGTCTGTGTCCTTACTTTTAGATAAACCTCCAAAGTCAGGGGTGAAATGCTACCGGTTCGGGCTGGTGTGCCTGAACCGGTAGTAAAAAATGCTATAGGTTTGCCGAACTGGTAGTAAAAAAATGTAAAAAAAACCACATTCCGACGACCAGCTGAGCGACATGCGATCATAGGAACTTTTTTTTTTCTGGCTTTTAAAGCATTTAATTTAAAGTTTTTCCCACAATCGCGTGTTGCTCAGCTGATCGTCGGAACTTTTTTTTAAAAAAAAACTTTTTAAGCATTTTTTAACTACCGGTTTGGGTGGATAGGTAGTAAAAAAAATTCTTTAAAAAAGTTTTTTTAAAAAAGACTCGGATGATCGTGTGGCACAGCTGTGATCGTCTGAGCCTTTTTTTTCTTTTTTAAAGCATTTTTTAACCACCTATTTGCCCAAACCGCTAGCAAATAAATGCTTAAAAAAGGTAAAAAATAGGTTCCCAAGATCACAGCTGTGCCGCACGATCATCAGAACTTTTAGAAAAAGTTTTTAAAAGCATTTTTTTTACTACCTATTCGCCCGAACTAGCATATGCGGCCAGCGAACCAATAACAAACCGATTCAAATTTCACCACTGCTCCAAGTGACCTCAATGACTCTCTGAAAGGATGCAAAGGACCAACTGTCTGCAAGGAATATAAATCCTTCCATTCCCCACCATCCAGTCAGAGCTGAAGAAGCTTCTCGGATGAGAAGCGAAACGTCTTCAGAGTAAAACCAGAAAGCCCAGTTGCCTCTTGAAAAAAAATCACCTTTGGGGACAGCCATAGCCAGGATGATGGAATATCTCCATCGACCATTTGGGAACGGATGCCTCAAACTGAACTCTTAAGGCCCATGAACATAGGTTCACCACACACCCAAGTTGTATTTATAAACCACATACGAACCCCAAACATCGCAGTTTAGATAGAGATAGAGGGGACACTATAATATGAGCTCGGGGTGATTTTAACCAAGCAGGGTATGGTGACAGATGCCCAGCGACATGGCATCTCTTGAAAAATAAATCCAAACTCGGAGGCAGCATGTGTGCTTCAAAAGCATTTTAATTTATAAACGGCAATTCCCATCGACTTTTATTTATACCATAAAAAGGCAATTTACAAGCAAGGAAACGAACGAACAAACAAAAAAAATCCATTGGAACAAAATAAAGCAGCACTGAAATATTCATGTCACAAAATGGAAAAAAAAAAGAGAACCAACCAACCCCCCAAAAAATAACCAAAAAACAAAAACAAAAAAAACCATCTGAGTATAAGAGTAAAATATCATTTGAATAAATATTCTAAAATATCTCATGCTATAAAATAATCCTTAATGGCAAGTTTAGTTGCTTTAAGAGCATCCGTTTCATTTACTTCACGTCGTCGATGAAGTGTGTGGAGTTTGTGAGGTTACCGGTTTAATATTGCAAAATATTGACACTGAGGTAAGTCATTCAAAGCGTTCAAATATGGATGAGGACACATCAAAAGCGAGCGGCTCTTGACAGGAAGTTACTTAAAAATGCCATTGCCAATGCACTGACATCATGCAAACCTGTTGCGAGTTACTTGTCTGAGCCAAAGAGTAGTAAACAAGTGATATATATATATATATTTTTGCAAAGTTCAAAAGAGATCTTGACTTTCCACGTGGAGACCTGGTTAAAAGGCATGTTCTAGAACAGAGAAAGTCAGACGGTGCGACTTAGTCATAGCCAATGGGGCGAGCTGCAAAGTAATCTGATAACTCCCTTCGTCTGGCCTTCAAAAAGATTTAGAGCGCACAAACGGCAGGAGAGAAAGAAGGTTGGAAAATATAGAGCCACATTTCTAGATCACGGGTGTCAAACTCGAGGCCCGGGGGTCAGATCTGGCCCGCGGTGTGCTTAGATCTGGCCTACGGGGGCCGCCCTGGAAACAGCGAAGAACCGGCCTGCAGTGCCTCTGCCAACGGAACAGAGCTCGTGAGGGCCGTGCGCGGTTGGCGGAGGGCTGCAGGAGGCCGTCGCGGCCGGAAACTGAATTTGGGAGCCCGTTTTCACTGCCGAGTGCTCGGGCCACCATAGGCGCCCCTGACACGAGTGACGACAAACAGGCACATGCCCCCCTGGCCACACGCCCTCCAAAATCAAACACAACTCTGATGCGGCCTTCAATGAACTAGAGCAGTGTTGGCTAATCTTTTCGGCAGCAAATGCTGAAACGGGAGTCGGCACATGGGTGCATGTGCCCACATGTGCCACAAACCGAAAGAGCAGCTGCTCGGAGCACATGCGCGCGCTAGGCAGTTGCTCTTCCAGTTTCCGGCACACGCATGCGCATTGGCCAGCTGGTCTTCGCGCATTCATGCGTTCCAGAAACCGGAAGGCTAGGTGGTCGGTGTGCATACATGTGCCGGAAACCAGAACAACAGCCTCCTGGTGCATGCATGCGCATGGCTGGTTTCTGGCACTCCCGTGCACGTGAAGACCAGCTGGCTGGCACGCAAAACCAGGAGGAGCAACGGGTGACAGCTCGTGTGCCTGGAGAGATGGCTCTGCGTGCCACTTCTGGCACACATGCCATAGATTCGCTGTCACGGAAATAGAGTTTGACACCCCCGTTCTAGATCATGGGGCGTCCAACCTTGGCAAATTGCCGCCCAGGGAATTCTGGGAGTTGGAAGTTTTTAACGTTGCCAAGATTGGTCACCTCTGTCTTAGATTGGTAACGGCTGAGTCTGAAGAACTGGCAGATGCTCATCGCATTTTAAGGGGGAAAGCTGAAGTCTGATGATCTGTTCCAGAACGTGCCCTCAGGTGTGAGCGAAGAGGGCATCTCCCTGCCCTGAGAAAGGACAGGACAGGAAAGATGCAGAAAACAATTGTAAATTCGTTGGGTTTGGCACAGCTGACAATCTGAGAAAAGGAGAGTTGTAAAAATGTTCAAACTACTTCCCAGCTTCTTCCAGAACCGTTTCGAAATTCTAACAATATACCCAACAAGGCTACCGTATCTTCAAAACAACCAGATAGTTAAGAGGTAATCCTTGACTTACAACCATTCGTTTGGTGACCGTTTGGAAGTTACAATGGTACCGAAAAAGAGGTGACTGGTCCTCCCACTTACGACCGTCGTAACACCTCCAGGGGTGGGATTAAAATTCAGGCCACTACGCAACCAGTATGAATTTGTATGACGGCTGCACCGTCTCGGGGTTGGGGTTGTGTCACGTGATCGCCAGTGGCGACCTTCTCAGCTGGCTTCTGACCAGCCGAGCCAATGGGGAAAGCTGGATCTGCTTAATGACTGTGCGTTTCACTTTTAACAACCGGGGAAAGAAAATTGGGAGCAGCTCACTGAACCCCCGTTTCCCCTCAGCGACAGAAATTCTGCCTCCAATTGTGGTCCGTAAGTCAAGGACTACCTCTAATGGCGTATCTCCTCCATGTCTTGTGTAAACTTGCATAAGTCCATTTTCGTACGGAGACATTTGAATATCTGCCGAGCGATTTCATGAAATGATGATTGTTGAACATTCTGAATGACTTGACTGAACCCTGGGGTTCAGTTGCTGAGCCTTATTCCGGCTCTTTACAGTTCATGAACTAATATAGATTCATATATATATCTATATATATCTATATATATATATTTATTTATATTTATATAAAGGATTTACACGATTCCCAAATACTTTAAAATATATAAAAAATTTAATAAATAACCCTGACCAGTCTTAAGAGCACCATTCCAGGGTAGAATTCCCCTTAGAAAATAGATTAGGTGTTGCATATTTGAGTCCCTTTTGCAGTGGCTTCAATGTGAAACCCCTTCCGATAAACGACAAAAACAAGAAGTCACAGTAAACTTAACGTATATTTCAAATAAGAGATATCCGCCGAAAGATAAAGCTCAAACACACCCTCGTTTCCCACCCACCCCCCAGCCCTTGATCTAAAAGGAAAAAAAAAAAAATTCCTGTGGCCTTCCTACCCGGTAGAGCTCAGAACGACTGCTTCAGATAACACAATTCTATTTAAGAGCACTCCTTGATGTGTCCCATTTATCCTGCGAGTTTGTTAGAGACTTGAGAAAAAAAAAAGAAAAATTAAAATCAGTTCAGGCTGAACAAGCGTGCATACCAAGAGAAGGCTGAGATGAAATCTTCACCCTCTGCCCTTGATAACCTTCAGCCTGCTCCAACTTTACGTTGGACTTCAATTTCCCTGCTTCCCAGCCAACCGAGTACAAGCTTGGTGGGAACGATGGGAATTTTTACACCCAACGAATCTGAGCACTTGGGTAAGTACCTGGTATGACTGCTTGGTTCTTTCTGAGTCCCACTTCGGAATGGACCAGGGGAGCAGAGGTCCAGGATGAACCGCGGTTTAAGAGATGAGGTGTGGTCAACCTGATCTCACTTTTGGCCAGGATTTCCAAGTTAATTTCTACTGTGAAACATGCGTGCGATATATATGAAAAGTTGAAGACTATTGCAATTCCCTAAATCTCCTTTTCTTGCGGCAAGTTTTCTAAAACTATCCTTCCTGTCACTAAAAAGCATTCATTCTTGAATACAGAACCAATTGTGAGGTGTTCTGTTGCTTTAAAAAAAAAAAACACTTATTTACAAAGCTTTCCCCACCCCCAACACACCTTAGTTTATTTACAAGCTCAATAGAAATTATATGGAAGAGTTAAACTGGTTAGGAAAAAAAAATTCAGTTGCTATTTAAAACCACAAACATTAGCAAAAGTATAAAAATTCGTTTTCACAGTATGTAAATAGGTTAAAACATATAAACGAAGGACATTGTCACTATTTTATTTTTCACATTGTCTACGTAGCTAAAAAAGGTAGATTAAGAGACTCAAATTATGAACCAATTCTCTTATGATTTCACATATCGAAACCCAAAGTTCCATATAGCTGTCTCACTGACTTCCTTAATTCCTGCGTTATTATCAATGAAATGAACTTGCAATTCTGGATTAATTTAAACATTGTCAAGTCGGCAGAATAACAACTGGCTCACTGCATGCTTTGCACCTAGGTGAGGATAAAGTCCAAGCTTCAAAAGAGTAAGAAGGTGTACGACACCCCCCCCCCATTGTAATGGAAACACAGTGCAAAAAGGCACGATTGAGTGAGTGTCATTTGCTCACCTTGCAGTATTCTAGGGGAAACAGTAGAGCAAAATTTGAGGAAGACGCACGAGGGCTGCTCCACACAAAGCATTTTGTGCAAAGGCCGGTCACAGGTATCTGAAAAGCTCAACACAACTGCTTATTTTGCTGCTGAGGCTCTGCGCAGAATGGTTCACCCTCTTCTAGCACTGATGACGTTAGTTAGTTGGGTCGTGAAATGTCTGCAAGGAGACACTTAAGCTCAGAGAGCACCCAAGTCCCCAACCCTGAGCTACAAATATTCTCTTCTATCAGTAGAATCGTTCGTCTTAAACTTTTCAGCAGCTGGAAATTCTAGGACTCAAAATCCTTAACAAGGGGTAGAGTGGCCGGCTAAAATGGCAGCCACCATAGTTACCTGCTTATTAGAGAGTCAACCTGAATGCGGGAAGATTGGTGCAGCTTCTGAAAGACTCTTTAAAGGCAGCGTTTCTCAACGGTGACCATTTCAAGGTGCCTGGACTTCAACTCCCAGAATTCATGCTGGCTGGGGAATTCTGGAGGTTGGAGTCCAGGCATCTTAAAGTGGCCAAGGTTGAGAAACACTGGCGTAAGGAATTGGGGAAAGGGGGATATGGACCATGTTATGACAGGAGTGAGGAATTAAATTAGTCGATATTATCAAATTTTCCAGATATTTTTCTTCCCTGCGGTCATTTGGTCTTTGCTGGATGTTTGCCTTCCGATACATAAAGCGGCAGAACTTGAGCAGAAATTCACTGTATACATCCTGCCCTGCCATGCTTTTAAATCTTACTGAAACTGTTGAAAAATATGTTGATTTAACTTTATACAGGTCTTGGCTTCCTACAGTTGCCATCTCCGATGAAGCTCTCTGATTTATACAGTACTATATTATGGCTTGATCATTTTTTTAACCGTAGCAGGCAGTTGAAAGAGGAAGAAAATCCTATCAACACAAGCAAGCATACGAAGGAAGGACTGAAAAAAACCTTTTAAAAGAAGGCTGTCATTGGATGGATGAACGTTTAGGTGGGTTAACACTATTGCCCACCCACCCACCCCCCCAGTTATGAAATCTGCATAATTTAAAAAAACCAGGTAGCCTTTTGGATATATCACTCTTTGGTAAACTCAAACCAGCTCAAGTTTACAGCTTAAAAATAAATAAACACAACAGTATTCGATACCTCCGAAGGAAGGGCCGAGAGAGGGCTAAGACCGCAGAACAGAAAATTAACCGTACTCTTTTTTTTTCGCCCCCTCCCCCTTTAATCCCGACTACTATGGAGTAAAGCCAACCGATTTAAAAGGCACCGCAGCAGAGGTTTGCCGTAAAAAGGTCGGGATTAATTTACACAGCCGGACTTTTGTTAAGAAAACCTCGGCCAAGCCATTAAAAAACCGGTTTCGTTCCTTGGTCGAAAAGGTGGGTCTTAAGAAGCGTTAAGAGGATGCCTGAATGGACACGGATGCCCTCGTGAAAGCCTGGGATCCAAAAGTGCCGTATGGAAGGGTGAAAATTGTGTTTTTTTTTTTTTTGTTTTCTTCTGATGCCCATTGTGGGCATTTTGCCAATTCCACCTTGCCAGAAATCTGTAATCCCTCTCCTCCCATCAAAGGTAAAGGTAGGGGGTTCCCTGTGCAGTCGTGTCCAAGTTTAAGGTGCGGTACTCTGGCGGAGGGAGCCAGCGCTGTCGAAGGACATTTTCCGTGGCCATGGGGCCAGCGTGGCTGCACGCCATAGGCGCACCGAACGCTGTGACCTTCCCACCGAAGTGGTACCTGTTTATCTACTCACATTGGCGTGCTTTCAAACCGCTAGGTGGGCAGGAGTGTCCCGCCGCCACCGGACACTACAGGTCGGCCTCAACTTACAACAGTTCGCTTACTGACCGTTTGAAGTGACAATGGCGCTGGGAAAAGTGACTTACGACTATTTCTCTCAGTTATGACAGTTACAGCATCCTTATGATCAAATTTCAGATGCTTTGGGCAGCTGGCTCATATTTATGTCGGTTGCAGTGTCACGTGACAACCCCCTCCCCCTTCCTTTCGTGACCTTCTGACAACAAAGTCAACGGGGAAGCCTCGTTAATAACCTAACAATTGCAGGGATTCACTGAATAACCGTGGTAAAGGGAGGTCGTCAAATGGGGCAAAATTCACTCAACAACTGAAACGTGGAGCTCAATTGTGGTCGTAAGTCTGTAATTTCTGCCTGTCCAAAGGAGATGAAGGGAAGGCGGAAGGAAGAGGAAGAGACACGCAATAAATATATGGAAGTTTGTTGGTGTGTGGGTGAGCTCTTTGGATTCTAACGTTGTTTCTAGAGTGACGGGAAAAAAGGCAATAAAAGGGCTGGTTTGAGACGGTGACAGAAGAAAGTATCTCTAAGAGAGGTTGAAGAGGAAGAGGCTGATTATATATATACTTGTTAGTTTTAACTCCACTCACGAGAAGACATGATGTACTGCAGATTTTTGTCACACTGCATTTGACACATTTCCCTCTGAAACACTGCAAAGATCTATTCGGCGGAATGGAGAATCCCGACGGCGGATTACGGACCCTCGTTTGAGAAAAGCCAGGCCTTTAAAAAAAAAAAAATCACAGTTGTGAGAAGCTTTAAGGAATCACCCCAGAATTAAAAGCGAAGGCTCAGATTGAAATGTAACAGCATGCACGACGATATAAAAAAAAAATCCTTAAAATCGGCGAAGTGGTCATGCATCCTCTAGGCTTGGCAGAGAGAGGTGGAGAGGCAGGACATCCGTCTGTCCCACCCCTGTTCAAGCAGCATATATTGGGAAGATGGGAGAAACCGTAGTTTCGTTTAACTAGGAATAGCATGGCCGTGCTGCCATGGATTACAGGCACATAGAAAGAGAAAACTGAAGTTCTGAGTCCCAAAGTTGTTTTTTCAAGAAGCAGCTGGACTTTCTGAAAAGCAAGGAAGTCCAATGGCCTCTTGAAAAAGCATCTTTGGGACAATCAGGACCTGGATGACTGAGAATGCTCCATAGACACTGGAGTCCCGAGCACCCTTCAAACCAAGCACCATCCATCTTTTGTTCTGCTCAACCTAGTTAACTCTACTGTCTACACCTCCGTATCAAAAATCGAAGCCGCCGCTAATAAACCCAGCAAAAAGAGAGCAATTCGGGACACTCAAGTTTCCCGTAAAAGCGAAGACACCGATCCAAAACGCCACTCATTCTACCGAACGTCAACGTTAACATGCTTTGAAACGATTGAACAAAATCCGTCATTTTCCCCGCTGTGTAGAATTCTTCTTCTTTTTTTTTTATACAGTCAAGTTTGCCAGCTTATGTTCTTTGAGGTCTGTTTCAGGAAAGCAAAATCTTAAGCGGAAAAAGGTTTTACTACCGGTTTAAAGTTTCACATTTTCTATGCTGTAGTTAAGGGGGAAGAAAAAGTTAGCACCACTTTTGAAAAGTTATCAAACATCTGAAAAGCAGAGAAAACAGGATATCTGTTATTGGCTCTCTGTGAAAAATACTGATTTAGCCACTGTTACGGAGAAGCTAAAAGAAGCCTCTCTAATACAATAGGATATATTGCTCATCGTTTCCCATATAATATCATTACAAAAAAAGTTTTTTAAAAAATCAACTGTTTCATTGGAAAACACTTAAGTATGAAGGTAAGTGTATCTGAAGAGGTCCATTACAAATACTGCGCTGAAATATTGTAGATTCAAATACAACATCCTTTTTTTTTAATCCACTGTTAAGCTGACCGTTTGAACTATTCAGAGCGATTAATGCAAAACATGATTTTAACCTGAACTGCCTTTTTACAGTACGAAATGAAGGTAGATTCTGAGGAGAGTAAAAAATAGTTAAAACCACAATCCTATATTCTGTGTTGGCTAATATAACAATACATTGTTTTTGTTGTTCCTATAAAAATGGGGGAGGTCAGCACCAAAGTTGTCCAGTTTGGATTCTGGACAAAAAAACACCCCAAATTAATACATTTATGGCATTTGGTTTTTATATGCTATGGAGCAGTGTTATAGTAAAAAAAAAAAAAGTTATACTTTGCTTGCTTCCGGACATCGTATTTGCACAAAGGGGAAAAAACCAACCAACCAATGTTTCTTGAATAGAATCCTGACTGGGGGGACTTACAAGTTTATCCTCAACAGGATTCTTTTTAAAATTTATTTAAGATATTCTTCATTAACCCCTCACCAACCAGAAGAGGAAAAAAAACCCCCGAACCTTTTATAAATGTGTATGTGTGTGTATACACACACATACACACACACAGACATATATGCATATATATATATATATATATGTATATATATGCATATATATATTATATAAAATTCAAAGCTATTGAAATAGTTATTCCACAAAGAAAAGAAAAAAAAATAACCCCTTCTTGAACTCACGTTGTTATATGACAAAATAAAACGAGCGCAGCTGAGCGGCATATGTATATCTTTCGAGCTATGCCACTTTGATCAAATTGAAATAAAAGCCCTAACTGAATACGAGACTCGCATCCAAGGACGTCTGCCTGCTCATGGGCTCCCCAGAACGCGACGCAAGGCGTCGGCTGGTGAACAAACCTGCACTGTCCCTGTTGTCATCACATCTTTAGCTGACAAGGCTCGCCCCGTCATCGGCGAGCACGTCATTTTCCTAGATGGTATATTGCGAGTAAAGCTCAGCCTGCTTTTTTTTTTTTTGCGCAAATGAAACAAGCAGGCTTTTGCTCTGGAGCCACGCCCGCAAGGACGACTAAAATTTAGGAGGGGGGGGGGAACAAAAAACAACCGCCATTATAACTCTGGTGAAACCGATCGAAGGAACAAAGAAGGAACGTGTGCTTTGCTCGAGTTGCGTGGAGAGAGGGAAACGGCCTCAGGTGTTTTTAATCGGGGGTGTGCACATCCATGGTATAATCCAGAGTCTCGGGCGCGGAAGCATCGTCGTCTCTCTGATCCATATAGACTTCTGTTCTTTCGGGCGATTCCACCCGGCTTCGGATTTCGGCCACGCCGGGATGATTCTTCCTCAAGTGCTGGTTCAAGGTCCCTTGGAAAGGGAAGCACTTCCCGCAGACTTCGCAGCGGAAAGGCTTGTCGTCGGTGTGGCCGCGGATGTGGTACTCCAGCTGATCCTTGCGGGTGTATTTCTTCCCGCAGTACTTGCAGACGAAAGGCGTGATGCCCATGTGCAACCTCATATGCCGATCGAGGCTGCCCTTCTGGTTGAAGGACTTCCCGCAGTAGATGCAGATCAGCCGTTCGCTGTAGGCGTACCAGTGGCCTCTGGAATTCCTTTCCCGCGGGCTGCTCTCGTAGCCCGGCTGATGGGCGGAAGGCTCGCCGTCGGTTCCTGACACCAGGCTGGAAATGTCGCTGTGCAAGTGGCTGGTAGAGACCCGCTTTTGACGCCCACGGCCTCGGTAGGAGCCGAGCATAGACCTCGAATTGCCGGAGCTCCTCAAGCTGCTGAAGGATTCGGAGACGTTAGCAGACTGCGAGGCTCCCTGGGAATATGAGAAAGCATTTTGCAAGACGGAGCCATAGGACCCGACGTTAACGGCCACCACTTGTTCTCCGTCCACCATTTCTGTGTGGTATCCATCGTCGCCAAGCGAAGAGCTATCCGAGCAGCTGGGCCGGTCGGATTTTTCCATTTTGACTTTCACCTCGGCAGCTTGGCTCTCTCTAATGATCAGCTCCGCTTGCTCGTGGTCTCCTTCAACTTGAATCTCGTATTCCGAAACGCTACCGCTGCTACCCCGGTCCGAGTGGCCTTCTTCTTGCAGGCGGCCGCGGAGAGTGTTGACCGGCGTCGTTTCCATTCGGAGATCGTTCCCTGAAGCCGGTGGGCGGCCCTGAGCGCAGTAGGGAGGAGGGGAAATCTCAACGGGGTTGGCAAAATAGCCGCTCTCCTTCAGGCCGTTGTGGTTCTCCAAGGGATCCTCGGCGCCGATCGTCACCGAATCGACTTCCCCGACGCTGATTTTTGAATGGATGCTTTCCAGGATCTGAGTGCACTTGTCGATGACGCACTGCATCTGGAGAAAGCTGGCTGCGGTGAGGAAGCTGACCACGTCCTTCAGCTGCAGAGACATCCTTCCAGTGTAGCAAAAAGAAAGCAACTGCTCGAAGACGCTGGGGTTTTTAATGACGGAGATTGACAAGCCACTCATGGTGTTCAATGCCGAATGGTCGCGGAAGTAGGGAGAGCTGGCGGCTAAGACAGCCTTGTGAGCTCTGAACGGCTGGCCCTGGATGTGCACGACGATGTCGCAAAGCTTGCCCTGCAGGCGGAGTTCGTTCAGCTGGCTCAGGACGCTGCTGCTGTACTCGGGAACGTCGAACTGGATGAAGCTGCTGCTGTCCATGTCTCCTGGCCCAAGGTGCAACCTGCAAAAAGGACACAAAAGCAGCGTTCACGAAATCAGAATTCAAAATGCACGGCTTGCTTTGTGGGGGGGAAAAGAAAGAAAAAGAAAATAACCCACCAGCCGTTTGGGGGCCAGGGATGCGATTTTTAACTTGGCACCGCATATGATCTGCAAGTTGATGAGAATAAAAATACAAGAGGTGGCAAGTTTTACCCGGGATTCAAAAGAACAAATTACATTCATGAGACATGGCACATTTGGAGCTGCGCGAAGTAGGGGGGAATTAATTCCCCTAACACGGAGTCGCTTGATTGGAGGAGGGACTGCAGCAATCTCCTAGAACATCGGCATGAGTTATCTCGCATGACCCAGAATTATTCACACGTCTTTAAATTAGCACATTGAGCCTCTTCTTCAAATACCGGGAATTAATAAAACTCATTAGAAGTTGAGCTGGCTGTACTAAGAATGCAGAAAACAGAGGAACTAATTCATTTGTTACATTTATTTGCTGCCTATCTCGCTACGGGGCTACCCTTGGTGGTTTACAACAGTAAAAATGAAGAAATGGAAAGACTATAAACAGAAGTCATATATATTTTTTCTTTCTCCCATCTGCAAAATCCGGCTGGAGTCAGGGCTGAGCGTTTACTGGCCGGATGCCCTTCCTGACGCCTAGGCAGAGTTCACAGCAGATATTTTCTCTTTGCGCCCTGATAGAGAAACATCTGTCGCTGCTAGGATTGAATTCTCAACCTCTCGAGTGTGAGGTGAGCGTTACTTGTAAGCCACCCTGCCCCGCTCAGAACAGAACAAGCAATGAAAAAATAACACGAGATATGAGGACCCTAAAAAAGAAAGATGGACAGATAGAGAGGAGAGAACAAGGAGGGGGTGGAATCTGCCCTCAATCCAGCAGCCGCTTCTAGCATGGAATGGAAGTGCATTGTCTGAAAGGAGGTTGAGTGGGCAGCTGACCCCAAATACTGTTGATGTACACTAACAGGTCATGCAACATTAAGAGGCAAAGAATCTTGCAATTTCCTTCCTTCTTATGACTCCAAAACAGAATTTCTCAACGATTTGAACCATCTTAGTAGACAGAAGAGCAATTTATGTCAAACTTTTTGCTGCAGTTTTCCCCAAACCCTTCCACACAAAAGCCATCCCTTTAAAAATTAAAAAAAAATATATAACAGAGATAAATCAGAGAAAAATTGGCAATAATTTCTCTGCCGAGCCACTGGAGATGTGTCTTGGCACACACCGCTGATAATCAGTGATAGCAAACTTACTAATTGGGATGGAATTTAATTTCTTGTCTCATCTTCCAATGTGGGTGCAGCCTCATCTATCTGATTTTTTTTTTAAAAAAAGATGATATCATTTTTATTCTGGCCACCTCACTTTTTAAAGAAGCATACATTAGCAGCCTTCTCCAAGCTGAGGCCTCCAGGAGTCTTTCACTGTAATTCCCTGGAATCTTAATCAGCAATCACTTTGAACTCTGGAAATTGTATTCAATATATCTAAAAAAGCAGCAAAGTGGAAAGATTATGGAATAAGGACGGGTATGCAAAAAAAAAAAAAAAAAAGAAAGAAAGAAAAGAAAAGAAAAGAAAAGAAAAGAAAAGAAAAGAAAAGAAAAGAAAAGAAAAAGCATTATAATTTTAGAGTGGATGAAGGGTTTCATAACAGTGCATTTTGGTTTTTGCAGAGCCCATATGAGCAAATTAATGTCCACAGTAGATAAAGCAACCTTGAACATATGGACCTTGCTTTTATTTAAACTTCCACATGTTTTACAAGTCTGTAAATACCATTTCTGAAGAAAGGCCTATAAAGCAGAGAACGTATCCCGTCTACACACGTCAGTACAGGCAGATGCCCATAAACCGAACCTTAAAATGGTATTTGTGAGCCATCGCTGTGAAGAAAGAATCACCTTCACATGACAAAGGAGAAGGATGGTTGGTTATCTGGAACTAGTTCTGTTAAGCTATTATATGTACAAGTTAGGTGGTGTTGTTCCTGGTTGTGAAGTCATGTCCGACCCATTGCAACCCCATGGACAACGTTCCTCCAGGCCTTCCTGTCCTCTACCATCCTCCGGAGACCATTTAAGCTCATGCCAACTGCTTCAGTGACTCCATCCAGCCACCTCCTTCTCTGCTGTTCCTTCCTTCTTTAGCCCTCCATCCTCACTCCATCTCCAAGGAGTCCTTCCTTCTTATTAGGTGGCCAAAGCATTTGAGCTTCATCTTCAGGATCTGGCCTTCTAAAGAGCAGTCAGGGATGATCTCCTCTAGGCCTGACCGGTTGGATCTCCTTGCAGTCCAAGGGACTTGCAGGCGTCTTCTCCAGCACCAGAGTTTAAAGGCCTCCATTCTTTGGCGCTCAGCCTTCCTTATGGTCCAGCCATCCATTGCAACTGCAAAAACCATCGCAGTTGTATAGTGTATAGTCTCTGCTTTTTAGTGTGCTAAAGTTAGGTGTGGATAGGCCAGTTAGTGACTTTATTTTTGCATTTGCAAAATTGCTAAGACGTGAAAAGCACTATTCTGCACTATTAAACCAGATTGTTTATCCATCATTAATCCATGATCTGTGTTGATGTTTTCATATAAGAAAAGATTCAATGTACTTTTTCAGTTCAGTAATAGATAAACTGAAAAAAGTACATTGAATCTTTCTTACACAAATACGTCAACAACGAATGGCTGTTCGAAGTTAAGAGCAGCACTGAAAAAAGGAGACATGGCTGTTTTTTTTCACACTTACAACCGTTGAAGTGTCCCCTTGATCAAGATTCAGACGCTTCGCAAATGACCCATATTTATGATGGTTGCAGGGTCCAGGGTAATGTGATCCCCCCCCCTTTCATGATCTTCTGACCAGCAAATAGGGAAGCCATTCACCCCAAGAACTGCAGTGATTCACTTAACAAATGGGACAAACTCACTTAACACATCCCACATACATTTTGGGCTCAATTGTGGTGGTCGGCTGAGAGCTACCTGTACAGTTATCTTTATGTACCTTATCACCACCTCAGTTTCTCTACAGCTGTCTATAAAGTACTTGGACGTCACCTCCACACCAAGCATTTAATTAAGTCGAGACTAATCGAGAGCATCAGATAAGCCTTAATAATGAAATGGGTAGGAGGTACGAAGAAAACCAACGGGTGCCTGAAAAGGGAAGCCACGTGCAACTTTCCAACAACAACGAGTAACTACTCCTTGGATGTAACAAGGTCTGGAAGTTAGAAGGGTGTATCAAACATTCCCATGTCAGATTTTTAACATCTATAAATGTTGAGACTCTTCCTCCTTTCAAGTGCCTTTGCCTTCTTAAAACCTTCAATGCCGTAACAGTCTCTCTTACGACTGGCTCTGCCTCCCTCTGTCGCTTTTTCCTCCCGATGTAAAACTCAAAACCTATGGGAGGTTTATAAACAAAATTCTACCTATCATCCGTTGCTGCATTCTTCTCTTTATTCCCCCATCGCCTGGGAACAGCCTCACCTATTAGTAAAGTAAACGTTCCCCTTGCACATATGTGCTAGTCGTTCCCGACTCTAGGGGGCGGTGCTCATCTCTGTTTCAAAGCCGAAGAGCCAGCGCTGTCCGAAGACATTTCCGTGGTCATGTGGCCGGCAGGATTCAGTGCCAAAGGTGCACAGAACGCTCTTACCTTCCCACCAAAGGTGGTCCCTATTTTTCTACTTGCATTTTCTTTACATGCTTTCGAACTGCTAGGTTGGCAGAAGCTGGGACAAGTCACGAGAGCTCAACCCGTTACGCGGCACTAGGGATTCGAACCGCTGAACTGCCGACTTTTCGATCGACAAGCTCAGCGTCTTAGCCACTGAGCCATTGCATCCCTTACACGCCTCTTAGTATCCAGTCTTTTTTAGCAGCAAGTTCCAAACTGTTGCCAAGGTAACCATTTCCAGACCCAAAGCCCAGGTCCCTCCAACTAGACAGAAGGGAAAGGAGACCCTATAGTATAGAAAGGTTTCACTAAACAAATATCCCAGACTTTATTAGCTGCCCATATCTCAACAAGAGACTCCAGAGTGGTGAACAATATCAAATAAAGAACAAAAACTGGAGTGTGGAAAGCCTAGCAGGGGTGCAGTACTTAAGAAAACCTACTTCAGGACCGGGTATTATGTCAGATGAAGAGGAGGTTCTACAATAGGTCACTCGGGGACCCAGACAAGAGGGCAGGGCTGCAAACTAATGAATGCCACCGGACTAGAAAGTGGGTGATGGTGAGTTCTAGTCCCACCTGAAAGCATGAAAGCTGGTTGGGTGACTTTGGGCCAATTGCTAGGTGATGGTGAGTTCTAGTCCCGCCTCAAGCATGAAAGCCGGTTGGGTGACTTTGGGCCAATTGCTAGGTGATGGGGAGTTCTAGTCCCGCCTCAAGCATGGAAGCCGGTTGGGTGACTTTGGGCCAATTGCTAGGTGATGGTGAGTTCTAGTCCCGCCTCAAGGATGAAAACCGGTTGGGTGACTTTGGGCCAATTGCTAGGTGAGGGTGAGTTCTAGTCCCGCCTCAAGCATGAAAGCCAGTTGGGTGACTTTGGGCCAATTGCTAGGTGATGATGAGTTCTAGTCCCGCCTCAAGCATGAAAGCCGGTTGGGTGACTTTGGGCCAATTGCTAGGTGATGATGAGTTCTAGTCCCGCCTCAAGCATGAAAGCCAGTTGGGTGACTTTGGGCCAATTGCTAGGTGATGGGGAGTTCTAGTCCCGCCTGAAGCATGGAAGCCGGTTGGGTGACTTTGGGCCAATTGCTAGGTGATGATGAGTTCTAGTCCCGCCTCAAGCATGGAAGCCGGTTGGGTGACTTTGGGCCAATTGGTAGGTGATGGTGAGCTCTAGTCCCACCTCAAGCATGAAAGCCCTCTGATTGACTTTGGGCCAATCACCAGGCGACGGTGAGTTCTAGTCCCACTTTATGAATGAAAGCCATATGGGTGACTTTAGGCCAATCACTAGAAGGTTGTGAGTTCTAGTCCTGCCTTAAGCACGAAAGCCCTCTGGGTGACTTTGGGCCAATTGCTAGGTGATGGGGAGTTCTAGTCCCGCCTCAAGCATGAAAGCCCTCTGATTGACTTTGGGCCAATCACCAGGCGACGGTGAGTTCTAGTCCCACTTTATGAATGAAAGCCATATGGGTGACTTTAGGCCAATCACTAGAAGGTTGTGAGTTCTAGTCCTGCCTTAAGCACGAAAGCCCTCTGGGTGACTTTGGGCCAATTGCTAGGTGATGATGAGTTCTAGTCCTGCCTTAAGCATGAAAGCCCTCTGGGTGACTTTGGGCCAATTGCTAGGTGATGGAGAGTTCTAGTCCCGCCTCAAGCATGGAAGCTGGTTGGGTGACTTTGGGCCAATTGCTAGGTGATGGTGAGTTCTATTCCCACCTCAAGCATGAAAGCCAGTTGGGTGACTTTGGGCCAATTGCTAGGTGATGGGGAGTTCTAGTCCCGCCTGAAGCATGGAAGCCGGTTGGGTGACTTTGGGCCAATTGCTAGGTGATGGGGCGTTCTAGTCCCGCCTGAAGCATGGAAGCCGGTTGGGTGACTTTGGGCCAATTGCTAGGTGATGGTGAGTTCTAGTCCCGCCTCAAGGATGAAAACCGGTTGGGTGACTTTGGGCCAATTGCTAGGTGAGGGTGAGTTCTAGTCCCGCCTCAAGCATGAAAGCCAGTTGGGTGACTTTGGGCCAATTGCTAGGTGATGGTGAGCTCTAGTCCCACCTCAAGCATGAAAGCCAGTTGGGTGACTTTGGGCCAATTGCTAGGTGATGGTGAGTTCTAGTCCCGCCTCAAGGATGAAAACCGGTTGGGTGACTTTGGGCCAATTGCTAGGTGATGGTGAGCTCTAGTCCCACCTCAAGCATGAAAGCCCTCTGATTGACTTTGGGCCAATCACCAGGCGACGGTGAGTTCTAGTCCCACTTTATGTATGAAAGCCATATGGGTGACTTTGGGCCAATAACTAGAAGGTTGTGAGTTCTAGTCCCGCCTTAAGCACGAAAGCCCTCTGGGTGACTTTGGGCCAGTCTCTCCCTCCTCCCCTCCCAGCCCAGCCCACCTCACAGGGTTGTTGTTGTCTTTGTGGGGTGAACGATCAGGAGGCAGCCGCTACATTGTCTGCCCTGAGTTACTTCATAAAGCAATGAAGGCAGGATAGAAATGAAATAAAATAAAATAAAATAAAATATCCCTCGAGGGAAGCGAAGGGGTCGGAGCCACCCTGAATAGGAAGAAGCCGGAAAGAAAAAGGGGCCCCCGAAAAGCCGCCTGACAGCCGGCCTCCCTTCTCCCGCCTCACCTGAGGGGCGTCGGGGTCTCCTCACATGGCGGGCCCGCCGGAGGGAGCTCGGCCCTGGCCCGAGTGCTGCTTTCCCCCCGGCCGCCGCCGCCGCCAGCGCCGCCGCTTTCCCCCCTCAGCCAGCGGCACCCGGAAGCGAACCCTTCCTGATAGGGCGGGGGAGGGGGGGGAGGGAGGAGGATGCGCGGTTCCGCTTCCGGGGCGCCAATAGGCGATGGGCGGGGAGAGCGTGGAAATAGAAATCACCGAAGACACGCCCCTTCGAGGGAGGGCAGGGCGAAAAAAAAGAGAGAGGGCGCACGCGCACAAAAAGATAGCCTCGCACCTCTATTCCCTTGCGCCCCTAGTGGACGTTTCGTTGTCCTGCAGGTCTAAACTTCATCCGGATTTTGCATGAAACCCTAAATCTTGAAGTGGCGCGATAACATCATTAATAATGAATATAATAATATAGTGTAGTTAGAACTAAGGAGAAATTTCCTGACGGAACAACTGATCAGCCGCACAATTGGTAAATGCTTTTTAAAAAGTTTTTGAGATGATGTTGGGTAACCATTTGTCTGAACTGGTGTAGGGTTTCCTGCCTAAGCAGGGGGTTGGACTAGATGACCTCCAAGGTCCCTTCCAACCTTGTTATTCTATTTTAGTATAGTATAGTATAGTATAGTATAGTATAGTATAGTATAGTATAGTATAGTATAGTATAGTATATAGTACAGTACAGTACAGTATAATTAATATTATTATTATTATTTATTATTTATTGAATTTCTATACCGCCCTTCTCCCAAAGGACTCAGGGCGGTGAACAGATTAAGATTTTATATACATATAAATATATTTTATAAACAGTAAATAATAAATTAAGTCAACTTGGTGTATCTACTAAGACCTTGGCATCGAATTTTGATGTTTATGCTAGCCCTATAAATATATATAAATATAATATAATATAATATAATATAATATAATATAATATAATATAATATAATATAATATAATATAATATAATATAATATAATATAATATAATGTAATATATGTAATAGTAATTCAGTCACTAAATGAATGGTTCTTGAGCATTTACTATGTAAATCATATATGGTGGTCTACACAGCACTGCACTTCGATTCCCACAAATTGTGGCTCAGCATCCGGAATGAACCTCTCTCTTTTTCTGATCCTACTTTGGTGGATGCAAAATCCAGGTTTGTTCCTTCTGCTGACACACACACACACCCCTTCCCCTCTGCAGGGCTGTGGAGTTAATTGAAAGCCGTTTTTATTTTGGAGAGGTCTGGCTGGCTGGGTGGGTGTCTAAAGTTTATGAACTGATTCAGCCCAGCATCATGTTCTTAGAATCATAAACCTCTTCTTGACTTTCGGATTCCCAGGAGAGATTTGGGGAGTGAGAGGGGTGGGTGGGATGGGCTTAATACGTTCATGAGTCATTCTGCCTTGACACATTAAGGTATAAGTGAGTAATGCGGCAGGGTGTTTATATTTGTCGACCTCTGTGCTGTGGGCTTTTTGGGGTAGGATAATAATAATAAAAAATAATCTGCTTTTTGTAAAAAAAAAGTTTTTTAAAAAGCAGCTTGCAGGCTTCTTCTGTTGCTGCAATGTGTCGTTTTGCAATGTCCACAAGTAAAAAATTGGTTACGGAATTATAGATATCAACTGGTGCCAATTTTTTGAAGAGATCTATAACAATTATTGGAAAAATACGTTTACTCGCATACTCATCGGCTCTCCCCTCGTGTAAATTAGGGAGGGACCCTAACGGTTTGAGAGCGTGTGTTTTCATAACAGGGATGTTATTATTCACGATTAATGTATTATTTTTAATTTATTGTATGTCTCTTGCTGGTCGATGACCCTAATAAGTTATTTAGTCATCTATTTTTCCATGGCACGCAAGCAGCTTTTTTTAAAAAAAGGCTTTTCTTCCTTCCAGATCGAGAAGTATGGATAAATAAAGTTCTTGTTGTTATATATAGGTGGTGCTTGACTTACAACATTCATTTAGTGACCATTCAAAGTTATACCGAAAGCAGTTCGTTTAGTGTCCGGTCAAAGTGCTGAAAAATATGACTTGGGAACGTTTTTCATAGTTTTTGCAACATCCCTGTGGTCATATGATCAAAATTCAAACCCCTTGGCAGCTGACTCGTATTTATGACGGTCGCAGTGTCGTGTGATTTCCCCCCCCCCCGAGGACTACCTGTACGAGGTATGCTTTTAAAGTCAACAACAGGTGAAGGGGCTTCTTGAAAAAAGCCATAAAAAGCAATTAATTCATTTCTCACGTTTCTATCTTGGTCTCCGTTCCACCTAAATAGGGCTTGTGAACAAGCTTTGCGAAAGGAGGCAGTTTGCGAGTTCCGATGAATTTTTGCACGTTTGAAGGAAGTCGGGCGTACCTGTGAAACAACACTGGAATAATTTGGCACGGGTTCTGGCGTGTGCTATTTTCCGTGTCTGAAAGAAAGATGGCCCTTCTTTGTTTATCGAAAGGCATCGTGTTTATCTTATGCATCATGATTGAATTTAAAAGGGAATTTAGCCGAGAGGCCCGGATTTAAAGCCGAAGTGTGGCTGTTTTGTTTGGAAAGCAAACATTCACCCCGGCCATAGTCAAGTTATGACAGCTGTGGGCAGGGCAAGCATCTCGGAGATTTGGATAGATTTGGTTACCCCTTCTGAAAATAAATGGCTGAACTCGGATACTCTGTTGAAAAGGAGTGATTAAATGACATTTGTTGTGATGGCCGGGTTCAGTGGAGTGCCACTGACCGCCGGTCATTAAGGGGTGGCAGCGGGGGGGGGGGGGGGGGGAGAGAGAGAAAGAGAGAGAGAGGGACTTACCCACCCTGTCCAATGTAGAGATGCCTGATTTGTGAATTCTTTCAACCCAAATCGGGTTCCTATTTATTCAGAAATCCGCAACCGTTTAAAAAGATTCGGTGAAACTCGCTCCCACGCACATTTCTTCGGTGGGCAGACAAACACGCGTAGCAAAATGCCGATAACATTTATTAAAACATGTTATACAAAAGAGCAACGGACTCTTCTATAAGAAGAAAACAAAGAAACAGGAATCTCACATTAAACCACGCTGTACATGATAAAAGGACAGCAGAATTATACTTCCCACCTTTGCAATATAGTACATAGCAGTTTCACAGATCAGTTCTAAATATTGTAAGTGACAATGCTTAACGGGCAAATGTTTGTAGTGAAATGGAGGTTTACTTGTTTGCCAAAAAACAAACAAACAAACAAACAAAAAAAAAAACCCTTCCAATTACATTTATTCTAGAAATATGGAGGAAAACCAGAAGGGGAGATATAGAGGAGTGGGAAAAGCAGCAATAACCAATTTAGGATGCAGGCTTCAAGCAAAGGAGAAGCATGTCAATGTAACACATCAAAAATGTTAATATACATTTTAAATCCTCCAACTCTCCTCCTTCCCCCTTGGGGCTTAGCAGCTAAACTCGTCAATTCTACTCATCCATAGCTGAATTATTAAAAGAAAACAACAAACAAAAAACAAATTTTTTCCAAATGCTTTTTTTTTAGTATTTCACTATCCTAAATAAAACAAGCAACTTCCTTTTAAAAAAATAGACTCTCGGGTTTAGAAATATCATCTGCTCAAAAACACATTTAACGTAGATGCCCTTTAAAAAAAAAAAACAACAAAGAGGCCAAAAGGTGAATTTTTACAATATCGTATTTACAGTCTCAGATTCGTGAAACATGCCGCGTTGGGGGTGGGTGGGTGGGTGTCTGTGGTTAATACCTCTAAAATCCTTTAAGGATTAGAAATAAGAATAGATTTCCCAAACCCAGTAGTTTTGCCTTTGCAGATAAGCAGGAAAGCAAATGTATGGATTACTATCCAAATTGCACCAGAATGGAAGGGAAAAGATACCCCCCCCCACACACTCCCATCTTAGCAGCAGATATCCGAAAGAAAATGACGATTGCAAAAATGAACTGAAGGTGAAATTTGTGGAGCGTTTCCTTCCTCGTAAAAAGGAAAAGTGTTTAGTTGTGTTAGCAAGATGGGTTCAAAACCAAATGTTACTATTATCACACAAAGCCACACTGGCCTCTGCATAGGCTGTTGAACGTGACAATGTCTCCTCTGGATCGGTTGCAAGATAAAGAGTCACTCACGAAGATGTACAGATGGAATTTAGCACAGCCCAAGAGAGGGCATACGTACTGCTTAATTCCCTTACCACACACAGAATCCTAGCCTAAAGTGGAAATAACCTATTTCTATACTTCGGGCATTTTATCTATTTTTCCTTAATTGCAACTGCCATTTGGATCCTCTCCTAAAGGAGGAGAGGGCTCTGAATTGCACATTAATTCTGCATGGAGCCGGCAGACGACAAATATTTATTTAGTTTTATTCCACGCTGAAAACAACGAAGAACTGTGCCTCTGTTCCTATCTGAAGCTACTCGGCATGTTAGCAACATGTTAAAAGTGCACAAGAGTATCCCAAAGGCTTTTTTTATTTGTTTCAAAAGATAACTGGACTTTCTTGGATTTTTTCCCCCTTGAAAACCTTCTGCTTCTCATCCAAGAAGCTTCTTCAGTTCTCATCCCAGAAGCTTCTAGGAGCAGAAGCGAAAATTTTCAAGGGGGGGGGGGGAAGAGAGAAAACCAAGGAAGTCCACTTGCCTTTTGAAAAACATCTTTGACACAACGTGAGCGTGGTCCCTACACCTCCAGAATCCTGCTTCTTCCAGGAACTGTGTTCGATTCCCACTGTCAACCTCCTGCCAAGAGAAACGTTAGGCTGGTACACAATTCCTTCCTACATTAAATCACATCCCCATGGATTAAACCTCTGGCATTTTGACCTGTCTTGATTGCCTTCCAATTGTGCAGGAAACTACCGTATCTTTCGGAGTATAAGACACACCGGACTGTAAGACGCGTCTACCTTTTTTGGGGGGGAGGAAAACAAGAAAAAGAAATCTGCCTCTGCCTCCCAGCAATTTTGCCTCCTTGCAGCCAAAAGCCTGCTTTACTTTCATTTTTGTTTTCCGCATAGCTTGATTAGCACGAGGAAAAAAAAAATCTGCTCCCAGCAATTTACCTCCTTTCAGCAAGCAGCAGAGGCCATGGCAAAAACAGCTGAGAGAAAAACAGCTAAGAGTCGGGAGGCCGATCCAATCAACTTGTGCTAATTAGGCTGTGCTGAAGCTGAAAGGAGCTGTTTCTTCTTGCCGTTTGCTTGCAAGGAGATAATGGCTGCGAGGCGGAGGCCAAAGGGTGGGGGCCAGTGAGTGGGCGGGGCTACATTCGGTATATAACTTTCACCCCCTTTTAATGGGGGGGGGGGATGCGTCTTATACTCCAAAAAACACGGTAACTTTCCCAGAGAAAAGGCCTCGCAGGACATTCTAAGGCAGTGACATTATTATTATTATTATTATTTTTTGCTTCGGTTTGATTTTGAAAACAAAACTAAAAAAACCCCAGATCCTTAGGATCTTACTTTTCCTCCACACGACGCCCCCACCCCACCCAGTACCCACCCTTATGTAAACAAAAAACTTCTCATCCTTATAAAATTTCAAACAAGAAATAAGAAAAAACCAGACCGAACGACATGAATTACAAATTAAACCAGAGGGGATACGAATATATATCTATATATCTATATACATGCGTTCTTGTATATATATATACACGTTCTAAAAATATTATACTTTTTTTAAAATTTGTTTTGCTTTAAATACAAAGTGCTTCTGTACATTAGCAAGTTACAGTGTTGGCAAAAAGATCCCTGCTGAGTTAACGTGTTTGATAAGGGTTCAAGTCATTGGCAGCCACTTCTAGCGAAAGGTTATGGCTGAGTTCGGGGGTGGACGCTCGATGTTGACCGTTCATAAGTGCCTGTGGTCAGCTGAAGAAGTGCCTTAGCGGAGACACTGAAAGATTATCCGTGGGGAGAGAGAAGGAAGAGACAAAGGAACCTCCACACTTGAGGGGTTTTAACGTATTTAAGACGGGGAGGTGGGGGGGGCGTATTTAAGCTCAGGTTACAGCGCTACCCTTATACCCATGATGGCGAACCGGTGGTACGCAGGGCCGTATTTGTGGGCACACTAGCTCAGCTCCGGTGTGGCCAGCTGATGTTCGCGCCTTCCAGTCCCACCAGAAATTGGGAAACTGGCTGTTTCCTGCCTCCGGAGGACTTCGGTGGGTAGGGGGTGAGGAAGGCCCTTTTCGTCCTCCCCAGGATGCTAGAAAGCCTCTGGAGCCTGGGGAGGGTGAAAAAACGAGCCTTCCGGTCCCATCGGAACTCAGGAAACTGGCCGTTTCCGGCCTCCGAAGGGCCTCCCGGGGGTGGGGAAGGCTGTTTTCACCCTCCCCGGGCTCCAAGAAAGCCTCTGGAGCCTGGGGAGGGTGAAAAATGGGCCTACCTGTCCCACTGTGCCATCACGTGCCAAAAGCAGCCTTATACCAAGTCAGACACTCATATCTTAGACATCAGCTGAAAAGATCATTTCAGCAATCGAAGAAAAGAGGACAGCCCATCTCAAAAATGCTTGGGGTTTTTTTGTATTTTGTTTTGTTTTGATGAATCTACCTAGGCCGTTCTTTCCGAACTTTGGCACCCCTTTTAACTCTGTTATTCTGCATTCTAAGACGAGCGGACTTCAACTCCCAGCATCCCCCAGCCAACCCGGGAATACTGGGAGTTGAAGTCCACCCATCTTAAAAGCGGTTGAGAAACACCCAACCAAAACGAGTGCAGGTTCACCTTTTCTCTTACAGGTGGAAACTTGGATTAAGAATGCAGGATAGTAATTCTAGCCAAGGAAAGACACAGATGAGATGTAACACAAATGTGTTAAGCCTGCCACATTCCTGAACAATGGCTGGGGATGAGAAAAAACCTCAATTCTTTAAGAATGATCTAGAACCACTTCTGATTTACAAAATTAATCTGCAGCTAAAAAAAAATGCACCCACTGTGGAGGAGAAATATCAGGTTTAGAAACTCAGAAGAATTCCCCGAATATGGGCATAACTTTAAGGATGCTATTTATTTCTCAACCACTGGAAGGAACTGTAGTTTAAAACATGTTCTATAGCCTGGTTATTAACGACTCTTGAGTTAATATGGAGGCTACTACAAACGCATTGCAACCCCCAAAGATGATTTGCTTTCTGGTTTTGGAGCACACTAATTAAAATATAGACTCAAAAAATGACTTGTGCTAAAGGAGGGGGGCACTTTCCTCCCCGTTGGGGAATAAACATAAATGCCCAGTCAAAAAAAGAAGCTGGCTTGATTGACTATTGCATTAGAGGCACAAGGGAAAGACGAGAAAGTGAGGTTTTAAAGTGTCCATCGCCGTATATCACATTAAAAAAAACAACAACACAAAACTAACAGGTGTTGCTTGCAAAAGACAAACAAGGGCCGCCAATCAATGCAACTCAGAAGCTGGACAGACCTTGAAGCTCAGAAATTGGGCAGAACTTCTCCCTCTTCCTCAGAGTTGCCTCGAACCATGAGATGGGTGCAAATAAATTGGAGGATAATAATAATAATTTGATTATAATAACAGTCTCGTGCTTGAAAATTATCTAGCGATATACTTTTGGAGAAAAGGAAAAAAAAAATAACCCAATCACTCACCCTTCGGTTCTCAGCCAGCAAGCGCTCAAGCCTCTTACTTTACTAGCTTAAATTCAAAGGCCGCTAACCGGGGAGCGCCACCAAAGGAAACCGCCACCCTGCCGGGAGCCTCATCTCACATACGTTCCCGCCGAACCTTAAAATATCGAGCAAAATTCTCTTGAGATGAATTCAAAGTAAGAAGCACTCTCGGTATTCCTTCTGGAGAGAACCCAAATGTTTCCGAAGCATGCATGAAATAGCGGTAAATTATAGGTAGGTTAAATAGTACCGTTATGCCAACTTGTCGGCCTGTTTGCAGTCTCAGGGCAGGGACGCCTTAAGAGAGGGTCCTGGCCCCAGAGTTTATTTGGAACCCACCACCTCAAAAGCAGCAAAGGCCTCAGGCACGAGGCCGCGGGACGCCACGACCGTTCCGCTTGATCAGATCGAGGCCGTGAGACACAATCGCTCGTACAATTAAGCCGTTCGATTCCCTTTCGTTCTCCTCCCCCGCCTCCCGTCCGCTACTAGTTCATCTTAGCAGCATTCTGTTCCATTTTGCAGGCTTGGTATGATTTGGTGCAGGAGGTAACGTGCCGGTGGAAACTGTCTCTCCACATGAACCTTTTCCCGCAAATGTTGCACTCGTACGGCTTAATGCCGGTGTGAATTTTCATATGGCCCACCAGGTGGTGCTTCATTTTGAATTTCTTACCGCATACGCCGCAGCCATACGGCCGGAGTCCGAGGTGCATACCCATGTGACGGTCCCTCTGGCTTTTGTGGGTAAAGCTCTTGCCACACTGGCAGGGGTAAAGTTTGTCCGCAGTAGAAAACCCAGCGAGGGCATTTTCTTCCTTGATCCCCGAGGGAAGATCTAAGCTTTCTCCGTAACCCGAAGCCTCCGGTCTCTGGAGGCTTAGAGTTCTATCGTTCCTTTCTCCGGAAAACTCTTCCATGGAGGAGCCATAGAAGTCAACTTGCTCGTCGTAGTTGCCTTCGTTGGCCGGGTTCCCAAATTCTGCTTCCACCTTCCGATCGTTGCCCTGGAGATCTTCCACAATGCTGGTCTGAACAGGGTGATCTGGCTGGACGGCATTCACCGACTCGGAGACATGGTGCTCGTCGTAGGAGCCGTGCATTTCCACCCCTTCGCAGTCTTGAACAAACCTCTCCGTTTTGACATGGATCCACCGTTTGTGAGACATAATGCTGGGCTTGCTGTAAAGAGGCCGGGTGTATTGATAATCCGTACTGTCACTGACGCCTTCTTCTCCATCCTGGCTGGTCATTCCAGTGCTCAACCGGTCATGTTCCGTAGAGGAATTGCTAGGGAGATACTCGTGTTCGGTCAGTTGGGACAACAGCTCATCTTTGGAGCTCTCCTCTTCGTTTTCCCCATCCCTCAGTTCCTGTGTTTTGTGGAAATCTGACTGGCCCGCTGCTCCCAGCTCAAAGCTTTCCGTCAGACCGTTGTAGTTACTACTGCTCGGAGACTGGTGGTCGCTGGTTCGGTTCAGCTTTTGACAAAGGACCGAAGGGTTTCCTTCCAACACCTCCGTGCACTTGTCCACCACGTGCCACATCTGGAGGAAACTGGCCGCCGTCAAGTAGCTAACGATTTCTGGAGCGGGCATGACGAGTCGGCCAGTGTAGGTCGACAGGAGGATATTTTCGAAGACCCTGGGATTCATGACGTCGGGAAGGACAATCCTCCGGCTGTTCTTCAGGAGCACCTGATCACAAAAGTAAGGGGAGCTGGCGGCCAGGACGGCTTTGTGGGCTCGGAAAAGATGACCCTGGACCACAATAGAAACATCGCAGAGTTGGCCTTGCTGGCGCTGCTGGTTGAGCTTCTGCAGGACGGTGTTGCAAAAATCGGGGAATTCGACGCGGAAAGAAGTCACCCCCAGCTCCATTTCATCAGTGAACTGCAAGAGAAGAGAGCGCCAGTTTTAAGAGGAAAAGGAAAAGGGCAGCTTTGCAAATTGTGAAGGCACCCAGGGAAACCATTACCAAGGTTGGGTAACGAAAAGTTTCTCCACACACCCCACTCCCTTCTGGCGCTGATGAGGTTACCTAGTTTGGTGACGAAACGTCTACAAAAAAACTCCTCCTTCAGCTACAAGTGTCTTCTATAGCCCCAACTCAGAATGAAACGGACGGCTGACCTATGGGAACCAGTTTGGTTTAATAGTAAGACCCCAAGCTTAAACCAGGAGACAGTGAGTTCTAGTCCCGCCTTAGCCATGAAAGGTGATTGGGTGACTTTGGACTAATCACTGGGCAATGGAGAGTTGCAGTCTTAGCCTTAGCCGTGAAAGCCGCCTGGCTGATTCTGAGCCAATCACCAGGAGACGGTGAGTTCTAGTCCCACCTTAGGAATGAAAGCCAGCCAGGTTACTCACAGAGTGGCTGTTGTGGGGAAAACAGGAGGAGGAGAAGGAAGGAGCATTAAGTATGCCCGTTGCCTTGAATGAACTTACAAAGTCATAAAGGCAGGATAAAAAAACAAGTGTAATAAATAATATCATCAGTCAATGTATTTGTGATACATTTTTAAAGGTTCAGTTGATTGAGTTTTATGTTTAATGAATAAAAGTTTATAATAATAATAATAATAATACAAATAGGCATTGACAAATTTGCCATCAGTCAATTGGCAAAGGCAGCTTCACTTGGAACTGCTTCCATCCTGCAACGATCTCTGTAACACCGTCAAACATCCGCATCTGCCTATCCTAGGTACTTGGTAAGGACTCGATAGGTAGACAAAAATGCCAAACCCAGTCTGAACATCTGGCTGACTGTGCGAATAATAATAATAATAACAACAACAACAACAATACCACTACCACCACCTAGGATGCTGGCAGCAACCCGTATCAACCATTAGCACCAGTCAGTGGTATTTGCGATGCATTTTTATGTTCAGTTGACTGAGTTTCAGTTTAATGAATAAAGTAAATAATAATAATGATAATAATAATAATAATTTAAAGAAGATACTTGGTTGATACCTAGGATGCTGGCAGCAACCTGTATCAACCATCAGCACCAGTCAGTGGTATTTGCGATGCATTTTTATGTTGAGTTTCAGTTTATTGAATAAAGTGCATCATCATCATCATCATCATAATTTAAAGAAGATACTTGGTTGATACCTAGGATGCTGGCAGCAACTTGTATCAACCATCAGCACCAGTCAGTGGTATTTGCGATGCATTTTTATGTTCAGTTGACTGAGTTTCAGTTTAATGAATAAAGTAAATAATAATAATGATAATAATAAAAATAATTTTAAGAAGATACTTGGTTGATACCTAGGATGCTGGCAGCAACCTGTATCAACCATCAGCACCAGTCAATAGTATTGTGATACATTTTTAAACGTTCGGTTGACGGAGTTTCAAGAGATGATGATGATGATGATGATGATGATGATGATGATGATGATGATAATAATAATACCACCACCACCACCACCACGGACGCTGGCAGCAACCTGTATCAACCATTAGCACCAGTCAGTGGTATTTGCGATGCATTTTTATGTTCAGTTGACTGAGTTTCAGTTTAATGAATAAAGTAAATAATAATAATGATAATAATAAAAATAATTTTAAGAAGATACTTGGTTGATACCTAGGATGCTGGCAGCAACCTGTATCAACCACCAGCACCAGTCAATAGTATTTGTGATACATTTTTAAACGTTCAGTTGACGGAGTTTCAACAGATAATGATAATGATGATGATGATGATGATGATGATGATGATGATAATAATAATAATAATAATAATAATAATAATAATAATAATAATAATAATAATAATAATAAAC
This sequence comes from Masticophis lateralis, assembly GCA_030761175.1. Taxonomy (NCBI): domain Eukaryota; kingdom Metazoa; phylum Chordata; class Lepidosauria; order Squamata; family Colubridae; genus Masticophis; species Masticophis lateralis. The sequence goes on from JAUDYJ010000015.1 coordinate 9,674,294, forward strand.
AATCAGCCAGGGCATCTGTCAGGGCAGCCTGTTCCCCTCTAATGCCTTTCCTTCTCCGTCCTTCTCTTGCCAGGCAGACGCGTCACATCAAAACCCCACCTAAGAGAAGGAAGGCTCGCCACAGCGCCGGGGACGGTAGACTGCTCTTGCCTATGGAGGCTCTCTCGGGGATACAGGCGCCCCTCCCTCCCCATGCCCGGAGGGACACCCCACCCCCCGCCGCCCCACAACGAGAACCGCCCCTTCACCTGCCCCGGAGAAACAGCCTCACATGGCGGGCGGCCTCCCCAGGCGACCCCGCCGCGCGTCCTTCGCCCCCTCCGCCAGCCTCCTCCTCCAGCAACTCCGGAAGCCAAGAACCGGAAGTCCCCGGCCTCCACTTCCGGTCCCCGCGCCTCCGCTTCCGGTCTATAGAGTAGGAAGGAAGGACGATAGAGTAAAGGGCGAGAAGGACAGAGCGGAGCCTCCGAGGGAAGCTGGGCGGATCTTCACACACAAACAATTCCCCCCCCTCGCAATCCCCGCAGGTCGCCCGTGCCCATTATCCACAGCCATCGGGGGCGGGGCAACATGGGTGGGGAGGGAAGAGAGGCCAAATCCAACCCGGCGCCCGCGGGCGTCTCTTGGGTGGCATCATTTCTGGGGGGCAGAGAAAGGCAGGATGGGAATTTTGGTTTTGGTTTTGGTTTCAGTTTCAGTTTTGAATAAAGACCCAGATTCCAATGAGGGAGGAATTCTGAATTCTTCCTGGCTAGGCTGAAGCTGTTGAAAGGCCTCGTCCCTTTGGGGAGCTCTTGAGATTTTGGGGTTCAAAGGAGGGAAATGTGGGCTTGGGGGGCACAGAGACCCCAGGCCCACATTTTTCTCCCCCCTCCCCCCCCAAATGTTTAATTTATGATATTTATTGGCCGCCAACCTGTTTTAGACTGCCAGATTCTGAAGATTGTTGGCAAACAGTGTTGGCTCTCCTCATGTATGTTTTTGCTGAACAAAATCCCGTGAAAAATATTGATATTCATACCCGTTGGGCAGATGTGCTGCCGCCTTTTTACATGATCCAATAAATACAATATTGCAAGAATGTGCCCGTGTTTGTTTTTAATAGGATAAACATTGACAAGGATAACTCATGCTCTTTTGTTATATATATATTAACTACGATAATGAGAATGGGTTGGCCGTTCACATATGATATTACGATTAACAAATCATAATCCCACTCCCTCCCAGCTTGGATGATGTTAGCTAGTTGGGTAATGAGATGTCTGCAAAGAAACAACCTAGGTTGTAGAGTACCAAGGATCCCACAGTTGCCCCCTCCTGCTCCTGCTCTTCCCCTCCTATCTCCTGCTCCTCCCCTCCCCCTTTTCTCCTTCCTCACTGCACAAACCCTTCTAACACTGATGATGTTACCTACTTGGGTAATGAGATGTCTGCAAGGAAATAACGAAGTTCTAGAGCATCAAGAATCCCACCGTTCTCCTCTTCCTCCCGCTCCTCCTCCAACCCCACTCCTTTTTAACACTGATGATGTTATCTAGCGGGTTAATAAGAAAACAGCCAGGCTCAAGAGAGCACCAAGGACCTCATCCAGAGCTACACATTTTATTTATTTATTTATTTATTTATTTGGTTCGATTTATATGCTGCCCTTCTCATGAGACTCAGGGCGGCTTACAATGCATTAAGCAATAGCCTTCATACTTTTGTATATACCTGCTTAGTAGGGCTTTCGGCCCCCACAAGCGGTGTTCTTTTTTTATACAAAGTCAGCTTATTGCCCCCACAATCCGGGTCCTCATTTTACCGACCTCGGAAGGGTAGAAGGCGTCTTCCGTTGGTAAAATATTTAGCCTAGGATAGAGGAAAAAAATTCAGCTAGTCATCAGATGCATTGGAGACACTTCCCTTTCCGGGTCTCTGCTGCCACCTTGGGGTTGCCCTGATTTTCCCAGTCTAATCAGGGAAGCCTGGGAGATGCCTCCGTTTTGGGAATCCCCCCCTGTCTTACATAAAGACTTCCCGGCTTGTTCAGGAAGAAGAATATAGATCCTGCCTGTATTCTGTGCTGGGTTTGAAATCCAGCTTGGCTCCTTTTAGACCATCAAAGAGGCACTTTGTGGGTCCTGGCACGGGGAGAGGCTTCCAGAAATGCCACCGGCGCTTTTCTCTCCCTCCCCACCCATGGGGGTTGTTTTGAGAGTTCAAAGTAAAGGCTTTGATCTATTCTCAGCTTGCGAATTGTCCCCTCTGACATCTTGGAGGGGTTGGGAAATTTGCTCCTGGGCTCACCTGCTGTGAAGCCGAGTCTTGTGGTGGTGGTGGCCTGTCTCTTCCTGAGGAGAAGAAGAAGACCGTGGTAGTTATAGCATTTCCCACCGCCAGGCAGCCTGTTGGGGGGCCCTGGCCTGGTCCAGTCGTGACCCAGCATGCAAAGGGTTTTTCCTTCCTTCCTTCCCTCCCTCCTTCCTTCCTTCCTTCCTCCCATCCATCCATACTCTCTCCTAATTCTTCCTCCCTTCCTTCCCCTTGCTTCTTTTCTTTCTCCCTCCCATCCATCTATCCATCTATCCTCCCTCCCAATTCTTTCTTCTTTCGTCCCTCCCTTCCTCCTTCCCTTCTCTTTTCTTCCTTCCTTCCTTTCTTCCCTCCCTCCCTCCCATCCATCCATCCTCCCTCCCTCCCAATCCTTTCTTCCTCTCTCCCTCGTTTTTCCTTCCTTCCTTCCCCTTCCTTCCACCTTCCCTCCCTCCCTTCTTTTTCTTTCCTTCCTTCCTTCCTTTCCTTCATCCCTCCCTCCCATCCATCCATCCTCCCTCCCAATTCTTTCTTCTTTCTTCCCTCCCTCCCTTATTTTTCCTTCCTTCCTTCCTTCCTCCCTCCCTCCGAATCCTTCATTCCTCTGTCCCTCCCTCTTTTTTCCTTCCTTCCTTCCTTTCCTTCATTCCTTCCTCCCTCCCTCCCATCCATCCATCCATCCATCCTCCCTCCCAATTCTTTCTTCTTTCCTCCCTTCCTCCCTTCTTTTTCCTCCTTCCTTCCTCCCTCCCTCCAAATCCTTCCTTCCTTCCTTCCTTCCTTCCTTCCTTCCTTCCTTCCTTCCTTCCTTCCTTCCTTCCTTCCTTCCTTCCTTCCTTCCTTGGAATGCGTAATGCACCAAGACAGAATTAAGAAACATTTTGGGTTGTTTTCTGAACCAGGTAAGAAGTCCTTAATAGCACCCATGCTGGTCATGCTGAAGAAAAACTGTGTGGAGGTTTTCTGGAAAAGGAAGAGAGAGAAAGAAGAAAGAAGCTGTCCTTGTTAACAACCGACAGTAGATGGCGCTAAAACCCCAGGCAGCTCAAAGCTCATCTTCCAACATTTAATGCAGCAATATTATCGGAATTTTAGCCCTCTTCTCCAGCCTTCAATGCATTAGAAGCAGGGATCTTATTTAACAAATAAATAATAATTAGATAAAGCAAGGAACATTGTAATTGTGTGCTCCTATTGTTAATGTCCTGCAAAATCTCAGGCTTGTTGAATATCATATCGGTATCTACCACAGCACTAAGGTTAAAGGGCCGTTCGCACGAAGATGCAAAGCCTGCAATTTTAAGAAATTGGGGATTGGGTGATAAGCAGTCAATTAGAGAAGCAGCCAACCAAAGATGTTATGGGAAGGCTCAAAATGAAGTTTTCGGAGTATTAATTGCTAGTGCCATTCGACGATGGAATAAGTTCTTTGGAGGTAGCAAGTCCTACAGGTAGTTCCTGACTTATAATTTCATTTAGCCGCCATCCAAAGTAACAATGGCCTTGAAAAAAAGCAGCTTACAACTGGTCTTTCACAAGGGAATTTTTTTCCCCCTGAGCTCTCGTAAGACAGAATTCTTCCCAGCATTTATATACATACTGCAATAAGGAAGTTGCAATTTAAAGCAGAGAAGAGAGAAGTGAAGAGTGTGTCAAAACAACAACGACCACAAACAAAACCCTTCCTTCCTTCCTTCCTTCCTTCCTTCCTTCCTTCCTTCCTTCCTTCCTTCTTCCCTCGCTCCCTCCCTCCCTTCCTTCTTTCTCAGAATATTTTCCATATCACCCTGCCTTCTCTCATCTCCTTCCTTCAATCCTTCCTTCCTTCCTTCCTTCAATCCTTCCTTCAGAATATTTTCCATATCACCCTGCCTTCTCTCATCTCCTTCCTTCCTTCCTTCCTTCCTTCCTTCCTTCCTTCCTTCCTTCCTTCCTTCCTTCCTCCCTTCCCTTCCCTCCTTCCTCCCTTCCCTTCTCTCCTTCCTTCCTCCCTTCCCTTTCCTTCCTTCCTTCCTTCCTTCCTCCCTTCCCTTCCCTTCCCTTCCCTTCCCTTCCCTTCTTCCTTCCTTCTCAGAATATTTTCCATATCACCCTGCCTTCTCTCATCTCCTTCCTTCCTTCCTTCCTTTCTTCCCTTCCTTCCTTTCTTCTCAGAATATTTTCCATATCATCCTGCCTTCTCTCATCTCCTTCCTTCCTTCCTTCCTTCTTTCTCAGAATAGTTTCCATATCACCCTGCCTTCTCTCATCTCCTTCCTTCCTTCCTTCCTTTCTTCCCTTCTTCCTTCCTTCTCAGAATATTTTCCATATCACCCTGCCTTCTCTCATCTCCTTCCTTCCTTCCTTTCTTCCCTTCCTTCCTTTCTTCTCAGAATATTTTCCATATCACCCTGCCTTCTCTCATCTCCTTCCTTCCTTCCTTCCTTCCTTCCTTCCTTCCTTCCTTCCTTCCTTCCTTCCTTCCTTCCTTTTTCCACAGACTTTATCTCCAAACATGGGACCCCAGAAACTTCGTAAATGACCCTGTAACCTCTCCGTCGTGACCTGTGAAATATGAAATAGGAGTTTTAATTACAAAAAAACAGAGAATGCCTTTTGCTTGTTTAATATTTAATGCCCTGCAGCAATTTGCCGTTCAAAGATACAGCCAAGCATTTTCCGTTTTTTTTTTAAACGTTGCCCTCTCTTCTTCCCTGCTCTCTATTCAGGGGGTGCAGCTGTTCCTCAAACCGTGGGCTCCTCCAAGAAGGTGGGATAATAGTTGCCTTCCTGGGAATCACCTATAGCTGGAGGTTGGTTTTGACGAGAAGAGTTCCGTCCCACAATGCCTCAGGGCAATGCAAAATGCCCCAATTGCATTTTGGGGGTTCAGATGCACGCACTCGCTTTGGGCACTCGGTCCGGAAAAAGTTAGCCATCGCTGCTCTAGATTATGGTAATTAATTACTAATTATCAGTTATTAATTATGGTAATTTAGATTCAATTGGGTCGGGTTGGTTTGGGTTGGATTAGATTAGATTAGATTAGATTAGATTGGATTGGATTGGATTGGATTGGATTGGATTGGATTGGATTGGATTGGATTGGATTGGATTGGATTGGATTAGATTAGAGAGAACAATTAAACCATCTGGAGGAACAACTTGCCTCCAGATGTTGTTGGGGCTGCTTCATTACAGAAGCCTGGTGGAGCATTACAGAAGCCTGGTGAGTCCCCCCCGGGGAGAAGGGCGGTATACAAGTTGAAATAAAATAAAATAAAAAAATAAAATAAAATTGGACTAAAGCACTGTTAAATAGCACTTAGCTGCCAGATGCCTGCAATTACTGTGAGTTCAAATCTCACCAGGCTCAAGGTTGACTCAGCCTTCCATCCTTCCGAGGTAGGTAAAATGAGGACCCGGATTGTGGGGGCAATAAGCTGACTTTGTATAAAAAAAGAACACCGCTTGTGGGGGCCGAAAGCCCTACTAAGCAGGTATATACAAAAGTATGAAGGCTATTGCTTAATGCATTGTAAGCCACCCTGAGTCTCCAGAGAAGGGTGGCATATAAATCGAACCAATAAATAAATTACTGGAGGTTTTTAAAGAGAGATTGGGCAGCCATTTGTCTGAAATGGGATAGGGTCTCCTGCTCGAGCAAGGGGTTGGTCTAGAAGACCTCCAAGGTCCCTTCCAACTCTGTCATTCTGTTAGGGGTTTTGCATGCCAACGAAAAAGGAACAAAAACTACTGTCTAGGATTTCCGGGAGTTGTAGTCCCAACTCATCTGGAGGCTCTTCAGCAAAGGGAAGACGGAGTTAGGAAATCAGATAAAGGGACAGTAATAATCGTAGCTTGAGGAAATATCAATTTGCTTATTCTACCATGATCTTGAGGGATATTTAGAGCATTCCAAGGGCCTTTAGATTTAGCACCAAAAAAAATTGAAACTTGCAAGGATTTCCAAGCTGTGCATTGAGAGGAAAGAAAAAGAAAACCAGAAATCAGCGATGGAAGGAAGCAGCAAGAGAAAATCAACGATCCCAGCTCTTGATCGTTAAATTGATTTCTCCGTATCCCTCTCCTTCCCTCCCATCCCTCTGAGAATGCTAGATTGGGAACATGACTGCTTTTTCATTTTGTTTTGACACGGCACCTTTAAAATTTCACGCCTGCACGGGAGAGCTCGTCAAAGTGACAGATAAAAGTTGACATTAATCTCTACTGTGTCACTCCGGTGACTGGCTGTTTTTGATTTCCGCATTACCCTGTGGGATCATCAGGGAAACGCAAGAATACAATACCGGAGAATTTGGTTACCACGAATGGGGTGCTGTCGAGATGCAACTCCCCGGAGTTATACTGTTTTATTTTGTGCAAATTAAGTAATGTAGATAGATGTAAATACGGTAGGTAGGTAGGTAGATAGATAAATAGATGGATGATAGGTAGGTAGGTAGGTAGGCAGACAGACAGACAGGCAGGCAGACAGACAGATGAGAGAGAGAGATGAGAGAGAGATGATAGATAATAGATATGGAGATAGAGAGGGATATAGGTAGAGTGGTAGAGAGGCAAAGAGATAGATGAATAGAAATGAGAGAGATGAGAGAGAGATAATAGATATGGAGATAGAGATAGATGTGTGTGTGTGAGAGAGAGAGAGATAAAGAGGCAGAGAGATAGATAAATAGAGATGAGAGAGAGATGAGAGAGAGAATAGATATGGAGATAGATAGATAGAGAGAGAGAGAGAGAGAGAGAGAGACAGACAGACAGACAGACAGACAGATAGAAGAGAGAGAGATGAGAGAGAGATGATAAATAATAGATATGGAGATAGAGAGAGATATAGGTAAAGTGGTAGAGAGGCAGAGAGATAGATAAATAGAAATGAGAGACAGATAATAGATATGGAGATAGATGATATATCTATCTATCTATCTATATCTATCTATCTATAAATAAATAAATAGAGAGAGAGAAATAGAGAGATCATAGATAGAGAGATAGACAGAGAGGTAGAGAGACAGAGAGATAAAGAGAGATGGTAGAGAGATATGAGAGAGATAATAGAGGTGGAGATAGTGATAGAGAGATAGAGAGCCATAGAGAGATAAATAGAGAGCTAGATATAGAAAGAGAGATGATAGAGATATATAATGAGAGCAATGGATTATTACTGCTTTGCTGATTTCCATTTCAGTTTAATGGGGGTCCAGAATTATTTCAAAACTCACTTCCTAGTGTTTCTTTCTGACTTTTTGTCAGCACAGTTTTAAAACTGCTGGGAAGTCAGCGGGAGGGACTCCGATTAAATCTAGTTCTGCCCGGTTGAGAAATATCTATTCCCCCCCCCCCCCCCGCACCCCACTATGTTTCTCCCTCGCAGAAAAACCGACCAAAGCCTTTAAGTACAAGTGGCAAAAAAAACCCCACACAAACCATCAATGCAACCCGGTCTTATTCCTAAACTGCCAACCTTTTCACTGAAAATAAAAGGAACGAGGTAATAAAAATGAAATTCCCGATTCTTAAAAAGTCTTCAACCTGGGCACAGCACCTCTTTCCACCCCGCCAATGACTAATCCACCTTGTAAGTTTAGTCTCCTCTGATCTGCGCTTCTCTCTCTCTCTCTCTCTCTCTCTCTCTCTCTCTCTCTCTCTCTCTTTTCTTTCCTTTCTTTCTTTTGTTGGCTTTTTTAATTAACTTGTCACACCACGGCCTGGAAATCTCCTTGTCAGTAGCTGACAAGGAGTTGGCAAGACGGGTGGAATATTGACTCGGAGAAGATGGAAGAGCCAAAGCATCAGCCGGGGAGTTTCACTCTTGTCTGTTCCTGATGGCCAGCTCTGATTTTCTCAGGCGTTATAGAGAGGACTTAGTATAAAAGGGATGTGGTGGCTCAGTGGCTAAGACACTGAGCTTGTTGATCGAAAGATCGGCACTTCAGCGGCTCGAATCCCTAGCGCCGCGTAATGGAGTGAGCTCCCGTGACTTGTCCCAGCTTCTGCCAACCTAGCAGTTCGAAAGCACGTAAAAAAAAAATGCAAGTAGAAAAATAGGGACCCCCTTTGGTGGGAAGGGAACAGCATTCCATGCGCCTTTGGCATTGAGTCATGCCGGCCACATGACCACGGAGACGTCTTCGGACAGCGCTGGCTTTTCGGCTTTGAAACGGAGAGGAGCACCGCCCCCTAGAGTCGGGAATGACTAGCACGTATGTGCGAGGGGAAGCTTTACCTTTAACTAATATACAACAGGTTGCAAATTTGTTCCAAGAAAAGAAGAAGAAGAAGAAGAAGGAGAAGGAGAAGGAGAAGGAGAAGGAGAAGGAGAAGGAGAAGGAGAAGGAGAAGGAGAAGGAGAAGGAGGAGAAAAAAAAGAAAAAGAAAGAAAGAAAGAAACACCTGGCTGCCAAGCAGTGGAGAGGGAAAAATAACTTTGCTTGCCTGACCTTCAAGATGAAAACTATTCATAAAGATCCCAACGGGTTGTTTTTAATCAAAGGCTCATCTATCACCGCGTGCAAACTTCCCCCGGCTTTGTAACTTGTTGAGGGTTCTTTGGCTGGAGAAACGGTTGAAAAACCAAACCAAAAACAGCCTCCTCCTTTGAGAGAACCTCTAACTAAGATTCTGTGCAGTTCTGAGAACCCCCAAATTCCACTCCTGGCTGGCCCCACCCACCCCTCCCAGCAGTCCCCACAAGACCCATTTTGGAAGCAGGGCATGATCGGAGGCTCGGGGAGGGCGAAAAATGGACTTACTGGAAGTTTGGGAAGGCCAGAAACAGGCCCATTTCTGGCCTCCAGAGGGCCCCTGGAGCCTGGGGAGGCCGTTTTCGCCCTCCCGGAGGCTTGGAAAAAGCCTCCGGAGCCTGGGGAGGGCAAACTGTGGTGCAGGAGGCTGACTAGGCCACACCCACCCAGCAACCGGGGAGAGAACTCCTTGCTAAAAATTTTGAAGCCCACCCCTGAGGAGAAGGGTGGGTGTTAACTTCCTACACTCGGAAACATCTGAGGGCAGGACAAGAAGAAGCAAGGTCCTTAAAGAGAGATCCAAACCTACAACGAAGCCGAAATTGAGAACAATTAATCCGTGGAACAGCTGGCCTCTCAGTGTTGTCGGTGCTTCATCGTTGGTGAAATTTCAAAAACGGACAACCTTTTGACCATCCCAGTCAAAAGGTTGTCTGTTTTGAGCAAAGGATCGGATTAGAAGACCTCCGAGCTGTGGTGGAATTCTATTTTTTTTTACTACCGGTTCTGTGGGCATGGCTTGGTGGGCATGGCGTGGCTTGGTGGGCGTGGCAGGGGAAGGATACTGCAAAATCCCCATTCCCACCCCACTCCTGGGGGGAAGGATATTGCAAAATCCCCATTCCCACCCCACTCTGGGGCCAGCCAGAGGTGGTATTTGCTGGTTGTCCGAACTACTCGAAATGTCCACGATCGGTTCTCTGAACTACTCAAAATTTCCACTATCGGTTCTCCGAACTACTCAAAATTTCCACTATCAGTTCTCCGAACTACTCGAAATTTCCACTATCGGTTCTCCGAACTACTCAAAATTTCTGCTATCGGTTCTCCGAACTACTCAAAATTTCCGTTACCGGTTCTCCAGAACCTGTCAGAACCTGCTGAATTTCACCCCTGCCTCCGAGGTTCCTTCTGGCCCAGTCCGGTTCTATCTTCTGGATGACCTCTCTTCTCGCCAACTAGGACAGCGAGTTGGGAATGACTGCTCTCCAGAAGGACCAGCTGAGAAAAAAAAAAAAAACACCCCGAGATTTGAAAGCAGGTCTCCCTTCCACGAATCCAACCCTGGATGGAGCAAACTATTTCTGTGTGTCCCCCTCCCCGCACTGCTCCCACCCCCCCACAAACAGACAATACTTTGTGAGCTCTGCCTTTAAACAAATCAAGCGAAAGATTGCGAGAGCTGATAGGGGTATGAATTAACAATCAGGGCTTGTTTCCAAGTGCCACGCTCCCCGGCAGAGGCGACTTTTGCAGGTGGCCGGGGAGAGCTCCATGGTGCAGCCCCCCTATCGGCTCCTGCCCACTCCTCCTGTGCGCCTTTTCTCTTCAAATTAACTCCATTCTTCACCGTACAGAGAGAGATAAGCCACCTGCCTCCCTTCCTGCACAGAAGCAGGATTCAGGCCTCCCACTCCCCCAATCATCCTCGCAGGGCTGGGCGAGATATTTTATATTTGCAAAAGGGGAAGATTTTTAGATAAACCGGGGAGGGGGGAGGCGGAAGAAAAGGGGCCTAACCAGCTGCCTGTCCGTATATTACATTTTTATTACTATTTTTTTAAAAAAGAAAGAAAGAAAGAAAGAAAGAAAGAAAGAAAGAAAGAAAGAAAGAAAGAAAGAAAGAAGAAAGAAAGAAAGAAAGAAAGAAAGAAAGAAAGAAAGAAAGAAAGAAAGAAATGAGATTATCTGGCTTTCTTTCCTTTCTGTACAAGGAGGGTAGGGGATTGAAATAAAAATGAAATTGGACTCTGTCTCTTGCTTTAAGTTCTGGGTGCAACTGCCTTTACAGATCTACCGTGTTTCCCCAAAAATAAGACCCTGTCTTATATTTTTTTGCCATGCACTCAAAAGCCCGATTGGGCTTATTATCAGGGGATGTCTTATTTTGGGGAAATAAGGGTAGGTAGGTAAGTAGGTAGGTAGGTAGGTAGATAGATACCATGTTTCCCCAAAAATAAGACCCTTGCATGCCAAAAGCGGGGGGAGCAGGAGGGGTCATGCATGCATGCGTGGAGGGTGGGGTGCATAGAATTATGAGTGTGGGCACACATGCACACAACCGCCCTGCACTCCCCCAGCTTTTGGTACGTGATGGCCAATCTCCACAAGGAAACTTCGCCCAACTCCCATTGAAGTATAATCTAACTCCTAGCGGGTGCTGAATGGGAGTTGAGAAGATTCCCGTCAGTGGTGGGTTGCTACCAAGGAGGAGGAGGAGGAGAAAGGAGAATTGGGATTGTTTTCTCACTGGCTGGCTAGCATGTAACCAGCATGAAGCCACTGCAGAGATGTGAGAATTGAAAATGTAGCTAGTGCCAGTCCTTTATTGATGACTTGCTGTCATATATAAGGTAGCATCCTGTCTGTATTTCCTTCCTTCCTTTCTCTGCCAACTTTAGAAGCGTCTGTAGAGCCTGACTTCTGAAGAAGGTGAACTTCAGGGTGGTGACAATGTAGGGAACCACCCTGTCAATCTCGACTTTTCCCAAGAAATGGGGAGAGTTCTCCCAAAGATGCAATTTCCTGCCTCTGAATAATCATCTCTTGGTATCCAAGGGCAACTACTGAAATAATGGATATCGGGGGCCTACGTTAACACCGTATCACTCCCTGCTTTAACAAACGCCACGTTTTAAATGAGCAGGCTGAGAGGAAAACCCATATATAACATGAAATCTATAAAAGGCCAAAAGAAAAAAGAAAAGCCTGCAAATGTATGAGCTACACAGAACTCAAGGAAATTTGGCTAAATTGTTTGATTATATTTTGGACTAGGACAGTAAATACTGCAAAACTAAAATCCAATTCTATTTTTTATATCAAAGGAAATTCTTGCTCGCTTATTATCTGTTATCTATCTATCCATCATTTGTCTGTCCGTCCATCCATCCATCCATCTATCATCCATCCATCATCTATCTATCTATCTATCTATCTATCTATCTATCTATCTATCTATCTATCTATCTATCTATCATCTATCTATTTATCTATCATCTATTCTCTCCCTCCCTTCTCTCTCTCTCTCTCTCCCTCCCACTCTCCCTCCCCCTCCCTCTCTCTCTCTCTCTTATATTTAGGAGGTGGCAATAATAAGAGAGACATATCTAGGAGGAAGATTAAAACAGGAGGTTGCACAAATAAATCAATTCAGATTTACAAGAGTGACATTGGCAGCACCTAACTTTCATAAATAAATAAAATAAAGAATTGGGATTGTTCCTCGACATTTGAGTAAGGATGCCTTACATCTAGAGGGGAAATAGCTTAATGTCCCCATAATGGTGCTTATTGGGAGATGAAAACGTGGAAGGCAAGCTTTGGTCCAACATGAAAATTAAGACATGCTATGTGTTGCTGGGAACATGGTGGCTCAGTGGTTAAGATGCTGAGCTTGATAATCGAAAGGTTGGCAGTTCAGCGGTTCAAATCCCTAGCACCATATAATGGGGTGAGTTCCCATTCTTTGTCTCAGCTTCTGTCAACCTAGCAGTTCGAAAGCACGTAAAAAATGCAAGTAGAAAAAAATAGGGACCCCCTTTGGTGGGAAGGTAACAGCGTTCTGTGCACCTTTGGCATTGAGTCATGCCAGCCACATGACCATGGAGACGTCTTCGGACAGCGCTGGCTCTTCGGCTTTGAAACAGAGGTGAGCACCGCCCCCTAGAGTCGGGAACGACTAGCACGTATGTGCGAGGGGAACCTTTACCTTTAGGTTATACTGCAGTGTTTTTTTAGTGTGTGGTGGGAAAGAGGAATATTGAAGTGACTTTTGCTGATGCTGAGCCTCTGATAAGGTTTTGTAGCACCTACCTGTGGTTACACCTTATCCATAGGACACTTGTTCTGTTTATTCAAAGCTTAGGGCATGATGGATGGTTGCCAGAAAGCCTGCCTGCCCTGCTCCCAGAGGCCTCGGCCAAACAGTCCTCCATGGTCCCTTGATGTGATGCTATCAGAGGCACTAAAGACTAACCAGGTTTCACCGTACTGTCCTTGCTTACATCAGCTCTCTTTGTAAAGGGAGGGCAACCTTGCTAAGCCAAGGGAGCAGAGCCGTAATTCAGACATGAGAAGGATCTCAGAAAGCTTCCTCCTCAGAGAAGACGGAAGACCTAGAAGAAACCGTGGTCACAGCGATGAGCAAGATGGGTGATTAGAAAGGGGAAATAGAAAAAAGGAAGGAAGGAAGGAAGGAGGGAAGGAGGGAAGGAAGGAAGGAAGGTTCTTAGTTTATTTCATACAGTATGTTACTGAATAGATTTATAACCTCTAGAGAAGAAGGAAGGAAGGAAGGAAGGAAGGAAGGAAGGAAGGAAGGAAGGAAGGAAGGAAGGAAGGAAGGAAGGAAGGAGAGAGAGACACACACAGGGAGAGAGGGAGGGAGGGAGGGAAGAAGGAAGGTTCTACAAGTTTTTTTCATAGTCTTGTTGGAAATACAGTATATTATTGAATAGGTTTATATCCACCTCAAGAGAAGAAGGAAGGAAAGAAGGAAGGAAGGAGGGAAGGGAAAGAAAGAAGGAAGGAAGGAGGAGGGAGGGAAGGAGAGAGGAAGGAAGGAAGGAAGGGAAGGAAGGAAGGAAGGAGAGGTGGAAGAAGGAAAAGAAGAGAGCAGAAGGAAGGAAGGAGAGAGAGAGAGGAAGGAAGGAAAGAAGGAAGGAAGGAAGGAAGGAAGGAAGGAAGGAAGGAAGGAAGGAAGGAAGGAAGGAAGGAAGGAAGGAGAAATATGCCCAAGGATGAGCCCACACCATTAAGATAAACAAATGGAAACAAAAGGCTTGGTGGAATCTCTCCTTTGGCCACTAGAGATCCAGAATCTGCTCGTTGCATGTTAACACCTCGTAACAACCACCCACTGACAAAAGGAACAAACTTTAAAAGAAGGTATCAAAGGAGAGCCCTCGAAGAAGAGAGAGAGGGCAAGATCTCGGAATAAGAAACAGATGCAGAGTCCCGCTCTCATCCAGGGCAGGGAGGGGATGACAACATTTCTTGAACCTGGAGGACAGAAAGCTTCAAACCGAGAGGACGAGGCCGGCGGAAGGAGACGTCTTGTCTTGAGGCACTTCTGTCCCAGGGCTTGGAGAGGGAGACTGGTAAACAGCCGGTTCCCCCAGGAACAAACCAGGTCAGGAATGTGGACCTCAAAGGGAGATAGAAGTCCATGAGATCCAGATGTTGAGATGAATGACCTCCGGTTCTCAAGCTGTTGGTGGTGGTAAAATCAAACCGAGCAAACAGAAGCAGCCAAACGCTTTGGAGTGGAGAGAGAGAGAGAGGGTGGACAGAGTGACTCCCACATTTGAATTCCCAATGGGCAACGACAATATAGGGATGTCACATTCTCTTGGGGTATAACAGGATGACACAGTTGGAAAGGAGGCTTGGAGGTCTTCTAATCCAACCTCCTTCTCGAGCAGGAAACTCTATACCATCTCAGATAAATGGCTGTCCAGTCTCTTCTTGAAAGCCTCCAGTGATGGAGCATCCACAACTTCTAGTGGCAAGTTGTTCCACCGGTTAATTGTTCTCATTGTCAGGGAATTTCTCCTTAGTTCTAGGTTGGTTCTCTCCTTGATTAGTTTCCATCGCTTGCTTCTTGTCCTGCCCTCAGGGGCTTTGAAGAATAGCTTGACTCCCTCTTCTTTGGGGCAGCCCCTGAGATATTGGAACATTGCTATCATGTCACCCTTCTTTTAATTAAACTAGACATACCCAGTTCCTGCAACCGTTCTTTATATGTTTTAGCCTCCAGTCCCTTAATCATCTCTGTTGCTCTTTCCTGCACTCTTTCAAGTGTCTCAACATGTTTTTTGTTTTTGTTTTTTTACGTTGTGGCTATTAAAACTGGATGCAGGAGGAAGAAGACTTCAAAAGGGAGATTTTGTGGAATCCTTGTCCTTCTTATTCACCCTCAGCCATTCTTGCACGAATGTTCTGCTTTGGAAGCCAAGTGGAAAATTCAGGGACAGAATTTTCTTCTCTAGATCAGCAAAAACATGAATTTGTGGTTGTTTCCCTCGTGGTGGCGTCTTTATAATAGGTAAAAGGTAAAGGTTCTCCTCGCACATACGTGCTAGTCGTTCCCGACTCCAGGGGGCGGTGCTCATCTCCGTTTCTAAGCCGAAGAGCTAGCGCTGTCCCAAGACATCTCTGTGGTCATGTGACTGGCATGACTCAATGCCAAAGGCGCACAGAATGCTGTTCCCTTCCCACCAAAGGTGGTCTCTATTTTTCTACTTGCATTTTTTACGTGCTTTCGAATTGCTGGGTTGGCAGAAGCTGGGACAAGTCACAGGAGCTCACCCAGTTACGCGGCGCTAGGGATTCGAACCGCCGAACCGCCGACCTTTTGATCGACAAGCTCAGTGTCTTAGCCACTGAGCCACTTCGTTCCTTTATAATAAACTTCTTTATTATGGCCATTCTGGCTGCTACACCTGTCCTGAGCTGTTAGGATTTTTTTGGGGGGCCTGGCTTTATAATACAGAAAAACCATCTCACACTGCATTTTCTAAGTTCCTATAAAATGCTGAACCACAATCCAATCCCACGTATTTGGCTAGCCGGGAAAAAAAGGATCTAAGGGCAAAAAAGAAAATAAAAACACCGTATTCAAGCAGCCAAGGTGACACGACTGAACAGCTTTCTAAGGACATCCAGGGGGAAAAAAATTAAAAAGAGATTTCTCAGATAAGTAGCAGAGTTCATAAGGGAATCTCCTGACCCTGGAAATGAGAACAGACCTTAGCAAAACACCGCAGAACAAAAAGCAGATGGACAATCTATTCTTATCACATGAAAAAGGCAGCCAGTTCCCCCTTAAATCGAGAGAGACAGACAGAAAAAGGATAAAAAAAATATCAAGGAAAGCTCTCGTAATGTACTGTTGATTGGAAAAGGATTTTTTAAAAAATGCATACATATCCAGAGGCCAAAATTCTCCACCTTCTTTGCAAAGGAAAGATGGATTAACTGAAGCAAATGTTGCAAGAGCTTAGCTTTCTTAATGGAACGTTGGAGGTCTTGATTTAACTTCCAGGTTTTGCAATAAAAGTAATTTTGGTCTGAATGGACACATTCTAGGAGAAAAATGTGCCAAAGAGAAAGAGAGAAGAAGCTATTATAAATGGACTGATTAGGGCAGTGATGGGGAACCTTTTTGGCGTAGAGTGCCCAAACTAGAGTGCCAGAAACCCACCGACCAGATGGCCGGCACGCATGTGCAACCTTGGAAACCCGATGACCAGCTGGGAGGCGTGCATGTACACCTTGAAAAACTGCTGACCAGCTGCATGTATGCCTTGGAAATCCGATGATCAGCTGGCTGGCGTGCATGTGTGCCTTGGAAATCTGATGACCAGCTGGCTGGCGTGCATGTGTGCCTTGGAAATCCGATGATCAGCTGGCTGGCGTGCATGTGTGCCTTGGAAATCTGATGACCAGCTGGCTGGCGTGCATGTGTGCCTTGGAAATCCGATGATCAGCTGGCTGGCGTGCATGTGTGCCTTGGAAACCCGATGATCAGCTGGCTGGCGTGCATGTGTGCCTTGGAAATCTGATGACCAGCTGGCTGGCGTGCATGTGTGCCTTGGAAATCTGATGACCAGCTGGCTGGCGTGCATGTATGCCTTGAAAAATTGCTGACCAGCTGCATGTGTGCCTTGGAAACCCGATGATCAGCTGGCTGGTGTGCATGTATGCCTTGGAAATCTGATGACCAGCTGGGAGGCGTGCATGTATGCCTTGGAAAACTGCTGACCAGCTGGCTGGCATGCATGTGTGCCTTGGAAACACGATGACCAGCTAGCCGATGTGCATGTGTGCCTCAGAAACCTGATGATCAGCTGGCTGGTGTGCATGTGCATCTTGGAAAATTGATGTTCAGCTGGCTGAGGTGGGGTGACGGTGCGCATGCGCACAGAGAGGGCTCTCTGTGTCACCTCTGGCACAGGTGCTATAGGCTCACCATCACAGTATGGAGGGGGGGAGGCAAAAAACATACATATGAATTTCTGTTCAAACCTTTGCTTACAAAAAGCATTTGCAAACCTGTGAAGCGCTGGAGACAGAATACAGAAACAAATTTCAATCAGCTTGGTAGATTTGCATATTTTCTGGTTCCATAAATGACCTTCAGCTGGTATCGAGACCTTGGTTGATCCTGGTAGGTAAAAAACAAAAAACAAAAAACTATTGCCGTTTCAAACCAGAAAAGAAAAGAAAACAAAACAAAAATTTCTGCTTTTCCGCCACCTCTTTATGATCCAGCGATAGACATTTTTTTTTATTGTTCCTTATAAAATATACATAGCTTTTTATTGAATTGCCCGCTGTCGAAATCTGCAAGAATTTTATTGCTTTTTACTATCCTGGAGAGGAATGAAAACAGCGCTTTCCGTGTAATTTTGTAAGAAACCAAGACAGTAAATCTAATTTGGCCAATATAGGTTCAATGATGAAAAATCATACACTGAACTGGAAATTAGTGATCTCGGTGACAAGGAGTTTGGGAATAGAGTGTATAGGACACCGAGCAGCTCTGCTTTGGGTATGCGCCCACCTGGGGTTTTTTTTTTAAATCGGAAGAAGGTGCTTCTCAGATAGATTTAAAGGGGGATGAGAGCAATGCATGGTGGGGAAGTAATGGATCAAAGATGGAAAGCTTGCCTTGACTCTGTGGCAGGTCGTGGTTGTCCCAAGGGTGCTTTTTCCGGAGGCAACTGGACTGTCTTTGTTTTTCCTTGAAGACGTTTCACTTCTCATCTGAGGAGCTTCTTCAGTTCTACCTAAAGAAGCTTCTCGGATGAGAAGCGAAACGTTTTTGAGGAAAAACTAAGAAAGTCGAGTGGCCTCTTGAAAAGGCCGAAACTTGGCTTGCCTACAGAAAGTCACACCTTCAGTCTTCTGCGGCTCCCTGTCACTCAAAATATGTGTCACAACCGCCAATGTGCGACATCTGCCTGCACATGACTTATTGAGCTTTTCAAGCCCAGTAGGCCAACCATGGATAAATCCAAGAAGAGAAAAGTTTCAGAAGAAAACAGAAGGTTTCATTCAACGACATTTGCTAGTTTTGTGGCCGCTCAAGAAACAGTCAGGCACGGGAAGGGTTTTGTGGCTCCCGGTGTTTTCTTTTCTGTGGGAAACGGAACCAAATGGTTCTTTGAGTGTTGAAGGTTGCAGACCTCTGCTCTATACCCACAACAGCATCTTGACTTAAAACCAGAAATATTTCTATTGGGGATTTCACTTGAAATTTATAGTAAAGAGAATACATATTTAATTATCCATGTATTAACTGCAGCTGAAGTTGTATTTGCACAAAATTGGAAAAGCAAAGAGATTGCGACGGATGAGAATGTGATCAGAAAAAAGTATTAGAATGTGCAGAAATGAATAGATTAACCCCTGCAATCAAACAGAAGGAACAAACTGAATATTATATGATATGGGATTTATTGTATCGATGGTTAGAGATTAAATATGAAAGCTAAAAATAAAAGAATAAAAGAAGATTAGTAAAATATAAGTTAAGGTAGAATTAAATACATTAAGATGATGATTGTTATTACGATTATTA
The DNA here is from genome assembly GCA_030761175.1 of Masticophis lateralis. Taxonomy (NCBI): domain Eukaryota; kingdom Metazoa; phylum Chordata; class Lepidosauria; order Squamata; family Colubridae; genus Masticophis; species Masticophis lateralis. The sequence continues at coordinate 9,692,927 of JAUDYJ010000015.1, forward strand.
TGTTATGATGATGATGATGATATTAAGTATATTAGTATTAAGATAAGAATAGAGAATTAATGTAATGAATATGGTTGTAATTTTTAATTGCTATTGCACTAAATATTTGTGACACACTGTTTAATGGAAGGTGAACTGTTTGAATTAAAATAAATTTTTTTTTTTAAAGTATCACTTTATACCTCATTACATGCTAGTGAGGTCACACTTGGTATAGTGCGTCCAGTTTTGGTCACCACAATAGAACGAGTGCAGAGAAGAGCAACAAAGATGATTAGGGGGCTGGAGGCTAACTCGTGTGATGAACGGTTGAGGTAGGTAGGTATAGCTAGACTACCAAAGAGAAGGATTTTGGGCAGACCATGATAAGTGTCTGCCAGCATTTGAGGGGCTGTCCCTGAGAAGAGGGGATTATTGATTTATTCTCCAAATCACCTGAGGGCAGGATGAAGAATTTACGGATGCAAACCAATCCAGGAGAGAAGCAACCTACAACTAAGGAGAAATTTCCTGACAGTGAGAACAATTGACCAGTGGAACGAGAAGATTTCTAAGATCCTTTCCAGACATAGGATTCTATGATTCTAGATTGTCCGAAGTTTTTTTTTTTTGCAAATTTTTTTTTTATATTTTTCCCAAACAAATTACATCCTTTCGAAACAGAGCTTTGATCTGTTCATCCCTTTGTTCAATTTTTAACAAAACCTTTAACAACATTTTATCGATTCTATTTTGCCATAGCACTTAATTCTAAATCTTAAATCACATATAGAACTAATACCATCTTTTTAAAAAATTAAGACATATTTACTTAATCAAAACAATAACTCTTCAATTAACTCACCTTAATTCTTAATTCAATTAATAACTCATAATGCAACAATTCTCACCCTAAATCCTCACTATTAACAATACAATTCAAACATGTTTCATTACTCTCATTAAATCTTTATTCCATTATTACTCTATCAAATTTAAATCTTCTTTTTAATTTTAGAAATATAGCTATTTAACATTTAAACATAGTTTTTAGTTCAAATAATGCTCTTTAATACAATTTCCCAATTATCCTAAATTCTATCTATCAAACCATACCATTTATATAACACCAATTAAAAAAATTTTTTTTTAATAAATCATAATCATATATTATTTCAGTTTTCTTTTCTTTTTCACTTAGGTAAATAAATGTCCAAAGTTTTGATGCCCACCCACAAAAAAATGCTAAAAAAAAATTTGGTATAAAATCAGAAGGTGGTTAGAAGAGATTACACTCCAAAAGATTGATTTCAAACTGGCATTGTTTCTTCTAGGAATGATCAGAAAATGAAGAAAAGTTTGTACTATATAACATTTCATATACTAACGGTGGCCAGAATCGCTCTGGCACAAACGTGGAAACAGATCAATACACCACCTGAAGAAATAGTAATTTAAAAAATCCTCAAATGTGCTGAAATGGATAAAATGACAATGGAGATTAAAGAAAGAGATGATTCGGATTACTATAAAGTGTGGAATAGATTTTATACGTGGCTAGAAAATAGAAATCAAAATAAGAAATAGGAATGTAAATTGAAATTTGACTAATCGGAATTTAAGAGTATTGAATTAAGGATAAAATATTGACTATGTTAATAAATAGGATGCAAGTACATATAATAATTTAGTTTAAAAGAATGCTTAATGTGATTATAGAAGAATAAGTGAACGATTATGAAGACTGAGTTTAAAAAGTATAGATAACTGTCGATGCAGAAAGTTGTAAAATATTAGATAATGTTGTTATTTCTGTTCTGTATTTTACCATTTGGTGTATGTGTATCTTCCTTTTTCTTTCTTTTTTCTTTTTCTTTTTTTCATTTTTCATTTTTCTTTTTTTCTGGTATTTTTCTATTATGTTTTTGGTTTTAAAAATGTAAAATATTCAATAAAAACTATTTAGAAAAAAAAAAAGGACGCATGTTCATTGTATGAGCAGGAGTTGATTGCTTCTGGTTCTATCCGATTCTTGCGAACCGGTAATAAAAGCAGCGGAAGGCTCCTCCCACCCGCCCAGATGTCATAATGGATGATCTGCACATGCGCAGAAGCTTCTGTGCATGCTCAGAAGCGCACGTGCGAGCTCCTGTTGCAAACTGGTAGTAAAGGTAAGTAGAACCCATCACTGGTCCAAAGGTAAGTGATGTGAGCTCAACAGTGATGCTCAGGTATTTTCCAATCATTCTCCTGCATTTCTCAATTCCAGGGCATCAAAGAAAGTCATTTAGATAATGATAGCCTAAGAATTCAGCCACCCGTAGTTTTCTTTTCTCCTTCTTTATTATTATGTTTAACTCCCCAAATCCTCTCTTAGCCACTTCCCTCCCCTCCCCCCATTTTTGTCCTCCTCTCTCTTGTGAGGCAGAAGAAGAAAAACGGATCACGATATCTATTTTGCGTTCTGCTAGCTGAAACAATGACGGAAGACTTTTGTTCAAAAGATATGTCCAGCCGTTTTCCCCCTTCTTTACATCTGATGCCACAAAAATCTGGGAAAAATCATTTCCCCAGATTGACTTTTTTTCCCCCTCTCCAATGCAATCTTTTGGCCAAAGCATGGAGGTGACATATTTTCGTTTGATTATTACATTCCATCTTTTCCTTTTGCCCCAAAATCAATGGCTGGACATATAAAAATCCTTCTCATTGGTCGTTTTCCCCAATAATGCATTTATAGCAAAACAGCCAGTTTTCGCTTTGGTACTATGTCTCTCTCCTGGACTCGTCTTCCTCTTCCTTCTCTTCTCTCTCTCTCTTTTATTGATTTCAATAAAAAAAAGGGTAATTTGAAGATGGAACATACGTAGGAGGTCGTGCTCGGAGGACGTGCGTTTTGCACAATGGATTCAGGGAAGTTTTAGAGATGGTGGACAAAAGGGCAAATATAGGGGAAAAAAAAAAGAAACACAAGAAAGAAGCAGCAAGGGCTTATTTTTCTAAAGCATTTTTATTTTGAGAGGTCAGCCAGTAAAGGATATTAAGCCAATGTGTGCTTTTTCTATGTTGCAATGGCCGAGTTTTATTTTATTAATTTATTTATTTTTATTTGTCAAGAACGTATTAGGTAATATATATGTAAGTATAAGCATGAATTGAATATATAAAATAGATACAAATAGAGGAAACATTAGGACAGGGATGGAAATCACACTGGTGCGCTTATGCACGACCCTTACAGACCTCTTAGGAATGGGGCGAGGTCAACAATAGCCAGTCTAAGGTTAAAGTTTTGGGGGTTTGGGGAAGAAACCACAGAGTCAGATAGCACATTCCTGTCATTGACCACTCTGTTGCTGAAGTCGTATTTTCTGCAATCAAGTTTGGAGCAGTTTACCATGAGTTTGTATCTATTGTGTGCTCGTGTTGTGGTTGAAGCTGAAATAGTCATTGACAGGTAGGACATTGTGGCAGATAATTTTATGTACTACACTTAGGTCAGACCGAAGCCGCCGTAGTTCTAAATTGTCTAAGCCCAAAATTTGAAGTCTGTTGCTGAAGTCGTATTTTCTGCAATCGAATTTGGAACGGTTCACTGTAAGTTTGTATGTATTGTGTGCTCATGTATTGTTGTGAATGAAGCTGAAGTAGTCATCGACAGGTAGGACATTGTAGCAGATGATTTTATGAGCTATGTTTAGGTCATGCCGAAGGTGGCATAGTTCTAAGTTTTCTAAGCCCAGAATTTCGAGTCTGGTGGCATAAGGTATTCTGTGGTGAGCGGAGTGGAGGACTCTTCTTGTGAAATATTTCTGAACGCGTTCAATTGTATTCGTGTCTAATATGCAGTGCGGGTTCCAGACGGATGAGCTGTATTCGAGAATTGGTCTAGCAAAGGTTTTGTATGTTCTGGTTTGCAGTGTGATATTACCGGATAAGAAGCTAGGCAAGATTAGGTTTACAACGCTTAATGCCTTTTTTGGCGATGTTGTTACAGTGGGCTTTGGCCCTTAGATCATTAGAGATGAGTACTCCAAGGTCCTTGACAGAGTGAGGGTCATCTACAAGGTTGTGTCCGCTCAGCTTGTATTTTGTGTTCTGCCAACACATTGTGTTTTGCCAATGTGTCCAAAGCAGCTTTTTTTTAAAAAAGGTAGTTGGTGGGAAGAGGTGATATGGGACTACCCTGTAAGTGTAAGAAATGAATTGATTTGGGTCCAGCTAACTTTTCAAGATGGATCAGACCAGCTCAGATATATCCTCTGAGTCCCTCTGGGAGTAGGGTGGTATACAAATTTAAACAATAAATAAACAATAAAATAAATATCCAGCTTTGGTCTGGGCATAAGGTAAAGAACAGGCTTTAAAAAGAGAAAAAGAAAGAATTGCTTAACGCATTGTAAGCTGCTGTGAGACTCCGGAGAAGGGCGGCATATAAATCAAACCAACAAACAAATAAATAAATAAATAAATTGACCGGTGTTTTAAAATTGACCTTTTAAGTATGGCATGGTCCTGAATGTCAGACGGCATGTAGAGTTTTTTTTTTTTTTTAAAAAGCAGAATTACAAAATAACAGAGTTAGAAGGGACCTTGGTGAAATCCACATTTTTTTACTACCAGTTCTGTGGGCATGGCTTGGTGGGCCTGGTGTGGCTTGGTGGGGGTGGCAGAGGAAGGATACTGCAAAATCTCCATTTCCACCCCACTCTGGGGCCAGCCAGAGGTGGTATTTGCCAGTTCTCCGAACTACTCAAAATTTCTGCTACCGGTTCTCCAGAACCTGTCAGAACCTGCTAGATTTCACCCCTGCCTTGGAGGTCTTCTAGTCCAACCCCTTGCTCAGGCTGGAGACCCCATGCCATTCCAGACAAATCGTTGTCTAATATGTTCTTGAGAACTTCCAGTGTTGGGATACTCACAACTTCTTCTTCCACTGATTAATTGTTTTAACTGTTGCTTCTCTCCTTGATGAGTTTCCACCCATTGCTTCTTGTCCTGCCCTCAGGTGCTTTGGAGAAGAGCTTGACTGCCTCTTCTTTGAGGTAGCCCCTGAGATATTGGAAGACTGCTATCATGTCTCCCCTAGTCCTTCTTTTAATCAGACTAGACATACCCAGTTCCTGCAACCGTTCTTCATGTGTTTTAGCGTCCAGTCCCCTAATCTTCGTCGTTGCTCTTCTCTGCACTCTTTCTAGAGTCTCCACATCTTTTTTTTAACATATTGTGGCTACCAAAACTGGATGCAATATTCCAAGTGTGGTCTTACCAAGTCTGCCCTTCTAAAAAAAATAATAGTTAAAAAAACACGCACAAAGAGATTGCATATCATTTCAAAAATACTCAGCTTAGAAAGAGCTATTCTTTGTCCAGTCTCTCTCAGTATGTGGCTTCTAAGACATCAGAGACAAATCCTGAGCTCCTTAAACTATTTGGCTATTAGGAAATATTAGCCTAAGCAGTTTTGAGTAATGGCTTGAGAAAGTATTCTCTGGGCTTTAGTTACCCCGAGTCTAGCATTAGTAACTGAACTCCAATCCTCCAACTGATAAAAAGCAAAGCAGTCTTGTATTAAAATAATATTTATTAAATTTCCAAAGATTAAAATACACAGTACAAAAAGAAAAATGATACACACATAAAAAAAAGCAAGAAGAAAAATACACACACACACACAGACACAAAACAAAAGATATAAACAACCAAAATAAAAAATATCAAAATGTCAATATTAATAACAACTTTTCTGCATTGGTATCTCTAACCTATTTAGGTATTTCTCCCTTTTACTTCTTTTAATATATAAATTTTAAATTGGTTTAAACAATGGGGTTGTCTTAATTTGTCTGGCCAAATTATTTAATTCAATTTTATTCTGCGTTTTAAATTTTGTATTTGTGTATTTTATTATGTGGCTGTTCACCACCCTGAGTCCTTCGGGAGTAGGGCGGTATACAAATCAAATAAAATGAAATGAAAAATGAAATGAACCTGTTTAGCTTCTTTACACAAATTCTACTTCTAAATATCTTAAACTTACATCTTTATCTAAATTATCTTGATTTCTATATACAGTTCGATCTCATAACAAAAACATGCCTTAAATTTTATGTTTACTCTCCAGCCAGGAATACCATTTATTCCATATTAAATGGTACTTGGTGTCCTCCCTCTCCTTCATTTCCATAGATAATCTGTCCATCTCTGCACATTTGTATATTTTTTATTATTATTATGATTTGATCTGGAGGGGTGTCTTGTTGTTTCCAATTTTGTGCTATCACAAGTCTACTTGCCGTTAGTATGTGTAATATGATATAGCGTATACTTTTCTGCATTTTCCCATCCAGAATACCCAGGAGAAACGGTTCCAGCTTTCTTTCTATCTTCTGCCCTGTTATTTCACCCAGCCATTTTTGAATCTTGCTCCAAAATTTCTTAATCTTAGGACAGGTCCACCACATGTGGTAGAATGTCCTTTGTTTGTGTCCACACCACTTCCAACAATTCGGAGACCTATTCAAGAACATCCTGGCCAATCTTGCTGGTGGAAAAATGCCATCGGTAGAACATTTTATAAAGATTGTCTTTATAAGCAGCTGACATCATTAGTTCGTAATTTCTCTCCCATAATCTATCCCATTGATCCAAATGAATATTATGTCCGAAGCAAAGCAGACTTAAAACACAGTGCTGGGTTTGAATGCAACTTCCCTCCGGGCTGTATAAAGAAATTGCCCAAATTCAAAAAAATGGGATTAGGAAGGTGGTTACCAGGTCCTGTTTTTAAGCGAGGGGTAGGGATCCTGTTACTCAACCAGGAAAGCATATCTCGCTACAACATTCTTGGTTGTGGTGGATTTTTATCTGTAGCTAATGAAGCAGAGACAGCATCAAAAGTGAAAGCTTATGAAAGAATTATTATTTTTTTAAAAAAAATACCGCATCCAGTTTTGGTCACCACGATTTTAAAAAGATGTTGAGACTCTAGAAAGAGTGCAGAGAAGAGCAACAAAGAGGATTGGGGGACTGGAAGCTAAAACATATGAAGAACGGTTGCAGGAACTGGGCATGTCTAGTTTAGTGGAAAGAAGGACCAGGGGAGACATGATAGCAGTCTTCCAATATCTCAGGGGCTGCCCCAAAGAAGAAGGAGTCAAGCTATTCTCCAAAGCACCTGAAGAACAAGAAGACAAGAAGCAACGGGTGGAAACTAATCAAGGAGGGAAGCAACTTAGAAATAAGGAGAAATTTCCTGACAGTGAGAACAATTAGCCAATGGAACAACTTGCCTCCAGAACTTGTAGATGCTCAATCAGTGGAAGCTTTTAAGCAATGATTTATGTACATTGAGAGCATATGCACCAAGACAAACTCCTTGTGTGTCCAATCACACTTGGCCAATAAAAAATTCTATTCTCTTCTCTTCTCTTCTCTTCTCTTCTCTTCTCTTCTCTTCTCTTCTCTTCTCAATTCTAGTCTACTCTACTCTACTTTACACTACTCTACTCTACTCTACTCTCTTCTCTTCTCTTCTCTTCTCCTCAATTCTACTCTACTCCTACTCTACTCTACTCTACTCTACTCTCTTCTCTTCTCTTCTCTTCTCTTCTCTTCTCTTCTCTTCTCTTCTCTTCTCTTCTCTTCTCTTCTCTTCTCTTCTCTTCTCTTCTCCTCAATTCTCTTCTCTTCTCTTCTCTTCTCTTTTAAACCACAGACTCATTGTACATTTGGAAAAGCGCATAATAAACTTTCCTTCTGCACAAAGACACAAACACACACATATACACAAACTTCTTGGCTGCCTGTGGTTTGGCATGTGGTGGAGAAAGGGGGAGAGAGAAATCCCTCCCCACAGCTCTGCTATTCTTTTTCTTTTTAAATGAGCGCTTAAGCCAAGCCGGGATCAAGCCGGAGTTCACCTTATCAGCTCTTGTACTTCACCTGGGGGCCGAGTTATTGATAACTCTGTCATCCTTCCTAATATTGGCGGGCTAATAGCACTTGCTGATTAACCCACTCTCGAGCTATTAACTGCGTTCCTGATCCCTTCTCGAAAGGAAGGACAAAGGCTGCCTTCAGTGCGGCCAAGCCAAAATTGTTAGCCGGCATTCGGAGGGCTGAAAGACACAACTGTTACACTTACAGGATGCTCCGAAGCTGGGGGGAGAACCAAAATGTCAAAGGTTACTCGGCGGTGTTATCTGAAAACGGGCCGGCGACCGAGCCCCCCTCTCGGCGATGACAGAAGTTTGCAGAGAAATTACAGAAAATTGCCTGTTTTGTCAACATTTTCTCTCTCTCTCTCTCTCTCTCTCCCTCTCTCTCTCCCTTTCTAGGTTTAAGGGAAGGGAAAGCATCCCATTTCAGGGAGTTAAAGAGCCTCCGTTCTCCAGGAATCAGGGGACAACAGGCAGTCTATTATTTCAACTAGGTTAAAAAAAAAAGAAGTGATATTTTATATCATTGCTTTGAGCAATTGTTAAGTGACTGGAGAGCAGCTATGGCCTACAAGGTAATCCCAGGAAGATTTCCAGTTCTGAGCGAGACATCGTCCCTCTGCTGATCTGTCAAACAAACCAAATCGCTTCCTCCGTTGGGATAAAAAAGAAGAAATTATCGACCATGGTTTTTGTCCCAGCTTGGAGATGGAGAAGAGGCTCCCTTGAAAAGGGCATGGAACAAATCATGGAGGGCAACAAGCTCCTAACGAAAAAGAACGTCAAAGGACTTTGATCAGACCGTATCTGAGAGCAGAAACAGGGATGACCCTGGATCCATTGTGTAATTGTCTAGGTTGCGTTGTGATAAGAGCAGGGGTGGGCTGCGGGGGGTTCGCAGGGGTTCAGGAGAACCCCTAGCTAAGATTCTGTGCAAACCCCCAAATCCCTCTCCTGGCTGGCCTCACCTACCCCACGCCTCCCCTCCCAGGAGCCCCCACGCGGCTCATTTTGGATGCAGGTAAATGCAGGGCGTGCACAGAGGCTTGGAGACGGTGAAAAACAGGCCTACTGGAAGTTTGGGAAGACTAGAAACAGGCCCCAGAGGGCATCCGGAGCCTGGGGAGGCCATTTTTGCCCTCCCGGAGGCTCGAAAAAAGCCTCTGGAGCCCGGGGAGGGCAAAAACGCCCGGCCGCTGTGGTGCTGGAGGCCGACTAGGCCACGCTCACCCTGGCCACGCCCACCCAGCAACCGGAACTTTCTGTCAGTGAGAACAATCAACCCATGGAAGAGAAGTTGCCTTCGGAAGTTGTGGGAGCTTCATCACTTGAGACTTTCAAGAAAAGATTGGACTGCCATTTGTCAAAAATGGTGTAGAGTCTCCTACTTGGGTGGAGGGGTTAGACTAGATGATCAGTAAGGTCCCTTCGAATTCTGTTAAACTGTTAAAGCTTGAAGCTGCAGGAAAACAGGACAGCGCATTCTTCCCCCCACCCCACTCTCACCACAAAGAGAGACTGCAAGCTAAGCTTATAAGAGGAGCTGATTATCATGAGTCATTTAGAACAGTGGTGATTTGTGCCTGATGGGATGTCACTCCCCCATGTTCAGAAATGTAATACGGCCATCCACGTGATTGATGGCTTGAGGCTGTCGACAAGGTAGCTCACCTTACGACCTCTACAAGAACAGAACCGGGCCCAAGCAACATTTTTTCCCCTCCTTCTCCTCCATCAGAGCCACGTATTCACGTTCAGAGGCACCCTCAAATGGTGGCTCAAAATAGAACCACGCCACAAAAAAAAACCATGGGATTTTCCCGTGTATTTTCCCTGGAAACTTAGATAAAACGATCTCGAAAAGTCAGGGCACTCCTAAGCGTACCGATGCCCTACGAATCTATTGGCCGTGTCTATTTTACTCTCTGAATTCATGGGCACCTAACCCTAACCCTAAGGGGATTTGCCCCCCACCAATGGGATTTGCTCATGTATTTTCCCAGGAAACCTAGATAAGGAGGTCTAAAAAAATCAGGGTCCTCCTAAGTGTACCGACACTCTACGAATCTATTGGCCAAGTCCAGAAGTGGGATTCATATTTTTTTTAAATTAGATTTATATGCCGCCCTTCTCCGGAGACTCAGGACAGCTTACAGTGCGTTAAGCAACAGCCTTCATACTTCTGTATATTTATACAAAGTCAGCTTATTGCCCCCCCAAACTGGGTCCTCAATTTACCCACCTTAGAAAGGATGGAAGGCTGAGTCGACCTTGAGCCTGGCTAGGATTGAAGTCGCAGAAAATGCAGGCAGCTGGATCTTAATTACTGCCTTTAGTAGGAAGCATTAGCCCCCTATGCTACTCAGGCTCAGGTAATATAAATTACCTACCTAATTTACTTCCGTGTATGCGTTCGGCTTCCTATATATGTGTTCTGCTCTCATGTGCACCTCCACGCATGCACCCAGCCTCAAAATCATGCCTAAATAGGACAACATAGAGCTAGGGCAGGCCCACCCATGATTTCTCCTACTGATTCGCCCAACCGGTCTGAATACCACCTCTGGCTGTGTCTATTTTACTCTGCAGTCCTTTCATCTCAACAAATCTTGTTGAAGAAAACTCCAAAAAGGAACTCTCCTTTCGCTTCTAAACAGCTGACCCAAACTCTGGGAAACACCCTTTTAAGTGATCCGTAATTTGTTCAGCACACGAGAAAGATTCCAGAATGGTCTTCGAGTCATCCATCAGCTGAAGAAGCGACTTTGTTTAAGGGGTGAAACCAGTGGGGGAAATGTAAAATTTGTTACTACTGGTTCTGTGGGCGTGGCTTGGTGGTGGTGGGGGACTGGGTGGGCGCGGCCAACTTTTTTTTTTTTTTTACTTTTTTAAAGCATTTTTTTTACAATCTATTCGGGCGAATAGGTTGTAAAAAAATGCCTTTAAAAGGAAAAAAAGAGGCTCTGGAGATCACAGCTGTGGCGCACGATTGTAAGGGCCTTTTTAAAAAATCTTTTAAAAGCAGGAAGTAACGACACCCAGGAAGGTGGGCAGAGCTGCCATCTGGGAAGGTGAGCAGAACCGCCATCGCTACCGGTTCTCCGACCCACTTGCCACAATCACTACCGGATCGCCCGATTCGGTCCGAACCGGGATCACTTCACCCCTGGGTGAAACATTTCAAAACCACAAGAAAAGAACTCCAGTTGCCATGACTCAGCTCCAGACCTCTTTTTTTACATTCAATGCCAAAGGCGCATGGAATGCCATTGCCTTCCCACAAAAAGTGGTCCCTATTTTTCTACTTGCATTTTTTACGTGCTTTCGAACTGCTAGGTTGGCAGAAGCTGGGACAAGTCATGGGAGCTCACCCCATTACGCGGCGCTAGGGATTCGAACCGCCGAACTGCCGACCTTTTGATTGACAAGCTCAGCATCTTAGCCACTGAGCCACCATATCCTATTGTGAGAAGATGCTTCCCCAAATTAGTTTTCGTTGGTTCCTGGGTGTCGTTTAAGGTAGATCCTGAGGGAACCTCCACCATTTCTGGTGCCATTCCTCGCAGACAGTTCTTTGGGAGGTTCTGGTTATGTACAAATCAAACCCCGCCAAAATCCAGGAGATCCGCTCTCCCTAAATGCAGAAACCGGTTCCTCACACACAAACACACCTCCGACACAATACACAATCTCCGTTTTTTGCATTTCAAATCCCTTTCCCAGCCACTCGCAAGCTTGCTGAGGTGAGTTCTTATAAGAGGAGAGAGGTCTTATCCTTTTTCAAGGAATGTTTATTTATTTTTTCTTTCTGGGAAGTTTCTTTCTCACCTCCTTAAATTTTACAGTCTTTGGCATTCAGCAGGCTACGGGGAGTTGGAGAGGTTCAAATGGGACCATAAATTCCATGTCCTCTTGATCTAAATCACGGGAGTGCCCCCCTCCCCCACTGCCCCCCAGATCTTAACCTTAAATGATCAATACAAAACCGAGGTTATTGGTTCTTTGTTTCGGTTTGGCCTCATTCCTCCACTCCACATTTACGATGCCATAATGTTCAGTTTTGGCAGGAAAATAAAAGGCCCCCCCCCCCGCCCGCAATCTAAAATATCGCAGGCAACGAAGAAACTCTTCCAATAAAAATCCCCAACTCACTCATTGGCTAGGGAGCGCCTCGAGGGCAGTTGTGCATTTTAGCCTTGGGATGGGGAATATAATCCATAAAAAGAAACCAGGTTTATGAACTGGGACAATCTGGAAGGGTATTTTTCATCTTTAGGGTTTGCAAAATTGGCCTTGTGAATCGGTGCGCAAATGTCCTGTTGAATAAATGCATTTTCTAGCACACCGTATGATGAAGCAGAGAGCCAATTTGGGGTAGTGGTTAAGACATCAGGCTAGAAACTAGGAGACTGGGAGTTCTAGTCTTGCCTTAGGCACGAAAGCTAGCTAGGTTACTGTGAAATCAGGGGTGGGTTGCTGGGGGTTCGTAGGGGGTAACCCCAATGTATCAGAATACCCATTAGCCCACCTTGGCGGCACGAAGAGCCCCTATATTGGGTAGAAGTGAGCATCCCCATTTTCAGCACAGGCTTCCCTCCAAGGCCATAAATGATAAATCTGGAGCTGGGATGCGAAGATTAGAGACAGATGAAAGTTATTAATTAAATCCTCCCAACATGGGAAAAAAAGGTCTGGGGGCAAATTCCTGCATCCCAGCCAGGCTGTGGAAGGTGCATTTTTTCCCATGCTCTTTAATCTTTGTTTCCCCCCCTACCTGTTCCTCACCCCGTCCAATGGCATTTCCGAGGGGTTAACCCCCCAATAAGCTTCTGTTTAATAACTTCACACATCCGAGGAAACACTTTGGAGTAGAGGGGCTGGGAGGGCTAGCCTCAGCGCTGGGCTAAAAGATAAGTTCCTGATGTTGCAAGGTGTTGTTGCTTTCATTCTGCAAATCAGTCCCACATTTCTCAAAAGAAGAGGACAAATTGCATTAGTAACACACACACACCCTCCATCTTCGCCGCTGTTGGCTGCGGCGGGCTGAACTGATGGCCGTGGGTTGTGTCTGTGTGTCTGTGTTTTTTTTTTTTAAATAAGCAGGGACAAAGATGACTTTTGCCAGAGGAAAGATGCTGGGAAAAATGTCTCAGCTAATGAGCGTTGTTTTATTGTTCTGGATTTTTAACCTCCTGGGATGGTCTTCCCACCTGCCCCGGTTTTTATTTTCAGAGAGAAGCAAGAAACAGCAAGCGAGGCAGGCATGAAGTTGTGGGTGCAGAGGAGGAAGAGGAGGAGGAGGAGGAAGAGGAGAAGGAGAAGGAAAGAACGAGGAAGGAGGGGGAGGGGAGGAGGAAAGAATAAGGAAGGAGGGGAAGGAAAAGGAGAAAGAGAAGGAGGTAAGAGAAGGAGAAGGAAAGAAGGAGGAAGGAGGGGGAGGAGGAGGAGAAGGAAAAGGAAAAAGGAAGGAAAGAAGGAGAAAGGAGGAGGAGGAAGAAGAGGAGGAAAGAAGGAGGAAGAAGGAGGAGAAAGAGAAGGAGAAAGGGAGAGAATGAAGAAGAAGAAGGTCGAAGGAGGAGGAGAAGGAAAAGGAGACAGAGAAGGAAAGAATGAGGCAGGAGAATGAGGGAGGAGGAAAGACTGAGAAAGGAGGAGGAGAAAAAGAAGGAGAAAGAGAAGAGAATGAAGGAGAAGGACGAAGGAGGAGGGGAAAGAAAGAAGGAGGGAGGAGGAGGAGAAGGAAAAGAAGAAAGAGAAGGAAAGAATGAGGGAGGAGAATGAGGGAGGAGGAGGAAGAGAAGGAGAAAGAAAAGGAGAGAATAAAGAAGGGGAAAGGAGGAAGGAGGAGGGGAAAGAAAGAATGAGGAAGGAGGAGAAGGAAAAGGAGAAAGAAGGAGAGAATGTGAAAGGAGGAGGAGGAGGATTAGAGGAAGATTACAGCCTGTTTTTGGATTTCTCATGCTTTGCTCTTTCAGCCCCATTCCAAGTCTCCACTTCTCCTTAGTGCTCACCATGTTGTAAATCTGGCAAGAGGCATGATGCGCGACTAAGGGAGCTGACTCAAATATTATCATAAGTCAGATGAGGGTTTAACTCTATTATCCAGAGCTTTGCTTTTCTGGGGGGGTCAAAAGTACAGCAGGACTTGGAGAAACACAAGGGCTGTTTTGAAACCAAATAATTACTCATCTTACATGAATGTCCGACACAGCATCCCACCAGCCACGGAAGGTAGCTAGCTCTTCAGAACAGCTGAACCCAGATCCATTCAGCCTCCCCCCCAAACTTTACTGCCCTCCAGCTATGCTGGACTACAACTCCCGCCATCCTGCCACGTTGACCCTGAATATTTCATGTCTCTGCTTCCTCTTCTTTTAATTGCGAGGCTTCTGACACGAATAAACATACAACAAAACATGTTCCACCTTCGTTCACCAATCCACCTGTCCCATCCTTCTATCTCTCCCACCCCCCAACCTGAAATTAAACCACGGGGAACCTACAACTCAACTCTCCGAAAGCTCTTGGCTGCATCCTCAAAACTCACAGCATTTTCTATGCTACTGGAAATGTTTTTTTCAACACCGGCAGTTTTTAAGAAGAGGTTGGATAATCATTTGTCGGAAGTAGTGTAGGGTTTCCTGCCTAAGTAGGGGGTTGGACTAGAAGACCCCCAAGGTCCCTTCCAACTCTGTTATTCTATTCTACTAGCTGGATGCTCATGCTCCGCTACAAAACTATGTGCTTGAGCAGCCTGAAACGTAATGTAGAACATGTAACTCAGTAGCAACAGAGTGTGTTAATATAATGCAACTGGAAGTTGGAACAGAGGGGGAGGAGGAGCAGAATGTCCCAGCCCGCAGCATCCATTGGTATTTATCTGGCTAGCAACCTGTCAGTGTGTGAGAGAGTTGAGGGGTGTTTGGAAACTCAACCAGTATTTGCTGTGTGAGCAAGAAGGAGACAGGAAGGAGGCTGGGCGTGGCTTAGCTCAACCGTTCTGTAGTAAAGCTGCTTGCTGCTGTGAAAGTAAAACCGAAAGTGAAACTCCTCTCCTCTGCTTGTCTTTTGCATTCGGAACAGATTTCTTTTGAGGTGGGGAGGGGGAGTAGAACTCCTTAGCATCAGAGCATGTTAATAATAATATCCTTTCTTAGTGAGCACCTAGAAGCCAAGAGGAACATAGGTGGCAAATTTCAAGTTTGTAGGCTTTATGGTTCTAGAGATTTCGTGATTAGTGCGCGAGTGGTTTTCGCTTTTATATATACAGATTATAAACAGCTTGGGAGCCCCAGGGTCATTCTTAGAAATTAAAAAAGAGGAAGGTGAGAGACTACCGTTCTCGAAATGTCATGTCCTTTTTCTTGCAAAAAATAAAATAAAAGGGAGGGAGGGAAGAAAAATCAGAAATGGCTAGTCCTTGATGTATAAGTATCAAGGATTCCAGTCTCATTGCATTTTACACCAAAGCTTTTATTAACAGGCAGGAATGACTATATTGTAATCAGTCTAAGGATGGCAGATATCTGGCTAGGGCCTTCTGGGAGTTGAAGTCCTCTTATCTTGAAGTTGCCATTGTTGAGAAAAAAAACAGATCTAGGGCATTTATGCACAACGATGAGCTTGGTGAAGTGTTTTGTTTTATTTTGATTGGTATTTTACAAGCTGTACGTTGTTTTACTGGACAAACCACAACGGTTGGGTCTATCAGTCCCTAAACCATAACCAGCAACCACTTGCTGGATCCATGCAACTCATCAAACCAAACCAGGTTACACCTTAGCAGAAACTCAGCAAATGTGTTCCTTGACTGGACGCAACGGTGGAATTTCCTTAACATTTGACATTCAACCACAGTTAACTTTAGCACTCCCTTTAAGGAAAATTTGATAGGAACCTACCTGTTTCTGTAGATATTTCGGGATTTCAAATCCCATCGGTCTGAGCCTTGGGTGATACGCAAATCCCTGAAGAAGGTTAGATTGCTCGTTTTCAGTTGTGAGAAGAACAGGTCCATCTTTCAAAAAAAGTGAATCAAAAAGTAAAAAAGAAAAAAAAAAAGAATGAGTATGGAAAGGCAGACAAATTCTATATTGTTGTCTGTCATAGTCACCAAGGCTGAAGCTCAAGTTAATAGAGATATTTTTCCCTCGCCACAAGGGGGCAGCCTTGTATGTCTCTTAGTCTTCTCTGCAAATTTCCTCATCATTTAGTTAAGTTTGGATGATGTTAGTAACTAACTATTTTACCATTATTATTATTTTTTTACATAGGTATCTTTTTTTCTGTCCAAACCATCCAGATTACAATCCCTTGGAGTCGTTCAATGGGCTAACATCAGAACTCGGATATATTAATAGTTACCATTCTCACTCGGCTCAACTGTCACCCTAAAATAAACATAGGAAGAACGGTTGCAGGATTTGAGCTTGGCTAGTCTAGAGAAAAGAAGGATTGGGGGGGACGGACGACATGATAGCAGTCTTCCAACATTTGGGGGTTAACCTATTCCACAAAGCACCAGAAGGCAAGACAAGAAACAATGGATGGAAACCTCGGGTGAAATCCAGCAGGTTCCGACAGGTTCTGACGAACTGGTAGCGGAAATTTTGAGTAGTTCGGAGAACCGGCAAATGCCACCTCTGGTTGGCCCTGGAGAGGGCTGGGAATGGGGATTTTGCAGTATCCTTCCCCTAGAGTGGGGTGGGAATGGGGATTCTGCAGTATCCTTCCCCTGGAGTGGGGTAGGAATGGAGATTTTGTAATCCTTCCCGCAGGAGTGGGGTGGGCATGGAGATTTTGCAATATCCTTCCCCTGGAGTAGGGAGGGAATGGGGACTTTCCAGTATCCTTCCCCTGGAGTTGGGTGGGAATGGAGATTTTGCAATACCCTTCCCCTGCCATGCCCACCAAGCCACGCCCACAGAACCGGTAGTTTAAAAAAAAAATTGAATTTCACCACTGATGGAAACTAACGAAGGAGAGAAGCAACCTGGAATTAAGGAGAGAACGTCCTGACAGTGAGGACAATTAACCAGCGGAACTACTTGCCACCAGAAGTTGTGGCAAACTCCAGCACTGGAGGTTTTTAAGAAGAGACTGGACAACTGTTTGTCTGGAATGGGGGTGTGTGTGTTTGGAGTAGAACAGTGATCTGGCACGATGTGTGTGTCTGGTGGAGTGGCAGGCGTGCCACTCCATTTAGTGCGAGGGTTAGGTTAACCTCTGCTCACACACAAAGTTCCATTCGTGCAAGTGGAAAGGCGGGGTGGGTGGGTAGAAGATGGTAGACTGAACAGAGATGCCGAAGGGGTCTCTATCTCCCGCCCCCAAAGTTTATTTTAATAAAGACAAACCTTTGAAAAATGTCAAAGGTTTGGCTATCAAAATCCGATTATCTTTGTACAGTAGTTACAAGCGTGTTACGTTGTAAGTTCAAGACGTGCTGGAATCTGCGTCAATGTCCAACAGCCCCTTTCATTCTAAGCCTATTAGGTCGATTGGCTGCATAACAGTTTCCTAAAGATATCGTGGAGCATTTTTAAAGGCAACATACTCTTAATACTTGGATATCAGGCCTGATTTGTTACAGATTGCACAGAAAAGTCAAATATCTAAGGCTGCGTCGTGGCCTCTGTGTCTAAAGCTGGACTTCCGTGCGTGGTTCTCCTGTGTCTGAAATCTTTGCTCCAAGTTCCACAGTCTGCGAGCCAGCTCAAGGGAGCTTAGCTGAAATTCGAACCAGGTGCTTCCCGAGGCCTTACAAACCCCAGCGGCCTTCCTTTTGTCTGTTTGGAGAGCTTAGGAATCTTGGATGAACAGAAAAGATTTCAGAAATCTTTGAAGAATCTTTGCATCAGCCTTGGGAGATGGTCGGCATCCAAGCGATGTCCTGCCAGAAAAGCAGATTAGAAATGCTGGGGGAATTGAATCAAGTCGGCATTGCTGTGGAAGGAATCATTCTCTGGATGGGGCAAAGTAATCAGGGAAATAAAAAAAAAAAATATTTCAAGGTAGAGCTTAAGAGGCAGGAAAACTATTTCAGCCTAAGGCAGCTATCACTGATTTTCGTGGTTGCAGTCCATGCAACCCATCAAAAGCATGATTATTGCTTTTCCTCCTCCTCCTTCTCCATATTTTCCTCCTCCTCCTCCTCCTTCTCTATCATCTTCTTCTTGTTCTTCTTGTTCTTCTTCTTCTCCTTCTCTATCATCTTCTTCACCTTCTCCTCCCCCTCCTCCTCTTCTATCATCATCATCATCATCATCATCATCATCTCCTTCTCTATCTCCTCCTCCTTCTACCTTCATCATCTTCTTCTCTTTCTCCTCCTTCTCTATATCATCATCTCCTCCTCCTCTATCATCATCATCATAAAATTCCTTTCTACATATTTTCATTTTATTTCATTTTCTGTGTATATTAGCAGATGCAAATATATATATATGTCTTTGGTTGTTCGGGTGTTCTCCCGCGTAGAATTGGATGTGTCTTGGCGACGTTTCGACAAAGTCTCACTCGTCATCTTCAGGCTGGTGTTCTTGGCTTCGTGCTTCCAGGAGCAATTGCACCAGCCTGAAGATGATGAATGAGACTTCATTGAAACGTCGCCAAGACACATCCAATTCTACGCGGGAGAACACCCGAACAACCAAAGACCTACATATAAAGGTAGGTCTTTATACCACTAAAACCTCAGAAAACACACATATATATACGCGGTAGGTCCGCAAAAACCTCAGAAAACACACACATATATATATACGCGGGAGAAGACCCGAATAACCAAATATATATATATATTTTATGCGGGAGAAGACCCGAATAACCAAAGACCTACAATCAAACACCCGCGAAAACCTCAGAAAACACACACACACACACACACACACACACACACACACACACACATATATATATATTTATATAGTTTTCGTGTATTCGGGTCTTTTCCCGTGTAAGATTGAGAGTATCTTGGCGACGTAAGACCTGAATTCAGTACAAAACTCTCAGATTCTTCAAGCACACAGAGGTCTCGATTTCATCCAAATTTAGTTGACATATTTTATTTCTCCTCCTGCCTCCTCCTTCATTTAAAGATAAGAACTGGCCACCTTCAGAGTGCTGAGTCCATAAATGGCTCTCGACCCTTCCAATGTGTTAACAGAGATCTAACAGTTAATTCAGAGCTACTGAATAGAAAAAAACAGCCTGTCCTACTGTTTATACCACCAATTATAATTGTTTTACAGGAGATTCTCCCTCCAGCTACCCCCAGCTGGAAAAACGAGTCAGGCCTTAAAAATGAAAGCATGGGCTTAACACATTGAGAGAACTCGTGCCAAAAATCAAGTTACTAAGTGGCGTGCTTTTGACGAATGGGGAAAACTATTTAGCAGGCAGACATGAGGGTGTGCTGCTCACTTCCGGGAGATGCTCCCAGTTCCAGGATCCAGGTGAAGCCGTTCTCCTGTAGCTAAATCGAAGCCTTTGATCCACATTAAAAAAGGAAAGAGAGAGGAAGAAAGGAGGAAGAGGAAGGAAAGGGAGGAAGAGAGGGAAGGGATAAGGAAGAGGAAGGATGGAGAAGGAAAGGGGAAGGAGAAGGAAAGGCTTAAGAGAAAGGGATCTGCAACTCAAGATCTGCGCTTCAATCCAGTGGTGAAATCCAAATTTTTTTTTACTACTGGTTCTGTGGGCGTGGCTTGGTGGGCATGGCAGGAGAAGGATATTGCAAAATCTCCATTCCCACCCAACCCCAGGGGAAGGATACTGGAAAATCCCCATTCCCTCCCTACTCCAGGGGAAGGATGTTGCAAAATCTCCATTCCCACCCCTCTCCTGCGGGAAAGGTATTGCAAAAATCTCCATTCCCACCCTACTCTAGGGTAGGATACTGCAAAATCCCCATTCCCTCCCAACTCTGTGGCCAGCCAGAGGTGGCATTTGCCGGTTCTCTGAACTGCTCAAAATTTCCGCTACCCTTGCTTCAACCACATTTGCCCTCAGAGATAATTCTTCTTTATTCAACCTCCTTGGTTCTTGGCAAACCTTGATGTATTCTGTCCTATCCAGTTTTTTTTTCTCCCTGGCTGAGATGGATCTAGGAGATGATGGCTTGGTGAGGTTTTTATTTGTTTATTTTCTTTTTAAAGGCCTTCGTTTAAAACGGATGCATTTTGCTGAAGCTCTCAACAATGCATGTCTTGGAAAAAAACAACATCTGCCCACTGCAATCAATACTCTACACTCGGGGGGACGGGGGGGACCCATCAATCGGTGAGGAGAAATCGTGCGGAATCCATGGCTTAATGCAATTTAAGGAAAGGTTTGATTTACGGGATGGTGGAATCCTGACGTTGGCTGAATCGTTCTTTAAATAATTTAGCAGCTTCCAAGGTGCCTCATCTTCTGGGCTTCTCAGTGGCCGTGTTTTGCCAACCATCGGTGGCAACAGGCTACTCTCCAGGATTGTCCTCCCTTTTGACGGATTGGTCACTTTGGTTTGGCAATAAAAGCAGCCCGGTCAAGTCCTGGCTCTTTCTTTCTTTCTCTCTCTCCCCCCTTTCTCCGTTAGATACTATAAAACGGGATTAGAAAAGTGATTCGGAGAAGCTCAAGAGATTTAGCCATTCTTCTGCAGAACGCAAACTTCAGTGGAAATTGTCCTACCCAATTGCTAACTTTGTTGTTGTTGTTAGTTGCCAAGTTGTGTCTGATCCATCGCGACCCCATGGACAACATCCCTCCAGGCCTTCCTGTCCTCTACCATCCTCTGGAGTCCCTTTAAGCTCACGCCGACTGTTTCAGTGACTCCATCCAGCCACTTCGTTCTCTGCAGTCCCCTTCTTCTTTTGCCCTCCATCGTTCCCTGCATTAGGCTCTTCTCCAGGGAGTCTTTCCTACTCATTCGATGGCCAAAGGATTTGAGTTTCCTCTTCAGGATTTGGCCTTCTAAAGAGCAGTCAGGGTTGATCTAGATTTGCCATAGCTTTCCTCCCCAGGAGCAAGCATCCTTTAATTTCTTGGCTGCAGTCCCCATCTGCGGTGATCTTGGAGCCCAGGAAAATTAAATCTGTCACTGCCTCCATTTCTTCCCCATCTATTTGCCAGGAATTGAGAAGGCCGGATGCCATGACCTTAGTTTTCTTAACGTTGAGTTTCAAGCCAAGTTTAGTTCCTCTTCGCTTTCAGCCATTAGAGTGGTATCATCTGCACATCTGATTTATTTACTTATGATATATTTGCTAACTAAGGATGAGCAAAATGTCTCTGCATCTGATTTATTTACTTATGATATATTTGCTAACTAAGGATGAGCAAAATTGCTAAGGATGAGCAAAATGTCTCTGCATCCAGGTTTAAAAACTCTCTCCCTGTCCTTGGGGCCTTTATTCCATCAATGCTGGGAATCCGCAGTATTGTAGCCGAACTTCAGCAGTGTAATTTTCGGGAAGAGTTTGGAGTCCATAAAAAAGAAAAATAGGAGCTGGAGATGATTTTCAAGCCGTGTGTTGCCCTTGGAAGCAGCCTGTGAGGTAGATTCCCCTGTTGAGCTTGTTTTATAAACTAAACTCTTTAAGGCTTCGTCGCTTCAACTCAAGACATGGCAGATTTTTCTCTCCCTCTTTTTTCCCTCCCTCCCCCTGCCTGACTTGGAAGGACAAGGAAGAACAAAGCCCAGTGGCCTTTCGGAAAAAGCACCTTTGGGACAAGAATAAAAGTGACTCAACTTTTTCCACGATTGAATTAAATTCAAGGGTGAAAAAAAATTAAGGTTCTACATTTAGGAAAGGAAACCAAAATGCACAGATACAGTATATGTGGGACCTTGTGCAATAGTGGTGACTGTGAGAGGGATCTTGGAGTCCTAGTGGACAGCCATTTAAATAGGAGCCAGCCGTGTGCAGCAGCTGCCAAAAAAGCCAACACAGTTCTAGGCTGCATAAACAGAGGGATGGAATCAAGATCACGAGAAGTGTTAAGACCACTTTATAAGAATAGAATAGAATAGAATTCTTGATGAACGTATATTTTCTTTTATGTACACTGAGAATATATGCACCAAGACAAATTCTTTGTGTGTCCAATCACATTTGGCCAGTAAAATTCTATTCTATTCTATTCTATTCTATTCTATTCTATTCTATTCTATTCTATTCTATTCTATTCTATTCTATTCTATTCTATTCTATTCTACCATAATGCTTTGGTAAGACCACACTTGGAATCCTGCATCCAGTTTTGGTCGCCACGATGTAAAAAAGATTGGAGACTCTGGAAAAAATGCAGAGTAGAGCAAGAAAAATGATTAGGGGACTGGAGGCTAAAACATACGAAGAACGGTTGCAGGAACTGGGGATGTCTAGTTTAATGAAAAGAAGGACTAGGGGAGACAGGATAGCAGGGTTCCAATATCTCAGGGGCTGCCCCAAAGAAGAGGGAGTCAAGCTATTCTCCAAAGCACCACAAGGCAGGACAAGAAGCAATGGGTGGAAACTAATCAAGGAGAGAATCAACCTAGAACTAAGGAGAAATTTGCTGACGGAACAATGAATCAGTGGAACGACTTGCCTCCAGAAGTTGTGAATGCTCCAACATCGGAAGTTTTTAAGAAGATGTTGGATAACCATTTGTCTGAAGTGGTGCAGGGTTTCCTGCCTAAGCAGGGGGTTGGACTAGAAGACCTCCGAGGTCCCTTCCAACTCTGTTATTCTATTCTATTCTATTCTATTCTATTCTATTCTATTCTATTCTATTCTATTCTATTCTATTCTATTCTATTCTCTCATTCTCCATACCATCTTCAGCCAAGGAGATGAGCAAGCAGAAGGCAAACTCAAGCTCTCCAGATCTCCTGAGCAGTGCATCTGTTAATGGTTAAGCATTTTCCGCCTAATGCTGTCACTTATCTGCAGCAGGATTGGAGAAAGCTCTGTAGCTGGAGGGAGCCCCTTTCTCTCCCCCCCACCCCCGGTCTCTTTCAGATATGTTAAAAAAAAAGTATAAACTTTTGCTTCTTTGGGAAGAAATGCTCGGTTTCTCTCTCTCTGTGTTTCTCTAAGACTCTGGCTGTGTTTACAGGACCTTGACTTGAACTCCAGCAATCTTTGCTGAGCGAAGGTATGTTGAGCAGGGAAAGAGACGGTTTGGCAGGGAAAAAAAGCTTCAGGAAGAAGCCTTAAGTCTTTCTTCTTATTGGAGTTGCTTTTCAACTTCCATCAAAATCTTGGATCGGATCCATTGTAGAAATTCCAAGGATAAACATGGCATTTGGTGGGAAGTAGTGGAAGGATTATTTTTTCGGGCTTGTTCCCTAGGAAAAAAAAACCACAGTCAAAAGTTGCTCAACTAATAACTACAGGAAGGTTACTTGTGCTCAGAACCAAGTTGGCCATAGACTCATAGACCAGTGAAATCCAAATGTTTTTACTACCGGTTCTGTGGGTGTGGCGAGAGGGCGAGTCCCAGCTGATCGGGAGGAAATGGGAATCTGGCAGTAATCTTCCCCTGGATTGGGAAGGGAATGGAGATTTTATAGCATCCTTCCCCTGGAGTGGGGTGGAAATGGAGATTTTACACCATCCTTCCCCTGCCACTCCCACCAAGCCACAGAACCGGTAGTAAAAATTTTTGAAACCCACCACTGGAAGGCATAACCATTTTTTTTGGCTGTGTGGGGGATTTTGGTGTACTTTGATATTGGGAGATATCCAGTGTGGGTAGAGCTATCGGGAGTGTTTGTGTGTGTGGGGAAAAAAGCAAAATGAGATAGAAGTTTAATCAATTGAAATAAAACCAGCCGCATACGCTGAAGGTGAAGCTCAAATATATATATTTTTTAATTTGATTTATATGCCGCCCTTCTCCGGAGACTCAGGGCGGCTTACAATGCGTTAAGCAATAGCCTTCATACTTTTGTATATTTATCCAAAGTCAGCTTATTGCCCCCACAAACTGGGTCCTCAGTTTACCTACCTTAGAAAGGATGGAAAGCTGAGTCAACCTTGAGCCTGGGGAGATTTGAACTTACATTAATTGCAGACAGCTGGTGTTAATCACAATGCTTTTTAGTCTGCTGAGCTATCCAGGCTCTTTGATTTTGAGCCATCAAATGAGAAGAGAGGTCTCACTGGAAATTCACTGCCCCACGTTTTATAAAACAGGAAGAGACGTACTCTTAGAGCAGTGGTGAAATCCAATTCTTTTTTTACTGTCGGTTCTGTGGGCGTGGCTTGGTGGGCGTGGCATGGCATGGCTTAGAGGGCGTGGCTTGGGTGGGCGTGGCAGGGGAAGGATAGTGCAAAATCCCCATTCCCTCCCCATTCCAGGGGAAGGATACTGCAAAATCGCCATTCCCTCCCCACTCTGGGCCAGCCAGAGGTGGTATTTACCGGTTCTCCGAACTACTCAAAATTTCCGCTACCTGTTCTCCAGAACCTGTCAGAACCTGCTGGATTTCACCCCTTTCTTAAGAAGCTACATCCATCAACAGCCCTTAAATGTTTCCCTGTTCAAGACTGTTATCTTTCTGAATAACAGATCTTGGAAGGAACAAAGAACAATAATGTAATAAGTCCAAACAGAGGATAGAGAGGACCGGTGCTTTGAATGAGGGGGTAAAAATCCAAATCTGTGTTACAGTGGAATACTCTTCCCTCAACAGAGAGGAAGGAATAACCCATCTCCAGTTTACAATGCAGCCCTCACACCAGTTCCACCCCCCAAAAAAGATTCCATAACCAATTGCACCCTGATTCAGATTACCCTGAGGATACAGATAAACCGACAAGTGGCCTCAAGAGCTCTCAGAGGGAGTGCTAATGACCAGAGGACTGCAAAGAAATACAGTCCTATCATAACCTATCCTTCTGACCAGTGGTAGGTTTCCCATATTCTTGCCACCGGTTCGCCCCGTTTGTGCATGCTCACTTCGCTCGCGCACGTCTTCCACGCATGCGTCTGGCCTCCAAAATATGGCTAAATAGGACGGCATTACGTCTGGGTTGGTGTTGGCCCCACCCGCAGTCGCGGCGACCGGTTTGCCAGAATCTGTCCGAACCGGCTAAATACCATCTCTGCTTCTGAGATCGGAAACTAACAAAGCGTCCAATGAAGCTATAAAAAAAAGATGCTGAGATTCTAGAAAGGGTGCAGAGAAGAGCAACAGAAGTGATTAAGGGGCCGGAGGCTAAAACGTATAAGGAACGGCTCAGCTGACCTTCCGACTTTCTCGAATCTCTTCCCGCAGGTCGTTTTCGTGCAATCCTTTTTGCCATTGCTGGTGTTCTATTTTTTTTTTTCTCATACTAAGACAGGATCTCATTTTTTGAGAGTTGGATTGCAGCCCAGGAAACTTTTCAGGATTTAAAAATTCCAGCCCGATCCAGGTGTGTTTGCAGCTGGAGGGCAGTCACCTGTTGAGAGCAACTGTAGCCCCTGTTGGCTTCCTTTTATCTGAAACGGCTTTTTTCTTTCTTTCTTAAGTTTGCATCAAATGAGAAGAAAAAAGAAAGGAAAAAAAAAGAGAGGAAAAACTAGATCACGCTTAGAAGCTTCCCCGCAGTGAGTCGGCCGCTCTGAAATAAAAGCTCTGCACGAGCTCAGAGGAAATCTCCTATTTTCCCCCACATTTCATTTAAAAAACTACGTAACACGGGAGTGAAAACCATCAACGTGGAATTTAGATTCTCTGGGGGTTTTTTTCCTCTCTGAATGGAATTGAGGAATTCAACAGGAGCACCGAATCAAATTGGACGCTCCGTGTGGATCAGGCTAATTGGGAGTCGTCGGCAAGGGCTCAAATCCCCTTTTCTTTCCTCCTGAATTGGGGCAACGGAGTGGAATTGCCTCTCCAGTTTGTTTTGATGAGTTGAAGTGGATTAGAGCAGATTGGCCCAGGTCTATTAAGCCATGCTATTTTCTCTGAATATTTCTCTCTCTCTCTCTCTCTCTCTGTCTCTCTCTCTCTCTTTCTCTCACCGCTTTAAAGGAAGCTGCTGTGCCAGCTCCCCAAGCTGTGGGATTTGTTTAAAATGTTGTGGAGCTCACTGTGTTGGCAAAGATAGCGGAAACGGTGCTAACTGCTGAAATGTTTAACTTTCTGGGTCTTTTTTTTAAAAGGGAAAAATCGGCATGGATTCATGTCCTTCTAGTCCTAAGGAAGTCAGAAATAGAACTAATCAGGATTTGTAATGAAATCAATGCCTCCTTCTCCTCCCACTCCCCTCCACAAACTCCATTCTCTTCTAGCACTGATGATGTTACCTAGTTGGGTTATGAAAGGTCTACAAGAAAACTGGCAAGCTCAGAGACACCAAGGAGCCCACAGTTGTCATCCTCCTCTCCTTCCTCTCCTTCATCCTCCTCTCCTTCGTCCTCCTCTTTCTCCTCCTCACCTTCCTCCTCTTCCTCTTCCTCTTCCTCTTCCTCTTCTTCCTCTCCTTCCTCCTCCTCTCCCTCCTCCTCTCTCTTCCTCCTCCTCCTCTCCTTCCTCCTTTTCTCCCTCCTCCTCTTTCTCCTCTTCTCCTTCCTTCTCTTCCTCCTCCTCCTCTCCTTCCTTGTCCTCTCCCTCCTCCTCTCCTTCCTCCCTCCTCTCCTTCCTCTTCTTCTTCCTCCTCCTCCTCTCCTTCCTCCTCTTCCTCTTCCTCTTCCTCCTCCTCTTCCTCTTCCTCCTCCTCCTCTCCTTCCTCTCCTTTGTCCTCCTCTCCTTTGTCCTCCTCTTTCTCCTCCTCACCTTCCTCCTTTTTCTCTTCCTCTTCTTCCTCTCCTTCCTCCTCCTCTCCCTCCTCCCCTCTTTCCTCCTCCTCCTCTCCTTCCTCCTCCTCCGTTCCTTCCTCCTCCTCTCCCCCCCCCCCAATCAAGGAAAAATCCAACTTAGAACTAAGAAGAAATTTCAGAACAGTTAGAACAGTAGATAAATGGAAGCCCAGAAGTTGTGGGTACTCCAGCACTGGAAGTTTTTAAGGAGAGATCGAACAACTATTAGTCTGGAATGGTTGAGGATCCCTTCCAACCCTCTTATTCTATTATTATGATAAGGCGGTGCTCTGCTGTGGCTCCAGAACAGCGCAGGGGAACATAGGTTCCCCTGTGTACAAGGGGAACATATGTACGAGGGGAACCTTTACCTTTACCTAGTAGGGTGGATGTCTACATTATTGCCAATTGGGTTTTTTCTTCTCTCGCTCAAAACCCAACGTGGTCTCCTGTGAGAAACCAGATCTCGTCGAATAGGGACTCCTCAACTTCCTTCTCCCAGGCGATCAAGCTTTCTTTCCCACTTGGTTTTTTTTCTTTAGAAAGCAGTCCTTCAGACATAACAAACACAGCAATGTCCAAAGTCCCTTTGGGTAAGTTCATTAGTGGACGAATGGCTTGGGTTCCAACCAACATGTGGACTGAATTTGAGAAGGTGGGTTTTGAAAGAGCTGAGCTGATGGAGCAACGGGGCAGGGTTCCTCCTCAAAGCCACCTAAGACGCTTGACTTCCTCAAGGAAAACAGTTCTCCGGTCCCGGGTCAGACTTGATCTCAATAGGGCGACTTCAAATCATTTTTAGATCAATAAACAGGGAGGGCCAAGCTGGTTATTATCTTGTTTTCCAGAAAACACCTTGGTGGTCTTACGACGAAGGAAAATTGCTTGGAATTTGTTTCATTTTGGGCAAACATCTCATCAGCCTTTGATAGAAAGGCTGGGGCCTTTGACCAGACCCCGCCCCAAATACAGCAGCGAAAGTTCAAGAGGAAAATTTGATTAGAAAAGTTTTGGAGTGCGCAGAGATGGACAAACTCGCAAAAGAAATACAAGATAAGAGGGAAACTACATGGTATGGGAGAAGGTATGGATGGTTAGAGGAGAGGTATAAAGGGCAAGGAAAGATGAAATGAGAAAGATACAGGAGTAGAAACGTAGCAAGAAACGAGGGGAAATGGAACGGCCACAGAATGCATGATTGAAATTGAGTATGCTGTTATTTTTAATGTCTATAAATCAACATTAGAATCATATGTAGGAACAGTAAATTGAAGTAAGGGAGAAAAAACGGATATGGAAAAAATGATTACCGATGCGAAAACCTTGCAAAGGGGAAAAATGTAAAGGTTTCTTTTTTTGTGTGTTTTAAAAAAACAAATGTGTAATAAAAAATATTTTTTAAAAAAAGTTCAAGAGGTCCTCTTTAAAAGGACAAAATGAGGCCACAGAGGAACAACCACACCTCCCTTCAAGCCAATTGGATCTTATTAGAGCTTTTGATAAGTGTTGATATAAAGCCTGCCTATTAATGCTAACAGAATGCTGGGAATTAGACTCTTATGAGTCTCGTTTTTAATGGAGGACAGCTGGGCGAATCAGATTTCCTTCGGTTTCCCACCACTTTCCCGTTGATGTCCGTTTCTACCTCCTTCTATGCTTCGTTCAGAACGCTGGGCAAAGTCCTTATTTCTGTTCATTGCTTGCTTTGTTAGTGTGTTTTTTACCCTCTCTCGCCTCTAATATTTGTATTTCTTCACTTTGGAAAAAATTTCTCACTTGTTAGCCTCGTGGGTCTGTGAAAGGCGTGTTTCCCTACCCTTCGCTTTGCATCTCATGGAGCTGCCTGATAACATCTGGAGAAGGGAGATGTTCATGTATTCAGGAAGGCAAGGGGTACATTTGCACTTGTACAGCTGATGCATCAGACACAAATTACTTGTGTGTCCAATCACCACTTGGCCAACAAACCTGTTCTGTTCTGTTTTATCCTGTCTTGTTGTCTGTTCTGTTCTGTTTTGTTCTACTCTGCTATATTCCATTCATTCTGTTCTGTTCTGTTCTGTTCTGTTCTGTTCTGTTCTACTCTACTCTACTCTACTCTACTCTACTCTACTCTACTCTACTCTACTCTACTCTACTATTCTATTCTATTCTACTCTACTCCATTCTTCATTCTTAAATTCTATTCTATTGTATTCCATTCCATTCCATTCCATTCCATTCCATTCTACTCTCTACTCCACTCCATTCTTCATTGTATTGTATTGTATTGTATTGTATTGTATTGTATTGTATTGTATTGTATTGTATTGTATTGTATTGTATTGTATTGTATTGTATTGTATTCTATTCTATTCTATTCTATTCTATTCTATTCTATTCTATTCTATTCTATTCTATTCTATTCATTGGCACCAAAATGGAAAGCCATTTTCCATCACTCCTCAGAGGCTGATGCCAGCCTGGGCATCAGCACTAAATAGCCTTGGACAGCTCCAGAGCATAGCTCCCAACATTGGACAAATTCAACATGTCCTTCGCTTGCCAGTCCTGCCTAAGGAAGCCCATTCACCCAATAGGTGCTATTCTTTATATTCAACCCAACAGCTCAGTGCAATTTTCATCCCCACCATTACACACCACCCTAACTAGTGGTAGTTGTTAGTTAGTTTGAAAGAGACTGGTGAGTTCTAGTCCCACCTTAGGCATGAAAACAGGCTGGGTGACTTTGAGCCAGTCACCAGGAGACAGTGAATTCTAGTCCCGCCTTAGACATGAAAGCTGGCTGGGTGACTCTGGGCCACGTGCACCTCTTAGCTGCCGCTGAGTTCAAGTCCATGTTGCTCCTAGAAAGAAAAGAAAAAAATCTTTCTAGGGACATATTTTCTTCCCTTAGCAGAGTGTCTCAAAAGCCAATCCATTTATTAGCTGAAAGAATTTTTTTTTTTATAAAAAAAAAATGCAAGAGGAATGCTTTCCTTCTCGGACCTACTTAGCTAGGCTTGACTCATAACATGACAGCTGATCCTTGAAACGGATCCCAGAAAGTTTCCCACCTCTGATCCCCAGCAGAGACGACGGAACGTTTGCTTGCTTGCAGCTCTCAGATTTCCTCTTTGCTTGGACAGATTTCAGCCTGGACTCTCTTGACTCTTGCTTATAATTCGAAAACAAAAACCGCATGGCACATCAGCAGGAGCCTGAACGGAGGTAAGAGCAACCATGTTGACCTTCAGATCAAAGGAGAAAGTCTCGGCCCTGGCTGAGCATGGAGAGAGCTTGTTTGAACTTAACTATGTCAAAATACAAGTCAATGGAGGAAACCTAAAGAAAGCTCTCCCACGGCTTGAGGGCACTGCAGGAGGAAGACCCCTTCTCCCCACCCTGTCTGTCCTTGCCGTTTCAAACTGCAGACAATGGTTTGAGAGACAGTGTTGGCTGTGAGAGGCAAAAAAAACCCCAAAAATCCACCCATCCAGAAATTTGAGCAAACAGATCAGCGTTGAGCAGCGGTGGGTTTCAGATTATGTTACTATCGGTTCGCCTCTCGCACACACGCTCATTTTGCACGCACAAGTGGCCAGTTTGGGCAGGCCCACCTGTGATTTCCTCTTGAGTGACCAGTAGCAAAAAAAAAAAATTGGATTTCACCACTGCATGGGCCCCACGAGCATAGGGGCCCTATACTAATCTGGGTATGTTAACCTTTCAATGCACCTTGTATCATATCAATACAGCAACTGTCTGGCTTCCTGGGTATTCTTGTATCTTCCAAGCTTCTTCTATTGTTCAAATGTTGGAAGTGCCAATAAAATAAATGGGTGTTTAATTTTATCGACCATTTACATTTTTAATCCTGTGAGTAGTTGCCTTAGGGGTCCCAAGTACACTGCTTTGCCTGGGGGTGGGGGGTGGTGCATAATGCTGTCAAGACGGCCTTGATCCAATCCGCTTTATGCGAATTCAGTTCGAATCTTCGGGACTTCCAAATCAGTTCAAGATTTCTCCGGGCGTGGGCAGAACAGGCTGGCTTCTTAAACCCAGTGGAAGGATTTGATGATCCAAATCTAATTGAGTTGACTCTTTCAATCAGCGCAGATGGAATTGGCTCGCTTTTCCGAAGCAAATAAATGTTTTGAATTAGATCGAGCCTCATTCGGTAGAACTGTGCCTCGCCTCCCCCTCCCCAAAGCCATCCCTATGAAAGACCCTGTAAATTGAAAGACCCTGTAAATTGAAAGACCCTGCTCTGTGGTCCCTTAATCAAGTCACACTTCTGGTAGCTGTTAAAAGAGGCATTTGAGAAGGGGACACAAAACAGAGGGATGGAATCAAGATCACGTGAAGTGTTAATACCACTTTATAAGGCCTTGGTAAGGCCACACTTGGAATACTGCATCCAGTTTTGGTATGTATGTATGTATGTATGTATGTATGTATGTATGTATGTATGTATATATATATATATATATATATATATATATATATATATATATCGCAGTTGTTCAACCTGGGTCTCTCTGTCCAAGTTACCCAGATGAGCTCAGCTTTACAAGTCCTTCTCCCCTCCCTTTCTGTCACCCCCCCACCCCCCCTTAAAATGGCCCAGTGTGGCAATTGTTTCATTGACAACCATCTTCCGGAATAGCACAGGGAGATATTTCACCAAGCTCCCTATCCACAATGCAATAAACCTCGGCCGCTAACACAGCAGAAGACTGCTAATGTTTTAATAGCTAATCACAGGCATGAGACACGGACCCAGCGAAAACACATTTTACTACCTGCAGCTGATAAATATCCCAGGAAAGGAGCTGCTTTCACAAGCAAAAAAAAAAAAACCTTAATTCCGCACATCGCCGGAACCAAAACCATTTGAAGGGTCTCCTGTGATAAATTTAATACTGACAGTAATACTTAGATGAATCTTTTTCTCACCGGCTCTCCTCGCTAAATGTGGTCTCGCTTGACAAATAAGGGGAAGCTGGCCCTTCTCCGCTGCAAAAGGAAAGCTGCGTTTATTGGAAATTTCTCCTTGGCTTTCCCTGTGCTCTCTTTACGCTGTTCTGAAATGGATTTGGATGGGTTTAACGCGCGGCGAAGATGGGCCATTAGGCTTTCAGGCCATAATGCAATCCTGCATCCTTCACATTTTCAGCTAGAGAAGGTTTCTGGAACAACCAAATTCCTAGACTACAATTCTGGGCCAGGAAACATACAGAAACTACAACAGGGCCCTTAAAACTGGTTT
Organism: Masticophis lateralis; assembly: GCA_030761175.1. NCBI lineage: Eukaryota > Metazoa > Chordata > Lepidosauria > Squamata > Colubridae > Masticophis > Masticophis lateralis. Next base: position 9,724,856 of record JAUDYJ010000015.1, read on the forward strand.
AACTTCTCCCTTGTTATGCTTGACTCCTGGTGTTGTTGTTAGTTGCAAAGTCGTGTCTGACCCATCGCGACCCCATGGACAACATTCCTCCAGGCCTTCCTGTCCTCTATCATCCTCTGGAGTCCATTTAAGCTCACATTGACTGCTTCAGGGACTCCATCCAGCCACCTCCTTCTCTGCCATCCCCTTCTTCTTTTGCCCTCAATTGTTCCCAGCATTGGCTCTTCTCCAGGGAGTCCTTCCTTCTCATTAGGTGGCCAAAGTCTTTGAGTTTCATCTTCAGGATCTGGCCTTCTAAAGAACAGTCAAGGTTGATCTCTCTAGGACTGACTGGTTGGATTGCCTTGCAGTCCAAGGGACTCGCAGGAGTCTTCTCCAGCATCATCGTTCAAAGGCCTCCATTCTTTGGTGCTCAGCCTTTCTTATGGTCCAACTCTCACAGCCATCCATTGCAACTGGGAAAACCATAGCCTTCACTATACGCACTTTTGTTGCTTTTTAGGATGCTGTCTAGGTTTTCCATAGCTTTCCTCCCCAGAAAGCTTTTAAATTTCTTGGCTGCAGTCCCCATCTGCGGTGATCTTGGAGCCCGGGAAAATAAAATATGTCACTCCCTCCATTTCTTCACCATCTATTTGCCAGGAATTGAGAGGGCCAGATACCATGATCTTAGTTTTCTTTATGTTGAGTTTCAAGCCAACTTTTTCACTCTCCTTCTTCACCCTCATCAAAAAAGGCTCTTTAATTCATCTTCACTTTCTGCCACTAAAGTGGTATCATCACTTTGGATTCCTGGTACCTGGTGCTATTTTCTTTACAGGAATAGAGAAGTCATTTCCTGCTAAATTTTCTCACTTCTCCATCTTCAGAGATTTCTGGAGGTCTCTCTAAATTGGGCAGGACCTACTGGCCTTTTTCAAAGTTAGCAGCAAACTTGGAAAAACCAAAGTCATCGTGCCCCCAAAGCACTAAAGCTAACCGTGGCTTACTCAACCCAATTGAGTGAATTTACACTATACACTGAACCATGGACTACCCATGTGGGATGGGTATAGTATTCAACTATAGAAGAGAATATTTGTAGCTTAGAGTTGAGCTCGGTGCTCTCTGAGCTTGGTGGTTTTCTTGAAGATATTTCATTATCCAATTAGATAACCTCATCAGTGCTAGAAGGGCATGGGGTGTGTGGAGTGGAGAAGGAGAGGAGAAGAGAAGGAGAAGGATGAAGCAAGTAACAGGATAGTTGAGTATAGGATCCTTGGCTTCCTCTTAGCTTGTAGATGCTTCGTTCACCACATAGGTAGCATCATCGGCGCTAACAGTGTTATCTAATTGGGTATCAAAACATCTGCAAGAAAACAGCCAAGCTCTGGGAGCATCAAGGTTCCCACAGTCCTTCTCTTCTTTCCTCTTCCATCCCGCATACCCCACTCCCTGATGAAGTTACCTAGTTGGGTAGCGAAACCAGAAAACAACCCAGCTCAGAGTGCGCCAAGGATTCTATACTCAACTCTCCTGTTTCCACGCCTTTCTGTATCTTTGTGAAAGTGGGTCATCTCGAGGGAGAACATGTCTCGGGTTTGGGTTCCACCCCTGGAAACAGGCCTGAGTGCAAGCTCCGTGCAGCTGTGAGACCTAATTAGATTTTATTGCAGGATTGGGGGGGGGGGGTCAGTTACAGGTTGATAATTAGGTGCTGATGGTAGACAGGCAAATATCACTGGAAAACAATTACAGAGGAAGAGCAGCTGAGCTTTTTTTGGGGAGTGGTGGTGGAAGGGGGTGGAGGAGGAAACCAAAATCAAAATATGAAGGAAAGAGGAAAAATAGAAACCCTTTGAAGAGGGTTTCTTCGGAAACTTACGAAGGGTTGATACTAGAGAACCCTTTTCGGAATTGGCAAAAGACAAAACAATGGATGCATTCACAAACAATGACGCTGGGTGACAATGGACCCATTCATTCATTCATGGATGGCCCGTTCATCTTGGAAGTTCGCTGATGGGTTGTGTTTTTTTTTTTTTGCGTGTGTGTTATCTCCTTATCGGGAAGAATATTTTAATCTGAGCCACCATGCAAGAGAGAAGGGCTGATGAAGACCATGGGACCAGGGTTGGGCTTCAAAAATTTTAGCAAGGGGTTTTTTGCCCGGGTGCTGGGTGGGCGTGGCCATGGTGAGCATGGCCTAGTTGGCCTCCTGCACCATGGGGTGAGGGGGCGTTTTTGCCCTCCCTGGGCTCTAAAGGCTTTCATGTACACTGAGAGCTTTTGCACCAGAGACAAATTCCTTGTATGTCTAATCACACTTGGCCAATAAAGAATTCTGTTCTGTTCTGTTCTGTTCTGTTCTGTTCTGCTCTGCTCTGCTCTGCTCTGCTCTGCTCTGCTCTGCTCTATTTTTCTATATTCTACTCTACTCTACTCTATTCTACTCTATTTTTCTATATTCTACTCTACTCTATTCTACTCTACTCTACTTTATTCTACTCTATTTTTCTATATTCTATTCTATTCTACTGTATATTTCTATATTCTAGTCTACTCTATTCTACTCTATTTTTCTATATTCTACTCTACTCTATTCTCTACTACTCTATTTTTCTATATTCTACTCTACTCTATTCTACTCTATTTTTCTATATTCCACTCTACTCTGTTCTACTCTACTCTACTTTATTCTACTCTATTTTTCTATATTCTATTCTATTCTACTCTATATTTCTATATTCTAGTCTACTCTATTCTACTCTATTTTTCTATATTCTATTCTACTCTACTCTATTCTCTACTACTCTATTTTTCTATATTCTACTCTATTTAATCTATTCTATTCTATTCTATACTCTATTCTATTCTACTTTATTTTACTTTAACTTTCTATATTCTACTCTATTCTACTGTATATTTCTATATTCTAGTCTACTCTACTCTATTTTCTATATTCTACTCTATTCTACTCTATTTTTCTATATTCTACTCCATTCTATTCCGCTCTATTCCACTATATTTTTCTATATTCTATTCTATTCTATTCTATTCTATTCTATTCTATTCTATTCTATTCTATTCTATTCTATTCTATTCTATTCTATTCTATTCTATAAATGGCATCTTTCTGGATCTTAATAGGAGAAGAGAAAGCATCGAGGGAAGGATGAAAGGAAGGTGTAACACCTCAGATAAATCAAGCGGACTCCCACGAGGTGAGAACATATCCACCTCAGCCAGAAGCTGACATGTCTGGAGATTTAAACTGATTAACTTTGGGCTCCTTTCACTCCCCCGGACCCTGAGCCTTGCTGGCTACAAGTTGAAGCAGACAAAGAGACTATTTCAGCGGGGTCGGTCCGTGCTCGTTCTCTTCCAAAATATCACTTTTATCCCAGTCAATAATACCAGCCATTGTCTGTTCAGGAGCCTCTCCCTCCCTCTGCTCAAATCACCTCAAGACGTTCTTAGTGTCTGTTGTAATTTCATCAATAACTCAGCCTGGGATAAGCCTGGACAGTTCATCACTCTTGATGGGATTCAGGTTTCCAACTACAATCCTCTCCACTTCAAACTGCCTTTGGAAAGAAAAGCAATTCTTGTAAAAAGGCTGTTGAGGATGACGAAGGTAAACATGTTAACAGAACATGGATCTATTATTATGGGTTTTTTTTAAAACCAAACACCTGATTTAAAATAAAAAGTGAGCGGGGGTTCCAATCACTGCAGATTTGATCTAGGGTTTCCAAATTTTCACCTTTGCATATTTAATTGTTTGTTCAAGTCTCAGGAATGTAGTGTGCTCAGCACAGCCTAGAGTTACCCAACCCGGCTCTCTTCATCTCACTGGCAGCCTTCCAAGGATTTTAAGAAATATTTGATGGATCAACTTCCAACAGAAGCTGGGGAAGTCTAGGAAAAAGAAACAGAAATACCCTAAACCAAACCACTATCCAGAGTTGTTCTAGCAATCAGTCAGGCTTAAGACAGAAGGTTTTCTAGCTTGCCGCTTTGGATTCTCCCCAAAAATTTCCGCTCTGGATGTTTCTTGGAGGGTCCCATCATGAGGAAATCTGTGACTGTTGAATTGCCTTTTTGTTCTCGTTGGCTTCTGTGATTTCAGTAGACTCTAGAACCAAAGATTAGCTCAGATCTTTTCTTCTCTTGGGACCTTCCTCAAATGGTTGAGTTGGACATCGGCTGTCATGTCATCCTTCACTAATATCACAGCGCTGCAACTCGCCGGTTTGAGATGAAAGGAGATGACATCTGGTGATTTGGAAGGTCGCCAGGAAAAATGGAGATGGAGGTTCTTGATGCTGCCAAGGGTTCTTCCAGAGCTTCTCAGGAAGACCTCCCTGGTAGAACCTCCTCCTGGTGAGCAAGACATCTGGACTGGTTTCAAAGTACATTTCAAAATCCCTAATTTTAGAAGCTTCCAATTCTGGATCTCCCAAAGGGAGTAGAACAACTCCGGTGAAGGAATGTTGCGATATTGAGAGTCAAATCTGAATCCGATGGGTACATTCGCGCCAACAACCTGAACTGAACCAAGAGTTGAAAGAAAATGGTCCTGAGTTTTCAAAGCAAGTTCACAAATCCGTCAGACACAACTGACACAGCCTCATCTTAAAAAAAAGTCACATGCCAGCTGTATCTAAATACTAAAAAATATAATATTGACAGTTCGGTAACAACGCTTGGAAATCTTTGGGGGCCTCTGCCGATCAGGCAACTCAGCTGGGATCGTCAGAGGGTTTTAAAAGCATTTTTCCTACAACCTCTTCGGCCGAGGGGGTTGTAGAAAAAATGCTTTTAAAAGCCTCTGACGATCCCAGGTGAGCCGTGCAATCAACAGAGGCTTTTTTAAAAAAAACTTTTAAAAGCATTTTTTCGGCTGAAGAGGTTGTAGAAAAAATGCTTTTAAAAATAAATAAATTAAAAAAAGTCTTTGATGATCATGCTGTTCAGCTGGGCATGAGGGGATGGGGGAACGCAGGGATTTTTGCTACCGGTTCTCTGAACCACCTGCTGTCATTGCTACCGGATCGGGCAATCCGGTCCGAACCGGGAACATTTCACCCCTGTGTCCCACTAAGGTAGTTCTTGACTTACGACCACAACGGAACCCAAAATGTACACTGCTAAGCGAGACAGTTGTTGTGGGAGTTTTGCCCCCGGGTTTACGACCTTCCTTCCCACAGTTGTCATGTGACTCAGTATCGTTGTTAAATTAATCAGGCTTCCCCACTGCCTTTGCTTGTCGGAAGGGAATCACGGAAAACCATCCGCAACCGTCATAAATCCGAGTCAGTTCCCAAGCGCTTGAATTTCGATCGCCTGACCGTTGGGATGCTGCAACCATGAGAAAAGCGTGGGAAACTTTTACGGTTGTTCCAAAAGCTGGAATCTAGTTTGGCGATCACGCGTTGCCTTCTGCAATGACAGCATCTTACAAGCATGCGTGCACAGGGGCTTAAAGTAGTCAATTTGTATTCCAGTCTTTTCAGGTGTTGTACGATGAACTATCGGTGTCATGTAGGCATGCTTGCCAGAACAAAATGAAACGTTTTAGGTTATCCTGGCCAGCATTTGCCTCCTCCAGGGGAAGTGTTAGAAGAACATCAGAGCACACCTATGCCTTCCAACGAATTAGAACCTCTGGCCTTTTGAAGCTGGAATTCTACCACCGAACGAGGAACTAGAAGCGAAGAGTGTAGCAACTCCAGATTTTCCATCGGGAACGAAGTGAGTGGCCTGTACATGATCTGCAATGGTGGGAGTCATGCCCTTTAACGAATGCATCATTACGGGTTTCCTTAATGGATGCATCGTTCTTGTTTTCTTAAGTATTGTTGATGCCAAAAGAAGAGAGAGTTTGTAGCTCAGGGTTGAACCGTGGGGTCCTTGGTGGTCTCTGAGCTTGGTGGTTGCCTTGCAGATGTTTCATGGCCCATTCAAGTAACATCATCAGTGCTAGAAGGGAGTGGATTTTGTGGAGGAGAAGTGAAGGGAGAAAGAAGAGGAGGAGGAGGAGGAAAAGGAAGAGGAGGAGTATAGGATCCTTGGTGCTCTCTGAACTTGGTTACTTTCTTGCAAATGTTTCTTGACCAATAGAATAGAATAATAGAATTCTTTATTGACCAAGTGTGATTGGACACACAAGGAATTTATTTTGGTGTATACACTCTCGGTGTACATAAAAGATATATTCATCAAGAATCGTAAGGTACAACACTTAATGATAGTCATAGGGAAACAATATAAATCTAAAGGATACCAGCAATGTTAGTCATGTTTCTTGAGCTATCTATGCAACATCATCAGTTCTAGAAGGGAGAAGGGTTTGCATGTAGAGGAGGAGGAGGAAGAGGAGGGCAGTGGGGGTTCTTAGTGCTTTCTAAGCCTGGTGGTTTTCTCTGAAGACTTTGAGCCAACCAACCAGCAGCCATTGATAAAGAGGCAGCTTGGCAGGAGAAGGAAACACGACTGGTGCGAGGGTGCACTCTGTGGAAGTGAAATACTGGAAAAAGTGATCTTTGGAGCCCTACGAATCTTCCAAGAGACTTTCTCTCTTTGTAAAGTGCTGGCCATCCTTGATAAAGCTCCTGGAAGAGTTGTTGTCATCATTATGGATTCTTCTTCTCCATAAGACCACAATCATAGCTCGATTGGCTCAGGAGAACATCCCTTGAGAGGGCCCCGAGATATGTTAAAGCGAGTGCTCTTTGGCGTTTAGGGACAGTTGTTTTGGTTTTCAGTATCTTCTTGGCCTTCAAAAGATTGCTGAGGAACATATTTCTGGATAGGACAGATAGGACCGAACTGGAGCTTCCAAATCTTCAACGTGCTTCTTGAGTTTTGTAAGCGCTTGACGTAGCCTTGGGAACATCCTTGCATTGCACAGATGGTTTTGCAGAGAGGTCCTTCCAATGTTGATTCATTATCGTTTGCGATGAGCCAAGAGCCCGAGACCTCCTTCTTCTGGAACACATATGAACACGTAGTGTACTTGTGTGGCGCCAATCACAAGCCAGAGACAGGGAGTGTCTGTAGAAACAATGCTTGTCTACATTCAAAGTGGCCAAACCAGCCACCATTCAGGTTGGATAAGCTGGCTTTCCAGCATCTGAAAGGAAAAATCTGCAAATGGATTTGGTCACACCTTGATTACATGTTTTTCATGGGATGAAGCGAGATAGCTCCAGGTCATGGTGAATTGCCAAACGAAGCCGAGATGTGCAGTTCCACAACGTTTCCCAGCTCTTGGGATCTTCAAAGGAGACCATTTGTGACTTATCTGCTCCCCGTTGAAAAAACAGAGGTGGGTCTGCAGGATCATTTTCTATCTAAGACCTCAGACTTCCCACAAGAGGAGCTACAGCAGAGGTGGGACCATGTTCTCTAGAGGCCAAAGGACACCACATTTGGGCTTCCTCCAAAATCCTTCCACTGCTTGACTTTTTATAATATTACTTGAGTTCAAAACAAATGAACTGGAGCTGGTCTCCTTTACTTCAAAGCTTCTGGACTCATCTTTACCAATAAAAAAAGATTCCGGGCCCTTATGTGAGTCCCAGAGAACTTCCTTGGAATTAAAAACAAAGAGTAGAGTAGAGTAGAGTAGAGTAGAGTAGAGTAGAGTAGAGTAGAGTAGAGTAGAGTAGAGTAGAGTAGAGTAAGGATAGGATAGGATAGGATAGGATAGGATAGGATAGGATAGGATAGGATAGGATAGGATAGGATAGGATAGGATAGAATAGAATAGAATAGAATAGAATAACAGAGTTGGAAGAGACCTTGGAGGTCTTCTAGTCCAACCCCCTGTTTAGGCAGGAAACCCTACCCCACTTCAGACAAATGGTTATCCAACATCTTCTTAAAATCTTCCAGTGTTGGAGCATTCGCAACTTCTGGTGGCAAGTTGTTCCACTGATTTGATTGTGGATGGTTGCAACCCATCACTTTGTTTTGATGGGGTCCACCTGTCCAGATATAAGACGAAGATACATAGGGGTGGGGGGATGGGGTGGAAAAGCATCTTAGGGGTTAAAAGCGGGTTTTGATTGATTTTATTATTTTAATTTAATTTGATGGGACCCTGGAAGCACCGTGTCTTCGCGGTTGACGCCATCCTGAAGGTATTTTCAAGACTTAAGGATGTTTAACATATACCTTCACCGCTACTTAAGGGTTATTTTCTCTCCCTCTCTCCCTCCTCTCTCTTCTTCCCCCCCCACCCCGCCTTTCTGTCATTAAGCTGTGGGTGACCCCGCTTTGCAATAAGAATGCGTTACCATAGTAACGCCAAGATACCCAGGAAGGCCTAAGCTTTGCTTGCTGCTCCCATCACTCAAGGGAAGGGGGGAAAAAAGTGCAGGACTCAAAAATTAATCAATCTAACATTAACTTTGACTAATGATTTTTCTCGCTTTTATTCTCAGTTGCCTGGCATTCGGGCTGGCTTCCTGAGCACGGATTGAATTATTGATGCCTTCTTAATACTGCTTTAAAATGACTGCAAAATCATTATTAACTACACCCCTCTTACGATAGGGAAAGCGACTTAATATAGTACCGATCGTGGTCCAGTTAGACAATTGATTCAGAGAGCCGCCTAAAATTATCTCTTCAATTTGGGGAAAAAACCAGTCGCTCCCCTTGAAAAAAGGAGAAGGTGCCTTTTGGCTCAACCCCACCCTGCCATAAATTAGCCCAGAAATTAAACTAATTCAAGATTTTGGTAGTGGTGGTGGGGATGGGCTTAACTTGACTGTTAGCTAGGTAATAATACCTTCTTCTGCCTTCTCACTTTTTTCCCCTCTCTTTCTGGAAGAAAACAAAGATCAAATCCATCCACTCTGGCCAAGTAATGGATGGAAGGTTAATACCAATGGACATTTTGGATTGTTGGGGTGCTTGATGCTCTCTGAGCTTGGTTCTTTTCTTGCAAAAGTTTCATTACCCAACTAGGTAGCATCATCAGTGCAAAAGAGAATGGGATTTGTGGAGGGAAGGAGGAGAAGGAAGAGGAGGAAGAGGGAAGGAGGAGGAGAAGGAGGAGGAAGAGAACAAGGAGGAGGACTGTGGGGTACTTGGTGCTCTCTGAACCTGGTTGTTTTCCCACAGACATTTCATTACCCAGCTAGGTAACATTATCAGCGCTCCTTGTGGAGGAGGAGGAGGAGGAGGAGGAAGAGGAATATAAGGCCCTTGACACTCTCTGAGCTTGGTTGTTTCCTTGCAGATAACAACAATTCCAATGAATTAAGAAACCGCCTTAAGATATTTCTTCCAGTCTCTCATTCCGTTCAAGCAGAATTATTTCAGTCACTTGGTGATTCAGCCCCGGTGGCGCAGCGGTTAGAATGCAGTATTGCAGTATTTTCTTATTTTAACTCTGCCCACAGCTCTGAGTTCAGTCCTGACTGACTCAAGGTTGATTCAGCCTTCCTAGGTCAATAAAATGAGGAGCCAGATGGTTGGGGAGCAATATGTTGGGGACATTATAAACCACTCAGAGATTGCTGGAAAACGCTTTGTTGTTGTTAGTTGCGAAGTCGTGTCCGACCCATCGCGACCCCATGGACAATGTTCCTCCAGGCCTTCCTGTCCTCTATCATCCTCTGGAGTCCATTTAAGCTCACACTGACTGCTTCAGGGACTCCATCCAGCCACCTCTTTCTCTGTCGTCCCCTTCTTCTTTTGTCCTCCATCGTTCCCAGCATTAGGCTCTTCTCCAGGGAGTCCTTCCTTCTCATTAGGTGGCCAAAGTATTTGAGGTTCTTCTTCAGGATCCGGCCTTCTAAAGAGCAGTCAGGGTTGATCTCCTCTAGGACTGACTGGTTGGACTCGCAGGCGTCTTCTCCAGCACCAGAGTTCAAAAGCCTCAATTCTTTGGCGCTCAGCCTTCCTTATGGTCCAACTTTCACAGCCATCCATTGCAACTGGGAAAACCATCGCCTTGACTATACACCCTTTTGTTGGCAGGGTGATGTCTCTGCTTTTTAGTAGGCTGTCTAGATTTGCCATAGCTTGTAATACACTACAGAGAGGTAGATATCTAAGTCTAAATTTATTGCTGTTGCTATCATCCTGATCCAATATTTGATGGGCTGCCACAAAGAAGAGGGGGTCAATTTATCTTCCAAAGCAGCAGAAGGCAAGACAAGAAACAATGGATGGAAACTAATAAAACAGAGAAGCAACCTGGAATGAAGGAGAAACATCCTAACAGGGAGAACAATTAACCAGCGGAACTGCTTGCCACCAGAAGTTGTGGGCGCTCCATCACTGGAGGTTTTTAAGAAGAGACTGGACAGCCGTTTGTCTGGAATGGCATTGGGTCTCCTGCTTGAACAGGGGGTTGGAGTAGAAGAGTGGCCTGGCACGATGTGTGTGTGTGTGTGTGTGTTGTGAGTGGCAGGCGTGCCACTCCATTAGTGCGAGGGTTAGGTTACCCTCTGCTCACACACAAAGTTCTATTCGTGCAAGTGGAAGGCGGGTAGAAGATTGTAGACAGGGTTGAACAGAGATGCCGAGGGCATCTCTATCCCTTCTCCAAAGTTTATTTTAATAAAGATGAAAATGTCTTTCATTTCATCTGTCTGAAATGGAGGGAGAGGGTTGGACTAGAAGACCTCCAGGGTCCCTTCCAGTTCTGTTCCGATTGACGGATCCCTCTTTTTTTTAATTTCTTTCCATTTGGCTTTCCACCCAGCTCACTCAGCATCTGTCCACCTGGAAGCATTCTCCTCCTCCTCCTCCTCCTTTTGCTGGAGAATTGGGCAGTTGAGCTTAGTTCTTTCTTTTCCACGTTCTTCCCTCGCGGGCTACTCAGACAGCAGTCGCTTCTGATCATCAAGGCCTCTGGGTGGGTGGGTGGGTGTGGGGAGGGGAGAGAGGGAACCAACGTTCATTTGTCTATCTGTGGGTGATGCAGTCTCCAAAAAATGCCTCTGGCGGGGATCAGTTTACAAGGTTTTGCACACCCTGGTGAACACAGGCTGCAGCATCAAAGGATGGGCCAACCGCGGCCTCTTCTCGGCCGCAAAAAAATACGGTCATTGTTTCAATCAGCCTCTTGAGCGACTACAAAGGGATGCCAAAGAAATGGCCAAGAGAGCTAACGTGGGCATAGCCTAGAGGAGAGACAAACCTGTGGAATGGATTTAGTCTCCTTTTGCAGGATTACCTCCTGACCTCTCCTCTCATCCGTAGTTGCAAAAATGAAAGCGGGTTTTTTTGGTGTGTGCGGGGGAATAAATTAACAAAAAATTAAAAACAAGCTCAGGATTTCTCTTCGGGTGATCCATTGTCCAGATGTTTACTGGCACTGGGCACTGGGTGTCTCTGACATTAGGGGTGATGCTAAAGCACATCACCCCTAATGGCACATCTGAAGGAGATCAAATTCCCTTCTGGGGACATTGCAGGAATTGGGTATGGTCTAAGTTTAATTTAATTTAATTTAATTAATTCAATTTATATGCCGCCCCTCTCCAAAGTCTCAGGGAGGCTAAGTTTAATGAAAAGAAGGACTTGGGGTGACATGATAGCAGTCTCCCAATATTGAAGGGCCGCCACAAAGAAGAGGGAGTCAAGCTATTCTCCAAAGCCCCTGAGGGCAGGACAAGAAGCCACGGGTGGAAACTCATCAAGGAGAGAAACAACCTAGAACTAAGGAGAAATTTCCAGACAGTGAAAACAATTCATCAGTGGAACGACTGGCCTCCAGAAATTATGGGAGCTCCAACATTGGAGGTTTTTAAGAAGAGCTTGGTAGCTCATTGGCTAATACACAGAGCTTATCATTCAGAAAGGTTGGCAGTTCAGTGGTTTGAATCCCTACTACAGATCTCCTACCTGAGCAGGGGGTCGGACTAGGTGACCTCCAAGGTCTAAATCTAAAATCTCCCAAATTGTGAAAAAGAGCAGATTCTGGATTAGGAGAATGTGTGTGTAGTTGGGGAGTTACTTGTGCCTTTTTAACTTTTCTTATTTTACTTTAAAGTTTGCTTCTCTTTTTCCTCTCTTTTTCTTTTGGCTGGTATCTTTCAGAATTTTCCGAAGGGGGCAGCTGAGTAGTTTGTTATAACAGATAAAGAATGTCATGTCAATGTAGGAAAGAACAAGCTTGCTTTCACCTAAGTTTTTGAGAATCAAAGCTATTTCTGCTTACTCTCCTCCCCTGGGCTTCCTCCTTATTTATGAAATCTACCAGATTTTACCAGATTAGGCTCTGCTCCCATGGTGAAGAACCACAAGAAATGTTTCTGCAAATAAATCTGTGATGCTGATAACACCAACCAACTTGGCTGATCTTGAGAAAAGTTAAGCAGGGTTAGATCTGGAGAATACTTTGTAAATTATATTCTTAACCCATTCCAGGAGATACTGGCAGGGAACAAATGCAGATATAATTGCTCTAAACTAAGAAACAAAACATACAGTTCCATCCTTTCTTCCTTCCTTCCTTCCTTCCTTCCTTCCTTCCTTCCTTCCTTCCTTCCTTTCTCCTCCTCTTCCTTCTCTTCCTTCTCCTCCTGTCTATCTTCTTCTCCTCCTCTACCTTTTTCTTCTTCCTCTTCTTCTTCCTCCTCTTCTTCCTCTTCCAATGTGTTTGCAGCACATTGCAAATGTTCAGCCAGTCTTAATTTATTCCACCAATTTAAATGTCGTATGCTAAAGGTGAACCAGGCAATGGGGTTTCTAAACCACACTTGAAAAGACTTAACATGTTGAGCAATCCTGGCTGATGTGATTGAGGAAAGCTTAAATGAACCTACTATGGCATAGAGGGAAGAGAGACAGAAAAATAAGAATGTGTCCATCTCTTCTACGCCAAAATATGCTACTGTTTACACACAAGAAATGGATTTAAAACACTCTTTTTAAAACCTAAGATTATATTGGTACAAAAGAACCAACCATGATATGGGAGGGTCCCAATTAGGATCTCACATGAGTTTTTAATTTTACATTTAACTGAATGCATACGCCGATGTCGAATTGGGAAGTCCATATATGTAATATTAACATCGTAATCAGATGCAGAAACACAGAAAATTAAATTTAAGTAATCACAACCCAAACCAAGATATAGGCATTCTGTGCTTGTAACTCATAACAGGCCCTCAATTTTGTTATATCTAAGCCGCTGTCCTTATCAGAGACGATTGTCTATGAAGATTGCGGTGAGCTTTAATCTATATTTTTGGTTTCTTCGGTATTTATTATCTCTGTATTGTTGTTGTCTAATGGTAGAAAGCGAAAATGAACTAAAGAGCCTCTTGATGCGGGTGAAGAAGGAGAGTGCAAAAGTTGGCTTGAAACTCAACATTAAGAAAACATGGCATCCGATCCTCTCAATTCCTGATAAATAGATGGGGAAGAAATGGAGGGAGTGACAGATTTTATTTTCGTGGGCTCCAAAATCACCACAGATGAGGACTGCAGCCAAGAAATTTAAAAGACGCTTGCTCCTGCGGAGGAAAGCTATGGCAAATCTAGACAGCATCCTAAAAAGTAGAGACATCACCCTGCCAACAAAAGTGTGTACAGTCAAGGCGATGGTTTTCCCAGTTGCAATGGATGGTTGGGAAAGCTGGACCATAAGGAAGGCTGAGCACCAAAGAATGGAGGCCTTTGAACTCTGGTGCTGGAGAAGACTCCTGTGAGTCCCCTGGACTGCAAGGCGATCCAACCGGTCAGTCCTAGAGAAGATCAACCCTGACTGCTCTTCAGAAGGCCAGATCCTGAAGAGGAAACTCAAATACTTTGGCCACCTAATGAGAAGGAAGGACTCCCTGAAGAGCCTAATGCTGGGAACGATGGAGGGCAAACGAAGAAGGGGACGGTAGAGAAGGAGGTGGCTGGATGGAGTCACTGAAGCAAGTAGGCGTGAGCTTAAATGGACTCCGGGGGATGGTAAAGGACAGGAAGACCTGGAGGAACATTGTCCATGGGGTTGCGATGGGCCAGACATAACTTCGAAACTCAACAATAACAACAAATTGTTGTTGTTTTAAAAAGATTTTGCATCCGTCCTGCTTTCCAGCCCACTCCAGCATTTTAAAGAAAAGGGGATTGACTATTTCTCTTCAAAGTACTTTCATTATTATAATTATACATTTCTAGGGAATGGAATGACTTTTCTATGTTCAGATCTATTTCTTTCTTTTTTTTTCCCATCGTGGCTCCTCAAGGAAATATTTTCAGATGCTGTTGAAACTGTCACCGTCCCCTCCTGAAATGAAACTAATTTCAGAACTCGTGACTCAAATATTGTAAGAATTCCACGTAGGGTAAGGTTTTTGTGCAAAGATATTAAAATCCCAATGTGCACTTCCAGAGCCCCTGCTTAGACGGAACAGGCTGCGCGTTGCATAATCCCATCATCCGAAGTCAATGGAGGGACAACTGAAATTCAAAAAAAATGTTTTGACGATTTCTTGGCTACAGAAACAAGGAATGCCTCAGGAATCTTTAATGCACGATATGCAATAGGCGTACACTGAATATTGAGTAAAATCTTGGTTGGGGTGATGATGAGTTTTCTTACAGAATCTGAACGACTTGAGTGGCCATCATCATCACATCAAGCGAATGAGAAGACAGGGAAGATCAAGTAGAAAATTCTATACCAATGATGGCTAAACTTTTCCGGATTGAGTGCCCAAAGCGTGCGGACTTGCACCCCAAAAATGCAATGTGCATAGCTCTGCTGAACTGCCGACCTTTTGATTGACAAGCTCAGTGTCTTAGCCACTGAGCCACCACAAAGACATCCCCACATTGGGTATGTCTTCCTCAGACTAGACATATCCAATTCCTGCCACAGTTCTTTATATGTTTTAACCTCTAGTCCTCTAATCATCTTTGTTGCTCTTCTCTGCATTCTTTCTAGAGTCTCAATATATATATATATATATATATATATATATATATATATATATATATATATATATATATATATATATATATATATATATATAATATGATGACCAAAAATAGGTGCAGTATTCTAGGTTTTATTTAGCGGTACTAATAACTTCACGTGATCTTGATTCTATCCTTCTATTAATGCCACCTCGGATTGCGTTAACAGAGAATCTAAAAGGGACGCGGTGGCTCAGTGGCTAAGATGTGAGCTTGTCGATCAAAAGGTTGGCAGTTCAGCGGTTCGAATCCCTGGTGCCGCGTAATGGGGTGAGCTCCTGTTTACTTGTCCCAGCTTCTGCCAATCTAGCAGTTCGAAAGCACGTTAAAAAAAAATGCAAGTAGAAAAAATAGGGAGCCCCTTTGGTGGGAAGGGAACAGTGTTCCGTGCGCCTTTGGCGTTGAGTCATGCCTGTCACATGACCACGGAGAACGTCTTCAGACAGCGCTGGCTCTTCGGCGGAGATGAGCACCGCCCCTTAGAGTCGGGAATGACTAGTATGTATGTGCGAGAGGGGAAATCTTTACTTTTACCTTAGGATTGTGTTAACAGAAGGACAGAATTGCAGTCTGAAAGTTTTTTTCCCCCTTTGCATTGTGGCTGTCTCTCAATGACACCAAAAGCATTCCAATTTGATTTTGGTTGTTTAAGGTGAGGTTAGAGGAGGTGTTGTTTAACCAAAGTTTTATTTCTTCTGTCGAAACATGCCACGTCTGCCCATCGGTAGGAGAAAAGGAGGGCAAGAATCAAAATTTGTCTGCGGGGATCTCTCTCTCTCTCCCTCCCTCCCTTTCTTTCTTTCCTCCTCTCTGGCTCTCTCTTTCTCCCTCTCTTTTAATGGTTATTATTATTCTCTTCTTTCTCAAAACAATTTAAAAACCTACAAGGAAGGTGGAGGGAGGGTCACCCTTTCTGACCCACAACTGAACCGAATGGGCCAATGCTGGGCGTTTGATGGCGCGACAAAGGTCAAGGAACTGAAGATTGTTATTGGCTCCCTGGGCTTAAGAAGCTGACTTTATCCCAAACAATTTTAAATTACCACTAGCACCGGGGAGGTGAGGAGGGAGGGAGAAACCCAGAGACGTCTAGACGAGGGCTCACAAAATCTTCCCAGGAAGGGCTACGACAGGGCAGAGAAGCCAAAGTGATGCATGGATATATACCGGTATATAAGTACAGGACGTTCTCGATTTATAACAGTTTGTTTAGTGACCATTCGAAGCTGCAACGGCCCTGAAAGGAAAAAAGATTTATGTTTTGCATGCTTACGAGACTGTTGCGGCATTCCCCCCTAGTCACGTGATCAAAATTAAGACCCTGGGCAACCAACTCGTATTTATGACAGTTGCGTTGTCCCCGGGTATGTGTGTGTGTGTGACGTGATCCCAGTGGTGAAATCTGGATAGATCTATAAGGCTCGTGCGAACTGGTAGGGCCGGCGGCGGGAGGCTTGATCATTACGTCCCGTTTTTGACCCTCTGCACACGCTTAGAAGAAGCGTGCGTGCTCACATTTCCGAACCGGTAGAGAAGGTAAGTGCATTTCACCGCTGCGTGATTCCCCTTTTGCAAAGTCAGCGGAGATTCACTTAGCAACCACGTTCCTAACTTAAGAACTGCCACACGGCGGCGAGGGAGGCCGTAAAAATGGGGCCACCGAGCAGCCGTCTTGCTTACCAAAAGAAACTTAGGGCTCAATTGTGGTCATAAGGCTGAGGACTTACATATAACAGGTAAGGAGGAGTGTCCGTGCGCGCTTATACTGCACACAGAAATAAGTTAGCTGGGATTGTTGGTGTGACCTCGGACTATAAACATCCTCGTTTATTCCAGGGTCTTAAGACTGTGAATTCTGGATAACAGAGAAGACCTACAATCGGAGAGAATATTTTCTTTTCTATTTTTTTTTTTAAAAACCCTCTTCTTTATTGCTTTCTGCAGATTCTCCAGCCTGCTGCCAGCTGTTTATGAGCTCTTTAAATCACCCATCACAGTCCGGTTCTCATCGCTTGAGCTTTGCTAAACAGCTTCTGAGAGTTCTCTTTTGTTTCTTTGGCTGTGGCCTCCCTAGGAACGGGGCTCTAAGATTGTGATGGCAAACTTATGGCATATCGATGGGCACATGAGCTCAGCTCCGGTGCGCATGAGCGCATGGGCCAGCTGATTTTCGAGCCTTCTGGATCCACCGGAAGTAGGGAAACAGGCTGTTTCCTGCCTCCAGAGAACCTTGGGGGTGAGGGTGGAGGGGTGGGGGAAGGCCTGTTTTTCTCTCTCTCCAACCTCCAGAGCCTTTCTAGGAGTCTGGGGAGGGTGAAAATAGCCTTCCCCACCTTCCCGGAGGTCCTCCGGAGGCCAGAAACGGCCCATTTGCCAACTTCCAGTGGGACTGGAAGGCTGTTTTCACCCTCCCCAGACTCCTAGAAAGGCTCTGAAGGCTGGGGAGAAAAAAAATGGGCCTTACGGTCCCACCGGAAGTTGGCAAATGGGCCGTTTCTGGCCTCCGGAGGACCTCCGGGGAGGTGGGGAAGGCTATTTTCACCCTCCCCAGACTCCTAGAAAGGCTCTGGAGGTTGGGGAGAGAGAAAAACAGGCCTTCCCCCACTCCTCCACCCTCACCCCCAAGGTTCTCTGGAGGCAGGAAACAGCCTGTTTCCCTACTTCCGGTGGATCCAGAAGGCTCGAAAATCAGCTGGCCCATGCGCGCATGCACACTGGAGCTTCAGAGACAGAACTGGACCTAATATTCAAGGCACAGTCTCATCAACGCATAGATTTCTTTTTTATGATATGGACATCTTAAATTGGTTCAATGAAAAGAAGGACTAAGGGGGTAACATAATAGCAGTGCTCCAATTATCTATGGGGGTGCCCAAAAGAAGAGGGGGATCCACCTATTCTCCAAAGCCTCCTCAAGGCAGGATGAGAAGCAGGGGAGGGAAACTAACCTGGAACTAAGGAGGAATTTCCTGACAATGAGAACAATTAATCAGTGGAACAGCTTCCCTCTAGAAATTGTGGGTGCTCCATCACTGGAGATTTTAAAGTAGAGATTGAACAACCATTTATCTGGGATGGTATAGGATTTCCTGCTTCAGCAGGGGGTTGGACTAGAAGACCTCCAAGGTTCCTTCCCTCTCTGTTATTCAGATCAAGAGCGTTGCCTGTTTTTTGGCTTGCAATCCAGGAATCATCTAAGGATTTCCCATTTAAACTGGAGAATTGCTTTGCCAGGCTTCTCTCTGTCCCTTTTCCAGTTCTGCACCAACCTTATTCTCTTTCATTCCAAGACCGGAGAAACATTAACCATAAATTGGGAAAAATCATGACTGGATCAGAGGTGGGTTTCAGCAGGTTCTGGCCAGTTCTGGAGAACCGGTAGCGGAAATTTTGAGTAGTTCGGAGAACCGGTAGTAAAAATTTAGACTGGCCCTGTCCCCATCTACTCTCTGTCTCCCAAATCCCAGCTGTTTGGAAGGAAATGGGGATTTTGCAGTAAGCTTCCCCTGGATTGGGGAGGGAATGGAGATTTTACAGTATCCTTCCCCTGCCACGCCCACCAAGGCACGCCCACCAAGCCATGCCACGTCCACCAAGCCACACCCACAGAACCGGTAGTAAAAATTCTGACTGGCCCCATCCCCATCTATTCTCTGCCTCCCAAATCCCAGCTGACCGGGAGGAAATGGGTATTTTGCCGTATCCTTCCCTTGGAGTGGGGTGGGAATGGAGATTTTACAGTATCTTTCCCTCCCCACGCCCACCAAGCCACACCCACAGAACCGGTAGTAAAAAAGTTTGAAACCCACCACTGGATTGGATGGTAGAAGCCTTAATGATTTGAGCTGATACTAGCAACACATGGAGAAATTGGTGATCCTAGGTTTTTAAGAAGAGATCAGACAAGCATTTGTCTGAAATGCTTGTCTGATCTCTTCTTAAACTTAAACACTCAAAGAGCCATTTGGATCTATTTCCCATAGAAAAGAAAACACCGGGAGCCACAAAACTGCCTGACTATTTCTTGAGAGGCCACAAAACTAGCCTATGTAGTTGAATTAAAGGTTCTGTTTTCTTCTGAAACTTTTCTCTTCTTGGATTTATCCATGGTTGGCCTACCGGGGGTTGAAAAGCTCAATAAATCGCGTGCCGGCAAGTGTCACACACATTGGCAGCTGTGAGTGATATTTTGAGTGACAGGGAGCCGCAGCAGAGGGGTGAAAGAGCCACATGCGGCTCCAGAGCCGCAGGTTGCTGACCCCTTTGGTATAGGGTCTCCTGCTTCAGCAGGAATTTGGATTAGAAGACCTCCAAGGTCTCTTCCAACTCCGTTACTCTGTTGTAAAATCAGCATTGATTTAAAAATCTCCTTTGGGTTCAATGACAGGCCTTTAAACCCGATTCGAAGGTAGACTTGGGTAACTCCGTTATGGCACCCCGCGGTTTATGCGGCCCCCCTCGATTTCTCCTCTCCGGCTATTGATCAAGAAATGTCAGCCAATCTTTTTGTTAGTCATTTGTCTGGCAGGGCTAAATATAAATGTGGTGATAAGATCCAGCTTCCTGGCCATGCCAGAAAATTGCAATTTTTAAGTTGGCAGAATATGAAACGAAGATGACTTTATTTAGGAAATTCCCTACAGCAACACAACAACAACAGTGTTGGTTTGCTGACAGCCCCCCCCCCCCACCTCTGCCTCTTTCTAAAAGGCTACCATAAGGGAAAGGAATCTGTTTTCTTTCATTGATACTTTCCGATATCAACACCACTGAGAAAAGAGCTGCTTAAAGATTTTATCTAAATTGTAGTTTTAACCAAACGCCCAATTTTCAATTTTGAAAATTGCAATACAATCACCTGTTGTTGTTGTTGTTTGGCACACAACCAACAATTTCCTGGTCAATATATAAGATCTCTCTCTCTCCCTCTCTCCCCCCCCTATTTATATGTATGTATATATGTATCTCTCTCTCTCTCTCTCTCTGTCTCTCTCCCTCACACACACACACATTCTCTCTCTCTCTCTCTCTCTATATATATATATGTATGTATGTATCTCTCTCTCTCTCTCTCTCTCTCTCTCTCTCTCTCTCTCTCTTTATCTATCTATCTATCTATCTCTATCTCACACACACTTTCTCTATATATATACGTATGTATGTATATATGTATCTCTATCTCTATCTCTACCTATCTAGCAGTTAAAAGGAAGAAACAGCTGCAATCACACATTGCTCCTCGAAGCCCGAAGCTGAAAACACCAGCCTGAAGATGACCAATGAGACTTCGTCAAAACATCGCCAAGACACTTCCAATTTTACGCGGGAGAAAACCTGAAAAACCAAAGACCTACATACAAACACCCGCAAAAACCTCAGAAAACATATATATGTGTGGTGGGTTGCCCCCAATTTGGCAATCTATAGAACTGATCGGTTCTATAGAACTGATCCCAAATGAGACCTCCCTTGATAATAAACCCAAACAGGCTTTTGAACGCATGGCAATAGGTCAAGCACTTATTTCAGGGTTCAAAAAAATATAAGACAGGGTCTTATTTTTCAGGGAAACATGGTATATCTATATCTATACTTATATCTATCTATTTGTCTATCTGTTATCTATCTATCTATCTATCTATCTATCTATCTAGCTAGCTAGCTAGCTAGCTATTTCTATATAAATATACATAAAAATGCACTGGAAGGCTAAAAGATATATGCACACTTTCATGTTCGTTTACAATGGGTGCAAAAATAAAATACAAAAAAAAAAATGTACAAAAGGATACATTTTATAAAACAAAGCCAAAACAAAAATTGCGTTGAGAAACAACGCAATTTTTCACGCTTTAAAATTTTTTTTGCAACGGATCCTTTGCAAAACTCAATGGGCTGGATAAAAATTGGATGCGCAGAATAAACCAGATTTCGTTGTTTGTTCCTTTAAAAAAAAAAAAAAACTTCACCTACAAACAACCACGCATGTTAATTCTTGGATGCTTAGGTATGTATAATGCAAATATGTGCATATACCACACATACCACCAGATCTAAAAATAAAAGAGAAAATGCTTTTCAAAACGAAACAGATTCCAAATTCAAACCAAGTTCGTATTAATCAGATAACTGTAAATTCTCCACGCCTACATGAAAATATATGAAGATTGGAGGCACGCACATGCCTGTCTCAAATACGACTGCTCCTTTTGCTGGAGATTTTAATTTCTTTCTTTAAATACTTAAAAGTGCAGGCTTGAATTATTTATGGCGGTAGAAAAATCATTACTGTTTGAAATAAGGTTATTTTTCCTAGGCTGAATCCTAGGAAATAAGAGGGAGAATCATGGCATTACCAGTGATAATTAAGATAAAAGAAAGGCGAACGGTTAAGGAATGACAGCATCTTGGAATGTACAATAACCATTTATATTGCTTTTAAAAAGGGACCTGGCTATTACTATCCGTTATGAAAATAAGGCAAAAAAAAAGAGGCAATTGCTAATGAGAATGCGTGTTTTTGCAGCAGAAATATATTCTGAAGCTTGTTTGCATGCTCCGTAGGCAATTTCTTTCATCCCCCTGCATCTCTACCCCACAGATAAGATATTTCGGGGAAAAAGATAAACCGCGACCGATTCAAATAATTTTGATTATTCTTGAGAATGTGGTTTTTTTTTCTTCCCCTTCTTTCTTCCTTGCAATACTCCTATTTGAATATACAGCTGCTCCAGAAGGCCTTTGATAAAAATCAGCTTCTGGGTTGTGAACAAACAAACAAAATCTGGAATATTGGATGATGGAATAGATATCCTTATTTGTTTATTTCCAAGTGCAGGGGGTAACTGATCCAAAGGACTTTTCATACCTTTGTTCTCCTTTTTCTCAAGGGTTTAAAATAAAATAACAACGACACCCTTGCTGGGGAAGACAAAAAAATAAAAATAAAATAACCGTTCATTTTTCAAGTACTTTTAAGATTTATCTGGTTGTATCCCTAAGGCCGAACCGGCTGAGGAATATTTTTCCCTGGGGGTATATTTCTTCTCTGCTTTAAAAATTACAGAATTTACTTCTAAGCAAGCCTTGAAGTAGACTGTCCAGTCAGAAAGGCCAGTGATTGATCACCGGAGAAAATTCTCACTCCAAAAAAGTAAAAAAATAACTCTTTTTTTGATGTTCTTTTTTTTTCTCAAACGCGCCAACGAACGCTCTTCTTAATCTCCTGTTTGAAAACAATGTTAGACTGACTGAAATGTGATTAATTAATCCATTCAAATAGGGAGGCAGCTCCTGACCAGCTACTGTTTCACTTTGGAGTCTTGGATTTTCTCTGGTTTCGGTGAGAAACTTTGGAAATATAGAAATGACCGTTTATTAAGCAATTCATAGATTCTTTGTAGGATCTTTTTTTAGAAAAAAACCCAGATTGTTTATTTTTGTATAAAATTTATATGGCTGCCCAACTCGCAAGAAAGCACTGAGCGGCAATATAACAAAGATGCAAAAGGAAGAACAGGTCCAAAAATTATCATTGTTGAAAAGTTGAAAAGTATCTGGCGCGCAAAATATCCGATTAGCGAAGGAATCACCTCAAGATCTTACCCCCCAAAAAAATCTCATTCCAAAATGCGTTACCAAAAAAAATTAATATTAATCTGCCTTCCTTTTTGTATGAATTTGCTAAGAAACCGCTTCATTAACAAAAGGATGCAAGCCGCATATTTTTTCCTTAAAGGTTTTTCTTTTCTTTTGTTTTTTTATAGATGCCGCTTGCCACAGATTTATAAATTGATCAGTCTTGCGTTTCATCAATAGTTAATTTTATCCCTTGTGGAATTCCGTACCTCTGCCTTCTTTCTCTCCCTATATATCTCCAGAGGTGGCTTGTTAATTTTACATATTTGTATAAATAAACTTCTTTTTAATTGTAGTTGCAGGAGAAAAAATATATATATACGAAAGGATACTGGCAACCGGGAAGATAAAGTGAAAACACGAGAGTCGGGGTTATATAAGATGGAGGGTGTAAATATATCCAATGCGTTTATTGGTGTGAGTATTTAGAATGGTGATGTTATAAAATTATTACTGTCTTCTCTCTCCGGGTGTATGCATAACAGGCGATTGGTCAGTTAAAGATAAAATAACGGTCCCTTGACATTTGTGTTTTGTTAACAAAGGAATAGAAGTTACCTTGGAGATTTTTAATTAACTCTTTTCCTGTAGTTTCTGGCCTGCTTATCATTTCGCAGTTTATTTAAATAGATGTGGGGTATTATTCTTGTAAAAACATTCCCTTAATCTCTACCAAAATTAGCATTTCAGCACAAGATAAAATGCAGGATTAAGACAGGCTAGGTTTAGGTTAGGGCCTTTAAAAAAAATGTTCAAAAGTCCAAATGTTATTTACAATCAAATACAAGATGCAGATCTCCCCTCTGTCAAAAAAACCACAACCCCACTGGGCCAAGCTTCATCGCAAATCTGCAGAGAAGGTTTACGCCGACCGATTGTTTTTGTAGTAAAATACTTACAGGAGAATTTATTTTGGAAAGAGGACCCGGTCCAATCCTAGTCCAAACGTTCCTTCCCTTCAGAAGAGAATTAACCATTAAAAAAAATAATAATTAAAATAAATTCTTAGCGATTAAAATAATGGCTAAAATAACATCCAACACTGTCTACACACCGATTTTCGTGGTCCTGAAGAATGAAAGCTAGACAAGTAAAAAAAATTTTCCCCCAAATTTTTTTTCTCCCAAAAAAACTTTGTTCGGCAAGAAATAGCTACCCCAGCTATTTAAAGCCACCCCCTTCTCCTTCCCCGTCTTCTGTAAACGAGTTAAATTGAGGCACGGGGGGGGGGGGGGGAAGAGAAATAGATGCCCATAACTGCAAATGTGTGAGCTAGAGGGAGCTCCTTCATAAGGTTATTGGAGAAAGAAAGAGGCAATGAAATCACTCTTCTGCCTTTGTCTGAATTTGAACATAAAAGAGCTGGTTTTATAGCTGATTTTATCTGCGCCGTTCTGTGATATGAATGTTATTGCTTGAAACTATCAACGAGACTTTATCCTGGCTCAATCGTGGCTCCTCTTATACCCAGTATCTGGACCAAACCTTCCCCCTTATTCTCTGCCGATTTTTTTTTTGACACCTAAGCAAACCAAAACGAAGCTGATAAAAAGGTTTCTTCATTGCCACAGCCACCACATTTAATGAAAAGCCACAATTTCAAAACCTCCTTTTTTCCAGATGCTGTTTAAAACCCCCTTCGTGCTGCTGGTGCTGTTTAAAGAGCCAGTCCCGTCATAATGATGGTTAAGCCTTCGATGGGGTTCAACCATTTTTGTTGGTTCGGAAAAAAAACAGAACAAGCCTGCAAGGTTTTGATATTCCCCTTTGACGAACGTGAAATTTGACGGTTAAATTTAAATGTTCTTGAAGAGTAATCTTTCCAGTTCATCTTATTGTCCAACCAAAGTCTGAGCCTATCGTGCTTTTTTTTTTTTTTAAAGAACTGAAAACCACAGTTTTTTCTCACAGGAATGATTTTCATCATTAATTCCAAAATCATGTTTGTTTGTTTATTTATTTATTTATTAATCATATTTCTATGCTGCCCACACTCCGAGGACTCTGGGCAGCTTACAACAATCGACAATATACTAAATAGCATATTGCCCCCAACAATCTGGGTCCTCATTTTACCTACCTCGGAAGGATGGAAGGCTGAGTCAACCTTGAGCCGGTGAGATTTGATCCGCTGATCTGCTGAACTAGCAGTCAGCTGAAGTAGCTGCAGTACAGCACTCTAACCACTGCACCATCTCGGTTCTTCAAATTGATTTGGGCCTGTTAATTTATCTGGACCAGCAGGTTCTGACCAGTTCTGGAGAACTGGTAGCAGAAATTTTGAGTAGTTCAGGGAACCGGTAGTAAAAATTCTGACTGGCCCCAGCCCCATTTATTCTCTGCCTCCCAAGTCCCAGCTGATCAGGAGGAAATGGGGATATTCTCTCTTTCTTTCTCTCTCTCCTTCTCCCTCTCTTTCTCTCTCTGTTCCCCCAAAGTATACGCTCACTCAGAGAAAGACAGAGAGAGAGACAGAGAGAGGCAGAGAGAGAGAGAGAGAGAGACAGACAGAGAAAGAGACAGAGATAGAGAGAAAGAGAGAGACACACAGAGAGAGACACACACAGAGAGAAAGTGAGAGAGACAGAAAGTGAGAGAGAGAGAGACAGAGGGAGAAAGAGAGACAGAGACAGAGAGAGAAAGAGAGACACAGAGAGAAAGAGAGACAGAGACACACACACATACACACAGAGAGACAGAGATAGAGAGAGACAGAGACAGAGAGAGACAAACAGACAGACAAAGAGAGACAGAGACAGAGAGAGAACAATGTGTTTTTTGCATGCTACTTTCTTAATGTCTACATGCGTTGTGGCATCTTTCCTTAAGGTAAAACATTTCAATATGGATCATTTCCTAAGACACACAGTTCCACTTGTAACATTTTCAGGACCCAGGACTCAGTGCAAAATTCAAAGAAAGGAGCTTTCTTTTGATCTAGGAACAGTCCAAGCAACTGCAATGAAAATCAGATTGCTTAAAAGCATGACTCAAACACGTTTTCTCCTTCCCTGTTCTTAACAGGGGTGGAGAGTGGAAACTGATGATGGATTGTTGATGTTGCAAGGGTTTTAAGATTTGGACTGATTTTTACCCTCTTTGGAGATGCACTCTGGACCGGACATGAATTCCTCCTCCACCTCCTCCTCCTCGTCCTCCTCCTCCTCCTCCTCCTCCTCCTCCTCCTCCCCCTCCTCCTCTCCCCCCACTTCCAAATATTCTGTATCACCCCAATGGGATCTTTGTAAGGTCCAAAGCCATTCTTGCAAGCAGTCACAAGGTTCAATATTGGTGCTTCTTTTTGTAACCTGTCCCCTTTCTGTTTTCATTTCTTAAATTAAAACCATCTTTAAAAAGTGGCAGATGAGACAGAAAGTCTTACGGGGCAGGGGAAGATCAATAATCTCCATCAAGGGGGCAGGGCAAAGCAGCAGAGGACATCACCACCCCACGCACCTCCATGCAATCTCATTCACAATCCTAGCACTTCGTTGTTAGATGCCCAACCAAACCGATACTCCTCAATGCCGCACAGAACATAGAATCATGAGGGTTGGGAGAGAACTTGGGAGGTCTTCTAGCTCAACCCGCAGCTCAAGGAGGGGACAAGTGGCTGTCCAGTCTCTTCTTGAAAACCTCCATTGAGGGAGCAACCAGTAGTGAAGAAACAACACTACTTGGAACATAGAATCACAATCCAAAGGGACCTTGGAGGTCTTCTCATCCAGCCATCTGCTCAAGTACAAGACCCTAGATCGGTGATGACTAACTTTTTTGCCGTCGTGTGCCAGGAAGGGCGGTCGGGGGGGCGGGGGGGCGTCACGCACATGCATGCTCACACCCATAATTTTATGTACCCTGCCCCCATGCAAGCATGCACGACTACCGCTGCTCCCCCCGCTCCTGGCATGTGATGGCACCGTAGGCCCGTTTTTCTCTCTCGCCTGGCTCCAGAGCCTTTCCAGGAGTCTGGGGAGGGCGAAAACAGCCTTCCCCACCCCAGGGAGGCTCTCCAGAGGACAGAAACGGCCCATTTGCCAACTTCCGGTAGGGCCGGAAGTTGGCAAACGGGCTGTTTCCGACCTCCAGAGAATCTTTGTGGGGGGGAGGCTCTAGAGGACGGGGACTGCAAAAAATGGGCCGTCCGGTCCCACCGGAAGTTGGCAAATGGGCCATTTCTGGCCTCTGGAAGGCCTCCGGGGGAATGGGGAAGGGCATTTTCACCCTTCCCACACTCCTAGAAAGGCTCTGGAACCAGGTGTGAGAGAAAAATGGGCCTTCCCCACTACCATCTGAGGCCTTCCGGAGGCTGTTTCCCTACTTCTGGTAGACCCAGAAGGCCCAAAAATCACCTGGCCGGCGTGCACATGTGTGCCGGAGCTGAGCTCATGTGCCCACTGATATGGCTACACATGCCACCTGTGGCACACAGCCCTAGATTATACAAAATGTTCTATAGAATGCATCTACCTTCAGCAAGACTAGCAAAAATGTTTCCAAACAGATCACCGGAATATTGGAAATGTAAACAGACACAGGGAACATATTATCACATGTGGTGGACCTGTCCAGTAGCAAAAAAATAAATAAAAAAATACTGGATAAGGATAAGAAAGTGGCTAGAGGAAATAGTAAAACAAATAAGAGTTAAGAACCAGAGATGTTCTTACTAGGGTTCTTTCTGACTAGACTCTAGATTATTCTGGACAAATGGCTGCCCAGTTCTTTTCTTGAAAACCTCCAGTGATGGAGCGCCCACAGCTTCTGGAGGTAAGCCGTTCTACAGGCAGTTGCCTTCATCCAAGAATGGAGCAGAACCCCTTGGAGATATAACCAGCTGGACAACCCTCCTCAGAGGGTTCCCACCTTTCTGTTGAAGAGTAGCTCTTTTCCAGCTGCCACCTGCAGATTTGGCATCCATGTCTTGAGCAACCTGCCTGCTTTCCCTCAAGTCTTCCAGCACCGCCGGAGGGCATGGCCTCATGATTTGCTTGGGTTTTGTACGGCCTCTCATTAAAGAAGTCTCCTGAATGTCTGCAGAGGTGTTTTGTCTCACGCCTTCCTGAAAGGTTGCCTTGGAGTGCTCTGGAATGCTTGGCAAGGCCACAAGCAGACATAAAAATCTGGGTCGTGTTTGGGAAAGGCCAGACCAAACAATGAACAGTTCACGAGCCCATAAGGATGACCTGTGCAATTAAAGTCCGGGATTCTAGAGATGCTTCTTCGTATCCATGCTACGATGTCGAACACCCTGGAAGCAATGCTGCTTCAGTCACCTGCCTCCTGCCTGCTATTTTTATATATACATTGATTAGGTTCTCTGTACCGATAAAGGAGAATATTTGTAGCTCAGGGTTGAAATGAGGAGTCCTTGGTGCTCTTTGAGCTTGGTGTGTTTTCCTTGGAGATGTTTCATGACCCAGCTAGGAAACATCATCGGTGCTAGAAGGGAATGAAGTTCGGAGAGAGGAGGAGTGTAGGGCACCTTGTGCTCTCAGAGCTTACCTGTTTTCTTGGAGACGTTTCATTATCCAACTAGGTAATGTCATCAGGCTAGAAAGGAGTGGGGTTTGGGGGGTGGAGAAAGGAGGAAGGAGATGGAGGAGGAGGACCATGGGGTCCTTGGTGCTCTCTGAGATTGGTGGCTTTCTTGCAGATATTTAATTACCCAAGTAGGTGACATCATCACTGCTAGAAGGGAATGAAGGAGGAGGAGAAGGAGGAAGGGGAGGAGCGGGAGGACTGTGAGGACCTTGGTGCTCTCTGAGTTTGGTGATTTTCCTTGGAGACGTTTCATTACCCAAAGAGATAACATCATCAGTGCTAGTCAACCAAGCTCAGAGAACACCAAGGACTGCTCATTTTCTATATCCCCAGCTATTTGAGAGAAAGTTTTTGAGCGAAAAACAATGGTCTCTAAGCAATGATAATTAACATTCTCTTTAGAGTCCTGTCTTAGCCATCATCAACTCGCCGTTCTTTTATCTCCTCGATGTTGACTAGTTTTGAGGACCAGATGTTCCCTCCAAGAGCTAAAGCAGCATGTCTTAAATATCAGTTGGAAAAGAATAACAATGGAAGGGATGGTGGTGTGTGAGGCCCTCCTGTCCATGCACCACTGCATGACCTAGCACTGAAATGAGACAATCCTTTCTCTGATCAAGGTCCTCCAACTTCATCTGGGTGATGATGTCTGGCCTACAGGTCATCTTTGACTTGCGGCCATAATTGGGACCACAATTTAGGAAAGACCCACTTCCTCAAAGAAAACTTTTATAAAATGTTTTACAAGTGGCATTTGCCACCTGTAAGACTGATGAAAATGTTCAGTAAATCTGTCTGCCAAATGTTGGAAATGCAATCAGACCCCAGGTACCTACTATCACATGTGGTGGACGTGCAGTAAAGCAAGAAAATATCGGGAGAAAATACATAGCTGGCTGGAAATGATAATTAAACAGAATATTGAGTTGAAACTAGAAACATGTCTCTTAGGTATAGTATCGGAGAGTACTATAGGGATCAGATATTTAGTTTTACATATACTGACAGCAGCAAGGATCATATATGCTAAGTACTGGAAAAATGTGAACACCTCACCAGAAGAGGCTGTAATTCAAAAAAAATTGGATTGTGCTGAAATGAACAGACTAACTTTAAAAATTAAAGATGAAGAAGATACAGAATATTATTTGATTTGGAATAAATTTTATGAATGGATAGAGACAAGAGGCAGAAATTAGGAAAAGTAAGATGATGAATGTTAGTATTGACAATAGAGATGTCTATAACTATAATCATGATAATCGACAAAAATGTAATTAATCTAATGTAAGAAGAAACTTAGTTAACGCTTTTTGGTTACATTACTATCATTGTTATTATATTATTATTATCTCCTTTATTCATTAAACATGAAACTCAGTCAACTGAACATTTAAAATGTGTCACAAATACGATTGACTGGTATTGATGGTTATTATTATTATTATTGTTGCTGTTGTTATTGTTATTAGTTTGTGTCAGGAGTGAAATGTAAAATTTGTTACTACCTGTTCTGTGGGCGTGGCTTGGTGTGGGGGGTAATGTGACTGGGTGGGTGTGGCCAACTTTAAAAAAAAAAAACCTTTTTAAAGCATTTTTTCTAATGTTTTGAAAAGCCTCTGCCGATCAGGCAACTCAACTGGGATTATCAGAGACTTTTCAAAGCATTTTTTTTACTACCTCTTCGGCCAAAGAGATTGCAGAAAAAAATGCTTTGAAAAGCCTCTGAGGATCCCAGCTGAGCCACGCGATCATCAGAGGCTTTTTTTTTTTACTTTTAAAAGCATTTTTTCGTCGGAAGAGGTTGTAGAAAAAATGCTTTTAAAAGTAAAAAAAAAAAGCCTCTGATGATCGTGCGGCTCAGCTGGGCATGGGGGAAGGGGGGAGTGCAGGGATTTTTGCTACCGGTTCTCCGAACCACCCACTCGGGCGATCCGGTCCGAACCGGGAGCATTTCACCCCTGGTTTGTGTGTTTACTATCACCCTTTCTTTGGTCTTTTTTATTTGTAAATGGTACACCCTGACAATGCACTGTATTCAAAAATGTTTATGAATAAAAACTTTTTTGAAAACAGGATAGACCCATTTCCTAATGGCAAGACCCATTAACTAGTGGAACGGCTTGCCTTGAGAAGTGGTGGGTGCTCCATCATTGGAAGCTTTTAAGACTGAACAGCCACTTGTCTGGAATTGTGTAGGTAGAGCTTCCTGCTTGCCACAGGAGGTTGGACGAGAAGACCTTCAAGCTTCCTTCTGGCTCCGTCGTCCTCTTATTCTGTTACTGAGCTTCCACTCGCTTTATCTACGGTTTCCCATCTCCCTTGTTTCATTGCAACTTTAATTATGAGGCAAGAAATAAACCCCAGCGTTCAAAACACCCAAACAGACCATTACGCCACCACAATAATCTCCTGACTCAAACCCAACCCCGATGGAAACAAGGCAGAGAGGTTGGAGGTTCTTAATGTCAGCTCCCTTAAGCAGCTGGGGAGGACTTATTAGCTTGAGTTGGCACGAAGAGGTTAATATAAAGAGCATTTTTTTTTAATGCGCTGATAGATCTGGGATGTGGCTTTCATCAACTGTATCTTACTTCTGGAGTCCCTTGAAATTTAGACTGGTAGCTGTAATATATGAACTGACCTAGCTTGGCCTTAATTTCCCATCCCCTTAATCTCACCCTTTGGTCTCATCCCTAGGTTAGAAAGAAAGGCACAGATGGGATCTCTCTCATCTGTTGCAAAGAATATTGCAATTCCTTGTTTCATATAAGGAAGGGAGTATGCGAGAGGTGGATCTGTAAGCAACTATTTATGGTATCCTCGTGATATCTTGAGGGACGCGGTGGCTCAGGGGCTAAGACGCTGAGCTTGTCGATCGAAAGGTCGGCAGTTCGGTGGTTCGAATCCCTGGTGCCGCGTAAATAGGGTGAGCTCCCGTTCCTTGTTGCAGCTTCTGCCAACCTAGCAGTTCGAAAGCTTGTTAAAAAATGCAAGTAGAAAAATTGGGACCACCTTTGGTGGGAAGGTAACAGCGTTCCGTGCGGCTTTGGCATTGAGTCATGCCAGCCACAGGACCACGGAGACATTTTCGGGCAGCGCTGGCTCTTTGGCTTTGAAACGGAGATGAGCACCACCCCCTAGAGTCGGGAACGACCAGCACGTATGTGCTTTACCTTACATGATATCTTGATCCCTCACCCCAATTCAGTCGTGAAAGGAAACTGGCCTAAATAAAACACAATAAGCCATTCGTACAATATAAAGACGGTTACACTTAGTTTTCTCCAGGAACATAAATCTAGAGAGAGTCCCCAAAGAGGTTGGAGAACCTCTTTGGGGACTCCTCTAATAGAACATAGGAATAGGGTTGGAAGGGATCTTGGAGGTCTTCTAGTCCAACTCTCTGCTAAAGCAGGAGACCTGATACCATTCTGGAGAAATGGCTGTCCAGTCTCTTCTTAAAAACCTCCAGTGATGGGAGCACCCACAACTTCTGGAGGCAAACCATTCCACTGGTTAATTGTTCTCACTGCCAGGAAATTTCTCCTTAATTCTAAATTAGATCTCCATCTGATGATATAGAACAGCAAGGTTGGAGAAATGAGACTCCCAAAATACATGGGATAAACAATTTATATGTAAAGATAAAAAGTTTCTTCTGTCCTGGGAGCTATCTCCATTTCTGAGCCAAGGGTGCCAGGCTTGTCCAAAGATAATTCCATGGTCAGGTGGCCACCATGATTGTACACTGAGGAGCACAGAACATTGTTACCTTCCCACCAGAGTGGTACCTATTTATCTACTCTAATTTGCATGCTTTTCGAACAGCTAGGTGGATCAGGAGCTGGAGCAAGGAACCGGAGCTCACCCTGTCACGTGGCGCTCGAGTCTCAAATTTGAGAATTTTGAGAGGATGATGTAGGAGGGACTTTGTTCCCACCCCTAGAATTTTTAATTGGAAGGGGTTGTCTAGCACGATTTTCCTCCTCTTCCCTTTGAATCAGACACCGAATCTTTTGCAAAAGGAATGGAGTCAGCTGCTCCCGGTTTGCTCCAGTTCTTGCAAACCGGTAGTAATGGCGGCGGGAATCTCCGCCCACCTGCCTTGACATCATCACTGATAATCTTGCCTGTGCAAAAGCTTCCCGTTGCAAACCGGTAGTAAAGGTAAGTGGAACCCACCCCTGAACGGAGTTAACGTGATTTGGGGTCCCTGGTCTCAATGGGAGCCTTGAGTGGAGCCAGCCAGGAACATCTTGGCGAAACCCCCAATTTTTGCTCAGAGTCACTTTCTCCTGACCTTGAGCAAACACCCTTTCGTCATTCGGTCCCTGCTGCCTAGCTGTCTGACATCGCCAGCTCGCAGGTTACCATGGCAACCCGGGAAAGAAACATGAGTTCTGTAATGTTGCTTTATTGGACCAGGAACATGGATGATGGGCTGGCGAGAGAGGAGGAGGAGGAGGAGGAGGAGGAGGAGGAGGAGGAGGAGGAGGAGGAGGAGGAGGGAGAAAGTGCATCATTGCACCTGACCCTATGGGTTTAAGGTAGAATTCAGCACATCAGGAATAAGCGGAGGGCTAGAGAGCTTTGCAGAAATCATCCACGCTCTTAGGCAACTCAATCTGAGGCCTGTTTTGATTCATCTGAATATCACGCTAGGCTTGTGCACGCACTACTTGGTTACTGAATGTTGTGGGGGGGGGGGGGTTTGGAAAAGGTTTTTTTTTATTTTATGCACAAACAAACATTTAATACATCAGTCATCCCTTCCGTGTGACATCTCGGTGTTTTCTCTGTGACTTCATCTTTTTTCTGTTGTTTCTTCTGTCTTCATTTTCAGCAAATCTATTACAACGTTTCTCCAAAAATACATTCTAAGTATACCATTCTTTTACATAACTCTTCATTTACTTATCTATATCTCTTTTCTAAGCAGCGGTAAAATTGATCCCATATCTTGAAGTATTCTGAATCCTCTCTTTTTTTTTCATCATCAAAGTTAATCTATTCATTTCTGCACAGTCTAAATTTTTTTTTAATTACTTCTCCTTCCAAAGGGTATTTTCTCTGCTTTCCAATTTTGTGCAAAAACAATCCTTGCAGCTGTTATTACACGTATAATCAAATAAAGATTTTCTTTGCTAGTTTTCTCTGGAAGGATACCCAGTAGGAACAGCTCTGGTTTTAAATCAAGACGTCGTTGTGTCATTTCTTCCAACCGTGTCTTAATTTCATTCCAATAGCTTTTAGCTTCTAAACATGTCCACCACATTTGGTAATAAGATCCTGGTAACTGGGAAATCAAACCATTTTCTGAGTTTGTGCAATGCCCCGAGCTATCAGAGAACTCAGCAAGCCAAGATTCATGCCATGTGCAAACATCTAGCCGAGATTACAAGTAGTAGTCCTTGACTTAAAATTATTTGTTTAAGCATCGGTTCAGAGGCACTGAAAAAAAAAGGAGGGGGGATTCCTCACACTTATGACCACTGCAGCATCCCCAAGGTCACATGGTCCAAACCCACCCTCCTCATGATGGCTTAATAAGCCACCACATAGATGAGTTGAGGAATTTGCAGGTTGCAAAAGCAAGCCACACCTCCTCAGAAGGTCTCCTGGAATATAAACACTGAGGCTATCAAGAGAACGTCTCCAAATTTGGGGCGTATGGCTAAAAGTTTGCCCATACAATACTCTTTCTGGGGTGCTCCATATCGGTCTAGCAATGGATGGAAGCTAATCAAGGAGAGAGCCAATCTAGAACTGTTGGGAGAAATTTCCCAACAGTGAGAACAATCAATCGGTGGAACGGTTTGTAGATGCTCCGACATTGAAGGTTTTTAAGAAGAGATTGCACAGCCACCTGTCTGAAATGGTAGATGAGCTGTATTCGAGAATTGGTCTAGCTTTGGGAAGGAAGGAAGACGCCCACTTTGAAGGAAAACTCACATCCCAAAACCCAAAAGCCAGCTATCTCCGTGTTCGTTTTTTTGCATTGGAAGCCAACCCTATGGGAATCCTTCAGGGCAAATATTCCAAAGCCTCGGGGAGGCTCTCATTCTAACACGATCCACTTTTCTCGTCTGCTCCTTCCCCCCCCCCTCCTCCCCGCCTCCTTTTTAAATCGCTTTTGCATTCTCCACAGTGATTAAGAAGAGGCCAAAAGGCACGGTGCAAACACCGCAGGAAGATAAATTCTTTCCCTCTTGTCATTTTTTATTAAACTGCCCATCAGCTGGCAGTTAGCAAGAGGGGGAAGGAAAAAAAAAAAGCTGACTCAAGAACACGGCATGCTGGCTTGGAGCTTCTATCTGTCGGGAGCTAGGAAAAACTAGTGCGG
This sequence comes from Masticophis lateralis, assembly GCA_030761175.1. Taxonomy (NCBI): domain Eukaryota; kingdom Metazoa; phylum Chordata; class Lepidosauria; order Squamata; family Colubridae; genus Masticophis; species Masticophis lateralis. The sequence continues at coordinate 9,759,312 of JAUDYJ010000015.1, forward strand.
TCTGGCCATGGTTGAGTTTGCCATCAGCAAAGAGAGGGGCAGGGAGGGCAGGGGGTTGGGCTGCTAATGAAGGAGAATATTTGTAGCTCACGGTTGAGATGAGGAGTTCTGATGGGATTACTTAGTTTGGGCAATGAAACATCTGGAAAAAAACCCACCAAGCTCAGAGACCATCAAGGATCCCATAGTCCTCCTTCTCCTTCTCCTTTTCCTTTTCCTTTTCCTTCTCCTCCTCCTCCTTTTCCTTCTCCTTTTCCTTCTCCTCCTCCTCCTCCTTTTCCTTTTCTTTCTCCTTCTCCTTTTCCTTCTCCCCCTTTTCCTTCTCCTCCTCCTCCTCCTCCTCCTCCTCCTCCTCCTCCTCCTCCTCCATCTTCTAGCACGGATGGTGCTACCTAGTTAGGATAATGAAACAATTGTAAGAAAACAACCAAGTTTAGAGACCATCAAGGACCCCACAGCCCTCTTCTTCCCCCTCCTCTTCTTCTTCTTCCTCCTCTTCCTCTTCCCATTATCTCCTGGCTTAGAGCATTTATTTTGTATGATTGCACCTTAAAAGAGGATAGGAAACTTCCTGCAAAGTTCTTTTTTTTCAAAGAAAGAGACGGTGCAGCTGTAGAGTCCTCAGAAAAGTAGCTTCGTTTGGTTAAAATACAAAAATTTAACTGCACCCATGCTGTTGTTTTTGGCAACGCCTCCTGGACAATGCACTGATGAGGTTACCAAGTTGGATAATGAAACGTCTGCAGGGGAAAAAAACGCTCAGAGATCATCAATGACCCCTCATTCATTAGGCTGTTGCCAGACTGGTCTCCAATATTTGCCCTGGTCCTTCAGAGGAAGGAATACACTGGGTAGGCCTGTCTGGGGAACAAGTTGTATTTTTAAGGATGGTTTTCTTTTTAAAAGGGGAGAGGGTATTCTACGATTGAATTTGGATCATATCCCCTTGCATAATAGAGATACATCAGGAAGGGAGGGAGAGAGGGAGGGAGGGAGAAGACTGAAGGAGGCAAGGAAGGAAGGAGAAGGAAAGAAGGAAAGAAAGAAGAAAGAAAAGGAAGAAGAGCGTGGGAAGGAAAGAAGGAAAGGAAGGAGACCGAGAAGGAAAGAAGGAAGGAAGGAAAGGAAGAAGAGCATGGAAAGGAAAGAAGGAAGGAAGGAAACTGAGAAGGAAAGAAGGAAGAAAGGAAAGGAAGAAGAGCATGGGAAGGAAAGATGGAAGGAAGGAAAGGAAGGAAACTGAGAAGGAAAGAAGGAAAGAAGGAAAGGAAGGAGACCAAGAAGGAAAGAAGGAAGGAAGGAAAGGAAGAAGAGCATGGGAAGGAAAGAAGGAAAGAAGGAAAGGAAGGAGACCGAGAAGGAAAGAAGGAAGGAAGGAAAGGAAGAAGAGCATGGAAAGGAAAGAAGGAAGGAAGGAAACTGAGAAGGAAAGAAGGAAGGAAGGAAAGGAAGAAGAGCATGGGAAGGAAAGATGGAAGGAAGGAAAGGAAGGAAACTGAGAAGGAAAGAAGGAAAGAAGGAAGGAAGGAGACCAAGAAGGAAAGAAGGAAGGAAGGAAAGGAAGAAGAGCATGGGAAGGAAAGAAGGAAAGGAAGGAGACCGAGAAGGAAAGAAGGAAGGAAGGAAAGGAAGAAGAGCATGGAAAGGAAAGAAGGAAGGAAGGAAACTGAGAAGGAAAGAAGGAAGAAAGGAAAGGAAGAAGAGCATGAGAAGGAAAGATGGAAGGAAGGAAAGGAAGGAGACCGAGAAGGAAAGAAGGAAGGAAGGAAAGGAAGGAGACCGAGAAGGAAAGAAGGAAGGAAGGAAAAAAAGAAAGAAGAGTATGGGAAGGAAAGAAGAAAGGAAGGAGACCCAGAAGGAAAGAAGGGACAGGAAATAAATCAGCAAGAAAGAAAGAAAGATGACAGGTATACAGGTGGCCCATAACCTTCTGTTTCGATTTAATTTTTGGACAGGAGAGAGAAGAAAGAGCGATCACGTTACCTGCGTTCATTTTACTCACACTTAAATGCAAACGGAAATAAATCTTAGGGTTTGTCCTGTCCCGGCCTCAAATCATATTTCTTTTCAGGGTGGGGTGGGGGGGAAATGAAGTCTCTGACATTGGTCTCCCCGAAACCAAAGGTTACCCTCCAAATGACGTGCTTCAGCTTTTAAACCTTGCCAAGCGTGACAAGGTAGAAATTTATGTCCAAGACCCCAACCAGCATTTTTTTTGGGGGGGGGGTTCGTGGGAGTGGGGGGAGACATATATCATGCATTCCTTATTTTTCAAACCGAGCAACCCATCCTTCAGAACGGTGAGAGTTAGCATGTTTCTCGCACGTTTGCCTCCTTTGAGATGATCAATTTTTTAAAAACAAAAAAATGAACAAGTTTCTAGCCCTTATGGCCCGAGGGAAGAGAGGCTGGGAATGCAAAATCGTAAAAAATCTCCTGAGCCGAGCTGGTAACTTTTATTTCTGCTTTGCAAGCCCAGCGACATACATTCCAGAGGCTTTATGCCAAAGATTCTTTTCACTGGGGTTTCTCAGATGGTGGGGTTGTATTTTTTGGGGAGGTGGGGTGGAGGGTTGGGGGGGGGCTTAATTTGAGAGCCAACATCTCTCTTGCGGTGTCAGGCAGGGCAGGAGATTCCCAGGAATTGCTGAAAGTTCATAAGGTCGCACACATAGAGGAGGGGGAGGGAAACGAAAAAAGGTGACGGGGAAGAAAAGGTGGGGTTAGCCCCCCGAAAATTGTTCTCTCGGTGGGAACACCCCCCCACCCCCGCAGATAGGCTTATGAGCCTTTGCTCTCCAGGTGTTCGGCTGCTGTTTCGCATTTTTGCCCTTCTTTCCCTGGGACAGCACGTTTTATACTTGGGCCCAGCGGATCTGTCTTGCCTGCACTGGAGAGAGATCTGGATCAGGGAGATGGATCTCGGATGAGGGATGGTGGGTTTAAAAAAAACCGGTGGTGGAGGGACCTGTGGAATTAGTGTTGCTGGCAGTCTAGAGGGTCTTTTATTTAAGAGTTTGATTTAAAATAAACAAATGGAAAACAGAGTTGGTTCCCTTGGGTTTCCTTCCTTCCTTCCTCCCTCCCTTCTCTATCTCCCTTCCTTCCTTCCTTCCTTCTCTTCCCTCCCTCCCTCTCCCCCTTCCTTCCTTCCCTCCCTCCTCTCTGTCTCCCTTCTTTCCTTCCTTCCTTCCCTCCCTCCTTTCTCTCTGTCTCTCTTCCTTCCTTTCTTCCATCCCTCTCTCCTCTCTCTCTACCCTTCCTTCCTTCTCACCCTTCCTCCTCCCTTCCTTTTTTCTTTCTTTCTTTTTCTTTCTTTCTTTCTTTCTTTCTTTTCCTTCCTTCCTTCCTTCCTTCCTTCCTTCCTTCCTTCCTTCCTTTCCTTTCCTTTCCTTTCCTTTCCTTTCCTTTCCTTTCCTTTCCTTTCCTTTCCTTTCCTCTTTCTTTCACAAACCAGACCTGGGTCATGGGTCAGCTCCAATTGAATGGCAGGTGAGTGAACCAAAGACTAGAAGGGCAAATGGCTTTGAAAAGAGACAGCCAAGGGGGACAGTACAGATCTATGGAAATACCTGATGGGACGTCACCCAGAAGCAACCCACAACACCTTTTCATAGGATAGGGAACAGTGCTCTTAAAGTACTAGAAGGCAGATTCCCAACAAACATCCAACAAACTTCCCATTCCTGGGCTTTTCCTGGATGTGTTTTGGGCCAGAATTATCAGTCAGGGATGTTTTGATTGGATTCCTGCACCAGTTAGTTGGTCTTCAGGACTTCAACAGCCCTGTATGACTGGAGCATCACAAATGGGATCAGAAGATATGAGATCAGAGAGTGGTGGGACTCAATTTTTTTTTACTACCGGTTCTGTGGGTGTGGCTTGGTGGGCGTGGCATGGCTTGGTGGACGTGGCTTGGTGGGCGTGGCAGGGGAAGGACACTGTAAAATCTCCATTCCCTCCCCCCTCCAGGGGAAGGATATTGCAAAATCTCCATTCCCACCCCACTCCAAGGGAAGCATACTGTAAAATCCCCATTCCCTCCCCACTCCAGGGGGAGGTTACTGCAAAATCTCCATTCCCTCCCCACTCCAGGGGAAGGTTACTGCAAAATCCTCATTTCCTCCTGATCAGCTGAGACACGGGAGGGAGGCAGAGAATAGATGGGGGCGGGGCCAGTCAGAGGTGGTATTTACTGGTTCTCTGAACTACTCAAAATTTTCGCTACCTGTTCTCCAGAACTGGTTACAACTTGCTGAAACCACAGGTAAGTCTAGAGTTACAAACAGATGAACCCTTCAGTCCCCAGAAGCAATCATGGTTTGATGGAACCATCTAAGTTTTCAGACCATCGAAGAGGAGAGAGGCCCTCAATGTTTCCTCCCCATCAAACATTTCATGCCTGCTATGGAGGTTTCATAAGGGACGCAGTGGCTCAGTGGCTAAGAAGCTGAGCTTGTCGATCGAAAGGTCGGCAGTTCAGCGGTTCGAATCCCGAGTGCTGCGTAACGGGGTGAGTCCCAGCTTCTGCCCAACCTAGCAGTTCAAAAGCAGGTAAAAAAATGGAAGTAGAAAAAATAGGGACCCCCTTTGGTGGGAAGGTAACAGTGTTCCATGCACCTTTGGTGTTTAGTTATGCCGGTCACATGGCCATGGAGACGTCTTCGGACAGCGCTGGCTCTTCGGCTTTGAAAGGGAGTTGAGCACTGCCGCCTAGAGTCAGGAACGACTAGCACATATGTGCGAGGGGAACCTTCACCTTTATCTTACGGAGGTTTCACAACCAGAAGATGGCTCTGAGTTTCCTTGACCTTCGGTTGAAAGTGCTCGTATTTCGTTTCTCGCTGGCTTGGCGTCTCCGTGTGATCTGCCAGGTTGGGTTGTGTACCTGCTCTCTGAAAGAGGCCAGTTGTAACACGCCGTTGTCTGCTGTGAGGATGTCATCCTTCTTTTCCTTCAAGCTTTGATGGGCAACGAAGGCCGCCATGGCTGCTGTCACTCAAAGGGTGTCAAGAATAGAGCCTTTTTAATCCCGTCAACAAGGCCTTGTCTCTTTCTCACTGCCAAGGCTAATTACAAGAGCCGAAAACACGCCGAGGTGTCTTTCCAACAAGTTGAAGAAAAAGAACAGACCTGATGCATAGCACAGGAGTTTGATTTCTGTCCTAGAGGGTCTCTTCTCTCTCCCACCCCCAAAATAAGAGCGTGGCGCTTTCAGACTCAGTTCCTTTATATGCTTTCATCCCTCCCCCCCCCCAAATTTGGTGATAAGACTTTATTAAAAAAAAGACATTATGACTCTAGAAAGAGTGCAGAGAAGAGCCATAAAGATGATTAGGGGACTAGAGGCTAAAACGTATGAAGGACGGTTGTTGGAATTGGGGCATGTCGAGTTTAATGAAGGGACGTGGCGGCTCAGCAGCTAAAATGCTGAGCTCATCGATCGAAAGATCGGTAGTTCAGCGATTCGAATCCCTAGTGCCGCCTAATGGGGTGAGCTGCCGTGACTTGTCCCAGCTTCTGCCAACCTAGCAGTTCGAAAGCAGGTAAAAAGTGCAAGTAGAAAAATAGGGACCCCCTTTGGTGGGAAGGTAACAGCGTTCTGTGCACCTTTGGCATTGAGTCATGCCGGCCACAGGACCACGGAGACGTCTTCGGACAGCGCTGGCTCTTCGGCTTTGAAACGGAGAGGAGCACCGCTCCCATAGAGTTGGGAACAACTAGCACATATGTTCAAGGTGAACCTTTACATTTACCTGTTTTAGTTTAATGAAAAGAAGGACTAGGGGAGACATGATACCAATGTTCAAATATCTCAAGGGCTGCCCCAAGAAGAGGGAGTCAAGCTGTTCTCCAAAGCCCCTGAAGGTAGAACAAGAAGCAACGGGTGGAAACTCATCAAGGAGAGAAGCAACTTAGAACTAAGGAGGAATTTCCTGACAGTTAGAACAATGAATCAGTGGAACAACTTGCCTGCAGAAGTTGTGAATGCTCCAACACTGGAAGTTTTTGAGATGATGTTGGATAACCATTCGTCTGAAGTGATGTAGGGTTTCCTGCCTAAGCAGGGGGATGGACTAGAAGACCTCCAAGGTCCCTTCTAACTCTGTTATTCTGGCCAGAGGCCGTGCTTGCGTTATTATTATCATTATTTTGTCAATTCAAGGGTGCAGTGGGAAAGTGCAAACATTGCATTGGAGCCTCCCTGAGATATTCTCAGTGGTTTTCATTTTTCTTAATGAAAAAAATAAGTGGGTCTCCATGTGGGGTGGAAGAAAAAGGCCTATTTTTGTTTCGAAGAATCAAAGAACAAGGGAATTTCAGCTCAGTTCTAGTGGGCTGGAACGGAATATCAACACTCTCTCTCTCTCTCTCTCTCTCTCTCTCTCTCTCTCTCTCTCTCTCTCTCTCTTTTTCCCCCCTCCTCCTAATGTGAACTGCCTAACCCCCAGATGCAACTTTTATACTTTTGTTTTTTTCCTTTAGCTCATCAACTGCATGCATATTTGATGACTTGGAAACAATATTGGCAAAATAAATGAGCCTTCTGCAGGGTTCCTGATGCGCTTAATTGTCTCTGTTGGCTCCGCAAGAAAAGAGAGCTCTAATTCAAGGGATATATACGGGGGACAGCAGGAGGGAGAAACGGTGACATTCCAAGCAAACATCCTTTAAAAATCTCCAGAAGATCCTTCAATCAGGGATGGGCAACCAGCCTCGTGTGTGGAGCTCCACTTCAGGAGAGAGAGAGAGAGCATGAGGATGGAAGGAGGGAGGGAGAGGAGAGAGAGAGAGAGGGAGGGAGGGATGGAGAGAGTGAGACAGAGAGACAGAGAGACAGAGAGAGGAGGGAGAGACAGAGAGAGAAGGAGGGAGGGAGGGGGAGAAAGAGACAGAGAGAGGGGGAGAGGGGGGAGGGAGGGAGAGACAGAGAGACAGATGGAGGGAGGGAGAGAGAGACAGAGAGAAAGGGAGGAAGAGAGAGAGAGAGAGGAGAGGGAGAGAGAGAGGAAGGGAGGGAGGGACAGAGAGAGAAAGGGAGGAAGAGAGAGAGAATTTTGCTATATAAAAACACTCCTTTTTGCATTTGGATTAAAAATTAGGGGTGAAGCCCAGAACCCACTTATTGGTGTCCTTGGTGCTGTCTGAACTTGGTGGCTTTGTTGCAGATGTTTCAGTGCACTGATGATGTTGCCTAGTTGGATAATGAAACGTCTACAACTCAACACCCAATCTCAGAGAGCACCAAGGAGCCCACAATCCTCCTCGTCCCCCTTTCCTTCCTTCCTTCCTTCCTTCCTTCCTTCCTTCCTTCCTTCCTTCCTTCCTTCCTTCCTTCCTTCCTTCCTTCCTTCCTTCCTTTCCTGATGTTATTACCTGGTTGGATAATGAGATTTCTGCAAGAAAACTACCAATTCCAGAGAGCACCATGGACCCCACAGTCGTCCTCCATCATCTCTTCCTCCTCTGCTCCACAAACCCAACTCCCTTCTAGCACTGATGATGTTCCCTAGTTGGGTAATGAAACGTCTCCAAAAAAACAAAACAACAACCACCACCAAAAAAAGAAGAAGAAAAAAAGCATCCCTCCAGCAAGCTCAGAGAGCCCCATGGAGGCCATGGGTTCAACCCCGAGCTACAAATAACCTCTTCCCTCCGTATCCCGTTTATTGTTTTGCCACCAAAGAACATTTTAAGGTATGGACCGTTGGTTTTATTTCTGCCAGCACAGAGTTGTCAAAAGAGGTCCGTCGGGTGGCTTGTTAAACGGGGAATTCTGCCCTACGGATTTTCTCATTATATCGCATACTACAAGGCACCCCTGTTGGTTTTTCTCGCCCTTTCAAATCTCCCAGCTTAATTGGGTGTGCCATTATTTAAATGTCACTGCCAGCCAGTTCGTTTACGGATGGGTGAATGAACGAAAGGGAGGGTGGGTGGGTGGGAAAAGGAGAACGAAAAACCGGAGAGAAATAAATTAATAAAACATATTCGCCCGCTTGTCTTGCGCTCGGGGGAAATGAAGAGTTTAATGGTAAGGAAGCTGTTTCCCCATCTGGTGCCTGCCTTGGCAAAGCACAGGAAAGAGGGCGTGATGGATTTATTGTGGCATTACCAGGCCTGATGTGAAATAATCTAGCAGCCAGGAGGTTATGGCTCTAAAGAGAGTCGTCAGATGCTGAGGAGTCCACGGATGTTTGCAAGGATTAACTACGCTTAAATCAATACTGGGTCATGAAAACAGAACTAACCAATCTTGTGGTCACTCAATTATTTAAGACGAGCGGCTGTATTCCCCACAGGCCGGAATTAAACACATGCTTAAGGGGAACGGGCAATTAAACCTAGGCCCTTGGCTGCTGAGTTAAAGGGAGATCTGCATACGACGACCGGAGCTGGCGGGATCAAGGAAGGTGCCGTTTCCCTCGTGGCTGGAAGGTGGCATCTGGCAACATATGGTGGGTAGGGAAGGAAGGTGAGCTGATAAAAGTTTTGTCCTGGATTGTTTGAGTGGGTGGAAGAGGAAGAGGGAAAAAAATAACGACAAATATCTCTCTCTCTCTATCTCCATCTCTCTATCTCCATCTCTCTCTCTCTCTCTCTCTCTCTATCTCCATATCTCCATATCTCTATCTGTCTGTCTGTCTGTCTTTCTACCATCTATTATCTACCATCTTCTCTCTCTCTCTCTCTCTCTCCATATCTCTATCTGTCTGTCTGTCTTTCTACCATCTATTATCTACCAACTTCTATCTATCTATCTATCTATCTATCTATCTATCTATCTATCTGTCTGTCTGTCTGTCTGTCTGTCTGTCCATCATCCATCCATCCATCCATCCATCCATCTATCATCTATCTATCTATCTATCTATCTATCTATCTATCTATCTATCTATCTATCTATCTATCATTCATAATTTCTACTTAGGGAACCAACATTTCTAGGGAAATGCTGCAACTGAGCAGGGCACCTGGTTTTCCTACGATCTGTCAATTTGTCTGAAATCCTACAGTTTAAAAGTGCAGAAATCCAGTATTGGCCCTAGGATAAGATAGCTGCAGTTGTTAATAGCAATAGCACTTAGATTTATATACCCCTTTACGGTGCTTTTACAGCCCTCTCTAAGCGGTTTACAGAGTCAGCCTCTTGCCCCCAAGAAGCTGGGTCCTCATTTTACCCACCTCGGAAGGATGGAAGGCTGAGTCAACCTTGAGCTGGTCAGGATTGAACTAATGGCAGTCGGGCAGAATTAGCCTGCAATAAATCATTCTAACCACTGCGCCACCATGGCTCTTACAACTTGTATTTTGGATCATGGTCATTTGGAGAAGCTATAAAGAAAAACAGAACGATAGTACTATGGAATGTAAGACTTACATGTGGCATATATCTACGGCAAGGGCAGGGGTGAAATGCTACAGGTTTGGACCGGTTCGGGTGAATTGGTAGTAAAAAATGCTATCAATTCTGGTGAACCACTATTTCCGACTATCAGCTGGGTGACGATCAGCTGTGACACATGATTTTTATTAGCTAGAATCGTCGGATTTCCTGCTTTCTAGCTATTCTAACTTGCGTGGCACAGCGGATTCCCTCCCCCCTCACTGTTCTACTTACCTTTGCAGACTCGGAAGGCTTCAAAATGTTCCTTTCTTAGCATTGCACGGGTGCACCTCAGGTGTACATGTGTGCGAAGCGCGCACTCGGTAGCAGGCTCACAGAACCGGTAGCAGACTTCAGAGGATTTCACCCCTGGCCAAGGGTCTCCAAATTTGGTAACTTTAAGACTTCAACTCCCAGAATTCGTCAGCCAGCAAGAAACCGCCCCTACAAGAGATGCTATTTTTAAGAATATTGGCCAAAAAAAAAGTATAATCAGGGCAGACAAGCAGGAGACGGCAATCAATTCCAGACCTTCAGAGTGAATTTATTGGAGGCCGTTTCAAGAACAGACCTGTCCTTCTCCATTCCATGGATGGAACAATTGTATTGATGGATGGAAACCGAATGTTTCTCACCCTGAAGTCTTATCACCCAATGATGCCTCTGTTCTGATCAAATATATTGAGAGTGGATGTCCCTGGAAATATGGCCTTGATAGTCCCCCACCCTCTCTTCTGAGATCATATACAGGTAGTCCTTGACTTATGACCACAATTTCTGTGGCTTTCTGAGCAAAACTGCTATGAAGTGGGTTTTGCCCCAACTTATGGCCTTTCTTGCCACCTTTGTTAAGTGAATCACTGCAGTGGTTAGGTGAGCAACGCGGTTATCGAGCGAACCTGGTTTCCATATTGTCTTTTGGGACCTTGTCGGAAGGTCCCAATAGCAGCATTGAAGCTTCCGGCCTAATATGGCTTCCAAGGCTGACAGGAATTTTGGTAACTTGGACACCCAAAAGGGGATCACCTGACCATGAGATGCTACGGCCGTCATAAATAAATTCACCCAGCATCCGAATTTGGATCGTGTGACGATGGGGATGCCACAGGATTCGTTGGTGTGAAAAAAAGAAGTCATAAGTCGCTTTTGTCCAATGCTCCAAACGGTCACTAAACGAAAGGTTATAAATCAAGGACTACCCGTATTGTGAGAAGAAATTAGCATTTCAGAAACTGACCGGTCCTTACTACTAAACTCTTCATGGTAAACTCTTCATGGTAAACCAGAGAAAGTAAACTCTTCTCTGGTAATATTGTACTGTTAACTAGAACATACAAAACCTTTGCTAGACCAATTCTTGAATACAGTTCATCTGCCTGGAACCCGCACTGCATATCGGACATTAATACAATTGAGTGATTCCAGAGATATTTCACGAGAAGAGTCCTCCTCTCTGTTCTGCTCGCACCAGAATACCTCATGCCAACAAGCTTGAAATTTTGGGCTTAGAATACTCAGAACTATTCTGCCTTCGGTCTGACCCACAAAATTATCTGCTACAACATCCTATCTGTCAATGACTTCTTCAGTTTCAACCACAACGATATACAAGCACACAATAGATACAAACTTATGGTAAACCACTTCAAACTCGATTGCAGAAAATATGACTTCAGCAACAGAGTGATCAATGCCTGGAATGCACTACCTGACTCTGTGGTTTCTTCCCTCAAACCCCCAAAACTTTAACCTTAGACTGTCTACTGTGGACCTCACCCCATTCCTAGGAGGTCTGTAAGGGGTGTGCATAAGCGCACCAGCCTGCCTATGTCCCTGTCCTAATATTCCTTTTTACTCTTACTCTTTTCATGTATTCAAATTATGTTTATCTAATACATGCTTGACAAAATAAATAAATAAATAAACATGAAATAAAACGGTTAGCTTCCTGATACAATTACTTGCATAGAGCTAGAAGTTCACAGGATGTAACTCCAGAAGCCGTTATCTCCCTCCTGGCTAGCTCTCCTTGGCAAAGCGAATTCTACAGCCGATTGCAAAATTCATCGGGCCCCGTATACAATAAATGCCAATAAATGTGTTTTTTTTTCCCTGCAGCCATACAGAAGTTCCTGCTGAAATCTACCTGGCGTTGAAACCCATGCTGAATATTCCAGAAAAGCGCCTCGTGAAGTTGATTTGACGCGGCACGGAGCACCTCAAGCAAGATGGCTCTTCACCCACTCAAGTTCTAACGGTTGGCTTGCGAAGCCAAAACTTGGCACAGCCCTTGTCGCCTTTGGGTGTGAGCGTTTGCTGCCTTGTTAACTCATTTAGCTACCTGTCACGTTATCTGATTTCTTTTCTGCAACTATACCATTCTGTGCTTCGAGGGATGGCATTTCTGGGTGACACACACCGAAAGGGAGGTGTGAATTTGGATCGTGCTGTTTTTTCCCCCCTGCTAGCAATCTAAATAGCGAGAACATTTATTTATTTATTTATTTATTGAATTTCTATATATATTTAGACTTATATACTGCTCCGTAGTGGGAAATTTACGTGTAAGCATTGTTTGCATGCAGCCCCCAACAATCTGGGTCCTCATTTTACTGACCTTGGAAGGACGGAAGGCTGAGTCAATCCTGAGCCCCGTCAGGATCGAACTCCAGGCTGTAGGCAGAGCCAGCCTGCAATGCTGCACTTTGCCGATAGGGCTCTAAAGTCGATGGTAGGCCTTATCTGCTACAATTTATTATTTTGTTTAGCATATGGCATATCATGCATGGACTACCAGTATATGTTAACATTGGTCCTGGAAGCATGAAGCCGAGAACACCAGCCTGAAGATGACGAATGAGACTTCGTCGAAACGTCGCCAAGACACTTCCAATTTTACGCGGGAGAAGACCCAAATAACCAAAGACCTACATATATATATATAAAAATTTAGTTAGTTAGTTACTTTGTCAAACATGTATGAGATAACAGGTATAAGTATAAACATGGACATGAACATGGGTACGAATAAATGGGGACAGTACGACAGGGACAGTAGGCAGGCTGGTGCGCTTATGCACGCCCCTTACAGACCTCTTAGGAACGGGGTGAGGTCCACAGTAGACAGTCTAAGGTTAAAGTTTTGGGGGTTTGGGGGATGAAACCACAGAGTCAGGTAGTGCATTCCAGGCATTGACCATTCTGTTACTGAAGTCGTATTTTCTGCAATCAAGTCTGGAGCGCTTTTCCTTGAGTTTGTATCGATTGTTTGCCTCTGTATTATTGAGGTTGAAGCTGAAGTAGTCATTGACAGGTAGGACGTCGTGGCAGATAATTTTGTGTACTACGCTTAGGTCAGACTGAAGTTGGCGTAGTTCTAAATTGTCCAAGGCCAAACTTTCAAGCTTAGTGGCATAAGGGATTCTATTGTGAGCAGAGGAGTGGAGGACTCTTCTCATGAAATATCTCTGGACTCGCTCAACTGTATTAATGTCCGATATGCAGTGTGGGTTCCAGGCAGACGAGCTGTATTCGAGAATTGGTCTAGCAAAAAATATAAATATATATAAAATATAACAAAAATGACAATTCCAGCAGGCTTTCTCTGAAGATTATGCTGGAGACAGCTTGCCAGGAATGAAGGGAGAATTGGGGAGGGGGAATGAGAGGAGGGGGGGCGTAGGAGGAATCCAAGGTGAACATTCCAGAGCCATTACTCGGATCTGCGGCTGCACCTTGGCGCAGGAGATGAGATGGGTCCCCGTCCCCACACCCCTCTGGCTCTCCACGCTGCGCCTTGAGGTGTAAGGATAGCCGCAAATGACTAATCGGGATCATCTGTTTGGGTTTTCATTTTTCAGCGTTATTAGGGCTTCTTGAGACACGGCTGAGGAATGTGACAGATGCTTTTAAGTCAAGAGCCCGGGATTGTTAAGGCCGGCGGCGTTTTTTTGGTGGCGTGCTGGTGACCTTCTTCCTTCACCTCTGGGGAGTGGTTGCCAGGAGTGTGTTTGTGTGTGTGTGGGGAAAACACTCCCATCTGCCTAGACCGGGCCCAGAAAGAAAGGAAAAGAGAAGGGGTGGGGGGCACATGCAAAAAGCCAGATATGGGTAAAAAAACCCAGGAGACTTAAAAGGCCTTTTAAACTTGGAGCAAATAATATAAGGCTACAAAAATCATCAGTCGTATGGGTAGAGTGGAGACAGTTTTCCTTTCCTTTCCTTTCCTTTCCTTTCCTTTCCTTTCCTTTCCTTTCCTTTCCTTTCCTTTCCTTTCCTTTCCTTTCCTTTCCTTTCCTTTCCCTTCCTTTCCTTTCCCTCCCCTCCCTTTCCTTTCTTTCTCTCTTTCCTTTCCTTCTCCTTCCCTATCTTTCTCCTTCCCTCCGTCTTTTCCTTTCCTCCTCTCCCTTCCTTTCCTTTCCCTTCCCTTCCCTTCCCTCCTCTCCTCTCCCCTCTCTTCTCCTCTCCTTCTCTTTTCCTACCTTTCTTCTTCCTTCCCTACCTCTTTCCCTTTCCTTTGTAGGAAAGGACTCCAGGACTACCTGTACAAATGCTGACATCCTTGATACCCTACACAGAAGAATATTTTCATTAGCTGGCGACACAATCTCTCTCTCTCTCTCTCTCTCTCTCTCTCTCTCTCTCTCTCTCTCTCTCTTAAGTCTATTTATTAAGCTCTGACAAGATCATGATTGACGGCATGTGAATGAAGCTATCAAAACATTGGAGAAAGCAGGAAAGTGTTAGGAAAGATCTTGTAAAAAGCAGAAGTGTTTTGATTTTTTTTTTTTTTTTTAAAAAGAGAGTTTTAGGAGAAAATACATTTTTTGGCTCTGCACAGGGAACTCCATGTTTCTCTTAATGACAATGAAAGCAGATGTTGGACCCAGCAACATATGTGTAACAAAACACCCCGCGAAGATTATGTGGCTATTATTTTTGAAGCCCTTGGAGACAGGCCGTTCGTTACCAAGTGCAAATTGTTCTTTGTGGATGCTTACACCCACATCGGTAGTGTGTGAATGCGGGGTATGCCAAATGCAGCTATGCAAAGCAAGGGTAAATCAACAGAGTCACTGAGTCCCCTTAAGCAGATCAGTTTAATAGAAAAATCCTTCCTTTTAGTGTGGGGCAACATGGAAAGCTATTAGTTTTTGAATTCCTCGTCCACCCTTCCCAAAACTTGCTTGCATTTCCTGTTCTCTCTGAAGTGGTCCGGCTTCAACCACCCTCTGAAAAGCAACATCATTAAATTGGCACAGTTTAGAAGCATAATACGGGCTTCCTTGCCCTGCTTGCGGTTTGGCAATATTTACAATTGGAGATTCGTTTTTTTTTTACACCGGCGTAAGAAATCTGGGAGCTGGGGTTGGCAGGGCTGCCCCTAGTGGTTGTACTGGGGAACTTCGCAGTTGTTCGAGCGAAGCGGGTTTTTCTCCCCGTTTCTGAAGGTCTTAGGAAGATTTTCCAGTCATCCGAGTTGTGCCAAAGGTGCTTTTCCTGGACTTTCTTTGTTTTTCTCCGAAGATGTTTCACTTCTCATCCAAGATGCTTCTTCAGCTCTGGCCTAGCTAAATGTCTATGGAGATTCTCAGTCATCCAGGTCATGGTTATCTCAAAGGTGCTTTTTTAAAGAGGCAGCTGCAGGGGTGAAATCCAGCGGGTTCTGACAGGTTCTGGCGAACTGGTAGCGGAAGTTTTGAGTAGTTCGGAGAATCGGCAAATACCACCTCTGGCTGGCCCCAGAGTGGGGTGGGAATGGGGATTTTGCAGTATCCTTCCCCTGGAGTGGGGTGGGAATGGGGATTTTGCAATATCCTTCCCCTACCATGCCCACCAAGCCACGCCCACAGAACCTGTAGTAAAAAAAAAGTTTGAATTCCACCCCTGGGTAGCTGGATTTCCTTTGTTTTTCCTGGAAGATGTTTCATTTCTTTCCCAAGAAGCTTCTTCGGTTCTGAACTGAATGGTGGAGAAATGTTGGTTTCTTCGAAGAACCGCTGAAGGAGAAGGAAGGACTCCCTGGAGAAGAGCCTAATGCTGGGAACGATGGAAGGCAAAAGAAGAAGGGGACGGCAGAGAACGAGGTGGCTGGATGGAGTCACTGAAGCAGTCGGCGTGAGCTTCAATGGACTCCGGAGGATGGTAGAGGACAGGAAGGCCTGGAGGAACGTTGCCCATGGGGTCGTGATGGGTCGGACACAACTTCGCGACTAACAACAAGGACTAGGAATGACATGATGGCAGTCTTCAGTACTTGAAGGGCTGTTCCAGAGAAGAGGGAGTCAAGTTATTCTCCAAAGCACCTGAGGGCAGGACAAGAAGCAACGAGTGGAAACTAATCAAGGAGAGAAGCAAACTGGAGTTAAGGAGAAACTTCCTATTAACCAGTTGCCTTCAGAAGTTATGAGTGCTCCATCACTAGAGCCGGGTGAAATCTACTTACCTTCCTTTTAAAACCAGGAAGTAATGACACCCGGGCGGGTGGGTGGAGCTTTGCTCCGCCATTGCTACCGCATCCCTGAACCAATGGTCAAGATTGCTACCGGACTGGGTGATCCGGTTCGATCCGGGAGCATTTCACCCCTACACTAGAGGGTTGTAAGAAGAGACTGGACAACCATTTGACAGAAACAGTATAGGCGTCTGCTGCATGAATAGGGGGGAGAGGTTGGACTAGAAGACCTCAAAAGTCCCTTCCAATTCTGCTATCCCGCTAACTAGGTGGTAGCTTTTATAGCCTCAATTCTCCACCCATGTTGGAGAATTTCAGGAGTACGGTATTTTATGAGAGCCCTCTAAATAGGCCCTCCCTCCCTTCTTTGTTCCCTCCCCTCCCTAATGATTCCTGCTTCGGGGTAAATTATCCAACTTGGGTATTTGGTAGGAATGGCTTCCAGTGATTACTGAGTATTCTCTCTCTCTCTCTTTCTCTCTCTCTCTCTCCCCGCCAGGATTCCTAGGTGTGGCAGGAAGCTACTCTGCGTTGTCTAGCTTGTTTTTCTTCTCTTGGTTCCCTTTCTCACTCTCCCCTTCATCTCATCGGTATGTGAATTCCTAACAAGCATTGGTTGGACCCAGAGAAGGGAGGGAGGGAGGACATGTAGTGCCTGCAGGAGGCTTGCCAAACCAACTGTTGAGACATGATGGAACAGTGCAGTTCTCAGCAACACCTGATGCGGCTGTGATTTAACGCATCTTCTTTACGGGGGGAAAAGGCTCCTGGCTTAAACTTGGTTGGCAGCTATCTTAGGAGGCCAGGCTAGGAGAGGTCTTGGCTTTGAAACCAAGAGATGGAGGCCTAGATGAAAAGGAACGGAGGAAACCACCGGGCTTCCTTTCTGTCACCTGAAAACAATGCTTCTCATACAGCTAGTCCTCAATAGGCTGTTTGAAGTTACAAGGGCACTGACAAGAGGGACTTACGACCGCTTTTCACACTTACGACCATTGCATCCCCTTGTTCACGTGGTTTACATTTGGATACTTGAGCACTGGCTCATATTTAGGACGGTTGCAGTGTCCCCAGAGCAGTAATGGGTTTCAATTTTGGCTGCTACCAGTTCACTCGTGGGTGCATGCCAGAGACGTCCGGGCAGGTAGGCGGAGCCTCTCACCGCCACTGCTACGGGTTTGCTCAATATAATGTTGGGATTTGCTGTCTGATGCTGAATAAGAAGCATCATCCATATTGTTAAGCTGGATGCCAGCTGATCTCTAGTGTTACAAGCAGAAATTCAGCCGAATCTAACTAGAACTAACTGGAGGCAAGACAGATTCCTGACTTTGATATTATGAAGACTCTCATTTGGTCTTTAACTGGGTGAAATGGTGCATTGTAGAGCAACGATTTTTGAACCAAGGTACCTCAAATGGACTAATTTACAGAACGTGTCCAAAATCCAGGACCCATGTCTTTCAAGGGAATGAAATTTGGGGAAGTTGCGGTTGTTAGACTATTACTGAGCCTGACTACGTGGCTCCATGGCTAAGACACTGAGCCTGTAGATCAGAAAGGACGGCAGTTCGGCGGTTCGAATCCCTAGTACAGGTCTCCTGCATGAGCAAGGGCTTGGACTAAATGACCTCCAAGGTCCCTTCCAAATCTGTTGTTACTGTTATTACTGGCTGCTGCCGCCGCCATCACATGATCTTGTCACACATTCCGTGACAATTTCCCAGCCAATCTAGCAATCCCTCATTCCCATCCGGCAACAGACAACTCGTCAAATACTGTGAAATTCCAGTCATCTCGCCTTCAATTGTTTCATTTCTTTGGTATTTTATTCTGATGCGGGGGGTGGGGGTGGGGTGGGGTAGGAATGAAGGGGGAGTTTTTTGAGAAAATGGATGTGTCTGTGAATACCATACTGGCTACCCCAGCGTACAAATTATTTTGATCTGAAGATACTTTCATCTAGCATCGGAAATCTTACCTAGCAGCACTTTATTGGAAGAGGCTGTTCGAACACATGCTTGGCACAGGGTGTTCTTCTCATGCCATAAAACCACATGGCCTTCTGAAAAGCAAATTGTCACCACAGCAAAGCAGGAAAAGAAATGGAGAAACCGGATCTGTTGTTTTCAGCTTGTGATGCGTGAGCCAAGTACACGGGTAAAATGTTCAAAGCGGAGATCCTGAAGGGTTGATAGGCTGATTCGAACGGGTTCCGGATCCTACAAGGTGCCTGCAAAAGAAAGAAAGCTTTTTGAAGTCAGAAAAAAAACAAGGTATTAACCATCTATTGTAGGCAACCTAGATGACTTCTACTGATTTAGAAGGCCCTTGAGGCTTCTCACACTCACTCTTGGCAAAAATCAAAGACCTGACTCATCCTCCGAGCCTTTGGGGAGGAGGAGGAGGAGGAGAAGGAGGAGGAGGAGAAGGAGGAGACAAAAGAGGACATATTCAGAAGGTAGGAACCAGCTTTCAACCCATCCTGTGGCTTAGTTTTGGGGAGGTTCCATGGGACTTGCAGAGGAAGGAGACGATGCTAAGGAAAAACCATTGTAGATGACCAGAATGAGCTTGAGGGAGGGGTCAAATGTGTCATTAGTCTTGAATCTCTTTGCACCCACAAGAGATCCAAGCCCAGCCCATCTTGAATTCCGTTGACTCTTTATCTACCACCAATTTGCTTTGACTGTTTGCAGTTGAGATTCTTCTAAAGAGCATTAGCACGCAATAAACCTGTATTCATTTGAACTGGCTGGACTCTTGGTTTCTTATGCTTGACAATCATCTTCTCTACCTTTCTGCCTCTCAGAGAGGTTGGGATGAGGCTGCCAGAACTTACAGGAAGGATGGCAACTAGGACCTCAAACTTCCTGAAAGATGATGGGTTGGACAAGGGGAAAAAAATTGCACAAGGATGGGGAAGAGGGGGAGAGGGAGAGAGGGAGGGAGGGAGAGTGTGTGAGAGAGGGAGGGAGGGAGAGAGAATAGATGAATGGATGGATGGACAGACAGATGCTAGATGCTGGATAGATAGATAGATAGATAGATAGATAGATAGATAGATATTGTAGATATGGATGGATGGATGAATGGATGATAGGTGATGGATGGATGGATGGATGGACAGATAGACAGATGATAGATAGGATAGATTAGATTAGATAGAATAGATAGATAGATAGATACTGTGTCCCCGAAAATAGGATCCTATTTTATATTTTTTTAAACCCAGAAATAAGCGCTTGGCCTTATTTTCGGGGAGGTCTTATTATTTTGGGGCGTGGGGAGCAAGATGGGGCTCCTCTTGCTATCTTACCTGATTTCCAGCTCTGTGTTTAAATATTTTTTACGTCTGCTCAAAAAAATAAAGGGAATACAAGCAGAAGACATCCGAGATCTGAATGAACGAAATAGCATTAAATACTTTGTTCGTTACATCCAGTAGTTTTGTGTTCCCTTTAGTTGTTTGAGCAGCGTATAAACTACTGTATGTAAAGAATGAAGTATTTAATAAGGCTATGTCATTCATTCAGATCTCAGATGTCTTCTGCTTGTGTTCGCTTTATTTTTTTGAGCAGTGTCTACATATACACACCCTGTCCAGTATATCGCTTTTACTGTAACACCTTAAGGTCAGCGAACTGTTGCTAACCTATCAATAGAAATTCTTAGATGGATGCCGTTGAGAAATACACATCAATGCCCAAAAATCCCGATCTTCCGAAGGAAGGCACAGTATCAAATATGACATAAATTTGGCTTTTCTTGAAAAGTCAATGTACAGCTTCACTTTCCGTTCAGCAAGGATATATCAACAACCTGCTTCGGGATTGATTCATCGCCCTCAATTTGCATCTTCCTGTTTTTTTGCTTTTTTTAAAAAAGGCAAGGAACTCTACTCTTCCAAAGTAAACATCGGCAGCATCGAATGTAATCCGCCTTAGTGTAAATCCCAATTAAGAGGCTTTTGGGAAACTATGACTAATCTCATCCAGGCACCGCGGAGTGACAGGCTACTGTCAGCTGTCACCGGGTTGAGCTCGGTTGTTCTCGCCACTGGGATGGATCAAGGGAAGACAGGAGATCAAACGTGAAAAAATTGACGATGTGTGGCAGGGATTAGAAGCGGCCCTGTTGGGTAGGTGGCAGAGGATGGAATGGGCACTTGTGGGTGGCACCGTCTTCCGACCTCCCGCTGCTTCCCACAGAGGCTCTTCAATCCACCCAAAAGCAAGACACGCAGGTCTAGACGTTCCCCCTTAAAAAACAACAAGAACCCAAGGGGGTGTGGGAGAAACCCCACTCTTTCAAAATGATTTGCATGCATTCAAGCAAAAGGGAGGAGCGCATGTCTCTTTTCCCTTGTCAGCAAAACTCTCTCTCCTTCCAACCGGCAGCGTGGAGCCAACAGGCGGTTCATTTATGCCTAATTAGCTGCGGAGACACCAACTCACTAACTTCTTCTGATGAGTTGTGTGGGGTTGTGGGGTTTTTTGTTTTTTGTTTTTGGCATGGCTACAGACCTTCCGTTGAGGCAATAACTGGGTGGTAGGGTGGCCTAGTGGGTGGCTAGATGAGTGGTAACTTCCCAAAGATGGATATTTTCAGGTGCTTAGTAGGGGAGAACCCAGATTTCCACCTCTCTCTCTCTCTCTCTCTCTCTCTCTCTCAGAATCAGGTAGATTCAAAACCAATAGGAGTAATCTTCTGATAGAAGAGAATATCTGTAGCTCAAGGTTGAAATCTGGGGTCCTGGGTGCTCTCTGAGCTTGGTGGTTTTCTTGCTGATTTTTCATTACCAAACTAGGTAACATCAAGAAGGAGGGGGAGGAGGAGGAGGAGGAGGAGGAGGAGGAGGAGGAGGAGGAGGAGGAGGAGGAGGAGGAGGAGGAGGAGGAGGAGGAGGAGAACGATGACAGTGGGGTCCTTGGTGCTCTCTGAGCTTGGTGTTTTTCTTGCAGGCATTGAACTACACAACTAGGTAACATCATCCATGCTTGAAGGGAGTGGGGCTTGTGTAAAGGAGGTGGTGGAGGAGGAGGAGGAGGAGGAGGAGGAGGAGGAGGAGGAGACAGTGTGATCCTTGGTGTTCTCTGAGCCTGGTTGTTGTCTTGCAGAAGTTTCATTACCAAACTTGGTAACATCTTCCATGCTAGAAGGGAATGGGGTTACTTATCGGGGTTACTTATTCTATACAAAGGTCTTGCCCTACTGCAGGCGTTGGACTAGAGGACCTCCAAGGTCCCTTCCAACTCTGTTAGTCTGCATTCTATTTTGCATTCCAATTTGCAAAGAGCTGGCAGAGCTTTCTAACATACTAACATTCCTAGGAAGGGAAATGTTGGTTTGTGTATTAGGAAATACGCAAATACATTGGAGGGGAGGGGGGGAATGACACCTTTTAGCTTGTCTAAAAGGTGGGTGGTGTTTATGTGTCTATCTATGTGTGTAATGTGTAGGAGGTAGACCAAGCTTTTGGTGAGCATCTAATGAGCTTATCTCTCAGGCTTTGTAGAAATGGCCAAGCCCAGCTGCCACCTTCACCAGCTGTTGTTGTGAGTCACAGACAAAGCTGAGAAAGGAATCACCAGGTCTCCATCTCCCGTTCTGGCAATTTTGAGAAAGTTACTGGAGAGATGCCCTGGAGGAGTTTTGCTTTAAGAACTTTATAGCCAGCTTTCCTGAGCAGACTCCCTTCTATCTATTGTCCTCTGAATTTCTGCCAGGTTTTAAGGGCCGTAGCATTAGCCAACCATGGTTGCTGAAAGTGGTGGAAGACCATGGCTGGGTTAATGGCTCTAGACCCCATCTATTGAATGGTCACTCTTCCTAGGTTAAACCAGATAGATTAAACAAGAAATGAGCTAATTCTACTTTCCGGTAAGACAGTCTTGCAAGTCCACAATTCTCCATCCACCTTTTTTTTTTTACAACTTGAGAAATTGAAAGGGAATTTCCTTTGCGTTTTTCTCTCTCTCTACCCCTTATGCAGCTGTGGGCTATGCTGTCCCTTATCTGAGGCAGTGTCCCTATTACTCACTACCCTATTTTCTAAGGTCATTCTCACATCC
This sequence comes from Masticophis lateralis, assembly GCA_030761175.1. Classification (NCBI taxonomy): domain Eukaryota; kingdom Metazoa; phylum Chordata; class Lepidosauria; order Squamata; family Colubridae; genus Masticophis; species Masticophis lateralis. The sequence goes on from JAUDYJ010000015.1 coordinate 9,781,228, forward strand.
AGCATAGGAGGAAGCAAGTTGTCCCTGAAGTTACCAACTCATATTTGGCTACAGAGGCAAGGTTATCTTTCCTGTTCAGACTACTTTGGTCTCCAGTGTCATGCAGCAAAAACCGAACCTATTGTGACTTAGGTGGATAATGTACTTTTATAGTTTAGCCACTAGGTGGCAATGGCCAGAATTGTTAACTCTCTAGGGCTACAGAGTCAAATGCAGAGTTAGCAACTCAAGACACTAGAGAAAATTCATTTCCTCTATTTCCTCTTCTTAACTGGAAATACCAAGGATTTGAATCTGGGATCTTTGCATATCAATCAAACGCTCTACCATTGAGATCTGAGTCTTCCTCAGGGTAAATAATGCCGTTGCTTGTGTCAAAAACCTGCCAGTTAGCTCCAGGCATGAAAAAGCATGAATGACAGTGACACCAACTTCAGCGACTGTCCCCACCCCTGCTCTGGGCACATGTGTTTGTGATTCTCCGTCGCAGAGTTACTGTGTTGATTGACAGCAGGAACCCCCCCCCCATTGGCATTTCTTTTGAAGGAACATCTGGTGGCCCCACTTCATTTCATGTTCGCATCATGTTAGAAGTTGCAGAGTTGCAGAGATGTGGAGCAAGACCATCTCTGCCCAAGAGGCCAGTCAACATTCAAAAGGATGTAGTAAGGTAATCAAGGAGAATCTCACAACATACACAGGAGAATTGGCTCCTCCGGTTTGAAGCCCTACATCCCTCACGCCAGAGAACAGCTCTGCTTGTAAAAAAAAAAAGTAAATAAATGTCTCATCATGCAGAGTTGCTTTACTCCTTTAAAACACCCTCCAAAGGGGTTACCAAACTTATTTTAACCTGATTTCTCACCTGGTCAACAATATGGGGATTTGGGGTTTATAAACCAGAGGGGTGTGTGGGTGAGGAGTTACAATAAACTTAGAACAGATAAGCCAAGATGTGTTCCCTCCCTAGCATCCCTCCCAAGATGCTATTCCATTCATCCATTTAGAAGGTGGATAATCGTCCGATAGGAAGATAGAATAGTAGAATTCTTTATTGGCCAAGTGTGACTGGACACACAAGGGATTTGTCTTTGGTGCATACGCTCTCGATGTACATAAAAGAAAAGATATATTCGTCAAGAATCATAAGGTACAACACTTAATGATAGTCATAGGGAAACAGTCAATATAAATCGTAAGGATACGAGCAACAAAGTTTCAGTCATACCGTCGTAAGTGGGAGGAGATGGGTGATAGGAACAATGAGAAGATTAATAGTAATAGTAATGCAGACATAGTGAATAGTTTGACAGCATTGTGGGAATTATTTGTTTAGCAGAATGATGCCGTTTGGGGAAAAAATGTCCTTGTGTCTAGTTGTTCTGGTGTGCAGTGCTCTATAGCGTCGTTTTGAGGGTAGGAGTTGAAACAGTTTATGTCCAGGATGTGAGGGGTCTGTAAATATTTTCACAGCCCTCTTTTTGACTCATGCAGTATACAGGTCCTCCATGTAGGAAGGCAGGTTGGTAGTAATTGATGAGTGCCATATAAATTTAAAATATAAAAATGATGAGTGCCATATAAATTTAATAAAGGAATGGATAGAAATCTGTAGATCTGTAGGAGACGACCAGGCTGAACTTGAAGGAGGGGTCAAGCGTATCATCAGTCTCGAGTCCCTTCGTGCCTGCAAGAAGGCCAGCCCACACTTATATTCATTTGAACTGCCTGGATTTCCTGATTTCTCACGTTTGACGACATTTTCTCAACTTTTAGCATCCCCTTCGGTGAAGCAAAGTTGTTCTTCTTTGCGCTTATTTATTTATGATTTATTAAACAGTCAATACAACTTACGTAAGAAGTGTTGCAAAAGGAACACAAACAGCTGACTCTTGTTGTTCTGGCTGCCAATATAATTCAGGTATATTCATGTCTCGGAGTTAAGGGCTTTGGTTGCTTCTGAACAAACACCAGACATTGTCCTGCCTCCCCGTGGTTTTGTAACTGACACAATTGCAGAGGAATTGACAGAAATGTGAGCAAGAAAATCCCAATATTAAACCTTCAGCCAAGAGTCAAAAACCCTGAAAAAATGTATGTTTTCTTTTTCTGCTAACTTTGTAACCCAGTGGATCTCTGCTTTGCTTTCCTTAGGTCCAGATTGAAGACCACATTGGCAGCTGGGTTCAAGGGTTCCAGAAGGGAATCCTTGAGTTTAGGCAAGATAGATGGAATGACACGTCCAGCTTTAAGCTGTTCTCCACTTCTCCCAAGCAACCTGCCCATTACGTTCTGAATAAAACCTGATCAAACTTGATCTAGCAGATTTAGACCTAGATGTTTCTCAACTCTGCTTGAAAGCTTCAGAGCTGGAATTTCAGATGGGGCATCCAAGATATTTTGGACAGAAGGTACCTTCTGTTCCTGAACTATAGGTTCTCCCTCAGTGGAAAGAGATAGGATTTCATTTCTTGATTTGTTTAAAATCAAAGTTTCAGAAAAGCTTTGAGAACTTAAAAGAAACTACTCTATGGACAGCGGAATCCTTGAGTCATTTTTGCTGCCGTCGATCATTGTTTTAGAGGGGACACGGTGGCTCAGTGGCTAAGACTCTGCGATTGCCAATGGAAAGGTCGGCAGTTCAGCGGTTCGAATCCCTAGTGCTGCCTAACTGGGTGAGCTCCCGTGACTTGTCCCAGCTTCTGCCAACCTGGCAGTTCGAAAGCAGGTAAAAAATGCAAGTAGAAAAATAGAGACCACCTTTGGTGGGAAGGTAACAGCATTCCGTGCACCTTTGGCGTTGAGTCATGCCAGCCACATGACCACGGAGATGTCTTCAGACAGCGCTGGCTCTTCAGCTTTGAAAGATGAGCTGAACACCGCCCCCTAGAGCCAGGAACGACTAGCACATATGTGCAAGAGGAACCTTTATCTTTACCGTTGTTTTCAAAGATGTATAGTTCTGGCCCTTGAAATGCTCTCTTGCTTCCAGTTGCACGTCGTTTTTGGCAGCTACAAAGCCAACTCAAGAGTTCTGAGTCATAATGAGAAAAGTGGACGCCATTCTTGTTTTTTGTTGTTGTTTTAGCACCGGGCTCCTGCTCCAGGGAAGGGGAAGGGGGGGTGGTGAAGGGTGGGAGAAGACGAGATGGGAATCAGGGGGAGGATATGCTTGATATTTTCTAATGCCAAAGACTTGAATGAATGCCATCCGGTTGAGCAAAAGGGAGAAGAGAAAAGAGAGCAGGTCACCCACCATAGCAGATAAAAGTCCTTTCTTTGTCCTTTTATAGCCAGCGACAAAAGACCGCTTGGAAGGCTACAGCTGGGATCAGGCCCTGAGGCTGTTCCCCCTCCCCATCTTTCCCCACCCCTCTCCGATACTCCATCCCTTCTCCATTCAGCTCAGCTGGGGGCTGTTTGTCCCGAACAATAGAAGAACAAGCTTTGGTCACAATAGAGGTTGATTTTGGTTGACCTTCTTGGTTGAGGTGTCACTCCCGGATAGCAATGAAGAGAATGGGGAAGGGGGGGGGAAATCTCTTAAGGTTTTTGTTGTTCCCATCCTCGCAAAGCTAAAAGGGGCACGTGTGACGCCTGGGCCGGTGGAAAAGCGGGGTCTGCAACTAGATACCGTCTTAAATCCCCCATCCTCAAAAGTGTGATCAACATGGACCGATTTGTACAGCAAAGCCAATACAAATTTGTATGGTCCACTTAAACTGGATCTTTTAAAGACTTTTTAGAGTTCAGGACAAAATCTTATTCTTCCATGGCATGTAGTACCAACTATTCTGGTTGCAGGAACCTATTTTTTGGGGGTGGGGAGACCAGGAGTGATATTCAGCAGGTCCTGACAGGTTCTGGAGAACCGGTAGCGGAAATTTTGAGTAGTTCAGAGAACCGGCAAATGCTGGCCCCAGAGTGATGATTCTCAATTATCCAGGTCATGATTGTCCTAAAGGTGAATAAGGCAACTGGATTCTCTTGGCTTTTTCCTTGAAAACGTTTCGCTTCTCATCCAAGAAGCTTCTGAAGAACTGAAGATGAGATGAGAAGCGAAATGTTTTCCAGGGAAAAAAAATGCAAGAAGGTCCTGTGCCTTTTTGGGAAAGCATCTCCGAATTATTCTTTGGCGCGCGTGCAGAGAGCAAGGAAGCAAGGGGGTCCTGTTGTGTTTTACCGCTGCTGTTCACAACGTCCATGTTCCTGGTCTTCTTCAGCGATTCCCCCCCCCCCCAAATGACAAAGGGAGCCTTTGAGATCAGTTTTCTCTCTCTTCCTCCCCTCCCCTCCTCCAGAAGAGTTTGAACAAATACCCTTCTGGCCCGTGGAAATTTAAGACGAAAGAAAAATATTTTTGCCACAGGAGTGAAAATTTGTCTCCAGGGTTGGAGATCCGGGTGACCTCACTTATGTACCACCTAGGAGAAAGTTTTCCTTTGGCCTGTTAAAGCAAACATTATATTTGCCGAGCCCCTGGGCTGGCACTGTCTTGGACAGTTCCTATTTTCTCCACGGGGTTTCCATCCGAGCCATGGGTCCTGCCTTCTTCGCTCCAGAAATGAAGACTTTGGTGCAGTGGTGAAATGTAAAACTTGTTACTACCGGTTCTGTGGGCGTGGCTTGGTGGGGGTAATGTGACTGAGTGGGAGTGGCCAACTTCTTTTTTTTACTTTTGAAACTTTCCGCTGAAGAGGTTGTAAAAAAAAAATGCTTTTAAAAGCCTCTGATGATCCCAGCTGAGTTGCCTGATCGTCAGAGGCTTGTTTTTCTTTTAAAAACATTTTTTCTACAACCTCTTCAGCGGAAGAGGTTGTAGAAAAAAATGCTTTTAAAAGCCTCTGGCGATCCCAGCTGAGCCACGTTTCTTTTTACTTTTAAAAGCATTTTTTCGGCCAAAGAGATTGTAGAAAAAATGCTTTTAAAAATTAAAAAAAAAAGCCTCTGATGACTGTGCAGCTCAGCTGGGCATGGGAGGTGGGGGCAGGGATTTTTGCTACCAGTTCTCTGAGCCACCCGCCTCCATCGCTAACGGATTGGGTGATCCGGTCTGAACCGGGAGCATTTCACCCCTGCTTTGGTGGCAAACTCCACCTCGAAAAGATTATTTTTTGAAAGCAAAGCTTCCGGGACTAAAACTATCGGAATACCACCCATGCTTTCGCTTGTCGTTTCTCGGTGTTCTTTTCGATTCAACTCTGGTTTTTTTTTCTCCAGAAGGGCTAAACAGATTAGCGAGGGAATTCCACAACCTCACAAGAATTACAGGTCAAGGTGGTTGGGATGGGCAGGAGAACCTAATGCCGTGATGACGAACCTATGGCGCGCGTGCCACGCAACGGCCTCTCTATAGGCACGCAAGCCTAGTTTAGCTCCACTGTGTATGCGGGCATGCTTCCCGCCGGCCAGCTGGTCATTGGGCCTCTGCATGTGCAGGGGGGTCGTGTACACATCTGTGGGGGGTGGGGCATGTGCAGGAGTTGTGCACACATGCGTGGGGGGCACATGGGGGAGCGTGCATGAACGGGGACAAGCACGCATTCCATTTGGGGGTTCGGCCATGTGCGCATTTGCACAAATGCATGAGTGCTTTGGGCACTCCGTCCAGAAAAGATTAGCCATCACAGACTTAACGCAATAACTGACGAGGTTGCCTAGTTTGGCAGGTTTCAGCTCCAAATGTTGCTGGTTGGGCAATGACCTGGCAGGAAGGTTGGTTTGCTTATTTTTTAATTAAATTAAATTTATATCCCACCTATCTCTCTCATGGTTCGAGGTGACCCTGAGTAGGTCTTAAGAGGAAGACATGGGAAAGAGGCAGAAATCAGAGACTAGACTGGCCCTGGTGATGTTACCTAGTATGGTAATGAAACATTTGCAAGAAAGCAATGAAGGGCAGAGAGTACCAAGGACCACATAGTCCTCCTTTTCCTCCTCTCTCCCTCTGCTTCCACTCCATACATCTCATTCCCTCCTAGCACTGAAGAAGTGACATAGTTCGGTAATGAAATGTCTGCCATGAAAGCATCCTTGGCCTTGCTTCCCCCCCCCTTTTTTTTTAAAAAAGCCATTTGTCCGTTATTTCAGCATTTGACTGGAAAACAAACAAATCAATAAGCAAGCCATCGGAAGATATCTTTTGGCTTCAGAAGTGCCTTTCTACGCCAACCATTTAATACGACGATACTCCCGGAGACAAACGAGGTCTTCGGAGTACTGACTGACGAGCGTTTTTGGGGACTCCCCTAACACAACTTTATCTTTTTGCCACTTTCGTTGCGTCGATGTTTATGCTGTCATTTCTCCAAAACTTGCCCCGGATGTGCCAGTTTCTGCCAGGCAGGCCCAGCCAAATAAAACTGGCTCGACATCTCTTATCCATTATCTTCACAAAGAAAGGGAAACAGCATCCAGTCAAGAAGAGAAAGCATCATCTGATGTGTTTCTCTTTTTTGTTGTTGTTGTTGTCTCGGCGACAAAAGCCTTGTCTGTAATTACAGAACCGCAAGGCTCAAATCTTCTCCGGGGTGTGGAGTAAGTAAGATCCCATATCACCCGGGAATGAGTGGGTTGGCAAAGACGCTTTTTAAAAACGCTTGCCATGTTCTCGGGACGTCTGCAGCGAGTCAATCAAGGATGATTAAATGCAGAGTCACAAAACCAAAAGATGTAGTGATAAGACAGACAGAGAGAGAGGGAGGGAGGGAGGGAGGGAAAGAAAGAAAAAGGAAGAGTGTGCACATGACGAAGGAGCTAAAATGCTTAGCGTTGTGGAAAAGCCCGTTCAACGAGAGCATCTTGAGTATAATCAGCAGTCCACTTTTACAAGAACGTACCGGCTTATGCCTTAGGAACTATTCAGCTTTGGGCCAAAATGGCTCCAGAGGTGTGGCCTTGTCAAGAAGCCAGATCTCAGCAAAGGTGGTCAGTAAGTAAATCTCACTGCCGCCCATTAATTCAGGTCATTTGATAAGGATATGTAGCCTGCACTCATTTTTAATGAACTGGGTTGAACTAGGACTGGATATGTCTAATCTAAGGAAGAGAAGGACCAGGGGTGACATCGTAGCCGTCTTCCAATATTTGAGGGTGTCAGAGGTCCAAGGAACACCCCCAATGAAAGAAAACTCTGAGGCTAGAAGTTCCTCAAAGTTCCATTTTATTAGAGATGTCATATTGGCACATCTGGGAAAAGCCGAATCTGAAAGCGTCCAGGTTTTCCCCACCCAAAGGAAAGTCCAAGTCCCTGCTGAGCACCCAAATGTCCATCACATGGTCCAATCCAGACACCATCCCAACTGGAGTTACCTCCCAGTCATCTGACTCCAGGTGCCAGGGCAAGGTGTCCTTGACTCTCTGAGAAAGGGATGTTATTTTGACTACAATCACCCATACTCTATGCAATCCCCCCACCCTGTTTTCCCACAGTAGAAAATGTGGCAGGCCTGAAGGCCCAAATATAAAAGATGGCTTCCAGGTCTGACAGAAAGAAGAGGGGGCTCAACCTATTCTCCAAAGGATAGGTTGAGGACAAAACAAGGATGGAAACTTACCAAGGAGAGGACCAACCAAGGAAGAATTTCCTGACAGTGAGAACAATTAATCGGTGGAATGACTTGCCTTCAGAAATTCTAGATACTCCATCAATGGAGGTTTTCAAGAAAAGATTGGGCAATCCTTTGACCAGATGATGTAAGGTCTCCTGAAGCAGGGGGTTGGACTAGAAGACCTCCGAGTTCCCTTCTCAGCCCTAGGATTCTTTTTTTCTATGAATGGCAATTTTGGGAGGGAATAATCCTGCGGACAGAAAGGCCAGGCAGGAATTCCTTTTTAAGAAGAGGGGACCCAATCTGGGTTTAAATTCTCCCTTCGTTGCTCCCCTGTAGATCACTATTCTGACTAGGTGGCTCAGTGGTTAGGACACGGAGCTTATCGATCAGAAAGGCCGGCGGTTCGGCGGTTCGAATCCCTAGTACAGGTCTCCTCTGTGAGCAGGGGGTTGTGCCAGTGGTGAAATCCACTTACCTTCGTTATTGGTTTGGGAATGGGAGTGTGTGCGTGCCTCTTCTGTGTATGCGCAGAGGGTCAAAAATGGGACATAATGACATCCCGGTAGGTGGGTGGAGCCTCCTGCTGCCGGCACTACCGGATCGTGCGAACTGGATAGATCCAGTTGGATTTCACCACTGGGTTGGACTAGATGACCTCCAACGTCCCTTCCAACTCTGTTACTGCTATTGTGACTGAGGATGCTTGGGTAGAAAAGGGAGATTTACTGACATTGATCTATCAATAAGCAACTGGCCTGGGCTTTCCTTGCTTCAGAGCGAACCCAATCTGAGCCAATTGCGTTATTCCTGCCACCATCTGCCACCATCTGCAAAACTCCCTTTGCGAAGGGTGGAGCGAATCTGGCTTTTTCACCAGCCACCCAGCCTCTTCTTCCTCTCTCTCGATCTGAACATTCAGGTCCCGCTGGGTGCTCCGTTCCGCTCCGCTCCGCTCCCTTCCTCAATATATATAGTGCAAATCCTCCTCCTGTGCTTGGTGAAGATATTGCTGACAGATGAGGATTAAGAAGAAGCTCCCCTCCTGGGTGTATTTATTTATCATTATCCCCGTAATTGTCAATTACAGGGTTTTTAAAAAACCGCCTTTACTGAACCAGGTGTGAAGCTTCAGTGTGGATACCAGGTGCTCGGTGCTCTTTTCGATCTTTTCGGAGGCAGCTCAGTCTGGGAAAAGAAAGGAGCAGGGCATCCCTGAAGTTGCGATTTCGGCCTTTATTGGTTTGTTTTATTTATTTATTTAATCGGTCAACAAGTATAAGGGAATAAGTAACAGTATAGACATAGAGATGGACATATGACCAAAAAAATTGGCACAAATAAAAGGATATAAGTAGGCAAAACCAGTGTTGGGATTCAATTTTTTTTTACTACCGGTTCTCTGGGTGTGACTTAGTGGGCGTGGCATGGCTTGGTGGGCATGGCTTGGTGGGCATGGCAGGGGAAGGATACTGCAAAATCCCCATTTCCTCCCAATCAGCTGGGACTCAGGAGGCAGAGAATAGTTGGGAGCGGGGCCAGTCAGAATTTTTACTACCGGTTTTCCGAACTATTCAAAATTTCCGCGACCGGTTCTCCAGAACTGGTCAGAACCTGCTGAAACCTACCTCTGGGTAAAATATAGCCATAAACACATAGAATGAGTATATATAAATGGAGACAGTAGGACAGGGATGGAAGGCATGCTGGTGCGCTTATGCACGTCCCCTTAGTGACCTCTTAAGAAACAAGAAAAGTCCATGGAAGACAGTTGAAGGTAAAAGGTATGGGGGTTAGAGAGACTAACAACAGGATCAGGTAGTGTGCAAAAAGGCAGTTTGTAAAACCGTATTTCGGCCACGTTCAAATCCTCAGTCAGACCGATGGATTTGGTTTCTTTGAACACACTTGGGAAAACAAGAAGCCCAAAGAAGCAGATTTGAACAGATTTTCGGTCTATAGCTATTGAGATCTTTTTTTTTCATCCACCCTCCAAACATTGCATTCAGGAAATGCAGTCATGCTGTTGGAGGAATAGTAGGAAATTCTTGAGCAGATGTTATGATTGAATTGCTTGCTTCTCTGTATCCAAAGGAGGTTGACAGTTTCAAAACAGTGGCTTTCCTTAAGACGAGATGTCAAACCAAAAATGGAAACAGGCCCAGATCATTAAACAAGTTTTCAGGATTTGACAGTCGGCTCTTCAAAACCCAAAAGTGTTCTGGATGCCAATACTCAGATCCAGACCCCCCACAACCACCACTACACTGAGCTGTCATAAGGAGTGTTTACACCACTGTTTCCACTGGCTAAGATCACGTACATTCTCAGAATATTTTCCCTCCCCATGCGGCTTGCAAGTCTCCGCCAGCCAACTTAACAGCTTTATAAAGGGAGGCTCTCAAGATGGATCAAAGAAAATTCGCCGTGGCCAACTTGCCATGGCCAACTTGCCACAACCACCTCACTGTGGGACAATTTGCCACGGGACAAGAATTACACTAAAATGAAAGAAATGTTGGGATAGAATAGTTAAAGAATGGGTGCAAAAAGGAGGGACAAAGCAAAATGCGAATGATAAAAAAGAAAGTAGTTTTTAAAATTTATTTTAAATAATTAAACCGAATGGTTAAGTTATCCTGGTGAGTTGGCCGCAGTGAGTTGGCCATGGTGAGTTGGCCGCAGTGAGTTGGCCATAGTGAGTTGACCACAGTGAGTTGGCCATGGTGAGTTGGTTGCAGTGAGTTGGCCATGATGAGTTGGTTGCAGTGAGTTGGCCATGATGAGTTGGTTGCAGTGAGTTGGCCATCATGAGTTGGCCGCAGTGAATTGGCCATGGTGAGTTGGCTGCAGTTAAGTTGGCCATGATGAGTTGTCCCATTCGCTCAAGGTGGTATTATGTCAAATGGTTAATAAGAATAATCAGCACCCTGGACAGATCAGGTTAAAGAAAGGAAGGGCATCTCTGGAGGGTCTTTGAGTCTTGATACAGTTTGAGAACCTCTTGGGTCTCCCCCTGGACAATGGAGTTCTCTAAGAGGCTCACCATCTTGACACATAATTAGGACTCCATCACTCCATCCTCATCAGTCACGAAACTCCTTGTTTCTGGGAAATAGTCTATTGTCTTCAGTATAATTCAGCTTGCAGCATGTAACTGCCATAAGCCAGACCTTCCCTATCTCGGTGGTTTTCTTGCAGAGGTTTCATGACCCAAACTAGGGGTTTTTTTTTATTTTTTTATTTGATTTCTATGCCGCCCTTCTCCGGAGACTCAGGGCGGCTTACAATGCGTTAAGCAATAGCCTTCATACTTTTGTATATTTATACAAAGTCAGCTTATTGCCCCCACAAACTGGGTCCTCATTTTACCTACCTTAGGAAGGAGGGAAGGCTGAGTCAACCTTGAGCCTGGTGAGATTCGAACTTACAGTAATTGCAGGCAGCTGAATGTTAAAAACAGGCTCTTAGTCTGCTGCGCCACCAGGATATATAGGTAATATCATCAGTGCTATTGCTTGCCCCTCTTTCCATGGAACTACATCTCCCAGCATTCCTTGTGAAGAAGACACATCTTGTGTAAGCCAGTTAATGCGCGTTATGGATCAGTCCTCAACATTCCAGCAAATCCTCAAAAAACATGCATGTTTGTTAATCCTAACTGGAGCAATTCCAAAGATAGCTTATTGAGATAGCTATTCCATGCCAACCCTTTCTCACATGTCGGCTTCCCAACTCCCGGGTGCCAAAACTCTTTCAAAGCTGCCGCATTTAAGCGTTGTTTTGGACCAGTGGTTTATTTGAGCATATTTCGGGAGTCTTAGTGCCTAACTCAGCCAATGAAACAGCAGAAAGGGAAGGGGAAATGTGCCAGAAGGTTGAGATGTTCCTTTAAGAAATATGGAGGAAGGAATAAGGGCCCCACTTGGGAAACAAACAAACACTTGGAAAGCCTCACAAGACCTGGGTGTGGAGAATCTGCCTGGAACAGTTTTGCAGTTGCCAAAACTTTGCATTTGGCAGAGCGACAAAAGCTCATTTTCTGGAGGGAGGGATGCCTGTGGGTTCTTTCTCACTCGCCCAAGTCAAAGGGCACCTTGGATGGAGGACTGGAGCACAAAAACCAGGGGTGAAATCCAACAGGTTCCGACAGGTTCTGGAGAACTGGTAGCGGAAATTTTGAGTTGTTTGGAGAACCGACAAATACCACCTCTGGCTGACCCCAGAGTAGGGTGGGAATGGAGATTTTGTAATATCCTTCCCCTGGGAGTGGGGAGGGAATGGAGATTTTGCAGTATCCTTCCCCTGCCACACCCACCAAGGCACGCCCACAAAACTGGTAGTAAAAAAAAAAGGATTTCACCACTGACAGAAATGCTTCTTTTACAATTGAATCGGTCGTCAGAAAGGAAGGTGGGAGGTCTCTCCTGGAACGTGGTGGGCATCTTCTAAAGGAAATGCTGTCATTGGAGGAGGTTTGAGGAAATTATACTTGATTTTTTTACACTCCCACGATGAGGGTATGGAAAATGGTTAGATCCAGCAAGGTCCTTCATATGTTGAGCAGGTCTATAGATTTTTGTTTTTCCCACTGCCTCATTTGAATTCCTACAATGCAAATTTTGTCATGGATTTTATTTGCCCAGAATTAATTAATTTATTTTCTTCCTTTCTTTTTCCTTCCTTTCTTCCTTCCTTCCTTTTCCTTCCTCCTTCCTTCCTTCTTTCTTTCTTTCTTTTCCTTCCTTCCTTCCTTTTCTTTCTTTCTTTCTTTTCCTTCCTTCCTTCCTTCTTTTCTTTTCTTTCTTTTCCTTCTTTCCTTCCTTCCTTCTTCCTTTTCCTTCCTTCCTCCCTCCTCCTTTTCCTTCCTTCCTCCTTCCTCCTTTTCCTTCCTTCCTTCTTTCTTTTCTTTCTTTCCTTCCTTCTTCCTTCTTTCCTTCCTTCCCCCATCTTCTCTTTCCCTTCCCTTCTCTGCAAATGCAAAGATCCATTTAGAGACACTATACATTTATCAATTGAATAAGCTACCCAGCACACTGATTTATTCTTCCTGAGTAATTAGAATGTTCATCAAACTTACAAACGGGCCTAAGCCTGAAACTCCAACTACAATCTAATAAAAACATTGTTGTTGAATTAAATCACCAACCGATGCTGAAGCAGTAGGAGGAAAGGGAACATTTTAATCAACTCTTTACCTTTGGTTTCGTGCTTGGAAGTGGACAAGATCAAGATCGAGATCCAACATGCTCCAATATCAAGAAGAAATCTATGTACTTTGCAGGATTTGGGTTTGGCTAGTTTAGAGAAATAAAAAGAACCGGGGTGACATGATAACAGTCCTCCAATATTTGAAGGGCTGTCACAAAGAAGAGGCAGTCAAGCTATTCTCCAAAGCACCTGAAGGCAGAACAAGAAACAATGGATGGAAAGTAATCAAGGAGAGAAGCAACTTGGAATTAAGGAGAAACTTCCTAACAGGGAGGACAATTAACCAGTGGAAGGACTTGCCTTCAGAAGTGGTGGATGCTTCATCCCTGGAGATTTTAAAGAAGAGACCGAGGATTAACTTCAGACAGCAGTTGTGTCCTCCCAATTTTTGTAGGACGTGAATTTCTCATGGATGGGTATAATGCAAAGAATAATTCCTCCTGGCACTTTCAAGCATTTTCATGCTGCATAACAAGCTTTTTATTTAAAAAAACAAAAAACAAAAAAACCCCCTGTTAATTGTACACTCCAAATTTCACGGGTATTCTATATATTCCTGAAAATGTTTATGGGGCCTCAGGATTGCTTGGAGCTTCTGCTGTCTTCTACTGCATCAACTACCATTAGGGAGTTTTGCATGTGAAATTTAGCTAAGGCAGGTTCTTAGCCTAATAAGTTGTGTGAGACTCCGGGGGTGAAATGCTCCTGGTTCAGACCGGATCGCCCAATCCGGTAGCGATCATGGCAGGTGGTTCAGAGAACCGGTAGCGATCGCGGCACGAGGCTCCGCCTACCCGCCCGGTTGTCGTTACTCCCTGGTTTTAACCAGGAAGTAATGTGTTTTGCATCCTCTGCGCACGCACAGAAGGTTTTGCTTTTTTTGCTTTTAAAAGTAAAAAAAAAAAAAAAGCCTCTGATGATCCCAGCTGAGCCGCACGATCATCAGAGGCTTTTTTTTTTAACTTTTCAAAGCATTTTTCATCCGAAGAGATTGTAGAAAAAATGCTTTGAAAAGTTAAAAAAAAAAAAAAGCCGCTGTTGATTGTGTGACTCAGCTGGGCATGTTGCCGGGGGGGGGGGGGGCAGGGATTTTTTGCTACCGGTTATCCGAACCACCCGCCTCCATCACTACCGGATCGGGCAGCCAAATGGTGGCAAGATTTCACCACTGAAGCAATATCTGAAGACAATGCATGAATCTATGATTTTGAATCAGTGTGAAGAACGGGGATGGGGCCCATTCAAGAAAATAACCTTGAGAAAGCCCCTTCGGGATGAATTCAGGCCAGAATGTGAAAATTACAGGAACGTCCTGAGATTTCTTAGATGCAGATGATCTCCAGGATGGGAAGTTAGAACAGGTGAGAGCCAACTGGAATCCACCCTATCTGTAATTAGTGAGAGTAGTCATTAGTCTATGCAGCCAATTATAGGTTTTTCCGTCTCAGTTGCTTTTTCAAGGAGAGGTGGGGGAGGGGAAGATACCTTGCCAAACTAATTGTCCCGGGTAATTGAGCAAAATAATTCCTAAGCAAACAGATTTTTGAAAATTAAGAGGTGGGTCATCCAAGAACAGTAGCTACTACTCCATTATGAGAAAATCGGTCTAAAGGTATCATTTTCTACGGCTTGGCTTTGGAAGAGCTAGTGCTCTTCAGTTCAGGAATTCTGGGACTGCAATTCCCAGAATTCCTTTGGCTACAGAGTTTGTGGAGAGGAGGAGGAAGAGGAGGAGGAGGGTGGGGTCCTTGGTGCTTTCTGAGTTTAGTGGTTTTCCTGGAGACATTTCATTACCAAACTAGGTAACGTCATCAGTGCTAAAAAGGAGTGGGGTTTATGGAGAGGAGGAGGACTGTGGGGTTCTCAATGCTCTCTGAGCTTGGTGATTTTCTTGCAGATGTTTCATTACCAAACTAGGTAACATTATCAGTGCTAGGAGAGAGTGGGGTTTGAAGGAGGCGGAGGAGGACTATGGGTTTGTTGGTGCTCTCCAAGCTGAATTGTTTTCTTTGGTGGGAAGGCAACAACGTTCTTTGCACTTTGGTGTATAGTCATGCCAACCACAGGACCATGGAAACATCTTTGGACAATGCTGGCTCCCTTGGCTTGGGAAATGGAGATGTCCCCCTAGACTTGGACACAACTGGACAGAGATAACCTTGGCCTTTTACAATTTAATGGAAGCCACCCAGAGTCTTTTTGGCTTGGACAATGTAGAAATCCAATCAGTATAACCTAAAGGTAATGGTTCCCATCGCACATATGTGCTAGTCGTTCCTGACTCTAGGGGGCAGTGCTCATCTCCGTTTCAAAGCCGAAGAGCCAGCGCTGTCCGAAGACGTCTCCATGCTCATGTGGCCGGCATGACTCAAAGCCGAAGGCGCACAGAACGCTGTTCCCTTCCCACCAAAGGTGGTCCCTATTTTTCTATTTGCATTTTTTTTTTACGTGCTTTCGAACTGCTAGGTTGGCAGAAGCTGGGACAAGTCACGGGCGCTCACTCCGTTACGCGGCACCAGGGATTCAAACCGCTGAACTGCCGACCTTTCTGATCGACAACCTCAGCGTCTTAACCACTGGGCCACCGTGCCCCTCAATATAACCTATAACCTAACCGATAAGTAAAACGGAGATCTCGTGCCAGAAACCCAGCCTTTCTTATTCAGCCGCCAGCCAGCCATCTTCAGAGATCTCCGCCTCCGCCGATTTTTCCATGACTATTAGACTGGTTTTATACGATTACAGTGTCATATCTTGATTGAAGCTGGGGAGGGGTCCGCAGGCAGGGTATCGGTGGGTGTGTCTCATTCCCTGCTGTTGCCGAACGCCTGGCGCGTCGTCGGGGAAGGAATGATTCATGACCTGCGGTCTGCGAGGCCTTGATCTCTGCCTTTGCAGATAGAGATCGCTCAGGGCAGGTGAGAAGAAATGTGCGAATGCGGCATGTCTCAAAGGGCTAATCAGATCAGCCATAACTCATTCCGGAGAGACAACCTGGACACTTCCTTTGGCCTTGCCATAATAGACGTGGCATGGAGAGTCAAACCAGATTTTGGCTGGTCCATAGTGTGGGGTGTGTGTGTGGGAAGAATAATCATTATCCGGCATGTTCAGGCGCATCCTTTGCAGGAATGGGAGAGTGGGGGGTGGGGTGGGGGAGGAAGACGGCGCAGAGGGTGGATGCGAAAAGAGAATGCTTTTGATGCTCAGGTTCTCGCACTCCTGGTGGTAATTATCCAAAGCTGGGAACCTCTTGCTATGGAAAACAACCCTTTTGGACAAGATCGTGGCCCAGGTGTGCCTCTGCCCCGGAGCAGGATGAAAACCAGGTCAAGGGCTGATGCATCGGTGGGAGCATGTAGCAACAATGCGCTTGCAGCTGCTGGCAGGTTTCTTACCCTGGCAAGGCTGCCCGCACGGAGGAGAAACGAGATGAGAAGGTGGAAAATGAAATTTTTGGCACGCCACCGGAAACAGTGCGCTTGGTCCAAGCAGCTTCTCCTTTTAGCATCGGGCGTGAAAGTTTCCCCTGCACTTTATGCTAAAGGTAAAGGTTCCCCTCGCACATATCTGCTAGTTGTTCCCGACTCTAGGGGGCGGTGCTCATCTCCATTTCAAAGCTTCGGACAGAGCCAGCGCTGTCCGAAGACGTCTCCGTGGTCATGCTGCCGGCATGACTCAACGCCAAAGGGACATGGAACGCTGTTGCCTTCCCACCAAAGGGGGTCCTTATTTTTTTCTACTTGCATTTTTTTTTTTTACGTGCTTTCAAACTGCTAGGTTGGCAGAAGCTGGGACAAGGAACGGGAGCTCACCCCGTTATGCAGCACTAGGGATTCGAACCACTGAACTGCCAACCTTTCGATCGACAAGCTCAGCGTCTTAGCCACTAAGCCACCGCGTGCTGCCAGTTCTCATTGATGAAGGAGAGGCCGATTTAACAATTAATGGTTAGGGAGAAGAGATCTTCCAAGAAATGGGTTAGTTCCATGCAGTTCCATCTTACAGGAGACCTGCCCCCACTCTCTTTTTTCATTTTGCCCCATCATTCTGGACCCGAGACCCCATTTCTGATCAAAGTTTTAACTTCCCGAGGAAAGAAGGATGTCACTTGGCAAATGTTTTTGAGTGTCCTGTCCTCCCACCTTCTTCTGCCTCCCTGTCTTCAAAGAATGCTAGAGAAATGATGACCCACCTGCTTAAAACAGAAGATAGTTCCCAGTTTGGTTAGAAAAGATCCACAGAAGAGGTTACGGCAAGTGCTCTCTGGCTACTAGGCAGGAAGGAAGGGCAACCAGATAACCTGTCTCCAAGATGAGACATATCTTGGCAACAAGGTGCTGCCACTATCTTCTTCCAGGGTGCTTTTTTTCAAAATTTCCCAAAACAAGTGTGGGGGGGGGGATTTCCTGATCTCCTTTCATCAAAACTCCAACCTTTATCTTTGTCAACATCAGCAAACATTGCTCGGCTGATGTCGCCTGTGGTAGACTCAACTTCCGCTTGCGTTGATGATTTGACATTTGAAGACCTCATGGACAGCTTCACGCCATGTGGAAGAAACGGTTGAAGGAGGAGGAAGGACTGTCGTACTGACCTGGGTTGGTCTTGGTGGGTCTCCAGTATGCTTAGGCTATGTTAGATATTGGCCCAGGATATGTTCTGGAGGACAATATTTGTGATACATATACTGTAATCCCCAGCTTCTCTCCCTTTCTTTTCTTTTTATGTACAGTGAGAGCGTACGCACCAAAGACAAATTCCTTGTGTGTCCAATCACACTTGGCCAATAAAAAATTCTATTCTATTCTATTCTATTCTATTCTATTCTATTCTATTCTATTCTATTCTATTCTATTCTATTCTATTCTATTCTATTCTATTCTATTCATTCTCTCCTCTCCTCTCCTCTCCTCTCCTCTCCTCTCTTCTCTTCTCTATTTATTCTTTATTTATTAATTCAATTTGTATGCCGTCCCTCTCCGAAGACACAGGGTGGCTCACCTATTCTATTCTATTCTATTCTATTCTATTCTATTCTATTCTATTCTATTCTATTCTATTCTATTCTATTCTATTCTATTCTATTCTATTCTATTCATTCTCTCCTCTCCTCTCTCCTCTCCTCTCCTCTTCTATCCCTTATTCTATTCTACTCTACTCTACTCTACTCTACTCTACTCTACTCTACTCTACTCTACTCTACTCTACTCTACTCTACTCTATTCTATATTTATTAATTCAATTTGTATGCCGCCCGTCTCTGAAGACTCAGGGTGACTCTTCTATTCTATTCTATTCTATTCTATTCTATTCTATTCTATTCTATTCTATTCTATTCTATTCTATTCTATTCTATTCTATTCTATTCTATTCTACTCTACTCTACTCTACTCTACTCTACTCTACTCTACTCTACTCTACTCTACTCTACTCTATTCTTTCAATATGATGAAGTACTGAGACAAAGCTTTTATTTTTTTTTTGTAGAATTCATCTTCTGGTCCAACCAGGTGGATTTTTTTCCCCCACGGTTCTTTGAAACAATGGCTCTTTTCCTTCAGATCTCTCCCTTGGCATCAGCGGCTCGGTTGATCAGAATGACAGCATAACAGAATAGCAAGAGTTGGAAGGGACCTTGGAGGTCTTCTAGCTCATCCCTCTGCTTAAGCAGGAGACCCTATCCCATTTCAGACAAATGTCTATTTTTGAAAACTTTCAAATGATGGGGCACCTACAACTTCTGGAGGCAAGCCCTTCCACTGATTAATTGTCCTGGTTGTCAGGAACCAAAGAGATGGCAAATATCCTCTGGATTTAGATTTACGCCCTAGATGGAGGAAGCAATCTGAATGATTAGACTACCCATCCTCACTGACAATCTGATTTAGAGCTGCTCGGAGATGTGTGTTTGTATGTGTGTAGGATGGAGGAACAATAATGCTTCAGGTACTTTCAGGAATTCTTCCCCCCACCCCTCACCTCCAATTGCCATTGTATTTTTTTCCCTTTCTGCATTTGATGTTCATTTGCCTTCTGTTTAGTACAGCTGTAAGGTGTAAATCAGTCTTGATTTGCAACTTGGTGACACCAGAAACAGAAGCTGGGAGAGAGCAACATGAAATAAGGTACAAGATGCTCCTGATTAATCATCCTTGGTTTAATGTCTTGGCGGTCAGGATGACAAGTTCTTTTGTCTCTATCATTAGTGGTGTCTCCTGACCTGAACAAAATCCACCCGATTTGTTGCTATGCTTAGCAAAGCTATTTCCGGCTGGGAAATTAACCACCTAAGCGTCTGAGAAAAGTATTTTGGTTTTCTAGCCCACCGGTCACCAACTGGTGGTCCGTGGAGAGGGTCCATGAGGGCTCATAGAAATGTTAAGATTTAAATCTTGAGTTAAGTCTTGGGGTTCCTTTGCCACTAATGATATTTAAAGGGGATCCATAGTGAAGAAAGGATTGAGAAACACTGCCCTAAGCATTGACAAATTCATCCTTGGTCAATTGCAAAAGGCAGCTTGACTCAGAGTACCTTACATCCTGCAATGAGATCTTTGATACTTGATAGGTAGACAAAAATGCCAAACACAGTCTGAACATCTGGCTGACTTTGTGATGATGATAATGATAATGATAATAATAATCATTGGGGCACTTGGTATCATGTCCAAGAATTTTACAAAACACATCAAGAAATTGAAGCTTCCTGCAATAACACCAGCGGAACTGCAAAAAACTGCACTATTCGGAACATCATATATTTTAAGATATAAAGGTTGACTCAGCCTTCCATCCTTTCTAAGCTAGGTAAATTGAGGACCCAGTTTGTGGGAAATAAGCTGACTTTGTATAAATATACAAAAGTATGAAGGCTATTGCTTAATGCATTGTAAGCTGCCCTGAGTCTCCGGAGAAGGGCGACATATAAATCAAATTTTAAAAAAAGAAGAAGAAGAAGATACTTGGTCGATACCTAGGACCCTGGCAGCAATCCGTATCAACCATTAGCACCTGTCAATGGTATTTGTGACACATTTTTAAATGTTCAGTTGACTGAGTTTCATGTTTAATGAATAAAAGAGATAATAATAGATATTGGATGTGGCAGTGCCTGGGAACAGCAGAATAGAAGAGAAAGAACTGGAGAAAATTAAAAAAAAAATGCAAAGATCTAAAAATAGAAATAGAATGACCGTGGCAAAGGTAGTACCAATAGGCACGGTTGCCTTGGGAGCAATCCCAAAACAACTGGAGCATTACTTGAACGTTGTCGGCATTGACACATTTGCCACCTGTCAATTGCAGAGAGCGGCTTTACTTGGACCGCCTTCCATCCTGCGACGAACACTGTCAAACATCCATATTTGCCTATCTCAGGTCCTTGATAAGGACTCGATCTTGAGTTAAGTCTTGGAGTTCCTTTGCCACCCATGATATTTTAAAGGAGATCCATAGTGAAGAAAGGGTTGAGAAACACTGCCCTAGGCATTGACAAATTTATCCTCTGTCAATTGCAAAAGGCAGCTTGATTCAAGAGTATCTTACATCCTGCAACGAGACCTTTGGTACTTGATAGGTAGACCAAAATGCCAAACCCAGTTTGAACATCTGGCTGATTTTGCGATGAATAATAATAATAATGATTCATTTCATTTACAGGTTGCTTTTATTTACAAATATACTGAAGTATAACCTTCCACTCATTCAGTCCCGTGCGCGCGCCCATACAATCCCACATAATGAAAAAACAAATATGTGAAGTTTGAGAATCACATTGCTTGACCCGGCAGGGACGGTAGGGCGAGAAGAAATCAAAACGGATCCAACCATCAGCTGTGGCCACGTGGACATGAAAAGAACAACCCCCCCCACACACAACACAACTAATAAATAATTTAAGAAATGGCAAGTCATTAAATTAAAAAGGCAGAACCAAGGGGCCGATGGCAAAAAACAAAACAACGAATCAAAAAAGGCCAGGGAGCGTCAGAACGAGCTATTAAGAATGATCTCTATCATCGTCATCAGTAAATTTTTTTTTTTTTACAAGTTAAACAAACCGGAACAGCTACAAAATACTACATTTTGCTAACATAAATACAGAATATATAAATACACAGGAGGATACAGCCGGATGTGGTGAAACAAGGAACAGGGGAAGGGAAGGGAGAGAAAAGTGACGCGAGGAGGACAAAATAAAATAAAAAGGAAGACGAGAATTAAGAATACCCAATAAGGAATCTTTTGAAGCGAACCGCTCAGACAGATGCTCCAACGGGAGCATTCACCGAGGTTGAGATCTGACGGGGCAGTTCAGCAAATGGTTTGATTTCTCCCCCCTCCTTTGCAGCTTAAAATTTGGGGAGGGCAGCCGAAATTGAAAACCTGGAGGTGACCTTTCCTGCCGGCAAGCTGGTGGAAGAGTCAAGGAAGTGAACGAGAATCAACAAACTGAGCGTTTAGTCAGAACTCCCTGGTGCCTTGTAAGCCACAAGTCAAGGTTGGGTGATGCCCTCAGGAACCAAATCTTTCCCCACCACCCCAATCTCAGAGGTCGCCCCCTAATCTGGTCTCCCTGGGTAGCTACTCCTGGTTGAATAAAGCTAGTTCTAGGATTTCTGGTGCGATTTCCCCTCCTTCGAGCACCCAAGAGACAAATCCACCCAGTTAGAAGACCACAGTAGAAGATAACAAAGGAGGGATCTTTTAAAGGGAGTGCTCTAATATTGTATAATTGCTTGTTGAGTGAAGTCAAAAAACACATTTGTGTAGGCGATCATACACACACACACACACACACACACACACAACCCCAAACACACCAAAAACCAACATGACTTTTGTGCAAGGTCTCATCCACCGGCTTTGTCACAGTGGTAAGGAATACAGGTAATCCTTGAGTTATGACCGCAATGGAGTCCCAAAGTTCCGTTGTTAAGTGAGACATTGGTTAGGTGCGTTTTGCCCCTTTTTACAACCTTTCACAGTTCTTAAGTGAATAAGCCAACAACCCAATTTTAAAGTGAATCTGACTTCCCGGTCAACTTTGCTCACCAGAAGGTCACCAAAAGGGGATCATGTGATTCTGGGTACATAAGTACATGCGAGTTGCCAAGTGTTTGAATTTTGTTCACGCAATCACGGGTCAAAGTTCGTAACTGTGAAATATGGTCCTAAGTCACTTTTTTCCCCCCAGTGTCGTAACTCGGAACGGCCATTAAATGAATTGCTGTAACTCAAGGACAACATGAGCAAATCAGATATAATAAGAGAAAACATTTTGATCAGAGTGGGTCAAAATGGGTTTCATGTAAGGATTTATGGAAGGGGGTCGCACACTGTTGAGATCACTGTGTAAATGCGGGCCAATTACTCTTCCATTATTGTAGTGTTTTATCAACGTAGGCAGTGGTGGATTTCAAATTGTTTTACTACCAGTTCTGTGGGCGTGGCATGGCTTGGTAGGCGTGGCTTGGTGGGCATGGCAGGGGAAGGTTACTGTAAAATCTCCATTCCCTCCTAAATCCAGGGGAAGGTTACTGCAAAATCCCCATTTCCTCCCAATCAACTGGGACTTGGGAGGCAGAGAATAGATGGGGGCGGGGCCAGTCAGAATTTTTACTACCGGTTTTCTGAACTACTCAAAATTTTTGCTACCGGTTCTCCAGAACTGGTCAGAACCTGCTGAAACCCACCTCTGAACGTAGGCAATATATAAGTAACTTCTTGGCGGTAGTTATTTTTCATTCAACTGAAATTCGGTGGAATGCAGAATAGCACCGGTCTCCAAGTGGGAGAAAATGGCTTATCCATCTTTTCAAAAGATGGCTAAGATTTTGGCAAGTTTTTTTTTTAAAAAAAAAAATTTGTTGAATGCATTCTTCTGGGGTTTCTACCAAAAATTATGAGGACCAGCGATCTTCTAAGTAGGCAGAGGTGGGAGGTATACAGGATAATCCTCAGCGTACGATCGCAATCGAGCCTGGAAGTTATGCTTCTAAGTGAGAAATGTGTTGAGTTTTGTCCTGTTTTACGACTTTTCTTGCCACGGGTTGTTAAGGGAATCAGGCTTCCCCACTGAGAATATCCAAATGGTGAAACATCATTACATCAATGGCATTACTGAATAGATTTAACAATGTGTTTGCAAATAGCAAAACTCCTCATTCTCTTAACGTCCCCCTTGGAAATAAGTGATGTACATTCATTTTAGAAGTATTTCTAAGGACGATCCCTTCTTTCCACCTCCCTTTATTAACTCCGCTATAGAAATGGCAGCCTAATCAATCATACTTTTCTATATTATTGTAAATATGCTGCATTATCATTTCGGCCCATTCTTTGCTTACTGGACATAATGTGATTAAAAGATTGGAGGGGTGTGTATCTGTGTAGTTACTGGGCAGAGACAAGCAGTGCGTGGCACAAATAATCTGCTTGCAATGGCCATCTGACATCCCACATGGGTTGTCATTCAACCCAGATTTATCCGAGGTTTTATCCATCTAAGACATCAGCATTCCTACCTGTTTGGCTTTCTTGTCTGCTTGACTTATCCAATGGCATCTCTCCTGAGAATGCAAAAATAAGCTTCAAGTTGAGAAGAGGTCAAGAGCCTGCTTTCAACCCTTTGACCCTGAAGTCCCAGGTTAAAACCATACAACCAGCAGATTCCTGAGAGCAATCATCCATGCCACAAATAAGAGTGACATTTATCTCAGCCTAGGGTACCAGGGGAAAGGAAAAGCAAGTTTGAATAGCTTCGCTAGGGTCAACTTGGCCTTTGAATCTGCTGTTACTCTTGGCCATAGCCAGTTCACCATGGCCAACTCGCTGCAAGACAGTCTAACAATTCAATTTAATTATTTAAAATAAATTTTTAAAAAAAAATTTCCATTTTTGCCATTCGTATTTCATTTTGTCTCTCCTTTTTCGTCCTCTCTTGAATGATTCTAGTCCGCCATTTCTTTCATGGGGATGTAACTCTTCTTCTGCAAGTGAGTTGGCCATGCCAAGTTGGCCCCGTGGCGCGTTGGCCATGGTTGAGTTGCTTTTAGTGGTGTTGGACAGGAAGGATTACTGTTCATCACAATTTGGAGGACAACCATTTGTAGGGAAAAGCATGAACATGTCTCCTAAGTTCTCCACATTGTCATATTTGTGGAGGACCAGAAGATGGAACTTTTGAACATCTGCATTCTCAACAGAACTTTTCAGTTGAGGATGCAACAAGGGAATGGCATCACTGGATGTGGTTGAATAATTAATAATGATTCATTATTAAAAAGACGTCTCCTTCAGTTCCATTGGGAAGTTGCACAACTCTGGACAATGTTCTCCTCTGGTTTCCAGATCCATTAGATAAACCCTCCTGGGATTCTACTTTGAGATTCAAAAGACACTCTTGGGTAGGGTGCAGTGGTGGGATTCAACATTTTTTACTACCGGTTCTGTGAGCGTGGCTTGGTGGGCGTGGCTTGGTGGGCGTGGCTTGGTGGACATAGCAGGGGAAGGATACTGTAAAATCTCCATTTCCTCCTGATCAGCTGGGACTCGGGAGGCAGAGAATAGATGGGGGTGGGGCCAGTCGGAGGTGATATTTACCGGTTTTTCGAACTATTCAAAATTTCTGCTACCGGTTCTCCAGAATTGGTCAGAACCCGCTGAAACCCATCTCTGGTAAGGTGGACATTCATGCCATAAAGGAAGTGAGCATACGGGGCGTTCACACGTGGGCAAATTGTGTAACCACTCAACTGTTGGGGGGATTTGGTTTCAGAATGATGCGATCTTTTGATTTCTTTTGTCAAAGAGGGTTGTGCTTTGGGATTTTATTTTATTTCTTAAAACAACAACCCACAAATGCCCATCTCTTACCTGAAGTCATTTAAGAAGGCAGTTGATGTAGGCAGTAATTTCAAGACACTGGAAAAGATGTACATTTTTCACACATCGTTAACTTCTGGAATGCATTAATACAATCGGTGGGGAGGAGGGAGAGAGACTAATTTATAGATGCTTATAAGGAGAGATGCTTGTGGAGCGATAGCTTTATCATGGATCATTGGATCTGGCAGGAGATACTAAGGACCCTATCCAGGGGTGAAATCCAACATTTTTCTCTACCGGTTCTGTGAGCGTGGCTTGGTGGGCGTGGCAGGGGAAAGGATACTGCAAAATCCCCATTCCCTTCCCACTCCTAGAGGGAAGGATATTGCAAAATCTCCATTCCCACTCCATTCTGAGGCCAGCCAGACGTTGGTATTTGCCGGTTCTCCAAACTACTTAAAATTTCCGCTACGGGTTCTCCAGAACCTGTTAGAACCTGCTGGATTTCACCCCTGACCCTATCAGATCTAATAGAAGTTGGAATCCAGCTAGGGGCAACTGGGTTCTTCTACCAATGTTGTTTTATGCTTGGCCCTCAAATTATGAGGAATAAATATTGAAAAGACCTAAAGGAACTTAACTCAGATAGTCTTCAACACCTCTGACCAAAATTGAGACAGGAACTTCCATTGTTAAGTGACCTCAATAAAGTGGATGGACCTTTATCCATCTACTTTATTGATGGCTAAAGTGAGTCCCGCCCAATTTTACCATCTATTTTGTCATGGCCATTAAACAAGTTGCGTGATTTTTCAGCTAATCCGGCTTCCCCCCACCGACGAAAAGTTGCAAACAACAATCACGTGACTCCAAGACATTGCAACAGTCATAAGTACATGCCAGTTGCCAGCGCCCACATTTTGCTCGTGTGACTGATCACATAAGTGCAAGTCACAAGTTGTAAGAGACTTTCCCCAGCAGTGTTATAACTTTGAACGGTCGTTAAACAAAGGGTTATTAAGTCAAGAACTACCTGTAAATCTTATTCCTGGAATTCTTCTGCTTTCAAGAACGTGTGGCTATCATCAATCTAACATGGCCCTAAAAAGAGAGACAGGCAGCAAGAGGATCATGGCTTATATAGAACTACTCTAACTTGAGCACTGGACTTGCCAGCAAATACTCAAAATATGTCTCTAAGTCAGTTTCCCCCCAACTTTGAGATTTCGGGATCTTGATTCCCAAAATGTTCAGCAATGGCTATGAAATTTCAGCAACGAAACTCAGTTTTCCCCTAACTCAGCCTTTCTCAGATCTGGATACCATTAAGGTTTCTGGAATATATAGCACTCAACAATGGTTGGAGGATCCCATACATTCCCAGGGTAGCTGAAGAGATACTTCTAGAAATCCATCAGCAGAACATGAGGTCAAGCATTGTCTCCAGTTTCTGTTTCCCCCAAAAATGGATAATGAAAAATATAATAAAAAATCAACCATGAAATTTGAGGGCAATCACACCTGGTGGGAGCTTGGGCTAAACTACTTGAGGTCGATGGGATATGTAGACCAAAACATCTGGAACTCAGTTTCGGGAAGAAAGGACAGTGCAGCAATGGAAAACTGGTGGACCAAGAATGGTCTAGAAGATGCTGGCCTTCTACTCAAGCCTTCTCCCACTGCAATTTAAACATGGCAGAAGTCATGAAATGCAAAATACGTAGGTAGCCATGATATTTAATTCACTAACTTGTTTTTTTTTCTTTAAATAGGATTTAAATAGCTCAAATACTTTGGCCACCTAATGAGAAGGACGGTCTCACTGGAGAAGAGCCTAATGCTGGGAAAGACTGAGGGCAAAAGAAGAAGGGGACGGCAGAGAAGGAGATGGCTGGATGGAGTCACTGAAGCAGTCGGCATGAGCTTCAATGGACTCCAGTGGATGGTAGAGGACAGGAAGGCCTGGAGGAATGTTGTCCATGGAGTCGTGATGGGTCGGACCCCACTTTGCAACTAACAACAAGAAATGATTTAAATAAAATCAAACCACAGCTTTAAATCCATCCCCTTGTCGGAGCAGGATCCCAACATACTTCTCAATGGCCCCATGTTAGCTTACCCTCTGATCTAACTAGTCACCAAATGTGGAATTTCCGTGGCACTCTTAGCAGTAAGCATTGTAAAACATGTTTCACATCTTCGCATCTGCCAAGGTTTAATTTCTACCAGCAACTGGGCCACGGGCATGGGGAATAACGGAGCTGCTTGGGAATAATACTCACCATGAGTAAAGCTACGCAAAATGCCATCACTGCTTGCCTTTTGAAATTACATGATGGATAAGTGGGGGCGGGGGAGGAAAGGGGTTCCTTGCAACCCCGTTGAGGGAAAAAGATCTAAACCAAAATCAGCTCTAATTAATGTATCCCGAAGCAAAAGATCTGTGGGGTAGGGCTGTCAAATCGACATAAACAAATGGGAATCACCAACAGATGACTGTCAATCAAAGCATAAGAGAGCTAGGGGTTAGGTGGAGATGTGAAATTTGGCACTGAATTCCTTCACCATTATTTAAAAAAAAAAAAAGTTTTAACACACCCAGAATGGCGAACAACCTGAAATAAAATCAGGAGTTCCAGAATATCTCGGGTCCTACTATAATAAAATTGCTTTTTTCAGGTAAAGGTGTAATTACAGCTCATCTAAGTTTGCCTCCCCATGTTCAGCATCTTTTTTTTTTTTTTGGATTCTTTCTCTTCCTCTCCAAGAAATGTCATAACGATGACGAAGTGGCCCGATTTCTCCTTGCATTCCTCTAATTATTTTCTGGGGTTTCCCCCACCTCTCTTCCATTCCCACTCTCCTCCCCCCCCTCCCCCACATTTCCGGGCAGTGCAGTGACTATAACTTAATGGCCCCAGAGACGACCGTTTTTTCGGACGTTCCCGTTTGGTTTGATGGAGAGGAAAAGAAAGAAAAAGAGGCGACCGAGGGGAAATAGAAATGTCCCCATAGGAATCACAGCTCTGTCACAAACGTCTCGCGGCCCTGAGGGTTTTCAGTCTGTGGCGGGAGATGAAACATGCAGAACAAAATTGGGCCAGTTCCCCTCCAATTTCTTTCTTCACCTTGGACCAACTTTGCATCAGGGATGGGGTGAGTGGTAGCCTGGAGAAAACACCGTGCTGTCGAAAGAGACTCTCCAAAGCAATGCAAGACGGGAAGGGTTTGCCTCCACCATGATGGGGTTCGAGAAGAAACTAACCACAGGAGTATCGGCGTTCCTCGGTCCCACCGTGGCGACCTCTTTTTTTGAGAGCGACGCGTGGTCCTTACCTATCTGTTTCTCGGGGCCAGATTCCTGTGATTCCTTGCCTATCTGTTTCTCGGGGCCAGAGGCCCTCCTTAATTCAATGCTCCCGTCGTCCCAGGTGACCATATACCAGGGTGGAGGAAACGAAGAAAAATATGGCTGTATGAGGTTTTTTGTGTTTTTTGTGTTTTTCTTTTGTTTTCAGCTGGAAAACGGGGTTCCTCGCGACATCGGTTCAGGAAAGAAGTTCCGAAGAGCTGGGCTGGTTCCCCCCACCAGTTGCTTTTCATGAGGCAAAGTAGGAACTCTGCATTGAATACAGCCTATCAATGGGGTTTCCTATCCTGGCTTGCATGGAGTTTACTTCCGAGGAAGCCAAGAAACAGTCACTCAAGCTTGTTAGAGAAGTGTCGCTGTCGATGTCGTGGAAAATGGAGTCGTTTCCTGATGGGTTGATGGAGAGAGGGGGGAAAAGAAACACAGAATAGAGACATGTTAATAGGCTGGGCTGACTGACACAGAGTGTTTTAATCTTCTGAGAAGATGATTAAGGATGAATTATGATTTATTGTCTCTAATAAGATGTAACTTTGAGGAAATTCGAGCCTCGGGGTTTTCTTTCTTTCGCTGGGGGTGTTATTTGGAACCCTGACATCGTGTATGTCCCAAAGCTGATTTTTTTTTTCCCAGAAGCAATTGGATTTTTTTTTGGGGTGATGTTTTTCAGAACTTCACCCAAGAAGTTCTGAAGAAGCTTCTTGGAGGAGAAGCGAAATGTCTTCAAGGAAAAAAACGAAGTCCAGTTGCCCTTGTAAAAAAAGACAAAGCAGTTTTGGGACAACCATGATATGGAGGACTGAGAAACTCCATAGACGTGATCCATCTATGGTTTCACCCATGCATGGAATTCCCTTGACCACAGTGTTCCCAGCACACCCGTTTCCATCAGCTTTAAACCCTCCCCGTATAACAGAGATGTATCACGACACGCTTTGTTTTTAGAAGGTTGAAGATGCCCATCACGGAAGCTTGGGATTTTGCCCGCCCAACAAATGTTGGCTTTGGAAGACAGCTCATGACAATCCTTTTGTAATGTGGAACATTCATTCTGATTGCTTGTCAAGAATACAAATCGTAGTCTCATTTTTTCAGACGGCCAGGGAGGGGTCCTGTTTAAGGAAAAGAAGGATTAGAGACCCCCATTTATGTTGGAGGTACCGTGTTTTTTTTTAAGGCCCTTCCAGGTTGAAAGGATAGCAGCGTTCCAATGCTTGAGGGGCTACCACAAGAAGACAGGGTCAAGCTATTCTCCAAAGCACATGAAAGCAGAACAAGAAGCAATAGGTGGAAACTAATCAAGGAGAGAAACAACCTGGGACTAAGGAGAAATATCCCAACAGTGGGAGCAATCAATCAATGGAATAGCTTGCCTCCAGAAGTTATGGGTGCCGTATCACTGGTGGTTTTTAAGAAGAGATTGGACAAGCGTTTGTCTGAAATGATATAGAATCTCCTGCTTAAGTAGGGGGTGGAGTAGAAGACTTCCAAGGCCCCTTCCAACACGGACATTCTGTTACATCTGGGAGAAGGTGAATGAGACCAATTCTTCCCGTTGTTCTAACTTTACTTCTTCTCTTCCTCCATCTCTGAACTTGTATCTTCAGTGAACGTGGCAAATGGCATACTCTAGGCAAACTCAATTCATAGGATTTTTGGTAACATCAGAAACCTAGTAGTATCTGGGGAGCTGGAAATACTCCTGCTTCAATTTTTGCATCACTGCAAACCTGGATTGACGTAGCCAACTTTGGGTTAAGGCCTTTACTAGCTGCAATGTAAGATTTGTGGACCCAGGAGAAATTTCTGTGCATGATTCCCACATCTGGATATACTTCTGTTCCAAAGAACGACCACAAATAGCAAACTTAAAGCATCGGAGAATTTTTTTAAAGAAGTCTATCTTAAATCTCCAGGGAGTTTGGTTTCTGGGAATAATAAGGACAACAATAACAATAATACTACTCAGATGCCCTGGGTGCATTGTGAGCTGTCATAATCTTTTGGAAGGCTCTGCTTTTTCGTCAGCTGTGTAGATTTTCTCTGCTGAAAAAAAAAATCAGAATAATTTGCACTTGAAGAATCAGATGAAGAGAAAAAGCAGGCCTGGCTCTTTGCTGGAGACTTTAATGGTACTATGATAGCATCATTGGGCAAGATGTAAGAAATGGTTGGGCTTTCTGCCAGTAAATTGTTTGCTTTGCAGTCTATAACATTTCAAAAGTGTTTGAAGAGAGAGAGAGAGAGAGAGAGAGAGAGAGAGAGAGAGAGAGAGAGAGAAGGAAAGAGAAAGAGAGAGAGAGAGAAAGAGAAAGAGAGACAGAAAAAGAGAGAAAGAGAAAAAAGAGAGAAAGAGAGACACAGAGAGAGAGGGAAAGAAAGAGAAACAGGGAGAAAGACAGAAAAACAGGGAGAAAGAGAAACAGGGAGAGATAGAAAGAGAGAGAGAGAGAGAGAGAAAGAAAGAGATGAAAAGACAGAAAGAGGGAGAGAGAGAAAGAGAGAGAGAAAGAGAGAGAGCAACAGGGAAAGAGGGAGAGAGAGGGAGAAACCGAGAGAGAGAGAGAGAGAGAGAAAGTGAGGAAAAGAGACAGAAAGAGGGAGAGGGAGAAAGAGAGATCAAGAAAGAAAGAGAGAAGGAGAGAGAAAGAGGAAAAGAGAGAGAGAGAGAAAGATAGAGAGAAAGAGAGGGAGAGAGAAAGAGATGAAAAGACAGAAAGAGGGAGAGAGAGAAAGAGAGAGAGAAAGAGAGAGAGAAAGAGAGAGAGAAAGAGAGAGAGCAACAGGGAAAGAGGGAGAGAGAGGGAGAAACTGAGAGAGAGAGAGAAAGAGAAAAAGAGAGAAAGTGAGGAAAAGAGACAGAAAGAGGGAGAGAGAGAAAGAGAGATTGAGAAAGAAAGAGAGAAGGAGAGAGAGAGAGAGAGGAAAAGAGAGAGAGAGAAAGAGAGAAAGAGAGAGAAAGAGAGAGAAACATGAAGAAAGAGAGAGAAAGACCAGGATAGATCCTTTTTAATCTGACACGAGCAAATAATCTGTGGCAAGCAGACTGGCAAAAGACAAAAAATCCTGCATTCCATCAGAGGAAACTGTGGCTTTGAGGAATGTCAGAATCAAACCTTGTCAGTGCCAATAAAAGTTGCCCCTAGAAGGAAGACGGTGAGGGGTTGCAAGAGGGAAGAGGAGAAACCCAGTGTTTGGGGTGGGGGGGGTGGGGAAGAAAGAGCCAGAAGCGCCATTCTGGTGATCCCCAAGAAGATGACTTTAAAAACAGCCAAGGATCTTTTCCAAAGACATCCTGGTTTGATGTCTCTCTGCCGCCTGAGACACAGCGTCCACCGAATGTGGTGGACTACAAGTCCCATCAACCCTACCTGCAGTCAGGTAAGGTGGATGATTGAAAGAAGCGGATGGAGTGAATTGCCACGGGGTGGAAACGGACTTCAGCAAATCCGCACAGGATTTTGTGGCGTTATTCCCCACCTGCTCCCTTTGCAATCATTAGAACTCTACCAGTTCTTTCTCTCAGATCCCGTCTCCCATCCTTATTTTTCTCCTTTAGATTTGCTACGAGATCTTTAGACTAGATTAACGGACTTGGAAGGGACCTTGTAGGTAATCTAGTCCAACCCCTTCCCACTCAAGCAAGAAACCCTACACCATTTCTGAGAAGTGGCAGTCCAATCTTTTCTAGAAAGTCTCAAGTGATGAAGCTCCCACAACTTCCGAGCTTGATGCTGAAGGATGAGTCCTTGGACCTATTTGGGGTTTTCCCCCCTTCTCCTTACCACGGCCTTTTCCTCGTGTGTGTCCGCCCCTGTTTGTAACCTGCTCCACAAACTCATTGGTCCCACATGGTGAAATCATAGGGCGGCAAACATCATGCCATATTTGAGATGGCAAGGAAGTTTTTTCCATTCTTAGAAAACACTGCCTAGAAGTCTGATGTAAAGCTATAAATCATGAGGACTAGATCCCTAGATAACGCTATTGCAACAGGGCCCATGGATTGCCTTTGGAAACTGTTGCAAAACTGTGGAAGAAACCTTGCTCTCTGACTGTGCAATTCTTAGGTCAATATCAGATAGTATTTTCGTATTGTTGCTTCTTCTGGAACCTCAGAGAAGAGGTTCCAGAAGAGAATCCAGAAAGATTCCCACGGTTGAGCGGCTACAAAACGTGGAAGCTCTTTAGAAATGGGGAGGATACCGTGAGATCACTTGACATTAAAATGGACAATAATACCTGCATCTTCCAGAACTTGTAGAACTGTAGAATTGAAGAGCCTCAAATAGCTCAACAGGTTAGATAGCCTGTTATTAACATTCAGCTGTCTGCAATTATTGCAAGTTCGAGGCTCAAGGTTGACTCAGCCTTCCATCCTTTCTCAGGTAGGTCAATTGAGGACCCAGTTTGTGGGGGCAATAAGCTGACTTTGTATAAAAAATATACAAAAGTATGAAGCCGCCCTGAGTCTCTGGAGAAGGGCGGCATATAAATCTAATTTAAAAAACTCCAAAGACCATCCTGCTCAAGGAAAGGACTTAGTCCTTTGATCTGCTCCAGGGACATTAAGACTTGATAGATAAAGCTCGACTGAATTATTCTGAATTCTTCAAAGGTGACACTAGGCAGGATCTCATCCGAGACACGACTGGATGGACGAACGGAGAAATTATGAGTAGCAGGTTTTTGCCCAGCCACAGAGATGAACTGGGGTGTCTTTTTCAATTTCCATGCCACCCATCTGGCACCCCCGGTTCAGGAATCTAGACATTCCCACCCCCCCACATACCGTTGTTGTGAGCGCGATAAGAGCTGTTATCAATTTGCATGCTAAAAAGCTCTAGATGCACGAGGGTAAACCAGCTTTCTGCCAAACCACATCTGATGCAGCCTTCTCACTGATGTGGTTGTGAAAAGACAAGACTGGTCCCCTCCCCCTCTACTTTCTCCAGTTCCAGGCCTCCTTAAAATAAGAAGCGCATAACTAGAATTAATGCGGTGGCTTAACTCTTTATGGCTCTTTTATACCCTGGCTTCGTAATAGATGCAGAGATAGATAGAATAACAGAGTTGGAAGGGACCTTGGAAGTCTTCTTCTCCAATGCTCTGCTCGAGTGGGAGACCCTATACTATTTCAGACAAATGGTTGTCCAATCTCTTCTTGAAAACCTTCTCTGATGGAGAACCACAACTTCTGCAGGCAAGGAATTCCACTGGTTAGTTGTTCTCACTGTCAAGAAGTTTCTCCTTAGTTCTAGGTTGCTTCTCTCGTTGATGAGTTTCCATCCGTTGCTTCTTGTCCTGCCTTCAGGTGCTTTGAAGAATAGGCTGACTCCCCCTCTTCTTTGTGGCAGCCCCTCAAATATTGGAAGACTGCTATCATGTCACCCCCGGTCCTTCTTTTCTCTAGATTAGACATACCCAATTCTTGCATTGTATGTTTTAAGCTCAAAACAAAAGAAAAGCCAGAATTTTTCTCTGAGGGCAACTGATCAGCTATGGAACCCATCTGAGATCTGGTAGACCAAGGTCAAGTAACTCTGCACAAATGCACTTCAAGAGGTCAACAGTTGCCAACAGTAGCCCAAAGTGGAGAAGCAACTCTTCTCCACGCCTTTTGGGCTCCGCTGATTCATTTATTTACGTCTCCTCTTCTCTTCTCCCTTGGCATGAGGGTTGAGGATGATGGCAATCCAAGGAAAAACAGCCTTAGGAAATGCCATTTGCCCTGAAGGCGATGACAGGGCTCAACATCTCTGACAGCTATCTGCTGCTCCAGGAAATGAGAAAGCAGCTGATTTAATCCCCACATTTGCCAAGGGGGTGTGGAGGTCTGGAGGAACAAGCGGAGGGAAGGAAGGAAGAACAGAAGAAGCTTTCAAATCCTATAATGCTCTTCACTACCAT
Organism: Masticophis lateralis; assembly: GCA_030761175.1. Classification (NCBI taxonomy): domain Eukaryota; kingdom Metazoa; phylum Chordata; class Lepidosauria; order Squamata; family Colubridae; genus Masticophis; species Masticophis lateralis. The sequence goes on from JAUDYJ010000015.1 coordinate 9,815,101, forward strand.
GGACTACTCTAATGTGTGTTTGGATCCTTTGGGGGATGGGGAACGAGTGGGATTAAAATGAAGTCACTGATGAACACAGAAATAGGATGAGTTTGATCGGTCCCTTCCTAGGAGCTCTGCTTTGTCAAATCCACCTCAACGCAAGCAAGGAAGAAGAAAAAGAAGACCTCTAATCGATAGGATATCTGAATTTAGATTTCTCTCCTGTTTTGCTGTAGGAGATAAAAGCACTTTAGACAGCCCTCCTTACAAAGCTCTTTGGGGTGAGAGAAAGCAACCCATCTAAAATCACCCAGTGAGTTTCACAGGCCAAGAATGGACAAGCAGGTGTTTCCTGAGCCCATCCTTAACCATTGCATTCTACTGTTTCTCTGGATGCTTCTGCGCTCCTTTCAGATGTTTAACAGGAGACCTCAGAGTTTCCACAGATGTTCTGAAGGTCTTACTTGCACATGACAATGGCAGCTGATTCCCAGGGAGTCTTACCATAAGGATTCATGTGGTCACCTGGCATTTGTGGTGGGGTGAGACCTTGCTGGAAAGGATCGGTGGCGTAGGTGCTCTGGTCCATTGCTACAATCTGTTGTTGCGGTGGTGCAAGGGGTGTGTAAGACGTCATTATCCCTTCCATCCGGTTGGACATTACTTCTGCAAGACGAAACAAAAACAACTCCAAATAAGGCTTGGCTTGCAGTCAACCTACCAAGAAGTCTTTATTGTGATTGCTCATCAGCCAGATGTTTAGATTGGGTCTGGCATTTTCATCCAGCTATCAAAAGTTCCTCCCAAGGAACCAGGATAGGCAGATGTGGTGATTTCATGGGGTTAAAAAAAAGTACTGTATCAGGATGTGGAGCTTTTCTTAGTAAAGCTGCCTTTTGCAATTGACTGATGGGGATTGTGTCAATGCCAGTGACTGTTGGTTGAGAAGCCAGCCAGATGTTTAGACTGGATTTGCCATTTTTATTCCTTCTATTGAGTCCCTCTCAAGGCCCTGCGATAGGCAGATGTGGATGTGTTAAAGGTACTAGCACAGGATGAATAAACAGCTTTTGCAATTGACTGATAGAAATTTTGTCAATGCCAATGATGTTTTTATTATTGTTATATTGTTATTGTTATTGTTATTATTATCTTTATTCATTAAACATGAAACTCAGTCAACTGAACATTCAAAAACGCATCACAAATACCATTGACTGGTGCCAATGGTTGATACGGGTTGCTGCCAGCGTCCTAGGTATCAACCAAGTACCTTCTTAAGATGTTCCAAGTAGCGCAGTTTTTTGCAGTTCCGCTGGTGTTATTGCAGGAAGCTGCAATTTGTTGATGTATCTTATAAAGTTCTTAGACATGATATCAAGTGCCCTGATGACAATGGGTATCACTGTTACATGTGTATTATTATTATTATTATTTACTTTATTCATTAAACATGAAACTCAGTCAACTGAACATTCAAAGATGCATCACAAATACCATTGACTGGTGCTAATGGTTGATACGGGTTGCTGCCAGCGTCCTAGGTATCAACCAAGATGATTATGATTATGATTATGATTATTATTTATAGGCAGCTCATCTCACTGTTGCAGAGATTCAACCTTAAAAGATTAACCATATTTGTCAGGACTCAACAGCCCATTCATACCCAACTTCTTTCAAAACATGGGAAACCCAAGAATGGAAATGATTCGCATTTTTACGAAACTGGCCTCATATCATCCTGATGGGATTATGGAGCCTACTTATGAGACACTGAGGAAACTATGTAGGAAGTGATGTCATTCCCCCAACTTCACTTGGCTGCACAGAAGCACATCATATCAACTCTGTGATTCCCCGATTAGCTCACATTAGCCCTTCAAAAGAGGAACAGAGTTGAACATAATTTATGGGGAGGAGAGTTGGTTGCAATCCAGGCAGAGGAAAACAAATGACCGTGAAAAAGAAGTGGAAGTGAAACTATTGTTGGGTTATTACTTTTTTTGTTTTTCCCCCTCAGAGAACACTTTCCCATCTACTAGGTAAGATGGGTGAAGCGAAGAGGACAAGACTGAATAAGGAAGGGCAGTGAGATTGCCAGATTGGGGAGAGAAGTCTGTACACAATAACCAATGGAAGAGAATGTTTGTAGTTCAGAATTAAATTGTGGGGTCCTTGGTGGTCTCTGAGCTTGGTAGCTTTTTTGCAGATGTTTCATGACCCAACTAGGGAACATCAACAGTGCTAGGAGAGAATGGGGTGTAAGGAGGAAAAGGAGGAGGAGAAGGAGAAGGAGAAGGAGAAGGAGAAGGTTGTAGGATCCTTGATGCTCTCTGAGCTTGGTTGTTTCTTGTAGATATTTCATGACCCAACTAGGGAACATCATCAGTGTGAAGGAGTGTGGGATTAGCTCCCAGTTTATATTCAGTAGCTTGCCTTGAAACCAGCGCCCATCAACCAATAACCAGATAAACGGGGATTAACACCACACAAACAAATCAAGCAGAAAACAATACTCTGATCAAGGAACTGCCAAGGAGAAAAAACACACCTTCGTCAACCCTGGCAGCACAAACTACTGTGTATAAACAAAGAGCAAACCCCACTCCATTGCAACCCAGCTCAGAGCTACTATATATAAACAGGGAGCAATTCAGACTCACTGGCACTGATGATGTTACTTAGTAGGCTCACGAAACATCTCCAAGAAAACAACCCAGCTCAGAGACCACCAAGGATCGCACAATGAACATAATGCTCGCGCAGGGACCATTTGTCACTCAATAATGTCCAATGTTCTTGGACCACTTGTCACTAGGACAAGGCAGCCCGCTTCATTCCTATGAAGATAGCGAAAGCCATTTCTCTTTAGAAAGGAAGTCCCCTGAGCAAAGTACCCATTCCTTAACTTCAGCAAAGCGCTGAGATCTAGAATCTGGATTTGATTTGATCTCCTGCAGAGAATCTTTCCTAGCGGCCCCCTCCCCCCACTCACCCCCTAATCTCTTTCAGCCCCATTCCGAGGGCGATTTGAACGCAGTGATTCATTCCTGCTAGGATGGAAAGAGAAGTTGCCGAGCCGTTGTTTTAGACTCCACTCCCAGGAGGCCTGGCACCAGCCGACTCCCTCTGACGTTGAGCAATGCCTGTCTGACGAGGTTAGCTGCGTCTCTCATCCATATGCAAGGGGTGGGCATGTTGCGTCCTCAATCGAAGGATTTTGCAAGCCTGGGTAGGGCCAGAGGCCCTGGGTTTGTCCAGTCTCTGCTGTGGCACTTTGCCAGCCTTGCCTGACTGGCGCCTGATGGTGCCAGCACGGCCCAAAGCAGACAAGGATGAGCTGAATGCCAATTATTATCAGGGTGCAAGAGCTGAAAATGTGCCAAGGCATATAGTCTCAGAAAACTGGCTACCTTCCCTTTGAAAATCCAAGCCCAAGGTTTATTCTGGTGGAACATACAGAATGGAGGGCAATTATGCTGTTTTTCAAACAACTGGCAACCGCTGGATGTTAGCAGCCCTGATATCCATTCTTCCCCCCCCCCCATCCCTGCAGAGGTGTCTTATATTTCCCCGACCATGCTGCCGAATTGAATACAACAGCTTCCTATTATTTTGAAATGGGAAATGCATGGAACCCTAAAATAGGTTAACTTTCTGTAACGGGATGCGAGAACAACCTTGGGAGACAGGAGGAAGAGCTCCTTATCAGGGTATTGGTTTAGTGGTGGGTTGCTCCTGGTTCGGTCCAGTTCTTGCGAACTGGTAGTAATGGCGACGGGAGACACTGTTCCCCCCCCCCGCCCCGATGTCATCTCTGACGATCTGCGCATGCACACTCCTGTTACGAACCGGTAGTAAAAGTAAGTGGAACCCACCCCTGTATTGGTTGCTGGCTGCAGGGCAAGCTACGAGGAGCAAACTCTACCCTCCCTATTAGCACTGATGATGTTACCTGGTGGGGCATGAAACGTCTACAAAGAAGCAATCCTCCTCCTCTCCACAAACCCCCTCAACTCCATATTTCCATCCCCTTCTAGCGCTGATGATGTTCCCTAGTTGGGTTGTGAAAAGACCACAAGAAAACCGCCAGGCTCAGAGAACCACCAAGGACCCCACAGTTCAACCCGGAGCTGCAGATATTCTCTTTTATCAATAAATGACCAATCCTAAACTTTCCAAGCCGGTTGCAGGGATGGCTTTACCTTGGCCGAGCCGCTGTGAGTTTTGCTGCTCCTGCTGCTGCTGATGCCGTCGTGCGAGTTTTTTCATCTGCGAAAGGAAAGAGAGTCAAAATCAGCCTGTTTTTCTTCTGGTTCTTCTTCCTCTGTTGATGCGCCATTGCTTGGGGGTGGGGGGCCTTACCTTTGCTCTTTGATTTTGAAACCAGACTTGGACTACTCGAACGCTGAGGCCTGTTTCAGCGGCCAGAGTCTCCCTTACCTGCAAGAAAGACCAGATACAGAAAACCGAGCTTGCCACGATCCTCCAAAAACCTTCCACTTAATCGATCTAGCAGTGTTTGGTCTCGGTTTCCAAGAAATTATAACGGCGTGAAAAGGATCAACCCCGAGTGTTGCGGCAAGCTTCTACATAACCCGTAATTTCCCAGAGCGCAGGCAGTCCTCGCCTAATGAACACAATGGAGCCCAACATTTCTGTTGCTATAGCCGTTAAGCGAGTTTTGCCCCATTTGCTTGCCACGTTTGTTAAGGGAATCTGGCTTCCGTCTCATTGGTCAGAAAGGATCCAGCTTCCCCCTCACTGGTCGCAAAAAGGGATCGCTTGACCCCCGAGACACTGCAACCGTCATAAGTATGGGTCAGTTGCCACGTGTCTGAATTTTGAGCAGAGGTCCACAGGGATGCTGCAATGGTCATAAGTATGAGATGCGGTCTTAAGCAGGGGTGAAATGCTCCCGGTTCGGACCGGATCAGGCAATCTGGTAGTGATCATCGTGGTGGATTTGGCGATCCAGTAGCGATCATCGTGGTGGATTCAGCGATCTGGTAGCGATGGCGGAGCAAAGCTCCGCCCACCCACCCAGGTGTTGTTACTGTGTTTTTTTACCTCCTGTGCATGCGCAGAAGGTTTTGCACATGCGCAGAAGGTCTGTGCATGCATGTGGCACGTGCACTTCCGAACTGGTAAGGAAGGTAAGTAGATTTCACCCCTGGTCTTAAGTCACTTTTTTCAGGGCCATTTTAACAATCACTAAAAGAACTGTTGGTAAGTCAAGGAGTACATATGTAAAAGGTATCTGCAACAGAGACTTTCAAAAGCTGCAAGATTGATTTTATTCTTCGGTGTGTTTGCAAAGTTCTGAACCAGAAACCTTGGCTTAGGTTTTGCTAATACCAACTTCTCCTGCCTCCTCATGTAGATACAAATGTTGAGACTTGACTGTGCTTGTTGTAGGGAAGTAAGCATTACAACATGACTACACCGATTTGAGTAAGCTAGTGGGCTGTGCAACGCTATTCCACTCCACTTAGGGAGTGTAGAAGTTGAGATTGTCCTGAAATATCTAAGGGGCCACCACAGAGATATTGGAAGACTGCTATCACATCACCCTAAGAGGGAGGGGCCACCCCATATCCTAACCTGATTTTGAATCCTAGTTAAAATGAAGCGCCTTCCCCATTTCTCTCAGGAGCCGTTGGCAAATTATAGAACCATCTCCTTGATCAGCTTCCATCCTTAAACTTTTTTTGTCCTGCCTTCAGGTGTTTTGGAGAACAGATCGACCCATCCTCCAAAACAGGGGTCCCCAACCTTTCGGACCTCAGGGACCACGAAATTCATAATTTTAAATCCCGCGCCAAGCCTCAAAAATATGGCTAAATAGGACAGCATTACACCGGGGCCCGCTACCAGTTTGCCAATACCGTCTCTGGGGATTATACTTTGATCTTCCACTAACAAACTGGATATATCAAGATCCACAAATTCAAGGGAAACAGCTATCAGTTACAGTAGGATGCACGTTGGTTTTTACCACCCTACTGAAGGATAATAGAAGTCACAGCAATTGCATGATGAGGAGAGGAGACAAATCAAACCAGACCCGTAAACAATAAATCTAAGTTACCCAAATCGTGCCTGGGATGGAGTGAAGAATCTTCTGTGCGCAGGATTAATAGCAAAGGTGGGGGTGATGAAGGAGAAACTTACCTTCCTACAAGGTTTGGAAGATACTTCAAAGGAAGCTTTGAACGCTCTTCTCTGCTGCGTTGTGAGGATCGTCCGTGGCCTCTTAGGTCTTCTCGGGTCTTTTCCGTCATCACCTCCCTTTCCGGGTGTGATTTGCCCTTTAGCCGGTTTGATGTCCCCATCCTCATCGTCACTTTTCACTGTTGATATATTGTGCAAAATATGGTAGAGCTAAGAGGCCGGATTCTCACACCGATGTGCAGCTATACTTTGCTTGGTTAATGACATCTCCTGGTTTACACCTCACATTAGGCCAGGTTTATAAACTAGAGTGGCTGGATTTACCCCTTCTGGTTTTTTAAAAAAATTAGACCGGTGCAAGAAAAAAAAAGGGGGGGGGAGCAGAAATAGCTGTTAACCGTATGGTAAGGTTGAACGTCAATTTTCCCACTCTACTGAGTAAAGATTGGTTAAATACTCTTTGTACTGTGGAGTTCACAGTTGTATTTTTGTATTTGTATTTTATTAGATTTATATATCGCCCTACTCCCGAAGGACTCAAAGTAATCTGAGCTACAGATGGAGGGTTGGACTGGAGGACCTCCGGAGTCCTCCCTTCCAACTCTATTATTCTGTCCTGTTATTCTTTCTAGGATCACGTGTATCCATCCCATCAAACTCAAAGGAAGTCCAGAAAAAAATTAGCAAAGAAAATATTTATTTGATTACACATGTAATAACAGCTGCAAGGATTCTTTATGCACAGCATGGGAAAGCAGAGAAAATACCTTTGGAAGGAGAAGTAATTAAAAAAAATTAGATTGTGCAGAAATGAATAGATTGACTTTGATGATTAAAGAAAGAGAAAATTCAGAATACTTCAAGAGATGGAATCAATTCTACTACTGGTTAGAAAAGAGATACAAATAAGTAAATTAATAGTTATGTATAAATATGCTATAATCAGAATATTTTGTTAGTGATGAATTGTTGTAATTGATTGGATGAGAGTGAAGACAGAAGAAATAACAAAAAGAAGAACGATTGGAGACAACACCAAGCTGTCACATGGAAGGAATGACTGATGTATTAAATGTTTGTTTGTTTGTTTAAAAAATAAAAAGCTTTTAATAATAATAATAATAATAAAAAACCTCAAAGGAAGTCCGGAATGGTAGAAGATCTCCTTCCATGGGCAAAAGCTTGGACTAGAAGGCCTCCAAGATCCCTTCCAACCTGATCTTCTACATTCTACTGAAAACTTTGATTATTAGAAAGGTTAATAGGAAGAGCCCTGAATTCGGATTTAGACAAAGGTCCAGCATTCTGCATCACCACACAGTGCTCAACCAGATACATTTTGGAAGCCTCACCAAGCAAGGGTGGTCCATTTCAGAAGGGACCCTCACCTGAATCGGAGTCATCTGGACTGACGGAGCTGAGCAGGTCCTTCTCCTTCTCGTAGTCGCTTTTACAAAGGAGCTGGCCTTCCTTCAAGACGAACTCATCCCCTTTTCTCAGTTGCCGCTCGCAGACACAGCAACAAAAGCAGCTCAAGTGGTAAACGCACTCCAGCGCCCGCATGACGAACTCCGTGGGGGCAATTTTTTCCATGCACCCACTGCATTTGGCAGCAAACAACCTGCAGGAGAGGGAAGAACCCAAGCAAAGAGAGAGAGAAAGAGAGATGTGCTCAGGTGGTTTTGTCCTCCCGCACAGTGGGAGGACAAAACACACCCCATTCCTCAGGGTATAAGATGGGATGTCAAACTCAATTTCATTGAGGGACGCAATCGGGTTGTGTTTGACCTCAGGGGAGCAGGGCAGTGTGGCGTGGGCAGCTCAACGTCACTCATGTTAGGGGTGCCAGTGGAGGCCCGAGCGAGCACTTTGCTAGCGAAAACAGGCTCCCGAGCTCCATTTTCAACTACGATGGCCTCTGGCAGTGAAAACAGAGCTCGGGAGGGCCACCCACGGCACTCATGAGCTCCATTTTTGGCTGTGATGGCCTCCTGCAACCAGTGGTGGGATGCTGATGGTTTAACAACCAGTTTGGTAATTGTGTGTTCCCAGCTGATTGTCAGAGCTACCGGTTTGCTCAAACTGGCCTGAACCGGTAGAATCTCACCCCTGCCTGCAACCCTCTGTCAGTGAAAACGGGCCATGCACGGCCCTCCAGAGCTGTGTTTTCACTGCCAGAGGCACCGAGGCTGGTCCTTCTCTTTTTCCAGGGTGGCCCTATAGGATCTAAGCATCCCGCATGTTGGATCCAGCCCCTGGGCCTTGAGTTTGACACCCCTGATCCATGACAATTCAATACTGTATTAATCATTCCATTCAGTTACTTTTATTATTGGTGACCATGTTTTCATCGAAATGATTGTGACTCTCGTACTTCTGGAGTGACTTTCTTTCTTTTATTATTATTATTGGCCACGGTTCTGTTGAAATTTAATTTAGTTTTTGTATTTGTCAAATTGTCCCGTGGCGAGTTGGCCCCGTTCCGATTCCTGCCGTTTCTAGAGCTGAGCTCAACGGATGGCTTAATGCTTGCTAGCAAACCTTCTAGGCATGAGCTCAACTAGCCACCATTCTAGGCTTGCCCGTTGGCCGACATTGAAATCATTTATTAATTTTATAAGCCGCCCCGAGTTGGGATGGAGTTGGGCAGCCTCTTCGTTGCACAATAAACAAACAACTTATTTCACTGGAAGAAGGGGGGGAAAAAATCTAAAATCAGTTAGGAAAAAAAGAAGAAACAGGCCAGTGAGGAAGAGACTGGACAGCTGTATGTCAGAAACGATATAAGGTCCCCTGCTCGAGCAAGTCCCTTCCAGCCCTCGGATTTCAGCCTCTAAGTCCTGGAAAAAAAGCTAGCTTGTGTGTTGCTGTTCCCATATGACCCACGTGCTGGGAATGCCCCCGGCAGCACAAGAGTGCCCTTGACATTGTTGCCACTGGTTGGCAGTGCCAGGATTCAAGCCATCTGTCCACGTTATATCATGTCCCTGATTTATTGCCTTCTGGTTCCTTATCTTACTTTTCGATCCATCCTGCCGCCCAATTCCTCTCCTGCGCTGTTTGCTCTTATAATCAAGCCCTAACAACTAACCTTTACTGCCCCTGGGCTTTAATTTCCTCCTGTTTGTGGGGCAAATAGATTGTTAACGCTTGTGTTGTGTTGTGTTTTGTTGCTCGCCGGGGTGAGATAAGCACGGTACCGCATTGGGTTTGCCGCCCGCATTAAGCAAGGTTCAAGAGACTGGCTAAACAGGAGGAAGTTATAAAGGCAGGATAACTTGGCTTGTTGGATGAATCCGTATCACAGGACGTGTTAATCAAATCGGGGATGTTAATAGATTTGAGGCCCCTTGCGTAATTAAATCATGTTTCCTCTCCTTGATCACGTGTCCACACGTCTTATTTTTCCAGGCCCAGAGATAAAACTTAGGATAAGTTGATGATAGGAAAACATATCCCCAAACCACAGCAGCACGTTTCCCACTAAACAGCCATGAATTCTCTTTCTCGCCTCTTTAATCACGATTGATTTATAACCAGAATTTCGGACCTAAGACAGTGCTGTCGTAAATCGAGTCACCCGTGCGAGCAGACCCCAGTTTTACAACCATTTTTGTACGGCAGTCGTAAAGCGAATCATGTGGCCATTAAGCCAATTACACGGCTGTTAAGGGAGTCCAGGGTCCTCCAAGGACCTTGTATTTTGCCGGAAATCGTCGAAAAAAATAATAAATAGGTTGCAACTCTGGTTATTCTGTTCTGTTCTCTTCGACAGTTTGGGGACAAATTATATAAGCCTCTTGGCCCAAATGACTTTCCCACAAAAAAGCCTAGCCTAAATCACTCTGCTTCTGCTCTGAAAAACAGATAAATCCCTTAAAAGGATTGCTACTCATTCATCTCTCGTCTTTCCTTAATTGCTGATGCAGATCATAAAATAAAATAATAAAATAAATTCAATCGGTTCCCTGAACTTTCTTTAAAAAAAAAAAAATCTCCCCATATAATGATTATTTCCCAATTCCAACAGTGGTGAAATCCATTTTTTTTTTACTACCGGTTCTGGGGGCATGGCTTAGTGGGCGTGGCTTGATGGGCATGGCAGGGAAAGGATACTGCAAAATGTCCATTCTGTCCTCACTCCAGGGGGAAGGATATTGTAAAATCTCCATTCCCACCCCACTCCAGGGGAAGGATACTGAAAAATCCCCATTCCCACCTCACTCCAGGGGAAGGATACTGCAAAATCCCCATTCCCTCCCCACTCCAGGTGAAGGATACTGCAAAATCCCCATTCCCTCCCCACTCCAGGTGAAGGATACTGCAAAATCCCCATTCCCTCCTCACTCTGGGACCAGCCAGAGGTGGTATTTGCCAGTTCTCTGAACTGCTAAAAATTTCTGCTACCAGTTCTCCAGAACCTGCTGAATTTCACCCCTGAATTCCAAGCAGATTAGAAGGAAAAAGACAGTCCTAAACTTTGGGGAGAGGGGGGGTGGAGCAATTGCTAAGCTTGTAGACGGCAATGGGTGTTGGGGGTGGGGGGGTGGGGGAAGAGGAACATGGGCGATGAGACACCCTTGGGATTCTTTGATACTTCAGTCCGGCCTGCCAATCGTAAGGACTCTGCAAATGAAGGATCGTTTTAATTCGCTTCTCTCCAGCAAACTCTTTGGAGTCCTCGTAAATTCTGCCATCAAAGTGCCAGCAGGGGGACCACACTGCCCTGTTAATGTGCTGTCTTTTGGAAGCTGGAAATGAAATGGCGGGGACAATTGAGTTCCAACCCAACCTCCACGGAGAAGAACTTCTGGCCCTTCCGTTCAAACATCCCACTGAGATCTAGGGTTGGAGAACATGCCTTGCAACCTACTTCGTAGGGATTGGATGATTCAGAAAGCAACGCTTGCTTTGGACTGCAACCTCTGCCTTGGGAGCGTGAGATATATTGGTATAATAAATGTCGGCCACGGTTCTCCATCCATGAGACAAGAGGGACAATAAAAGCTGCTATAATTAGCGCCACATAGAACCATTCAGTTGCCGTTTTGTTCTTCCTAACGGGAGGATTATTTTGTTCGCAAAAGAGAATTTGCTTTGGAAATTGCTTTCAACGAAGTAGAGCATTTGAGGGACATTTCTGTAGGATGACAAGTGAAACTCTTGCCTTGACCGAGCTTCAAGATGGCCTCTCTTTGAATGATGGTATCGTCTCTCCAGCAATATGCAGCCTCGGTGGCTCTCTATCCTTCAAACCCCAAGGGAGGAAGTTAAGAAGAATCTCCATCCATTGTTATTCCATCTTTTTTAAAGTTTGGGAATGTAGAGCAGCTAAGGAAGATTCAGAAAGGTAGGGACCCTGGGACTGTACCTCCAAGCCCTACAAGGCTGAAACAAAACAAGCTTTGAGAAATTGAGAAGAACTTCTCAAATGTCCTGATCTGGAGAATCCAAAACGAACAAACAAACCAAAAAACAGAAACAAAACCAGGAATTTTGTTCATGGTGGAACATCTGTGATGGAAGGAGAACATCAACTTGATACTTGGAGTATACTGAGTTGTATAGTCTTGCCTTCACTGAAGGTCTGAAGGAGTATTCACAGACACCCCTCTAGTTAAAAGCATTCACCAAGTGTCCTTTCTATGAAGGGTTCTCCAACCCAACCTTTTACAAAAGAAGGGGGTGATATTTAGGGAGCCCCACCAATGGTTAAATACAACCAATCTTGATCTTATTCTTTTGGTTGGATGATGCCTTCCTTTCTTTTGAGGGGAGAGGGAGTTAAGTTGGGTATCTGTTCTCCCTCCACTTAGCGGCTTCTACTAAGGCAGGTAAGACTTTCCAACTCTGGACAACGTCAAGATATGGAGACTTCATCTCCAGAATTTGCCTGGCAGCTCGGCCACAGCAGAAAAGTTGGAAGTTCTACATCTCCGGAAGGGATCTGGATAGGAGATCAAGATATTACACAAGGGACTTTACTGAGAGATAGATCACCTGCTTTGCATAAAGAAGGCTCCAGATTTACCTGCCAACATCTCCAAGTAGGGCTAAGAAGTCTTCTTGCCTTGGAGGTCTTCCCTCACCCCAGAATCTTGGCACCACTCCCAGATCAATAGTCATCGCAGCCATGCTTCTTCATGAGTTTCTCAGCCAATTTTTTTTTCTTCTGGCTCAGCTGCAGCGTAGCTCGCACGGCCAAATTTGTTTTGCGATTTGAGATCTTGGAGCTGGGCAGAATTTGGGAAGGGTGGGCAGGTTCCCCATTGGCGGGGACTCCTGCCAATTCTTGCCTTTCAGCCCCATAGCTTTCTCCCCTGTCTGCAGCTGCAAACCCTGCAGAACGCAATGGGGTCCTTGCAAACATCTCGGAGGGGGAGGGGGTATTTTGTAGAGATGAGCCAGTTTTTGTCACTTCCTTACTGGCCGTGGAAACATGACTAGGCAAGGATGGGAGATTGCGGGTGGGGCAGAGTGCTGGCTGGGGCTTATTTCTGGCCTCCTTCTCATAATATCTGTAGTGAGGATAACACCAGGACTTGGAAACTGTTTTTGGAATCCTAGTAGGGTGGCTGTATGGAATTGCTTTTGGATTAGACCAGGGGTCAGCAACCTGTGGCTCAGGAGCCACATGTGGCTTTTTGGGCCCTCTGCTGTGGCTCCCTGTCAGGTGATCCCACCACTGGCTGCCCCTCGCCCTCCCCTCCCAGTCACTCCTCACCTGGCCTAAGAAGGTAAGGGTGATGGCAAGGGATAGAGAAGCGGCCAAGGCTGAGAGAGAGAGAGATACAGAGAGAGAGGAGGGAGGGAGGGAGGGGAGGGAGAGATACGTCAAAAGGATTTTGTGGTTCCTGGTGTTTTTTAACAACTGGTTCTCTGCCCTAATGACCGGCTCAGTAGGCGTGACTAGGGAAGGTCATGTGACTGGTGGAAGTGAGTGACATCAAGTTGGCCACTCCCACCCAGATTTTGTGGCTCCCAGTGTTTTCTTTTCTGTGGGAAACGGGTCCATATGGCTCTTTGAGTATTTAAGGTTGCAGACCCCTGGACTAGATAGCTCTTCAAGGAGACTCTTTGTAGAACCCAGGGTTGTTATGGCTAATACCTTGTTCTCCACTTCATTTGCGACTTCTCTTTTACTACATGCAACAAGAGATAGTCTTAATGAATCTATTATAACGAAGAGAAGGACCAGGGGTGACATGATAGCAGTCTTCCAGTACTTGAGGGGCTATTTCAGAGAAGAGAGGGCTCCACCTATTCTCCAAAGAACCTGAAGGCAGGATGAGAAGCCAAGGACAGAACTTAATCAAGGAGAAAAGCAACCTAGAATTAAGGAGGAATTTCCTGACAAGTGAGAACAATTGATCAGTGGAAGGACTTGCCTTCAGAAGGCAAGTGAAGGTGCTCCATCACAGCAGCTCTTCAAGAAATGGATTTTGTCCATTTGTCTGAAATGGAATAGGGTCTCCTACTGGTTGGGCTAGAAGATCTCCAAGCTCCCCCCTGCCAACTCTGTTAATCCTGCAAATATATCACGGAACAGACTCTATGGATGCTCACAGTGCTATCTTGCCCAACGATAAGAGCGATCAACAACATGAACTTCGGAGATGGTTCATCACACACCCAAATGAGAAGTTTCTCCAAAGGGATCATCCCAAACTTGCAAACACAATCAATCTCAAACTCTGGTCAATGATCGGTCTCCAACTGAGGTAGGCAGCGAGCACGTTAGATCTTCCTCCAGCCTGGCAACCACACCATCTCCACCAGGGGTAGGATTCAGAGATTTTAGCAACTGGTCCTGCGCCTGGTTGCTAGGTGGGCGTGGTCTACCACAAGCGGGGGAGTCTTTTCATCCTTCCCAGACTCCGGAGGCTTCTTTTGAGCCTCCGGGAAGGTGAAAACGGCTTTCCCTGGGATCCAGAGGCCCTCTGGAGGCTGGAAATTGGCCTGTTTCCAGATTTCCGGAACTTCCGGGAGGCCCGTTTTTCACCCTCCCAGAGCCTCCACGCCTTTACCTGGCATCTAAAACGGGCTGGGTGGAGACTCCTAGGAGGGGCGGGGTAGGGTGGGAGGGGTCAGCCAATCCTTGCAACTACCAGTTCGGCGAACCAAACTAAAATTAACATCCGATTCACCCAAATCGGTCTGAATCTGATCCCCATCCTACTTTCCTGTGGGAGGAACATCCTTCTGAAAACTGTCGTTCACGCAGGGAAATGTGACGGCACGAAACTCAGCTGCCCGAGTTTACCAACTGCAGTTGCTATTTTTTGCTGTTCGGGGACTACCTTCGGTGCCAATTCCAGCGGCGTTCAGAACTCCTGATGGCTGTTTTTTTTTTTTAAAGTAATGTGCGTTGTATTTTGAAGGTTGGTGTGGGGGGGTGGGGGTGCTGGCAAGGATGACTTAAGAGGATGTAAGGATAATGCTCCTTTCCTTCCCAAAAGGGGACCATTAAGAAGAGGGGAGGGGGCGGCAGTTCCAGCCAGAGGCTGGCATAAAACAAGACAATCACTTGCTACGTGGCCTTGCCGAGACACTATGCAGCCTGGAGTCCATCAAGAAAGCCGTTTAGTTGCTGATTTGCAAGGGAGAGATTTCACTGTCCTGCGGTGTTAACGGGTTTTTTTCCCCCCTTCTTTTTCTTCTTCCAGCGGGGGGTCTATTGCCAAATTCCGAACTCATCAACACAATCTTTTATTAATAATCCTCTGAAAAGCTTCTGCGGTGCTGTTATTGCGGTAGAAGACACACAAGGCTCAGTGGTGACATCCATTATCGGGATTGCAGTGGGGGGGGAGGAGGAGGAGGAGGGTGTCCTCCGGGGGGAGGGGAGGGCGGGGAGGAGGAGATGAGGGCGAGATAAAACAAACACACAGGCGTTTTATAAACAAAATGTTTCATGCTCCTTGCCTCCCTCCCTTCGCCGTGAAACAGTGGGGTGCAGGTTAAACGACAACAACAAGAAAACACAACAGACTGGCGAAGAATGGCTGTTGCCAATGGAATGTCTTTTGGTTTGCTGTTGGGGGAGAAAGAACCATCGCCTCTCTCTTCCCCCCCCACTCTTTTTCCTAGGTCTCCAACCAGGGGTGGAGCTGCTGGGAGTTCACAGGGGTTTGGCAGAACCTCTAGCTAAGATTCTGTGCAGTCCAGAGAACCCCCAGGTGGCTAAGACACTGAGCGTGTCGATCAGAAAAGTTGGCGGTTCGGCAGTTCAAATCCCTAGTATGGATCTCCTGCATGAGCTGGGGGTTGGACTAGATGACCCCCCCAAGGTCCCTTCCAACTCTGTTACTGTTAAATCCCACTCCTGGCTGGCTCCTCCCACCCTGCCCTTCCCCTCCCAGGAGTCCCCACGCGGCCTGTTTTGGATGCCAAAGTGCAGGGCGCACACAGAGGGCAGAAAATGGGCCTACTGGAAGTTTGGCCTTCAGAGGGCCTCTGGAGCCTGGGGAGGCTGTTTTCGCCCTCTTGAAGGCTCGAGAAAAGCCTCCGGAGCCCGGGGAGGGCAAGAATGTCCGCCACCAGCATGGTGCAGGAGGCCGATTAGGCCACACCCACCATGGCCATGCCCACCCAGCAAAATTTGAAGCCCACCTGTCTCCAACTCGTTTTAGTGTTCACCTGTCCATCTGGGCTCACTCTGGAGTGGTTTCAGAAGAGGGAAGAGGGCATTTTGGACTGTGAGGGTGAGAAGAATGTAAGTTTGTGGTGCTCTCTGAGCTCAGCTGGTTTTCTTGCAGGTGTTTCACGACCAAGCTAAGTAACATCATCAGTGCTAGAAGGGAGTGGAGTTTGCGGAGTCGGGGGAGGACGGTGGGGCCCTTGATGCTCTCTGAGCTTGGTGGTTTCCTTGCAGACATCTCATTATCAGACTAGATAACATCATCCATGGACTGATGGCGTTACCTAGTTTCAGTGGTGGAATTCAATTTTTTTTACTACCGGTTCTGTGGGCGTGGCTTGGTGGGCGTGGCCTGGTTGGCATGGCAGAGGAAGGATACTGCAAAATCCCCATTCCTTCCACGCTCCTGGGGGAAGGATATTGCAAAATCCTCATTCCCACCCCACTCTGGGGCCAGCCAGAGGTGGTATTTGCCGGTTCTTCGAACTACTCAAAATTTCCGCTACCAGTTCGGCAGAACCTGTCAAAACCTGCTGAACAGCACCCCTGCCTAGTTTGGTAATGAGACTTCTACAAGAAAACAACCAAGCTCAGAGTGCACCAAAGATCCCACAGTTCTCCTCCTGTTTGTAAACCTCACTCCCTTCTAGCACTGATGATGTTACCTGGTTGGGTAACAAAATGTCTCCAAGCTCAGAAATATGATAACACTCAGGTTGATCTGCCGCATTGCTGACGTCACTGCTTATATTATGATTCCTATAACAACATTTTATATCCATCCCTTCCTCATCAATTCATCCCTTTCCATTTCCGTCGCCCAAATCACAGACAGAAGATTCCTATGATTCCTCCCCAATTTTGTACCAGATTTAGGATGATAGGCCCAGTTTTAAAGAGGATGATTGTCTCTTGGAAAGAACTTCCTGTCTGGCCTAAATCTAACTTGAAAAATAGAGATGCCACGGGACTCACCCTGCTCACAGGTGCCCCTATTAGGGTGTGAAGAATATTGTTGTGGGCAGTTCTTAATTTAATTCAGGTTTTAAATGAAATGTTGATCTATGTTTGCATTTAATTAAATCAGATGATGTTTTTCTCCTTGGCCCCACCCAGCTTGTGCTTAAAGCCCATCCCTTCTTCTGAAAATTGCTGGGCACCCATGTAAAAATTTAAGCGCCCCGCACCCCTTTAAACTATATCTCTTGCTCCTAATGAGTTGGCCAGGAACATTTTCCAATGTAAACATTGCCTGGAGACCCTTAGTGTGGGGTTTATATAGTAGCTACATGAAGAACTTGATGATGTTCCCTAGTTGGGTCATGAAACATCTCCAAGAAAACCATGAAGAGAACATCAAGGACCCCAAAGTCGTCCTTCTTCTTTGCTCCGGACACCACACTCATTTCTAGCACTGATGATGTTCCCCAGTTGGGTCATGAAATTCTGCAAGAAGACCACCAAACTCAGAGAGCACCAAGGACCTTACATTCGCATGGATACCCCATTAGATCCAAGACGCTAGTTAGTCCTCCTTTGTAGAGATTTGGGGTGAGAATGGAGCAAACGGGAAACAGTTGAGAATTACTGCTTGCTCTGTTTGAATAATGCACCCCCAGGAAATCAAAAAGGAAAAGAAATGGGGATTGGGAGAAACCGAGGATGCAACAGGACTTAGAAAACTGGGCCCACCACCCTCTTGCAAAGGAAAGCCCGAGCAGATCTCATTCGATTATTTATCCTCGCACTAATCAACACTGAAGGACCAAGAAAAAAACAGGCGTTTTTTTTTCATCCTCTCAACATCTGTGTTTGCTCTGGAGATTTAGCGAATTGGACACTCCGCACCTGTATTTGCAGATTTAGCGATAAGCCAGAAGATTGTAAAGTCAGCCAGTGCACCTTTTGCATAAAACATCAATATTGGCTTTAAGCACACCCCCGCCTCCTCCGTCGCTTGACCGCACTCTTAAGAATGAGCCACAGAATACAGATCGAACCCAAAACCCGAAGCTTTTGCAGTGACTTCAAAACCAATCTTTAAAACGGATTCGTCTTTTTCTTTTTCTTTTACTCCAAAGCAGAACAACTTCTACAAAACCACAGTTCTGTTGCCTCTCCTAGCAAATTAGAACAAGTATACTGCATTTGACTGGAACTTCCCCTTTAGCAAAAACATAAACCATTATAATATCGTGTGGCAGGGATTTCCCATCAAGTAAGTCTACGGTCGTCGTCCCAACTTTGCTGGGAAGGAAGGAAGCTACATTTAATAAACTTGAATCTGATCCCGGTGGAATTTGCCCCTTACTAGCAATTGCATGACTTATGTCAAACTGGTACACCATGTCCTAATATCTATTGATGTGTGCTTGCTGGGTTAGCTTGGGTAAGAACATAAAACTGGCTTTGTTGGACTTGGCTAAAAGTCCTTATAGTTCCCCACTCTCTGGCTGTGCTTGATCATCTGCATTCCAGAAGCTCCATAAACACAAATAAAAGATCTTTCCTTTCAGCGAGTATGGAAGAGATGGTGCTCAGAATTCAGAAAATAGCAACAGGGTTTAAAACTAATAAACCAATCTTGGAATGGCTTGTCCTTCAGACATTGTGGCTACTCCATCACTGGAGGCTTTTCAGAAGAGATTGGACAGCCATTTGTCTGAAATGGTATAGAGCAGTGATGGCTAACTTTTGCCATCACGTGCCAGGAATGGGGGGTGGGGTGAGGGTTGCGCATGCATAATTCTTTGAGCCCTGCCCCCACACATGTGCACACGACCCCCCACTCCCGCTGCTCCTGGCACATGATGGCATGGTAGGCCCGTTTTTTTGCTGTCCCCAGCCTCCAGAGCCTTTCTAGGAGTCTGGGGAGGGCGAAAACAGTCTCCCCCCCCTCAGAGGCCATCTGGAGGCTGAAAACGGCCCATTTGCCAACTTCTGGTAGGACCGGAAGTCCCGTTTTTTTCTGTCCCCAGCCTCCAGAGCCTTTCTAGGAGCCTGGGGAGGGCGAAAATGGCCTTCCCCACCTCCAGAGAACCTCCGGAGGCAGGTGACAGCCTGTTTCCCTACTTCTGATGGGCCCAGAAAGCCCTAAAATCATACTTTTGTATATTTTATACAAAGTCAGCTTATTGCCCCCACAAACTGGGTCCACAGTTTACCCACCTTAGAAAGGATGGAAGGCTGAGTCGACCTTGAGCCTGGTGAGTTTCAAATTGGTGTAATTGCAGGCAGCTGGATGTTAATTGCTGCCTTTAGTAGGAGGCATTAGCCTCCTACGCCACTCAGGCTCAATCTCCTCTTGGGAGGCATATCTCCTCCCAAGTAATCAGTTCTCTTTCAATGCTACCTAAATGGGGGCCATCCTTACATAGGGGGGCAACTAATTCCATACACCAGAGTTGTAATGGAATGGGGAAAATCTTATAAATTGAAGAACTAGTGATGATAATGACAATAGTAATAATAAAATTGACCTTTTCTATTGCATGAAAAATGGAGTTTGTTGTTTAGTCACGAAGACCCCTGCATTGAACTGCTAGGAAGACCTCTAAGTTCTAACCCCTTCCTCATCTTTTCCATGTCACCTATGAATTTATACCCTCATATTTTATCTAGGGGTCCTTTGAATCTCAGTTGTTCTCAACTTAAAAGGGAAAGAGCACTGCAGTTGCCATCCATAAGGGAGCTCCCTAGCCTTCTAATCACTCCAATTGTCCTTTCCTTTGCATTTTTCCAGGCCTCCAGAAGGTGATCAAAAAAGATCAAGGAACATAGAATTCCCCCATCTCAAATTTTATGAGAAATGGGGAAGCGAAACCTTTAATCTCCGTTTTTCACTAAAACTTTCGAATGGTCTCTTTTTTCAAGGTTTGAAATAATCATCAGGAAAGTTGTCCCTTATCTTAACTAGGCTTAACATGTCTTGAATTTCTCCTTTCCCTTCCCTTCCCTTCCCTTCCCTTCCCTTTCCTTTCCCTTTTGTTCCTCTTCCCTCCCTCCCTCCTTCCCTTCCTCCTTTCCTTCCTTTCCTTTCCTTCTCTTTCCCTACCTTTCTTCTTCCCTCCCTCTCTACCTCCTCTCCTCTCCTCTCCTTTCGTTTCCTTTCGTTTCCTTTCGTTTCCTTTCCTTTCCTTTCCTTTCCTTTCCTTTCCTCTCCTCCCTCCATTCCCCTCTCCTTCCTTTTGTACTGCTGTTCTCTTCTCTTCTTTCCCATCCCCTCTCCTCTCCTCCTCTCCTCCACTTCCCTAGCTTTCCTTTTCCTTTTCCTGTTCCTTTCCCTTCTTTCCCCCTTTCCTTTCTCTCCTCCCTCCCTTCCCTTCCCCTTCTTTTTGTTCTGCTGTCCTGTCCTGTCCCCTCTTCTCCTCTCCTCCCCTCCCCTAGCTTCCTTTCCTTTCCTTTCCTTTCCTTTCCTTTCCTTTCCTTTCCTTTCCTTTCCTTTCCTTTCCTTTCCTTTCCTTTCCTTTCCTTTCCTTCCCTTCCCTTCCCTTCCCTCTCCTTTCCTTTTCCTTTTCCTTTTCCTTCCCTTCCCTGCCAAATTCCATGCAACAGGACCTGTTATTTTTAGTTTCCTACCACCACCACTCCAAAATCCCTGGAGACCTTCTTTGAAGAGCTCCATAGCCTTAGTCAGTGTGACAAACATCTTAAGCTTTTCCCCCAGAGGTGCTCTGTCCAAAGCTCTTCCTTCCCGTCTCTGAACTGGCCACAAGATGATCTAGAATCCCCCAAGAGAAAGGAACAAAGGCCACTTACGCCAGGATCGCGCCCCATCTTCCTTCTCACTAAGCTGATGGTGGACAATCCCCTTTGCTTTGACAAAGTACCTCCCTCCATCTCCAAATCCTTATCATTAAAGGCTTAAGCAGCTTTCCCCACCCTCCTCCTCCTTTTGGAGACAAAAGAATACTGTTTATGGGGCATCCGAAGACGAACCATCTGTAAACAGTCCCTTTGATGAAGGACCAGGGGGCGAATGGAGGGGTTGCCTTGGGGCACCAACCCACTGCGTTGATCATGAAAGGAAGAATGTAAGGTGTACGCTGGGTCAGGAGGCAGATCAGAAAGACAGGGGATGAACCTCTCAAAGACCGCACCCACCCACTCACCATGTTCAAACAATTGTCCAAGCCAATGCATTTTTGAAAAGCATTCCCCGTGATGGGACTTTTCACACCCGAGGGAAGTTTTTGGAGGCTTAGCAGCAGGAGGGAAAATTTTTCACCACTGCTGCTGCTCCGCGGTTAGCAGTTCTTAGTTTCAGAGAAAAATTCTGCTTTCTAGAAGAAAAAAAAAATCTGCTTCCCCCCAGCCCCACCCGCACTGCTAGTTTATCGCTACTGGTCCTATCCTTCCATGGGAAGACAAACAAAGCCATTCGTAGCCAAGACAAGTTTCAAGCCACCAAGCCACCTTGTCATGGGTGCAAGAAAGAACACCGTTGGAGGGGGCGTTGGGTTGAAAGAGGGTTTTATCTTGAAGAAGAGAAATGAACAGATGCATGTTTAGAATAGAATAGAATAGAATAGAATAGAATAGAATAGAATAGAATAGAATAGAATAGAATAGAATAGAATAGAATAGAATAACAGAGTTGGAAGGGACCTTGGAGGTCTTCTAGTCCAACCCCCTGCTTAGGCAGAAAACCCTACACCACTTCAGACAAAGGGTTATCCAACCTCTCCTTAAAAACTTCCAGTGTTGGAGCATTCACAACTTCTGCAGGCAAGTTGTTCCACTGATTAATGGTTCTCACTGTCAGGAAGTTTCTCCTTAGTTCTAAATTGCTTCTCTCCTTGATGAGTTTCCACCCATCGCTTCTTGTCCTGCCCTCAGGGGCTTTGGAGAATAGCTTGATTCCCTCTTCTTTGGGGCAGCCCCTGAGATATTGGAAGACTGCTATCATGTCTCCCCTAGTCCTCCTTTTCATCAGACTAGACATACCCAGTTCCTGCAACCGTTCATCGCATGTTTTAGCCTCCAGTCCCCTGATCCTCTTTGTTGCTCTTCTCTGCACTCTTTCTAGAGTCTCCACATCTTTTTGACATCGTGGTGACCAAAACTGAATGCAGCATTCCAAGTGTGGCTTTACCAAGGCATTATAATATTAACCCTTCCCGTGATCTTGGTTCTATCCCTCTGTTTATGCAGCCTAGAACTGGGTTGGCTTTTTGGCAACTGCTGCAAACGGCTGGCTCCTATTTAAATGGTTGTCCACTAGGACTCCAAGTTACAATTATTACTATTGAGCCAGGTACCACATATAAGTTACCTGTGCATTTGGTTTTTCTTGCCTAAATGTAGAACCTTACTTTTTTCACCGTTGAATATCATTTTTCCCCATTGAA
The DNA here is from genome assembly GCA_030761175.1 of Masticophis lateralis. Lineage (NCBI taxonomy): Eukaryota > Metazoa > Chordata > Lepidosauria > Squamata > Colubridae > Masticophis > Masticophis lateralis. Next base: position 9,837,250 of record JAUDYJ010000015.1, read on the forward strand.
TTTCATTCACCGTTGAATTTCACATTTGAAATACGAGATGTCACATTATTTTTTAAAAATGGAGAGAAGACCTTAAACAAAGTTTAGCAAGAGAGGGTAGGATTAGTCACCCTCTTACTACATATTCCTGCCCAAATTTCTCAGGAATGGTATAGGAACACCTGCCATTGAGACCTCCAAGGTCCCTTCCAACACTACCATTCTATGTTCCATGTTCTAAGGCTGTGATGGCCCGTGTGCCACCTCCGTAGCCATATCGGTAGGCATGCAAGCTCAGCTCCGGCACACATGAGCATGAGGGCCAGCTGATTTTCGGGCCTTCTGGGCCCACCGGAAGTTGGGAAAGAGGGTGTTTCCGGCCTCCAGAAGGTCTTCATGCAGGAGGAAGGCAGTTTTCACCCTCCCCAGGCTCCTAGAAAGGCTCTGGAGCCTGGTGAGAGTGAAAAACAGACCCACCATGTCATCGCATGCCAAAAGCGGTGGGAGCATGGGGGGTGGGTGGCACAAACACATGCACGAGGGGGGGCAGGGCATCTAAAATTATGGGGGTGGGCACACGCGCGCAAGACCCTCCCCTGCTCCACGCACTGGGTGGCACACAATGTCAAAATATTTAGCCATCACTGTTCTACAGTCTGCTGCTTCAGCATTCCAGGGATTGTAGACCAAGCTTTTGCAAGATGGCAGCCTAGGGCATCCTGTAAAAACTTTACATTCCCATCTTGGGTTGATCCTCTACTTTGTAGAGGGGAGGCTGGACAGTCAAGAGAAGACTGATGGGAGCGACCTCTTTATTTCAAAAAGACAAACCAACATCGGACTGGGATTCTGTAGGTGGAACCCTCCCTTATCCCAGAGATGTGGAGCCTTCAGTCTCAATGTATATAGGTAGTCCTCAATTTACAACAATCCATTCATTGATCGCTCAATGTTCCGACGACACTGAAAAAAGTGACCATTTTTCACACTTACGACCATTTGCCTCATCCCCAGGATTGCGTGATCAAAACCCAGACGCAACCGGCTCATACTTATGACCGTTGCTGTGTCCCATACTCATGTGATTCCCCTCTTGCAACCATTTGACAAGCAAAATCCACGGGGAAGTTTAGTAACCGTGTTACTAGCTCATCAACCGCGGTGATTCACGTAACAACTGAGGCAAGAAAGGTAGTAAAATGGGGGCAAAACTCACTTAACAAATGTCTCACTCGACAACAAAACTTTTGGGCTCAATTGTGGTCCTAAGTCGAGGAATACCTATATAAGGACACTGTTACCAATGTCATGATTTACTCTTGTTTGGTATCTACCTGTAAGGGTGCAGCTCTACCTTTTCAAAGCCTTCTGTGAAGGAACATTCAGCAGATGGTTCTCACTCGGTTGGGTTACCCAACACGGCTGAAGAATCCTGATAAAGAAAGCAACTTTTGGAGTTTCCTATCTACCTTTTAAGCAAACAATTCTCCTTATCAATCTTCCTCAACACGGTGAGGTGCATTTTGATTCCCCTTTTCGATCACGGCCACCCCTTCCACTGAGCCTTCTAAACAAGCACATGCAAACTGGACCCAGATCCACCATCTTCCTTGCCATCTAGGTCACCTACATTTGCCTGAGGATCAACAAGGAAAGATTGCCCATGCTTAGTACACACGATGTTGAAAGTTGGATAGGTAGCTTTTGTCTATACGAGGAAGAACTGTGTTTTGGTAGAACTATTGACCAGAGGGTTAGTTCCTCCCATTCATGGGATGTCCCAAAGATTTTTTTCCAAAAAACAACTGGTCTTTCTTGGATTACTCCTCAAAAATAGAATAACAGAGTTGGAAGGGATCTTGGAGGTCATTTAGTCCAATCCCCTGCTTAGGCAGGAAACCCTACACCACTTCAGACAAATGGTTATCCAACAAATTCCTAAAAACTTCCAGTGTTGAAGCATTCACAACTTCTGGAGGCAAGTTGTTCCACTGATGAATTGTTCTAACTGTCAGGAAGTTTCTCCTTATTTCTAGGTTGCTTCTCTCCTTGATTAGTTTCCACCCATTGCTTCTTGTCCTGCCCTCAGGTGCTTTGGAGAATAGCTTGACTCCCTCTTCTTTGGGGCAGCCCCTGAGATATTGGAAGACTGCTATCCTGTCTCCCCTAGTCCTTCTTTTCATCAAACTAGACATATCCAGTTCCAGCAACCATTCTTCATATGTTTTAGCCTCCAGTCTCCTCATCCTTTTGGTTGCTCTTCTCTGCACTCTTTCTAGAGTCTCAGCATGTCAAGATGTCTCAGTTGTCATTCAAGAAGCTTCTTCAATTCTACTTCTGGATGAGAAAGTGAAATGTTTTCCAGGAAAACGATTCAAGGAAGTCCAGTTGCATTTTGGAAAGCACCTTTGGAACAACCATGACCTGGATGATTGAGAATCTCCATAGAGACTTCATGAGAAGCTTCCTGTTATCCTGCCATGAGTCAAAGATCTCCCTGATACATCATCCTTTGCCATGGCTTCCCTGTTTTATTTCTTACTCCTTATTGCTGCTCTTCATCCACAGAGCTTAAGACAACATAAATGTCCCCAACAATTCATTTCATGTTCGCAGCGATCCACTGAGCACTGAAGCAATTGAACTCAGGGGTTTGAATGTGCCCTGTTTGGACACTCCAACCATGAAACCAGGTGTGGGCTTCAAAAATTTTGCCCTCCCTGGGCACCGGAGGCTTTTCTGAAGCCTCCAGGAGGGCGAAAACGGCTTCCCCAGGCTCCGGAGGCCCTCTGGAGGCTGAAAATGGGTCGGGTGGGCGGGGCCAGCCAGGAGTGGGATTTGGGGGTTCTCCAAACTGCACAGAATCTTAGCTAGAGGTTCTCCCGAACCCCTGCAAACCGCCAGTAGCCCATCCCTGCATGAAACCACAGGAGATCTCCAGAACGAGTTGAGATCTGCTCCTTCAGATGCTTCAGATCGACCCAGCTCTGCTGGGATTGCAAGCTTGAGCTCTTCCACGCTCATGCCCCAGATTCCCAGGGGTCTTAAACCACGCACCCCGGGATAATTTATTCCCATTTAAAGAGACTTCTTTTGCCTCTCGTCTCATAAAACTCTTTGCTCCCAACAACCTGAGCTTCATCTTGGTTGTCACCGTGATGACTTTATAAACTTATTCACGTGATCTATCGGGGGGAAAGCAGAAGAGACAAGGACCCAATTTATGAGCCCATATAAAAGGCATCTTATATTTAACAACTGCATTTAGCTGTGTTAACTGCAAGTCATCGTAATAAAGTCCCCGGCACGTTTCGGTGCTAAATTAAAAAATGAGGGAGAAAAAAGAGGAGGGGGAGAGAGGGAGAGAGAGAGAGAGAGAGAGAGAGGGAGAGGGAGGAGAAAACTTCCCCTGCTCAATAATACATAGACACTCGTGTTTTTTATTACTCTTTAATATCATGATTTCCATTTAGTTTATAAATAATTGTAGCTAAGTAATGAAACGGAATCAAAAACGGCCTCCAACCTATTCCCCCAGGGCAAACTAAATCCCCCCCCTCTTTTAAAGCTGCTTAATCGCAGCCCAATTCCTAAAAAATTAGCATAGTAATCAGCTTTAAATTGAGCCTCTTTGTTTTTTAATTAAGCTCCCAGCAGGTAAAAATAAAACAGATTATTGAAGAATCTGCCAACCCTAATCGCCTAGAGCGCTTTTGACAATTAAAAAGATCGCGCACACGGGTTAACCCTTTAATTTAGAAGAGAAGGCACCCCCGCCATCTTTAGCCATTTTCCTGGGCTGGGCTTCTGTGAAACTCCGGAGGGTTGGTGTGGAGTTGGGCAACGGACTGGGCATCCAAGGCTGCCATCCCACCCACTGGTCTTCCAGGAAAAAAGAATCTCAGGCTTTCCTCAACAACACGCCACCCACCCAACCCCGAAAGGCCCAGATCCTGCGAATGTTTGGCACTGCTTCCAGCCATGTTTGGCAAGCAAGACAAAGTTGATTATTATTGACATAATGGTTGCTAAGAGCTTCAGAGAGATTAAAGTCTGGAGGTGGGCTTGACATCCTTTGGAACGGTCTTGGGAAACCCAGAGAAGAATTCTTCCTTCTTCCCGTTTTATTTTGAAGCTTATTTATTTATTTGTTCATTTATTCGTTCGTTCGTTCATTCATTCATTCATTCGTTTAATTTTTATCCAACCAGATATAGGGATCCCCCAAATGTTGAATCAGATAGTTTGGTTCAGTAGTGGAATTCAATTTTTTTTTTAACACTGGTTCTGTGGGCATGGCTTGGTGGGCGTGGCAGGGGAACGATATTGCAAAATCCCCATTCCCACCCCACTCCAGGGGAAGGATATTGCAAAATCTCCATTCCCACCTCACTCTGGGGCCAGCCAGAGGTGGCCGGTTCTCCGAACTACTCAAAATTTCCGCTACCGGTTCTCCAGAACCTGTCAGAACCTGCTGAACAGCTCCCCAGCTTTGGTTGAACGTACTGTCCTGGAGTTGACCCATGTCCAACCATCTGCCATATTTCAAACATGGCAGCGGAGTCTGGATGGATTTCCGCTGTGTTTTGGGCACCAGGGCAATTAAAACTCTCCCTTTTGAAAAATAAGGAAGGAAGGAAGGAAGGAAGGGAGGGAGGGAGGGAGGGAGGAAGGAAGGAAGGAAGGAAGGAAGGAAGGAAGGAAGGAAGGAAAGAAGGAAGGAAGGAAGGACCACTTTGGCTGTGAAACTGATGTCGTAAATCATAGACTTTGAGTACAAACGAAAGCAGACCTCTGTCACCAGAAACTGCCATTGCCTGCAGCCAGATACAAACTAGTATCAGTCTGGATTTCACTGACAGCATATTTATTTCCACACTTGGCTCGTGCCTACATGATTAGGAGGGGAGGGGAGGGGAGGGGAGGAAAGGAAAGGACAGATGAAAGGGGGAAGGAAGGGACAGATGAAAGGGGGAGGGAAGGGAAGGGAAGGAAAGGAAAGGAAAGGAAAGGAAAGATGAAAGGGGAAGGGAAGGGAAGGAAAAGAAAGGAAGGGACAGATGAAAGGGGGAGGGAAGGGAAGGAAAAGGAGGGGAAGGGAAGAGAAGGAGAGGGAAGGAGAGGAGAGATGAAAGGGGAAGGGAAGGGAAGGGAAGGGAAGGGAAGGGAAGGGAAGGGAAGGGAAGGGAAGGGAAGGGAAGGAAAGGACAGATGACAGGGGAAGGGAAGGAAAGGAAAGGAAAGGAAAGGAAAGGAAAGGAAAGGAAAGGAAAGGAAAGGAAAGGAAAGGAAAGGAAAGGAAAGGAAAGGAAAGGAAAGGAAAGGGATTTTACTGAGTGCCTTCCTCTCTAATGCTATCAACTGAAACTACATCTTCATGCATTTTCAAGTAAGATTTTCCTTTCTCTCAACAGACAAATGCTGCCCAGAAAGCTCTCCCAAATTTTGAATGGGGTGTGTGTGTGTGTCTTCCTTAAGCCCTCTTAGTCCTCCACAAGATTTATCTCTGCCTTGGAGGTCAGCCTGAGGTTGCTAGGGAAAACAGCTAACTAGCCTTCAGCTATGTTTGGGACTCTCCAAACTGCATTCAAGCTGGCTTGGCAGATACTTCAAATTAAGTGTCTCGGGGCCCGAGATGTTCCTTTCAGCTTGCTGACTCTTGGCATTCCACCGTTGTCCGGCTGAGGGATTGTAACAAAATGCTGCTGAGATTACAAACCGCTCTTGCCAAACAGAGGAAGTGTGAAAGAGGTGAGGTGCGGGTGCGAAGAAAGGAAATAGCCTTCGTTGTCTGGACCACGGTTTGCTAAATCAAGCCCCCTTCTCACTTTCTCTCCACAAAGCCAAGCCAGAAGATGTCAATAGACTAGACTACAGCATCCATCAGCTCCAGCCAGCAGTATTATTGGGTAGGCTAATTGAGAATTGTGGGCAGTGATGGGTTTCAAATTTTTTTACTACCATTCTGTGGGCGTGGCTTGGTGGGCATGGCATGGCTTGGTGGGCGTGGCAGGGGAAGTATATTGTAAAATCCCCATTTCCTTCCAATCAGCTGGGACTTGAGAGGCAGACAATATATGAAGGCAGGGCCAGTCAAACTTTTTACTACCGGTTCTCCGAACTGCTCAAAATTTCCGCTACCGGTTCTCCAGAACTGGTCAAAACCTGCCAAAACCCAACCTACATGGAAAGGAATTAGTCTGTGGGATTGTCAACCTGTGCTCTTGCAGAGGTTTTTGAAGGGTAATTTCTAGGATCTCACAATAGTTGAGAAACATCTGAAGGGTTATGAGTCCCTGCAGGATCCAATCTAGGGTCGGTCACTGGGACCAGGTTTAGCTTTCTGAGTTTTCGGACTCATGCTGGAACCCATCTTCAGGGAACTTCTCTCTATCAGAGAGAAGGCTATTCAAGGCATAGTATTTATGTGATGCCTGGTTGTGTGTGGCCACTGCATCGAATAGGCCATAGCACAGATTCTGGGGATGGGCTCTCCAGCACGAGTCCCAAAGGTTGGAAGACTAAAGCTCTGATCCCATTGACTGACCCAGATTGGATCTTGCAACATTATCCTGGGACACATAGATTTACCTTCATTCAAGATAGATAGATAGATAGATAGATAGATAGATAGATAGATAGATAGATAGATAGATAGATAGATAGATAGAAGATAGACAGACAGACAGACAGATATAGATAGAAGATAGATAAATAGATAGATAGATAGATAGATAGATAGATAGATAGATAGATAGATAGATATAGATAGAAGATATAGATAGATAGATAGATAGATAGATAGATAGATAGATAGATAGATAGATAGATAGATAGATAGAAGATAGACGAGAGAGATAAAGAGAGCGGGAGGGAGGGAGAGACCAATCCAAATTGGGTCCCGAAACATTATCCTGGGACATGTATATTCACCTCCATTCATTATGAGTCCCTATTCATGGTCCAGAGTTTAGCAATCTAGCTCATTTTTGCTGGATTACAGCATCCATGATTTCTTAGTATTGGCCACAGATGTCCACGGATCAGCACTAGGCAGAGAGATATGACACAACATAGCAGGCACACTAAGTTTCCTATAGAAGGAAATGCTAGAGGGAAAACCTTTGATGGTTTTCCAATGAATTTGCTCAACACTTTAGATTCAAGAGAGGCAAAATTGAATCCAACCCAATCGTCTATGACATCAACGATTTCCAAGCTATGTTTCAGAGAACCAGGGAATTCACTGGAAGCTGCTCAAGGATTTCTCCACGAGAAGATTAATCAAGACAGTCCAATTTTCATCGAAGCCAGACATGTTTTTAGGAGAGAAGAGGGAGGTTACAGCTCAATACAGAAGCTGTATCGTATTCAAATCCCATCTGTGTGTAAGGGGATGAAGTAAATCTTAAAATATCTGACTTTGGGCCACTCCTTCTCATTCGGATCCAGGAAGAAGAAGGCTTGGGCAAAACCCATGCTGAAAATCTTACCAAGCAAAGCACATGGTTTATGTAGTCTCAGGACGAACTCAAAGAGACGCATTCACAACAGTCTGAAATTAGAATCAAGCAATCACACAGAGGCGACAAGAGGACTGGTTCAATGCGATATGAACATTGGCCTTGTGTTTATTCCACACAGGTTTAAGGTTTAAGACTAGGAGCAACATGATAGCAGTCTTCCAATATTTGAGGGTCTGCTACAAAGAAGAAAGGGTCAACCTGTTGTCCAAAGCACCTGAAGGCAGGGACAAGAAGCAACGGATGGAAACTAACCAAGGAGAGAAACCACCTGGAACGACGGAGAAATGAGGGGGCTCTGAGCTTGCTTATTTCCTTCCTTTAAGGAGAAATGTCTGTTGTTCCAGTGTTCTCTTCCACAGCTGTCTAGGGGCTGCTTCCCTGTATCTCCGCTCAGAGCTAAGCTGGTTTTCTCGGACTGGATGTAGAGCCCTCGAGAGGCGCGCCTTCGGCTGAGCATTTTGCCATCGCTATGGCAACGCCCACAGGCCTTGTAACTAGCCCACAGACTGCCAAGGGATGGCATCCTTCAAAATGGACACTGCAGCTGTCCAAACAGTTATCTGTGTACCTGAGGTGGGAGAGGCCTCCTTGTTTACTCCAATCTAACAGAAGATACAATGCCGAACTCTTCCTGATTTCATCGCCTGTGCTGGCGCATTCAGCCCCTGTGAAAATCCGGAGGCAGCTGTGGAAAAGCATTCTTCTCCAAAACCCATCAGCTGTCAACTCGCCGTCAAAAAGAAAAGGTTCCACCTGAAATCTCTGTCTCCGGGCTTCTGTCACTGTCATGGCCATATCCCATCTCTTTGGCCCTCTGTCTGAGTCACGACAGTCACAATAGCTTTGAGAAACTAATTTTGGAATTACGGGTCGGAATAACGGACTTTGGAAGGGACCTTGGAGGTCTTCTAGTCCAACCCCTTGCTCAAACAGGAGACCCTATACTCGTGATGGTGAACCTATGGCGTGTGGTTTTGTATTCATCGTTCGTTTGGTACTCGACGTGCAAGCTAGAACTTGACGTTGTCGGTTGCCTCGTGACTCGTTACCCTTTCCAGCCGAAACAAAAGGCCACGTGTTAAACACACGGTATTTCTTGCCCTTTGGTCACCCCCTTCTGGTCTTATCTTAGCTTCTGTGGTCATTTTGTGTATTTTTTCCCCCGCATTAAATTCATTTACATTATTCCTTATGGGAAAAAATTCTGTTTTGGCACTCATCGGTTTTGGTACTTGTCGTGCCTCCCAGAACCAATGAACGGCAAATACCGAGGTACCACTGTGTCTGGTTTTGCACAAATGAAACAGAAAAAAAAAATCTTGATTTTTTTTTTTTAAGGTCTCAGGAATAAGCTTTCCTTTCCTCCTAGACGGAGCACGTTCAGTGGGCCAGCAATCTATCGGCGGAAGTGTGTGAACAAGACAACAGGAGATGCTTTTATTATCAAACCATTTGTCTTAGATAAGAACCATCAAGCATCAGGGCGGGAGGGTAGGAGAAAAACAAGAGGCTTGGGACAGAACAATCAAATTAAGTTCTGGTGCCGATTTTGGGGATCACATCAAAACAGAAATAGCAAAAACCCAATTCTGAGGGTCCTCTGAGTAGAGAAATATTCCTAGCATCATTCTGGAGGCGCGATAACCAATTTGGCAGGCTTGCTGATGAATGCACCGGCATGGTTCATGCCATTATTCTCAGCGAGGTAATAAAATATATCATGTGTCAATGGAAGTCTAACAGCCTTCCTTTTGGAGAAGATGCCTATTAATCTACGCACATTGCTTAAAGCCACGCGGGGCCCTCTTATTCACCGGGATTAGCCTCCAGAGCTGCTGGTCAGGCCAGAGCAAGAATTTTGTAGAAACGGAGGGCGAGAAACGCGAGCATTGGAGCTTCTCCATCCAAGTCAGGGAAGTGACGGAAACACAGGTAGAACACTGAATAATAGACCTTGGAATGGACCTTGAAAGTCTTCTATCCAACTACTGCTTGAGCAGGACACCCTATATCAGGGGTCACCAAACTTTCGGACCTCAGGGACCACTAAATTCATCATTAATATGATCTGCCTAATGACTGGCTGGGTGGGCATGGCTAGGTGGTCATGTGAGTGGGTGGGCATGGCCAACTTGATGTCACTCACATCAAGGGGCACTTCACCAGCCTCTACTTGCCCCTCTCCTCCTGGCCACTCCTCGTCTGCCTGCCCGGGCTCCTTAGGGCCCCAACAGGAAGCAGTTGCTGGAGCTAAGCAGCCACCATGAGAAAGAGTTGGCAAAACAGCTGCTCAGTTCAAACTGGATCTGACCGAGAAGGAGGCTCAGCAGAAGCATCTCACTGAGGACTAGGAGCATAGGCTTTCCAAGCAGAGGGAAAACCTGCAGGAGTCCAAGGCCAGGTACTGGCGCCTGGAGGCTCAATGGGCTGAGATGGTCAGCCAGTTCCAGGCCATGAGGCAGTCCCACTGGAACAAGGCCCTCGGACTCCTTCAACCCTTCACCCAAAGCCCTGCACCAAGAGGCTGAAGCAGACCCCAAGTTGGAATTTCTGCCCCACTCCAACCCACACACAAAAAACCCCCGAAGGGGGAGACTCTGCAACAACACAAATGTTCATTGCACGTATCCGGCCCAGGGGCCGTAGTTTGAGGACCCCTGATTTAGTGCAATATAAAAAATGCAAGTAATTTTTCTGCGGACCATCAACATTTTCTTGCGGATCACCAGTGGTCCACGGACCACCAGTTGGTGACCGCTGCCCTATATCATTCCGGACAAATGGTTGTCCAGTCACTTCTTGAAAACCTCTAGTGATGGAGCACCACAATATCTAGAGGCGAGCCGTTCTACTGATTAATCGTTCTCACTGACCAAGTATATCGGGAACGTTATCAATCAATCTTCAAATGTTTGTGGACCTACCTGGAGGTGCTGGACATTGCTCCTACATCCTTTGTTGTCATGCCAACCCTATAGTAATTCAAGAGTGAGACAACCCATCTTGGATAGCATATTCCAAAAGGTTAGCAATAGGAGAGTTCTCAGTAACTCCTTCTTATATATGTCCTTAGCCCTCTTAGCTCACCTGTTTGATCAGTTAAAGTTAGGACAATATCCCATTTGTCTTACTTAAGACTCAATTCTTATATGTTTTTGTTTTGGACTTCTTTGCTTCTGGTTGCCAAAATACTTGGACTCATCTTGAATCATTTCCCATATCTAGGGAGGGCCGGTGGGACTTACAGTTGAAAATCCAGAGACCAAGTCCCTTGGACTGAAAGGAGATCCAACCGGTCAGTCCTAGAGGAGATCAACCCTGACTGCTCTTGAGAAGGCCAGATCCTGAAGAGGAAACTCAAATACTTTGGCCACCTAATGAGAAGGAAGGAAGGACTCCCTGGAGAAGAGCCAAATGCTGGGAACAATTGAGGGCAAAAGAAGGGGATGGCAGAGAAGGAGGTGGCTGGATGGAGTCACTGAAGCAGTCGGCGTGAGCTTAAATGGACTCCAGAGGATGGTAGAGGACAGGAAGGCCTGGAGGAATGTTGTCCATGGGGTCACAATGGGTCGGACATGACTTCGCAACTAACAACAACAACAACAAATACATGCACAGATTTTGCCTCCGTGGCTCAGATTAAGATGTCCATGAATTCTCTCCACACTAGTAACAATACTTATTTTTAAAAGCTGGAACTTCGTACTGTGGACAACTCCTGGTGATTTCTTAGTGGAGAACCTTATGTCCTGGTCATAAAATAATGACCTCGGCTTCAGACGCATCCCAGAGCGGGTTCCGAGTTCCAGTCCTGTCTTAGCCGTGAAAGCCGTCTGGGAGATTTTGAGTCAACTCAGCTCACCTCACAGGGTTATTGTTGTGAGGAAAATTGAAGGCAGAAGGTGTGTTGGATAAGTTATTGGTAAATATAGTAAAGGCAAGATACAAATAAACAACCTATAGATTCATCGCAACAACAGAAGAATCTGTTTGACCATTGATAATTTTCCTGCTAAATAAATACATACTTCCTTAACACACATACAAACTATTAAATATGCAGCTACCATAGGCTTGCAAGCTACATGAATTTCTGGGCTGCTTTGGGTTTTTTATCCCCCCGGTTAACCACCAGTATTAAAAGCACGATAGCTTTAATGTGAAACATATGACAAAGGTCTTTAAGTGGGTAGAATATGAGGAAGAAAGATATATTTCTTTCGCCCCCCCCTTTCCCGCCAATTTTTCTTTCTTCTTTAGCCCGCTCATCAGCTCATCAAAATAATTTTCTGAAGGCCTTTTATTTCTTGACAAAAAAAAAATATATTTTTTCAGCCAGCAAACTGTAGGTTGTGAGGTTGGTTTTTTTTTTTTTACTATATTATTTTATTCCCGCACCTCCGTTCTTCCCAGTTTTATTTGGCTGGCAGTTCTATCAGCTGTAAGTCTTTGGTGAATTTGAAACCTAGCTTTGTTAACGTAGAAGAAAATAGACGAATAGAAAGGAAGAAAAAAAAAAACCTCTCGACTAAAAGCTGTCTATTTTGTCCATTGGTCCATTTTGGATTTTCTTGAAGTCTCTAAGGTTGTGCTGATTTGAAGCAGAAGATAAAAGGAAAAAGCTGAGATGCTATTATGTCTGTCTAATAATGCTCATAATTATTAGATTTAGCTGTGTTTGAAAAAGAAGAAAGCATGGATAATTGATGTGGTAGTACCAAGAGATAGTAGAATAGAAGACGAAGAATTTGAGAGCACATCAAAAAATATCTGAAAATCGAAGTTGAAATATTACGGTATAAATAAATTATTGGCACACTGGGTGTCATGCCGAAAAGTCTTGCATTGTGCCTTGACAAAATTTTTATCTGTTAGCTGCAAAAGGCCACATTGCTTGGATCTACACACATACACCATTACATTGTAACAAACAATTCTTGGGAAGAACTTGACATGTATGAAGGCCAATGTCAAGTAGAGAACTTGCCACTATGATTGCACACTGTTGTGTCAAAAGAAGAGAATTTTTTAAAGCTCGGGGTTGAAGTGTGGAGTCCTTGGTGCTCTCTGAGCTTAGTGGTTTTCTTGTAGACGTTTCATGACCCAACTAGGCAACATCATCAGTGGTAGTTGAGAATGGAGTTTGCTCTCTGCTTGTTTGTATTTGCCACTTTTATATAAGTAGAGAGCAAACCCCCCTCCCTTCTAGCAATGTTGATGCTATCTAGTTGGGTAATGAAATGCCTGCATCAAGCCCACTAAGGACCCCACAGCCCTCCTCCTCTTCCTCCCTCTTCCTCCTCTTCCTCTCTGTAAACCCTACTCCCTTCTAACACTGATGGTGTTGCCTAGTTGGATAATGAAACATCTACAAGAAAACCACCAAATTCAGAGAGCACCAAGGACCCCACACACTGTTGGGTATGTACTGATAATTTATTATATTTATATACCACCGCAGTGACTCAGGCTATTTATTTATATTTTTATTATTTATTATTATTATTATTATTATTTATTAAATTTGTATACCGCCCTTCTCCCAAAGGACTCAGGGAGAATTATTTATCATAATTCCTTTTTGCTTTGTGTTCTTGACCTTTATTAATCCCCGTTGGCCATTGGGTTACGTTGGGTTGCCATAAGGGCATTTATTGAAAGTAATAAACAAACAAAATTAATCTTGCTATTGTCTTTATTCAGGGGACACAAATGAAACTCTAGCCTTCTTTTATAATCTTCAAAATTCCCATCGCCATTCCACGAAGAGTTCAAAACCAGAATGTCCAAACTCAACCCTTTTAAATTTGCTTCTGTTTTACAAAAACATCATTTTTCTGATATAAATACATCCCATGGACGGGAGAAAATCTGGAAGGAATTGGAGGAGGGAAGGAGCTCAGATGCAGAGATACCTCCCACATATAACTGATTGTAAATCCCTGTGACCAGGTAATAACCTACCGATTTGATGTAGGACGCTCGCTCCATCCAACTCAATTTAAAATGAGAAAGACCAGAGACAAGACGATCAATTGCTACATATTTGTGGAAAGATTTTTTTTTAAACTATTGTTTCCTTTAGTTAGGAAAAAAAAAAAAAATCTACCAGCTTGCTTCGTTTAATCGCTGTCAGATGGGTTAAGATGTCCGACGAAGCTTTAAACTGCTTTAAACCAGGAATCTCACATTCGTATCTCCACCAGTAACATTATGATTACGGTCCATTGCACAGTCAGCCAGATGTTCAGGCTGGATGTGGCATTTTTTTGTCAACCTATCGAGTCCTTCCCAAAGATCTGGGACAGGCAGATGTTCTCGTCTGATGACGTTAAAAGTTAATCCTTGCAGGATGTAAACTGCTCCAAGTCAAGCTGCCTTCTGAAATTGACCGATAGAGACTTTGTCAATGTCAGGGGTCTTCTAAAGATGCTCCAGGACTTTTGGGATTGCACCCAAGATGACCTATCACTACTACCATTGCTTTCTTTTCCTACAGTTGTTCTACTTCTATTTCATAAATTTAATAGACTTCAGAAAGAAAACGGAACAGAGCAACAAAGATGATTAGGGGACTCCAGGCTAAAACATAACAGTATGAACAACGGTTTCAGGAATTGGGTATGTCTGGTTTAATGAAAAGAAGGACTGGAGTGACTTGATAGCAGTCTTCCAATATTTGAGGGGCTGCCCCAAAGAAGAGGGGGTCAAGCTGTTCTCCAAAGCACATGAAGTCAGAGCAAGAAGCAATGCATGGAAACTAATGAAGGAGAGAAGCAACCTAGAACTAAGGAGAAATTTCCTGACAGTGAGGACAATTAAACAGTGGAACGGCTGGCCTCCAGAAGTGGGTACTCCATCACTGGAGGCTTTTAAGAAGAGATTGGACAGCCACTTGTCTGAAATGCTATAATGCCTGAGCAGGGGGTTGGACTAGTAGACCTCCAAGGTCCCATCCTACTCTGTTATTCTGTTATTTGCAGATCTTTGATGATTTTTTTCCAGTTCTTTCTCTTCTCTTCTGCTGTCTACAGGCACTGCCACGTCCACTATCCAAACATATATTTTGGGAGTCTTTCTTATGGTTATTATTATTACAAGTTGGTGTTAACGGACATTTAGAATTGAATGTTAGCTCAGCGGCTAAGATGCTGAGCTTGTTGATCGAAAAGTTGGCAGTTCAGCGGTTCGAATCCCTAGTGCTACGTAACGGGGTGAGCTCCCGTGACTTGTCCCAGCTTCTGCCAACCTAGCAGTTCGAAAGCACGTAAAAAATGCAAAAGTAGAAAAATAGGGACCCCCTTTGGTGGGAAGGGAACAGTGTTCCATGCGCCTTTTGGCATTGAGTCATGCCGTCCACATGACCACGGAGACGTTTTTGGACAGTGCTGGCTCTTCGGCTTTGAAACGGAGATGAGCGCCACCACCTAGAGTCGAGAACGACTAGCACATATGTGCGAGGGGAATTTTTCCCTTTCCCTTAAGTCCATGTATTTGCCATACGCTAAAAAATAAAATAAAATTAGAAGTTGGTATTTGAGAGAGAGGTTAACAAAAATGTACGGGCAAAGAGGGAAGAATTAGGATTTTTCTCTCTCTAAGATGAATAAAAAATAGCTTCCCGCTTTTCTTTGTTTTCCTCCTTCTCCCTCCTGCCATAAATAAATATCTCGCATCTGTTTCTTTCAAGGAAGGAACAAGGCTCCCCAGCCTGGCTGAGAATACTGATCTGGAGCTTAAAAGCATCAATCGAAGGTGGATATTAACTGGGGACTGTCCGGTGCTCGGCCCATGCGAGACCTCTTTATCTCAATGAAAAGTCCAGCCTTCCAGCCATGTTGTTTGACTTAACTGTGCCTCTAAAGAGGAATCAAAGCCTTCTCCCCCCACCTCTCCCCATTGCTCCTTCCCTCCGAGGTGTAATTAAACAGAAGCAGAGGATAATCCCACTTCCCAAAAGCTGGAGAAAATCTGGGGGTCAGCCCTGCAGCTGAAGTGGACGCCGCTTAATCAAAAAAGAAAAAGGACGGTCCATTCTTTGCGACATGATGGCATTCTTAGACACCTCTTTTCTCCTTCCTTCCTTCCCACTTTTTCTCTTTTGGGGTCTCTGTCCCCCCCAGTGGCTGCTGCTTCTTGTTCTTCGAGATTATTGTGACACCTCTGGATGAACAAGGGAGTAGCCAAGCTGCTGGTTAAAGGAAGAATTTTACTTTGGGGGAGGGAAATAGGGAAAACTTATTTTGACCCACCTCTCCCTTGTGTTAAGCAAAGCTGTATTTCCACCATCTAAGTAATTTCCTCCTCCTCCTCCTCCTCCTCCTCCTCCTCCTCCTCCTCCTCCTCCTCCTCCTCCTCCTCCTCCTCCTTCCTCTTCCTCTTCTTCTCCTCATCCTCCTCTTCTCCTCCAGGTTGGAGAAGGAGGATAGAGCTGATTTGCTAGGATTTCTTTCATAATAATTTTTTTCTTCTCCTCCTCCTCTTCTTCTCCAGGTTGGAGAAGGAGGACAAAGCTAATTTGCTAGGATTTCTTTCATAATAATTTTCTTCTTCTTCTTCTTCTTCTTCTTCTTCTTCTTCTTCTTCTTCTTCTTCTTCTTCTTCTTCTTCTTCTTCTTCTTTTCTTCTTCTTCTTCTTCTTCTTCTTCTTCTTCTTCTTCTTCTTCTTCTTCTTCTTCTTCTTCTTCTTCTTCTTCTTCTTCTTCTCCTCCTCCTCCTCCTCCTCCTCCTCCTCCTCCTCCATCTTCTCCCCCCTTCGTCTGTAGTCTTTGCTGTTATTGGGCCAGAAAGGATGTTTTGCCAGGATTTAATTAGCTGGATTCAAGCACAGGATTACTATCCGAGCTATTTACCCAGCAAAGCTCCGTGTCTGAGCCAGGGGTTTGCTCACGAGTCCGAATCAGAAAACGAAGGAAGGCTCTATCTTTGTTCTTAAGAAGGGTCCTTGGGAGGCCGCTTTTATGAAAGGGGCCTGATGGGAAACTTCTGGATTTAGGGTTGTTAAGGGAGGGTGAAATGACTTTGTTTATGGGAGATGTGGAATGAATGGGGTGGAGGAGTCAACTTTGTCTCAAGTCCTCCCGAGTTTGAAGAACAGAATAACAGAGTTGGAAGGGACTTTGGAGATCTTCTAGTCAATCCTCTGCTCGAGCAGGAAACCCTGATGTCAGCACTTCAAGCTGCATTTACTCTAGTGCTGACATAAGAAGGAGAAGCGGAGGCGTCTGGAAAGGGACGTTTGACTCTTCACCTACTTATTTTCCCTGGAGATAATATCCCCTAGGAGATGGGATGGGAGGGGGAAATTCCTTTGAACTGGAGCAGTAGATTAGGGGTAGAGTGACTTGGAAGATGGCCAATGAGTGCAGAAGAGTGGGGGAAGGAAAAGGAGGGTTTTCGGGTCAGAAGTCAGTGTTGGCTATGATGAGTCGGAGCTACAATGTCGTGCTTAATAAATGAGAGTTTTTTCATCAAAGACTTTGTTTGAAATGCAATTTATTTGAGATGACCTCGAAACCTGACACCAATACCATTTCAGACAAATGGCCTTCCAGTGTTTTCTTGAAAATGTCTAGTGATAGAGCACCCACAACTCCAGAAGGCAAGCTATTCGATTGATTCATTGCCCTCACTGTCAGGAAATGTCTCCTTAGTTCTAGGTTGCTTCTCTCCTTGATTAGTTTCCACCCGTTGCTTCTTCTCCTGTCTTCTGGTACTTTGGAGAATAGGTGGACCCCCTCTTCTTTGTTGAAGACCCTCAAACATTGGAAGACTGCTATCATGTTATCCCAAGTCCTTCTTCTCATTAAACTAGACACAACGAATAATCTAGACAGCATACTAAAAAGCAGAGACATCACTCTGCCAATGAAAGTGTGTATAGTCAAGGCTAGCCTCCTTGTCAGAAGGGGTCTTCCCACTGCAGAACGGAAAGCAAGAGAGAGAGAGAGAGAGAGAGAGAGAGAGAGAGAGAGAGAGAGAGAGAGAGAGAGAGAGAGAGAGAGAGAGAGCAACAACAGAAGGTGCCAAAGGATGCACCTTCCTCCAGGTTGTGCCATGCTGCAGGTAAGCCGAAGGAGCATAATGCATTCAACCTGTCCCTAGCAAATTGCCCTACGGAGGTTTTTTTTCATTGCTTTTATGAAAACGTTACTATGTACGGAATGAGCTGCTTTGCTGAACTACAGGTAGGGAAGTTCCTGGAGACGCTGGTTGCTAGGGGATCGCTGTTAAACTATCAGTTGTGTAAGCGCTACCTGGCGGACTAACAGAGGGAACAAACAGGAAAGGCCGTGTTTAACCCATGCACCCTGTAACCCCTCCTTCCTTCCTTCCTTCTTCTCACTGCTGGGGGAAGCAAATTCTCTGCTTGTTTTATTTTAGAGGCAAACAAGCCAACTGCAGAGGTTTCAGCATAGAGAGCTTTCTCAATGTAATATTTTTTTTAAAAATCAAATTGATTTAAGAATTAATTTTTATATAGCAGCTAATTTTTTATAGCAGCTAGTTAGATGTCGCCTATCCATAGATTGTGGGATAGAATGAGAATGAGAATGAGAAGAGAAGAGAATAATAGAAGAGAAGAAAAGAGTACAATAGAATAGAATAATAGAATAGAATAGAATAGAAAAAAATAGAAATGGAATGGAATGGAATGGAATGGAATGGAATGGAATGGAATGGAATGGAATAGAATAGAATAGAATAGAATAGAATAGAATAGAATAGAATAGAATAGAATAGAATAGAATAGAATAGAATAGAATAGAATAGAATCCTTTCTTGGCCAAGTGTGATTGGACACACAAGGAATTTGTCTTTGCTGCGTATGCTCCAAGTGTACATAAAAAGACAAGATACATTCGTCAAGAATCATAAGGTACAACACTTAATGATAGTCATAGGGAACAAATAAGCTATCAAATCATACTAGGAAACAGTCAATATAAATCGTAAGGATACCAGCAACAAGGTCATACAAGGTGGCTAGATGGAGTCACTGAAGCAGTCGACGTGAGCTTCAATGGACTCCAGAGGATGGTAGAGGACAGGAAGGTCTGGAGGAACGTTGTCCATAGGGTCGCGATGGGTCGGACACGACTTCGCAACTAACAACAACAACAAGTTCTCTTTCTGTGATCAAACATGGAGCTTAGAAGGCCAGATTTATACCAGAAGGAAATATTTCAACCTTTGAGCAGAGACCTTCAAACCAAACAGAAAAGAAATCTAGTTGCTGTGACTTCAACTACGAGACACCAACTATCTGGGCCACTAAGCTCAAAGAGCATCAGGCACTTCACTGTTCAACCCTGAGCTGCAAATATCTCTTCTATCAACTCACTGTTTGGGTCGTTAGTGATACCCCAAAGAGATGTAATATTCAACCCCATGCTTCCAGGTTTAAGATTCATCCCCATGCTTCCAGGTTTTTTCCTAAATATTGTCCTTTGATTTCAAACCAAGTCTCCAAATAGCCCCCAAGCGAATTATTCACCACCCAGGAACAAGGGCACCCAATTAAAAGGATTGTTTCGCATCATAGATCCTAATTTTGTGCAGTAGAAAACTTCAGAGTTTCAAATTCAGAGAGCATCGCAGGAATAATCAGAGTCGGTTTAATGTTCAGTGTTCCAAGTCCCATAGCAAATAAAACTCTTGAGGCAGGTAATTTCTTCAAAGAATAGGTTTATTGGATATCATATTGGCACAGGCTGGTGGAAAACCGACTCTGAATATTTCTGCGTTTTTCCACCTAAATAAAAGTTTGTCACTTTCCCAAAACAACCAGTCACATGGCCCAATCAGGATACAGTCCAATTGCTAGGTGACATCAAACCCCTCCTTCCGGACACCTGCAGGAATGTCCTTGGTTCCCAAGAGAAAGTATTTTGTTTTGACTGCAACACCCCAACTACCTCTATTCCCCCTTCTCTGTCCCTCAACTCCAGTGTGTCAGCACTGGAAGTCTCAAAATGGCCTCAGCCAGGCCAGCTTCGGGGCTGACAGAGAGTTAGCACTGATCCAGATTCCTGCTGCCCAAGATAACTAGAGTTAGTTATTATGGTTTAGCATTTTCTGCGGGACAGAGTCAGGTCTCTGCTCCCTTCCTCAAATCTAGCTCCAGCCACAGATTGCCCTGCTAGATCTAAGATAAAGGATCCTTATAGGATCCTTAGATCCTTAACGTCCAAACCCATTCATTGGGGTAACTAAAATCATGGCTGGTTTTTGTGAGTGTACAGGTAGTCCTCGACTTAACGACCACAATTGAGCCCGAAATTTCTGTTGCTAAGCGAGACATTTGTTAAGGGAGTTTTTGCCTCATTTTATGATTTTTTCTTGCCACGGTTGCCAAGTTGAATCACTGTGGTTGTTAAATTAATAACAGGTTTATTACATTAATCTGGCTTCCCCATTGACTCTGCTTGTCAGATGGTCCCAGGTGACACCCTACACTACTGCAATGGTCATAAATGTGAGACAATTGCCAAGCATCTGAATTTTGATCACGTGATTGTGGGGGATGTTACCATGGTCGTAAGTGTGAAAAACGGTCCTAAGTCACTTTTTTCAGGACCATCGTAACTTTGAATCATCACTAAATGGACTATTGTAAATTGAGGACTACCTGTATTGACCAGGGAACCAAGAGCTGGGGTGGCGCAGTGGTTAGAGTACAGTACTGCAGGCTACTTCTGCTGCCTGCCGGCTGTCTGCAATTTGACAGTTCGAATCTCACCAGGATCAACGTCGACTCGTCCTTCCATCCTTCCAAGGTGGGTAAAATGAGGACCCAGACTGTTAAGGGCAAGAGGCTGACTTAGTAAACCGCTTGCAGAGGGATGTAAAGCACTGTAAAGTGGTATATAAGTGCTTCCATCTATCTATCTATCTATCTATCTATCTATCTATCTATCTATCTATCATCTATCTGCCACAGTGGCGCTGTGGTTAGAATGCAGTACTGCAGGCTAATTCTGCCGACTGCCATGAGTTCGATCCTGACTGACTCAAGGTTGACTCAGCCTTCCATTCTTCCAAAGTGGGTAAAATGAGGACCCAGATTGTTGGGGGCAAGAGGTTGACTCTGTCAACTGTTTAGAGAGGGCTGTAAAAAAGCATTATGAAGCGGTATATGTCTATCTATCTATCTATCTATCTATCTATCTATCTATCTATCTATCTATCTCTATCTATCTGCCACGGTGGCGCTGTGGTTAGAATGCAGTATTGCAGAATAATTCTGCCCGCTGCCAGTAGTTTGATCCTGACCGACTCAAGGTTGACTCAGCCTTCCATCCTTCCGAGGTGGGTAAAATGAGGACTCAGATTGTTGGGGGCAAGAGGCTGACTCTGTAAACCGCTTAGAGAGGGCTGTAAAACATTGTGAAGCGGTAGATAAGTCTAAGGGCTATTGCTATTATTAATGCTCTGTGAAAAGAGTCAGCACCAAGGAACAAATGAGAAGATGGAATGAAAATGCTCTACCTGCTCCAACATGCTAGTTCTGCCTTAGATCTCAGCTTTGCTTCCCATCGCCTAAGAATACAAACTTCCTACTTGTCATGTTCGGCTCCCTGAGAATGTGAATCAAAGTATGCGTTTTGCCCTCGAGAAATCTGGCAAAAAAAGACTCAGTGCTTTCCCCCACCCCTTCTTCTTCTTTTTACTTTCTTTCTTTTTTGGAAAGACTTATTAGAGATGGTTATGAAAAGGCTCATCTGATTCACCCTTAAGAAACTGGTTCCACAATATTTGATGAAGATGGGGGGGGGGGGAGGTAAGCCGCCTTCAGCGGAAACAATGAGCGGATTCAACTTTCCCTCTCACCAGTGCGAAGCAACTTGGAACCATCCATGTCAAAAGAAAGAAAGGGAAAAAAAGGAAGGGGGAAGAAAGGAGAGGGAGGGAGGGAGGAAGGAGGAGAAAGAGAAGGAGAAAGATATGGAGAATATAGGAAGGAAGGAAGGAAGGAAGGAAGGAAGGAAGGAAGGAAGGAAGGAAGGAGAGAAAGGGAGGGGGAGAAAGATATGGAAAATATTGGAAGGGAAGAATGAAAGAAGGAAGGAAAGGAGGAAGGAAGGGGCAAAGGGTGGAGGAGAAAGGGAGGGAGAAAGATATGGAGAATATTGGAAGAAAAGGAAGGAAGGAAGGAAAGAAAGAAGGAAGGAAGGAGAGAAGGAAGGGGGAGAAAGGGAGGGAGATAGATAAGGAGAATATTGAAAGGAAGGAAATAAGGAAGGAAGAAAGAAGGAAGGAAGGGCAGAGAAAGGGAGTGGGAGAAATGGAGGGAGGAAGATATGGAGAATATAGGAAGGAAGGAAAGAGGAGAAAGGGAGAAAGATATGGAGACTATTGGAAGGAAGGAAGGAGGGAGGGAGGGAGAGAAAAGGAGGGAAGGAGGAAGGAGGAGAAAGAGAGGGAGAAAGGTATCGAGAATATTGGAAGGAAGGAAGGAAGGAAGGAAGGAAGGAAAGAAGGAAAGAAGGAAGGAAGGGGGGAGAAAGGTGGGGAGAAAGGGAGGGAGGAAGATATGGAGAATATTGGAAGAAAGGAACAAAGGAAGGAAAGAAGGAAGGAAGGAAAGGGGAGGAAGGGAGGGAGACAGATATGGAGAATATTGGAAGGAAGGTAGGAAGCTAGCAAGCAAGAAGCAAGAAAGGCAGGACAGAAGGGAAGAAAGAAAGGGAAGAAGAAAGAAAGAAAGAAAGAAAAGAAAGAGTTTAATTGCTCTCTAATTATCTCATGCATCCCTTTTCAAAACAATCAGAAAAGCTACGGCAGAAAAATGCAAACAAAACGCTTGTTTTCAAATGGTAATCTGGGACGTATGCTTCCCATGAGCCAAGGCATTCTTCAAAACAGAAAGCATATCCAGATATTTTTTTGCTGGGGGGGGGGGCGGGGGAGACAGCAAGAGTTGGATTATCTTCACATCATTCTCCTGAACTGCTGGAAAACTTTCTGAGAAAAGACATCCAGTACCCCCAGCATCTGGGTGAGACAGCCAGCTACAGCCAGCTGAAACGAAGAGGACTGCAGCCCCTCCTTCCACACCCCCTTACACTCCCAAGACCCCCACCCCATTTACACACACACCCCTTTGGAAACTCAAAATTCCACACTGGATTTAATGATAAATCGGACCTAACAAAGAGGTCAAACTCAAGGAAGGAAAGGGCATCTCCAACAAGGTGGCCTGGATGAAACAGCTCAAATCAAATCAGACGAGGCTGGCAAAGAAAGGAAGGGCCAGTTGAAAAGAGAGAGAGAGACAGACAGAGAGAGAGAGAGAGAGAGAGGGAGGGAGAAAGAGGAAGAAATAGAGTGCAAGAGAGAGAGAAAGAGACAGACAGACAGAGAGAGACAGAGAGAGACTGAGAGAGAGAGAAAGAAAGAAAGTGTTTGTGTGAGAGAGAGACTGAAAGAGTGTGTGTGTGTGAGAGAGAGAGAAAGAGAGAGAGACAGAGAGAGTCAGACAGACAGAGAGAGAGGGAGAAAGAGGAAGAAATAGAGTGTGAGAGAGAGAAAGAGAGAGAGAGACAGACAGACAGAGAGAGAGAAAGTGTGTGTGTGTGTGTGTGTGTGAGAGAGAGAGAGAGAGAGAGAGAGAGACATACACAGAGAGAGATAAACAGAGAGATAGAGAGAGGGTGGAAGAGGAAGAAAGAGGGTGTATGTGTGTGTGTGAGAGAAAGAGTGAAAGAGAGAAGAGTGAGAGAGAGAAAGAAAGAGAGAAAGAGAGAGACACACACAGAGAGATAGACAGAGAGAGGGGGAAAGGAAGAAAGAGTGTGTGTTTTAGAGCGAGAGAAAGAGCGAGAGAAAGAGTGAGAGAGAGAGAAAGAGAAAGAGAGTGTGTGTAAGAGAGAGAGAAAGAGATTTTGATTGATTTGGGGGAGGGGAGGGGGTTTGATGATCATCTTGGTTCCCCCCACCCCACCCCATCCTCTGGCTCTTCCTCTCCTCAGCAGCTGAAGGCCTTGAGACCACAAGGGTGGCCTGCCTCTCCAAGCCCTGAATTTATTATCAGCGATGTCACGCCTCCACAAATGGCTTTATTGTTGATTCATTAGGTAATTTCCCTTGAAGACCAGCTGTTTGGGAGCGCCTCGGATGAATAATGGAGATGATATTCAATGCCGCAGCCCGCCACCGGCAAACCAGAGAGGTGCGGCCCTCGCCCCCCAACCCGCATCCCACCGCCTAAGGCACCAGCTCGACCTCAAGGGGGCAGGAGGTCTCTCCCAACTCCCTTTCCTAACCCAGAGCTGCCCAGGTGTCAAACGGGCTGGTGGGGGGCGGGAGGGAGGGGCAGGTTGCTGGTTAATACCTACAATAGAAATCTGAAGTGTGTCTCCCCCCCTTCCTCCGTGACCCGTCCGCCTAGAGCAACTTGTCATCTTTTATTTCCCTGATGAGCTGTGCGATGCCCCTCCCAGGCAGCTGAATCCCCAGGTGTTTTGTTCCGCCTAGCCTGGCCCCCTCCTCAAACAGAGGACCCCCAAAATATGAAAGACAAAAGGAAGACATCCCCGTCAGTTGTGCTCCGGGCCAGGTTTTTTTTTTTGGGGGGGGAGGGATCCAATATTCCAGAAGGGTCTTCTCCTTCCTTTTAACCCAGCTCAATGGAAAGAGAGAGAGAGAAAGAAAGAGAGAGAGAGAGAGAGAGAGAGAGAACAGAGGGAGAGAGAGAGAAAGAGAAAGGGAGAGAGGGAGAGAGAAAGACAGAGAGACACAGAGAGAGAAAAAGACAGAGAGAGAGAGAGAAGGAGCGGGATAGAGAGAAAGAAAGAGAAAGAGAGGAAGAGAAAGAGAGACAGAGAGAGGGGGAGAGAGAGAAAAAGAGGGAGAGAGAGAGAAAGAGAGAGTGGGGGAGAGAGAGAGAGAAAGGCAGAGAGAGAGAGCTGGATAGAGAGAAAGAGAGAGAGAGAGAAAGAGAGAGAGAGACAGAGAGAGAGTAGAGAGAAACAGAGAGAGAGAAAGAGACAGACGGGAAGAAACAGAGAAAGAGAGGGAGAGAGAAAGAAAGAGAGAAAAAGAGAGACAGAGAGGAGTGATAGAGAGAAACAGAGGGAGAGAGAGAAACAGAGAGAGAGAGGGAGAGAGAAAGAAAGAGAGAAAAAGAGAGGGAGAGAGAGAGAGATAGAAAGAGAGACAGAAGAGAGACAGAGAGACAGAGAAAGACAGAGAGACAGAGAAAGAGAGAGGGAGTGGTATAGAGAGACAGAGAGAGAGAGAAAGAGAAAGAGAGAGAGAGAGAATGAGAATTCATTATTAAGCCCGTAATTTAGTACAGACGGAGTTGGCTTTTTCCTCTTCCCCGAGACATCGTTTCTCATTCAAATAATCCCTCTGAGAGTAACATTTCCATCACATAAGTAACGCTGCAATTAAAGCATGTTTGAAGGAAAAAAGAAAGGGGAAGGGGAAAACAATCACCCAATAAAAGAGACAAGCGCCATGTGGTTTTGGACTGACATTCATTAAGTTCTGGAGATGAATGCTAACCATTTGTCAAAGTTATGCATCTAGAAAGAAGGAGGAGGAGGAAGAAGAAGAACAGTTAACAACAAGGGAGAAAGGACTAGGTTGGCTTGGACTACCAAAATTAACCGAAGAGTGGAATGAGAAAGTTTTCAATGATATCTTCTGTTTGTCCTCCTACAGCTTGGAGAGGGAGTTGAGGGCAGAAGGATGAAAGAGATAATTTATGATATCAGCTTGGGGGCGGGGTGTGTGGAGAGGGTCAGAGGGACAAATGGATCATTAGAGAACTGGTACCCACCTGCTGAAGGAGGAGAAGGAAGGAGGATAGGAAAGAAGGAAGGAAGGAGATAAACAAGGAATGAAGGGAGGGGAGTGAGATTAAGGAGAGAAAAGGGAGGGAGGGAGGGAGGAAGGAAGGAAAGAAGGAAGGGAGGAGAGATACAAGGAGTGAAGGGAGGGAGGGTGAGAGTAAGAGAGGAAGGAGAGAGGAAGGGAAGAAGGAAGGAAGAAAAGAAGGAAGGAAGGAGAGATACAAGGAATGAAGGGAGGGAGGGTGAGATTAAGGAGAGAAAAGGGAGAAAGGAAGAAAGGAAGGAAGGAAGGAAGGAAGGAAGGAAGGAAGGAAGGAAGGAAGGAAGGAAGGAAGGAGAGAAACAAGGAATGAAGGGAGGGAGGGTGAGATTAAGAAGAGAAAAGGAAGGAAGGAAGGAAGGAAGGAAGGAAGGAAGGAAGGAAGGAAACACACAATATACCAAAAAATGGAGCTACATTCGCTGAGTTATTACACAAACTGGGATAGCCAAAGCTAGCAGGTTAAGCAACAGGAAAAGAGCAGCAGTCTCTTCATTTCGAAAGGGAAAATCTCCATTCCCTCCCCACTCCGGGGGAAGGTTACTGTAAAATCTCCATTCCCTCCCCACTCCAGGGGAAGGATACTGCAAAATCTCCATTCCCTCCCCACTCTGGGGGAAGGTTACTGTAAAATCTCCATTCCCTCCCCACTGCAGGGGAAGGATACTGCAAAATCTCCATTCCCCCCATTCCAGGGGAAGGATACTGCAAATTCCCCATTTCCTCCCCACTCCAGGAGAAGGATACTGTAAAATCTCCATTTCCTCCCGATCAGGCGGGACTCGGGAAGCAGAGAATAGGTGGGGATGGGGCCAGTCAGAGGTGGAATTTATTGGTTCTCCGAACTACTCAAAATTTCAGCTACCGGTTCTCCAGAACTGGTCAGAACCTGCTGAGTAAGCACCTCTGGGGGAGATGCTCCTAAAATGGCTTGGATTTCAGAAACTTCACTGGCTTTCCCGAAGCTGAGAATTCCCCACCACATTCAGAATGATTGTCTCCATCCCCTCCAAGCACATCAACACCATCTCAAGAGCACCCAGACATGGAAAATATTTTCCCCCTTTGCCCCAAACAGCAATTATTAAGGCCCTCCACCCACCCCGTTTTTTTTTCCTCTACATCCCAGCTTCATCATTTGATTATTTGCCCTGCATTCATCTTAAGCAAAGGGGCTGACAGATAACTGTAAAGTAATGTGATAAAAACCATTTATAACGCTAGCTCTTCCCAGCTTCTTCTCCCCTAACTAGTTATGACAAGCCAATAATGCCAGTTATGCATTTGTCTGCCTTTAAATTGGTTACTTAGAACAATGATGGATGAGCAGGGCCGGCCCCTTTGTATCCTGAAGAGCCGGCTCTTGATTTCTGATCTCATTTTCACCGCTAATGAATTATATCTAATTAGCAGATCCCAAATCTAATTGAGAGGTTGAAACGGTGACCTGTGGGAAGGATGAGCCCTGTTCGTGGAACGGGGTTCACTTTTTTGTTTTCTTTTGTTTGAGAGAGAGAGAGTGAAAGAGAAAGAGAGGGAGAAAAAGAGAGAGAGAAAGAAAGAGAAAGAAAGCAAGAGAGAGAGAAAGAGAGGGAGAGGGAGAAAGAAAGAGAGAGAGAAAGAGGAAGAGAGAGAGAGAGAAAGGGAGAGAGAGAAAGAAAAAGAAAGAGAGGGAGAGAAAGAGAGAGAGAGAGAAAGAGAGAGAGAGAGGAAGAGTGAGAGTGAGAGAGAAAGAGAAAGAGAGAGAGAGAGAGAGAAAGAGAAAGAGAGGGAGAAGGGGAGAAAGAGAGAAAGTGAGAGACAGAGACAGAGACAGAGACAAACAGACAGACAGACAGACAGAGTGTATGCTTGGGATGTCCTTCTCCAAAGAAAGCCCCCAGCAAGCTGCCTGAAGATGGAATCAATTTGACAATTTGCCTGCCTGTTTCGGTTAAAATTTTTAATGAAACTCATCTTAGCAGATGTATCCTTTTCATTGGGAATGTAAACTCTCGCCATTATGCTGTATTATTATTATTTTTCTCGGCAAAAACATGGGGGCCGTGGTCGTCATTATGCTGTTCCTGGAATCAAATGAGACTAGAGGCAAATACCGCCAGGGCCCTTCGCCCCTGGTCATCCCGAAACAATGGAACAATGAAAACTGGAGCAACTCAGAAAAAGACTTTTCCATTCTGGAAACAAAGAGTCTTCCATCATAAATGGAAGTAGAATCAAGTGGCAAATGAAGGCCCATTTATTCTAGTGGTGAGCATTCTTTAGCCAATGGTCAGCAATGGTTGTTGTTGTTAGTTGAGAAGTCATGCCCAACCCATCACAACCCCATGGACCACTTTCCTCCAGGCCTTCCTGTCCTCTACCATCCTCTGGAGTCCATTTAAGATCACACCGACTGCTTCAGTGATTCCATCCAGCCACCTAGTTCTCTGCCGTCCCCTTCTTCTTTTGCCCTCCATTGTTCCCAGCATTAGGCTCTTCTCCAGGGAGTCCTTCCTTCTCATTTAGGTGGCCAAAGGATTTGAGTTTCTTCTTCAGGATCTGGCCTCCTAAAGAGCAGTCAGGGTTGATCTCCTCTAGGACCAGTTGGATGGCCTTGCAGTCCAAGGGACTCACAGGAGTCTTCTCCAGCATCAGCAATGGAAGAGGGTTTTGGGTTTTTTTTTTGTCAGTCATAGATGGTTGGGTACTTCTACCCTTAGAAGAGAATATTTGTAGCTCAGGATTGAACTGTGGGTTCCTTGATGCTCTCTGAACTTACTTGTTTTCTTGCAGATGCTTCATGACCCAAGTAGATAACATCATTAGGGCTAGTCCAGATGGTGAGGTTACCTAATTTGGTAAAATAACATCTACAAGATAACAACCAATCTGAGAGAGCACCAAAGAGCCCACACTTCTACCTGATTCGGAGACCACAAATACAACTTTATACATTTCCCAAGGTTTGCCCCAAAGCGGCTAAAACTATCTCCAGCCTTTCATAAGATTTTTAACCAATTGTCGGGTGAAAAAAAAACAAACCCCAGAGTGTCTCTTTCATTAAATTCACCCAGGAGGAAATAAAGGAGAAATCTTAACAGTTTTCAGGTATAAATACTTCGAATTGCTCAATCTGACTCTCTCTTTAGAGACTTTTTCCATGATCAGAGATGCTAAACCTTGTGGAAAAATCAAATGAGGGCTTTGATGTACTTAGAATAGAATAACAGAGTTGGAAGGGATCTTGGAGGTCTTCTAGTCCAACCCCCTGCCCAGGCAGGAAACCCTACACCACTTCAGACAAATGGTTATCCAACACCTTCTTAAAAACTTCCAGTGTTGGAGCATTCAGAACTTCTGGAGTGAAGTTGTTCCACTGATGAATTGCTCTAACTGTCAGGAAATTCCTCCTTAGTTCTAAGTCGCTTCTCTCCTTGATGAGTTTCCACCCATTGCTTCTTGTCCTGCCGTCAGGTGCTTTGGAGAATAGCTTGACTCCCTCTTCTTTGGGGTAACCCCTGAGATATTGGAAGACTGCTATCCTGTCTCCGCTAGTCCTTCTTTTTATTAAACTAGACATACCCAGTTCCTGCAACCGTTCTTCCTATGTTTTAGCCTCCAGCCCCCTAATCCTCTTTGTTGCTCTTCTCTGCACTCTTTCCAGAGTCTCCACATCTTTTTGACATCGTGGTGACCAAAACTGGATGCAGAATTCCAAGTGTTTGCTTTTTTTAGCGGCTCTCAAAGGAAAAAAAAGGGGAAAAAACCCCTCACTTTCCTGGTTAGCCATGGAAATGAAGAGGGCAGCTGTGTGATTGTCCTGCAGCCAAGCAAACCCCAAATATAATAGCGGAGTAGAAGTCTTGATATAATCTGCTTCAAGTTGGCAGAACTTCCTGCGAGGATCACTCAACTTTTTAAATTAAAGGAACTTTAAAAAAAAAAAAAAAACAACAAAGTCAGGTGCAACGGGATCATAAACTGGTGCCAAGAGAATTTTCAGGGTCAGGTAATGGCTGTAGTAGATATGGTCTCCGTATCGCAGATTAGTCCAAATCAGTGCCAGCTGGAAACATTTCAAAGATGAAAATGTTTCTGGGGGCGGGGGTGAAGGGGGAGCCAAAATTTTCTAGGGAAAATTTCCCACTCCGGTCAAATTTGGCAGTTTCGAATTTCTAGGATGTTTGCTTTTCAGGCGACTGTTGTAAAAGATGAAGAAGCTAAAAATTCATTGCACAAGGCTTTTTCCAGCATTCCAGCTTTTTTTTTTTTTAAGTTACTTTATATATCAAAATCTTTAACTTTCCTGGGATGGGATGTTCAAACTTCACAAAAGAGGCTAGCTTTCATTCTTTCTCTCTCTCTCTCTCTCTCTCTCTCTCTCTCTTCCTCTCGCTCTTTCTCTCTCTCTCTTCCTCTCTCTCTTTCTCTTTCTCTCCTTCTCTTTCTCTCTCTCCCTCTCCCTTTCTCTTTCTCTCCCTCTCTCCCCCTCTCTTTCTCTCTTTCTCTTTCCCTCTCTCTCCCTCTCCCTCTCTTTCTCTCTCTTTCTCCTTCTCTTTCTCTCTCTCTCGTTCTCTCCCTCTTTTTTTCTCCCTCTCTTTCTCTCTCTCCCTCTCCCTTTTTCTCTCCCTCTCTCCCCCTCTCTTTCTCTTTCCCTCTCTCTCCCTCTTTCTCTCTCCTTCTCTCTTTCTCTCTCTCTCTCTTTTTTCTCCCTCTCTTTCTCTTTCACTCTCTCTCTCCCTCTCCCTCTCTCTCTTAAGGTAGCCCAAACTCTGTGTGTAACCTATGGGTAGCTACTGAGTTGAGTAGGCTAACTGAAGTTGGCCAGGAACATTTTCCAGTGTAAACATTGCCTGGAGACTCTTATCCCGTTGCAGTGGTATACTTGTGGGATCCTTGGTGCTCTCCCTCCATTAGTCAACTAGGTAAGATCATCAGTGCTTCAAGAGTTGGGCCATGAAATGTTTGCAAGAAGTTCAGAGAGCACCAAGGACTCCAACCCTGAACGACAAATATTCTCTTCTATTGGAACATCACCGGTGCAAGAGAGTGTGGGGTTTATATAGTAGCTACATGAAGAACCTGATGATCTTCCCTAGTTGGGTCATGAAACATCTCCAAGAAAACCACAAAGAGAACATCAAGGACCCCACAGTCGTCCTTCTTCTTTGCTCCAGACACCGCACTCATTTCTAGCACTGATGATGTTCCCCAGCTGGGTCATGAAATTCTGCAAGAAGACCACCAAACTCAGAGAGCACCAAGGACCCCACACCTCAACCCTGAGCTCCAAATATTCTCTTCAGTTGGAACAGTAGGCCTTTGACTCTCTGCCACAAACTGGGAGGGCCACCTTCAGCTGAAGATACTTCAGCAATTATTTCCTCCTGCATCCTCCTCCTCCTCCTCCTCCTCCTCCTCCTCCTCCTCCTCCTCCTCCTCCTCCTCCTCCTCCTCCTCCTCCTCCTCCTCCTCCTCCTCCTCCTCCTCCTCCCTTAACATTCCTGCTTGTTCTCTGCCCAGGAAGTGAGTCTCAAAGCCAGGCCCTTTTGAGACGGGGTGATGGTAGTGGTGGAAAGGAGGTCTGAATCGCTCCTCCTTTCACTTGCCTTCTGCGATTCTCCATGGCCCTTCTCAAAAAGTCCTCTACTCACAGAGCTAAGCCTGAAAATACACATTTCCTGATGCTGCTCACTCCCAAGGGGACTAGTAGTTCCCCATCAGTGCCCTCTAAATGAAGATCAGTGCCACTCTGAGAGTGCTGTGTGTGTGCAATCATACTTCTCGCTCTTATTATTTTTAGTGACGTGCAACCCAGCCAACCTATTACGGGCTAAATGACAACCAATTCTTAGCCAAGCTGTAACTAAACTGTGCTTTCTCTTTCTTTCTTTCTTTCTTTCTTTCTTTCTTTCTTTCTTTCTTTCTTTCTTTCTTTCTTTCTTTCTTTCTTTCTTCCTTCCTTCCTTCCTTCCTTCCTTCCTTCCTTCCTTCCTTCCTTCCTTTCTTTCTTTTCCTTTCTTTCTTTTCGCCTCTCTCTTTCTCTTCCTTTCCTACAATGGGTGAGCGCCTTGGGCAATGCTGAAAAGAAAGGGGGGGGGGGACAGAAAATCCCACCCTCACCTCTTTCATCAAGTTTATCCACTGGATCTAACATTACCACAGCTCATCCATCATGGGCTTCTATTTGTTACAAATCACTCAAGCCCATCCAAGCTTCTTTTAAGCTCAAATTGCCTCTGGCTCTGGATACTCAATGGGGCAACTGATCCTAACATTTATACAACGTCTCAGAGAAGCATCTCGCATCGAGCGAGGCTTTTATTCCCTAGTAAATCTGGCACCAAAAGATTGCAAAGGTCCATTTTATTGGCTGTTTCAGCCCCATCAGCCAAAGAATACCACCCATTGGTATTGTCCCTCCCGCCAATCCCTTACGATAAGTTGATTCTAAATGAATTTGAAGGCTTCTAGGTTTTACTAAAGGGACACGGTGGCTCAGTGACTAAGATGCTGAGCTTGTCAATCAGAAGGTCGGCACTTCAGCGGTTCGAATCCCTAGCGCCGCGTAACGGGGTGAGCTCCCATGACTCGTCCTAGCTTCGGCCAACCTAGCAGTTCGAAAGCACGTAAAAAAATGCAAGTAGAAAAATAGGGACCACCTTTGGTGGGAAGGGAACAGCGTTCTGTGCGCCTTTGGCATTGAGTCATGCCGGCCACATGACCACGGAGACATCTTCGGACAGCGCTGGCTCTTCGGCTTTGAAACAGAGATGAGCACTGCCCCCTAGAGTCAGGAATGACTAGCACATATGTGTGAAGGGATTTTTGATTTTACTAGGCTGGGGAGCAATCGATGGAAGGAGTGTTCGCCAACGTCGGGATGAAGTCACATCCAGTTATGGGAAAATGGATTTTTCCTCTGAATAGTAAATAGAAAGACAACGCTTACATGTATAAAGATTTTCTTTGCTGGGGAATATTTTCCGACCTTTGTGATACAGATATCTCAGGCTTGGTAATAATCTTTACATCATTGATCTTGTTGGCCAGGTGTTATTACAGTTAAAGCTACTTTAAGGAAATACTCAATAGGCAGTGAAGGAAAGACGGATGCTTGTAATATTTTTATAGCTGCTGCCTAGCCCTGTGATCTTCCAGAAATCAAGAGAGTACCATATTTTTCGGAATATAAGACACACCTTTTTCCTACTTAAAGGGGCCAAAAATTTGGGTGTGTCTTATACACCGAATGTAGCCCCGCCCACCCACTGGTCCCCACCCTTTGGCCTCTGCCTCCCAGCAATTTACCTCCTTGCAGCAAGCAGCAAGAAGAAACAGTCCAATTCAGCTTCAGCACAGCCTAATTAGCACAAGTTGATTGTCCCTTGGATCGGCCTCCCGACTCAGGTGTTTCAGGCTGGAGGGATTCCCATTGTCTATTGCTCTGCAGGCCTCTGCTGCTTGCTGCAATGAGCCAAAATTGCTCAGAGGCAGAGGGAGATTAAAAAGCAGAGACATCACCCTACCAACAAAAGTGTGCATAGTCGAGACTATGGTTTTCCCAGTTGCAATGGATGGATGTGAAAGTTGGACCATAAGGAAGGCTGAGTGCCAAAGAATGGAGGCCTTTGAATTCTGACGCTGGAGAAGACTCCTGCGAGTCCCTTGGACTGCAAGGCGATCCAACCGGTCAGTCTTAGAGGAGACCAACTCTGACTGCTCTTTAGAAGGTCAGATCCTGAAGAGGAAACTCAAATCCTTTGGCCACCTAATGAGAAGGAAGGACTCCCTGGAGAAGAGCCTAATGCTGGGAATAATGGAGGGCAAAAGAAGAAGGGGACGGCAGAGAACAAGGTGGCTGGATGGAGTCACTGAAGCAGTCGGAATGAGCTTCAATGGACTCTGGAGGATGGTAGAGGACAGGAAGGCCTGGAGGAACGTTGTCCATGGGGTTGCGATGGGTCGGACATGGCTTCGCAACTAACAACAACACATAATTCAATCCAGCCAGCAAGGTAAAGAGAGTGGTGTTAACACATGTGCATTTGTGTTTACCAGAGGGACATGTGTTTGAGCTATTTGTGCACTTGCCAATAAATGCGACACCGCTTCATAAATTCTACCAACGTTGCCAAAGATTGCTTGCTCAAAGATGTTTTTTTTTTAAAAAAAAGCTTCTAGTCCTTATGAGGATAGGCTTCATTGCTCAAGACAAATGCCCCAGAATGACATGGATTTTCATTGCTTCATTGTCAGAGAATTTTTCTGCCTGAGTGTCTTATTGCTCAACGAGCAATACTCACTAACAACTATGAAAGAATTCAAGTGTGGACTTCTTCATCCAGAAGAAGAAAAAAGAACTATTGTTGGAATTAATTAATTAATTAATTTTAATTTTTATAATGCCCTTCTCCCAGAGGACTCAGGGTGGTGTACAGCCAACAATAAAACGCACCCATATACAAAATTTAAAAACAGTTTAAAAACACCAGCTCACACAAAGGAACAAAACACAACAAAGATTTCAAATCGGATAGAAACAAGTGACTTAAACCCCGTCCGGCTTCCTTTTAATCAGTTGCAAGACCGGAAAAACTCTGTCATTAGTCTAGCCACATGGATACATCATCCTTTGAACAAACGCCTCAAGTTTTAGGTCAAAAACTTTCATATTTGTAAGAATACAGTCTGGTTCAGACCAGATCAGGGTGTCTGATTATTAGGGGATAATCGGGGTTATCCCTTGGTGATTGATAAGAGAGGTGAGAGAGGGAAACAGAAACTTGTCATAGGCTAATAGTTAGACAAGGTGCCCCACTCAAGAATGAAGGATTGCCTCTTATCTGGAGAGAGATAAGAAATCTTGAGAGGGTCAGGGTTTCCCAGTGGCAAACATGCCTTCTTCTTGTCCGGAAGCATTTGGTACGAAAAGACAAGGAAAAAAATGGTGTCCACCTTTCCCCCTCACTCCCCCACCTGATTTTATAACTGGAGGAGAGAGGCGAAGGGAAAAGAGAGAAGGGAGGAGAGAAGAGAGGAAAAACTGAGGATGGAGGAAGGATGTGAGGAAGAGAAGTGAAGTGGAGAGGTGAGGAGAGGAGGAGAAGGGAGGAGAGAAGAGAGGAAAAAGTGAGGATGGAGGAAGGACGTGACGAAGAGAAGTGAAGTGAAGTGAAGTGGAGAGGAGAGGAGATAGGAGAAGAGAAGAGAAGAGAAGAGAAGAGAGGAGAGGAGAGGAGAGGAGAGGAGAGGAGAGGAGAGGAGAGGAGAGGAGAGGAAAAGTTAGGAGAGGAGAGGAGAGGAGAGGAGAGGAGAGGAGAGGAGAGGAGAGGAGAAAGTGAGGATGAAGAGGAAAGAAGAAAGTGTCGATGAAGAGAAGAGGAGAGAGGAGATGAGAAAGTGAGGATAAAGAGAGGAGAGGAGAGAAGAAAGTGAGAAGAAAGAGAAGAGGTGAGGAAGAAGAGAAAAAAGAAGAGAAGAGAAGAGAAGAGAAGAGAAGAGAAGAGAAGAGAAGAGAAGAGAAGAGAAGAGAAGAGAAGAGAAGAGAAGAGAAAATATCCCCTCAATATCAGAAGTTGTGCAGATGAAACTTTCAACCAGCAAAGGGTTGGGTTGAGTCTACGTGGTGGTGTCACTGATCTGGGAGAAATTTTCCAGTATGGAGGCATCATTCCAGTTGGAACCACAATTTTAAGAAGGAGGGGTGGGGAGAGGGAGAGAAAGGAGATACAAAGAACCCAGGTTCTAAAATATATTTTCCCAATTCATGAAATTGAGCTACCACTCCAATCATTGGCCTAATTTTTGAAAAGACGGTGTGTGTGTGTGTGTGTGTGTGTAAGACTAGGAAGATCTCGCTGTGCTCCTGCATCCCTGGGTCCATGGTCGCCCCAATTACTTATAATAAACAATTCCGTTTATCTTTATCAGAATCATTACCTAGATTGGCTACACGACACATACGGTTTCCTTAACGGTGCCCTTGGGAGGAAGACCACGATAAAAAAATCTGCTATTCTGTACTTCGTAATTATCCCTCCATGGGCCATAAACCATTACACTTGTGTTTAAAATAGGTGGATGCTCATGGCTTTTTCCAACGGAAACCCAGAAAAGAGAAAAGGATGGAGGAGGGGAGAGAAGGAATGAAAAGATAGGTGCAACGGAGACCTCAATGTTTCCATGTTCCTTTCTTAAGGCAGTTGATTGGAAAGGGAACACAAAAAGAACCATCTTCTTTCATAAATACCTCCTTCTCCTTTTTCTCCTTCTCTTCCTTGCCTACCTTCTCCATCTTTTTTTCCCTCCATCTTCTTTTTCCTTCTCCTTGACGGTCTCCTCTCCCTCCTTCTCCATCTCTTCCTTCTTTCCCCCCTTCTCCATCGCATTTTCCTTCTCTTTTTCTTCCTTCTCTCACACAACTATCTCCCTTTGCAGTTGTGTAAGGATGAGGTAGGAAATTACCTTAGCAACCTTGAGAAATTGTCTTTCCTCCCCTCTCCTTTATAGCTTCGATGCCTCAAAATTTCATATTTTTTTTTGAAATTTAGAATAAGTGACAGAAATAAGAGAAGGAGGAATAGTAGTGTATAAGCTTTTATATAATAAAATAAAAGTAATATTAAGAGAAAACACGGAATAATTGAATGATGACAGATGGCAACTTAATATAATTGTGTATCATTATTGAAAATATATGTTGGTTGAATAATGAACTATGATTAATTTTACTAGTTTTATTTGTATTGGGATGTATGATACCCGGATGCCACACTGTTCAAGCATTGATTTGATATGTTTGTAAAAAATAATAATAATAATTTTTGAAGAGAGTAGTAGAATAGAACAGAATAGAATAGAATAGAATAGAATAGAATAGAACAGAACAGAACAGAACAGAACAGAACAGAACAGAACAGAACAGAACAGAACAGAATGAGAGGAGAGGAGAGGAGAGGAGAGGAGAGGAGAGGAGAGGAGAGGAAATACGGAATGGAATGGAATGGAATGGAATGGAATGGAATGGAATGGAATGGAATGGAATAGAATAGAATAGAATAGAATAGAATAGAATAGAATAGAATAGAATAGAATGTAGAGTAGAGCAGAACAGAGCAGAGCAGAGCAGAGCAGAGCAGAGCAGAGCAGAGCAGAGCAGAACAGAACAGAACAGAACAGAACAGAACAGAATAACAGAGTTGGAAGAGACCCTGGAGGTCTTCTAGTCCAACTCCCTGCCCAGGCACGAAACCCTACACCACTTCAGACAAATAGAAGACTAAGAAAAAAGTGAAGGCGGCTTTATACGCTATACCCAGCCCTTGCGATAGCTAGGTTTAACATGTGAAACAATACTGACAATACTGACTAGGGTGCTCACAACAGGCCAAAGCCTACACACCCCAATATACAAAAACGCAACTGGTTGATATAACTGAGTCATCATTAAACCACAAAATGTCTTTGTTGGCTGAACTGGGCTGGTAGGGTGAGATAAGTGTAAAAGGTCATTTGAAGGACTTTTTCTTGCCAGTCCAAAAACAAAATGGCACCCATCCATGGCCATCTCCTTTCAAAGAGTTACTAGAATCCTTGAGGCCCAAAGGGAAGAACGTTCTGGCAATTCAGCCAAGCAGCTGGCCAGGTTTTGACCTCCGGTAATGTAGAGAGAGAGAGGAGAAAGACGAAGAGGCTGGCATTCATGGGATATAACGCTGAGCTAAGAAGGTCAACTTTCTACAGGCATCACGCTCCCAAAACAACATTGTTTGCATAGAGCCAAAACAGCTAAAGGTCCATCCACTCCCGACTCGAGTTAATTTTGCTCTTCTTGGGATCCTCCGTGTTTCCTGTTATCAGAACCTCTCAAAACTTGCTGGCCTGGTCCTCCTCCTTTGCTGACTCCTGTTTTTGCAAGCTGTTTTGAGAAAGCCCTCCTTAGCCGGGGCTTGCAAAGCTCAGCTCGCACGCAGGGGCCGTGCCAGCCCTGCTCCCCGTGATTAAAACAAAACACTTGGCTTTCGTCAAAGAGGCCCAGGCTCCCATCTTTGCGAGCTGCAAGATGTTCGCCCTCTCTCCCTTCTCTTCGACGCTCTCTCAGAAGATCCCTTAACGGGGAGCTGGAGGGGTGGGTGGGTGGCTTGGCCACTTTTCATGCCTGACATGTTTTCCTACTGTCCGGTTCCTTGGCTGGGGAGGGGTCACCAGGGCTGGAGGGCGAGTGGGAGAGAGAGAGAGAGAGAGAGAGAAGGGGATTGAATTACATGAAGAACAAGGAGAGAGAGAGAAAAGGAATACCCAGGGAAAGGGAGAAGGGGAAAAAAAAGAGGGTTTCGGTTATCCCAATGTATATTATCCGTGACTATCAGGCCTTGGAGAGCTGTATCGAGTTCACAGACCGCTCGCTGGCTTTTTTGGAAGAGCTTTGATCCTGCCCGAAGAGCGAAGAGCAAAGGGAAGCTTGGTATTTTGTTCTCAGGTTCTGGAAGGATGCCAGCTTCTTCTCGCCCAGTTCAAGAGAGAAAACTCTTTCGGGGAATACCCTGTCAAACCAAGGGCATCTTTTACTCCAACCTTCCTTAACGTGCAGGCAACTGATTAGGCTGGACTTCAACTCCCCCATAAGCTGCTCTCGAATCAGGTCAAAGCTTATCTGGGGTGTCCTCGGTGGTTTTCTTGTGTATGTTTCATTACCCCACTAGGTAACACCATCAGGACCTTCATTTCCCTACTAGTACTGTAGTCTGCAAGGAAGCCACCAAGCTCAGAGAATAGAATAGAATAGAATAGAATAGAATAGAATAGAATAGAATAGAATAGAATGGAATGGAATGGAATGGAATGGGATGGGATGGGATGGGATGGGATGGGATGGGATGGGATGGGATGGGATGGGATGGGATGGGATGGGGTGGGGTGGGGTGGGGTGGGGTGGGAGGAGGGGAGGGGAGGGGAGGGGAGGGAGGGAAGGGAAGGGAAGGGAAGGGAAGGGAAGGGAAGGGAAGGGAAGGGAAGGGAAGGGAAGGGAAGGGAAGGGAATTAGACTAGGACTAGACTAGACTAGACTAGACTAGACTAGACTAGACTAGACTAGACTAGAATAGAATAGAATAGAATAGAATAGAATAGAATAGAATAGAATAGAATAGAATAGAATTTTTATTGACCAAGTTATAAGATACATTCGTCAAGAATCATAAGGTGCAACATCTAATGATAGTTATAGGGAACAAATAAGCTATCAAATCGTATTAGAAAACAGTCAATATAAATTGTAAGGATACCAGCAACAAGGTCACAGTCATGCAGTCATAGTGGGAGAAGATGGGCGACAGGACTGATGAGAAGACCAATAGCAATAGTAATGCAGATTAATGTGAATAGTTGGACAGTGTTGAGGGAATTATTTGTTGAGCAGAGTAATGGCGTTCGGGAAAAACCTGTTCTTGTGTCTAGGTGTTGTGGTGTGCAGTGCTCAATAGTGTAGTTTTGAGGGTAGGAGTTGAAACAGTTTATGTCCAGGAGAGAACCAAGGACCCCACCGTTCAACCCAGGACTACAAATATTCTCTTCTACCAAGGTTCATCTTCCTCTAGAAGCCAATGTGATGCCCTGGAGAGGCTGACAAGCAGGAGATGGAGACATACCCTCTCCTGTTGAGGCTTGAAGGTATTGCTGCTCGCCAACTCAGAAGTAACATGGAGTCTACACAACTAATAGTTTTTGACAGAGTCATCCTTCATGAATTCTCCCTCCCCCAGCAAGCTCCGGCCGACATAATATCATGCTCAAGAAAATGATTGGAGCAACTCTTCAAATTTTAGATAACAATGCTAGATAGAGCATTTGCCCTACCCTTTCTGTGTGTATTATTCCTCACTAACCACAACTGCCAAATCTTGGTGAAGAGTTTCCTGCCATGTTGAGGCAGGAAATCCCAAATAAATTTAATGCAATATTAAGAAAGAAAAAAAATCTCCCATCAAGCTGTGAAAAGCAGAACCCTTCCTTCCTTCCTTCCTTCCTTCCTTCCTTCCTTCCTTCCTTCCTTCCTTCCTTTCTTCCTTCCTTCCTTCCTTCCTTCCTTCCTCCTTTTATTCCTTCCCACTTCTATCTCTTCAGCATTTTATAGTCCTTCCTTCCTTCTTTTATTTTTCTTCCTTTACTTTCTTCACTTCCTTCCTTCATTTACCTCCTTCCTCTTCCTTCTCTTAAGTATCTTACAGTCCTTCCTTCCTTCCTTCTTCCTTCCTTCTCTTCAGCATCTTAAAGTCCTTCCTTCCCCTTTATTTTCCTTCCTTCACTTCCTTCCTTCGTTTACTTCCTTCCTCTTCCTTCTCTTCAGTATCTTACAGTCCTTCCTTCCTTCCCTCTTCCTTCCTTCTCTTCACCATCTTACAGTCTTTCCTTCTTTCCTCCCTCCCTCCCTCCCAAAATCCTCTGAAGCCTAAAATTCTCTTCCAGATTGTTTGAAATCATCTAGCCCTTTTGAATACTCTCATCCAGGGGAAAACGACGCCTGCCAAAGAGGCATCTGCCAGATCTTTCCCCAATCAATTCTGACATTTGTTGAAATAGCCATTTTGGGCCTTTCGGGGCCAAGCATCGATCCCAATTGAAACCAAATTCCAACCCACTCTTTGATATAACCCTATTACTGCATTTCTCCCACCTTCCTCTCCATAGGACATTCTTTCTCCCTGGATATAACCCAGAAGCGTCACCTAACAGAGCTTAAAGCCATTTTTCAAGGAGCTCCAGGGTTATTGCGTTAGCAATTTTCTACTGCGTTAGGCAGTTACATGCTACTCTGTCTTCAGCCGCCTGTTAAGAACAGCAGGGATTGAGGGGGTGTGGGAGGCATTAAAGACGGGTGGAAAAAAAGAGATTTTGCTTTCACGTTAGCAAAAAAAGAGCATGTTAATAAAATAAACAACTGTGAACTCAAGGTCAGATTACTCGCCTAGAAAAGATGGAGGATTTTCTCCCCCTTCTTTTGACTTAAAGTGTTATTTCATTATCCTCTGCAAATATGAACTCTCTGACTTAGGAGAAGCTTTTCCTACGTTATTTCTGTCTAGCAAGGGGGAGGCAACATTTTCCAAATATTTATTGAATGCCAAATATTGTAGGGAGAACAATGTTCAGAAAATAAACGGATTAAAAAAAAACCAGCTTGGATCGACGCATTTATCGGGTCTTGAAAAAGCCGCTCGGAGTTTGCAGAGTTAGGAAAGCAGCCCTCTTCCAAAATTTTTGGATTTTAATTTAATTCCAACCAAGCGGGAAAGATTACTGTATAGAAAACTGTAGTCGAAAGATTTTTATGGAGTGGGGAGGGAATGGGGAGTTTGCAGTCTCCTTCCCTGGCCACGCCCACCAAGCCATGCCCACAGAACCGGTAGTAAAAAAAATTTGTGAATTTCACCACTGCTCCATTCTAGCAACTGCCCTTCCCATGCTCCCCCCCCAAAAATAAAAAAAAAATGGCATGCCCTGGGGTCCAGATTTGGGTTGCCCCCGTCTCCCTCCTCCAATTACTTCCAAAACTTTTTACTCACATGTGCTCTTTTATCTCCCTTGTCCCACCAAGTTTCGTCCCTGGCACGGTGCATCAATTCCTCTCTTCGATTCCAAGTTACACAAAAGCAAAACTTTCAGCTGCTGGCAACGGCCACCACAGTTGCAGCGTGGTTCACATCTGTTTTGAGTTTGGTGGCTGTGAAGTGCTCCGGTTAGTGTGTGTTTCTGTGGCCATGTGTGTTTTGCTCGGCTTCAAAGCCTCTCTTCTTGTATTCCTCTTGTCACCTTCCCTCTTTGGAAGGGAATCAGCCTGACCCCTTTTTTGCGCAAGGTCAAGAAAACAGAGGTCTTCTTCAGAGGAACGGTAGAGTCCCAAAGAAAGACTCTACGTTGGCCTTGTTGGATTCATCAAAAGAAAAAGAAAAAAAACTGGCAGCCTTGTTGAATCCGCGGAAGCATTGATGGATCTGGATCAAGGGTCTGTAAGTACACAACACTTTGCTTTCCCACAAGGAATAACAAGAGGCCACCGAGACGCTGACAACGGAAGGAAGCTTCTGAGGACCACCAATGGTTCAACTATGGCTGAAGGTCACAGGAGGCCCTCTCTGAACTCCACCATGACTCTTAAACAATTTTCTGCCTTTTTTAAGCCATCAGAGGTAATGGCCATGCCATTTTCTACCCATTTTCTGCCCAGGTTCCGTAAGCCTAGACTTGTGAAATATACACTGTTCAATATATTTCCCCTTAAAATAAGATCTATCTGTTGGTCCATCCTATCATCTATCTATCTATCTATCTATCTATCTATCTATCTATCTATCTATCTATCTATCATCTATCTAATCC
Organism: Masticophis lateralis; assembly: GCA_030761175.1. Lineage (NCBI taxonomy): Eukaryota > Metazoa > Chordata > Lepidosauria > Squamata > Colubridae > Masticophis > Masticophis lateralis. Next base: position 9,878,958 of record JAUDYJ010000015.1, read on the forward strand.
ATTCATCCATCCGTCTGTCTGTTTATCATCTATTTGTCTGTCTATCTATCTATCTATCTATCTATCTATCTATCTATCTATCTATCTATCTATCTATCTATCTATCATCTATCTAATCCACCCACCCATTCACCCACCCTCCCATCCATCTATCTATCTATCTATCTATCTATCTATCTATCTATCTATCTATCTATCTATCATCTATCTATCTATCATCTATCTATCATCTATCTAATCCACCCACCCATTCACCCACCCACCCACCCTCCCACCCATCCATCCATCAATCCATCCATCCATCTATCTATCATCTATCTATCTATCTATCTATCTATCTATCATCTATCTATCATCTATCTAATCCACCCACCCATTCACCCACCCTCCCATCCATCCATCCATCCATCCATCCATCCAAATATTTGCCTGCCTGCCTGCCTGCCTGCCTATTATCTATCTATCTATCTATCTATCTATCTATCTATCTATCTATCTATCTATCTATCTATCTATCATCTATCTATCTCATCCAACCCACTCACCTACCCATCCATCCATTCCAACCATCTATCTATCTATCTATCTATCTATCTATCTATCTATCTATCTATCTATCTGTCTGTCTGTCTGTCTGTCTATTTATCATCTAATTCATCCACTCCCCCACCTACCTACCTACCTATCAACCATCCATCTTTCTATCTATCTATCTATCTATCTATCTATCTATCTATCTATCTATCATCTATCTATCTATCTATCTATCTATCTATCTATCATTAAAAAAGATCTCTGCATATAAAATAATAAATATGTAACATGTTTTGCCACTGTGGACCTTTGAAAAGAAGGAAAAGGTGCAGTTGAAATGACAATGCAACCACCTCGAGGATCTTCCACAAGTCTTAAAAACATTTTTAGCCTCCTTCTTTACTTTTGTCCTAACTCCCCCCGCCCGCCCCCCCCTCGCCCCAATAAAAAGAAAATAGCTTGGTTTCGAAGTTATGGTAAGCCCCAGTTAGTTTCATCACGGTTGATTCAACAAGTCACAATTAGCGGGGGATCCACAACAGGCTAAGGCACACACTACAGTTTGTACAGTACCGTATACACTTTCATATTTATAATCGGAATTTTAGGAGGAGCAGGCAGAGCTGGGGGAAGGGAGTGTTAAATGCATCATCAGTTTGTAATCCTTGCATTGCATGAGATCCAAGCCCAGCCCCCTTCAAATTCCTTATCTAGGGCCAATTTAATGCTGACTAGATTCTTGTGTAGAGGCTTGAGTAAATTGTCTATGCTGCAACCTTATGAATGATCCTGAATTTTTTGTGCCCGGCAAAATCTCAACACCCAAGCTGGATGACAAGATCGGAAAAAGATGGAAAAAGATGAGAAGATTGCTTTCCAAAGAGGAAAAGGGTGAAGAGCGGGTGAGAAAGCAGAGTTTGGACGAACAGCTCGCATTCACAAAAGAATGGAAATTATGCCTGCATGGAAATCGTAGTCTGCTGCGTATAATTAAATTACACAGATCAAACTAAATTTGATTCACTTCACTTTCCCCTGCCAGTTGGCCAAGATGAATAGGAAATAAGGAGCATAAAATGGCAAGGATTAAATATATAGCAAGAAGAAATCGCTTTGACCTTCCAGAGAAACCTATTTCCTTCTACATGTAGGTCTTGTGGTAATGTGTCTGCACAGAGGAGGGGCGTATAGAATGAATACAGAACTGAAGCGCAGTCTATTCCTCGTTGGAAGTATCTGACGAAGCTGGATGAAAATTTTAGGGACTTTCATCTTACGACATCTGAAGTGCACCAAATTGCAAAGGTGACACTTCTATCTAAATTGCCTTGGCAGCAGAGGAGAGGTGGTTTTCTCACTGACTTCTTTTAGGTGTTGTCCAATTTCACAACCTAGCCTTCAGTCTAGGATTTCCTGGTTGTATCCCCACCCCACCCCCCGCCCAAGAATGAACCATCCCTGAGCAAATTCAGAAGCGGGGAACCTCTGAGCCATGAGATCAGTGTTTTTCAAACCTTGAGAACTAGAGAGGATATGCGGACTTCAACTCCAGCATAGGAGTTGAAGTATACGTATTCTTCAAGTTGCCGAAAGCCATTGCTCGCTAAATGCTGCTGATTTAAGAGTGTCCATCACCCTGGCCAACAATTAAGGATACACAGAGTCATGGCTTAGATATGGATGGCTTCCATGAAAGGAAATGTTTTGGAAAATAAATCACACAGATTTAGACAGGAACGGTATGCCAAAATCTGCTGAGTTGGAAGGAAAAGGCCCGCTCAAATCTACAAGACATTCTCATGGAATTAACAAAACCCCCAAAATTGCTATATCCATATAACTGGAAAAATGAGAAGAAAATAGAGAGAGTCATCCATTCCTAGAAGTCGGGCAAAGTGATTCAACTATTCACAGTTTAGATGCTTGGCATCCTTGGATTTAGCCAGGCCTTGGCATACTTCCTAAGCTAAGCCAGGGACAAGCTCATCCCACAAAATTGACCCCGTCCAACTGGTACAAAAAAGGAGGGAGATTAGAAAACAAGAATAGGATGCCATTAAAAGAAATCAGGTCAGCGGTGCTTAGCTCTGTCTCCTAACTAAGGGAGCCAGTGTTGTTCGAAGACCTTTCCATGGTCATGTGGCCAGCGTGACTATATACCGAGGCTCACAAAGAGCTGTTACCTTCCCACCAAAGTAGCATCTGTTTATCTACTCGCATTGGCATGCTTTCGAACTGCTTAGATGGGCAGGAGCTGGAGCAAATGACGGGAGCTCACCCGGTCATGCAGTGCTCAGTTCTCGAACTGCCTACCTCTCAGTGGACAAAGCCACTGTTTTAACCACAGAGTCCCTAATTTAGATCCAAATCGGAGGAACCTTTACGTGCTGGGAGGAAAGAACGTGAAAATAAGTGTGTCACAACAACAACACCTACCCAACCCTGATTGCCAAGGCTAGCCGACCAGTAAGACGATCCCTCCCCGTGTCTTACTTATCGCCTCTAGATGGAGACCCGCTGAAGGTGTTGGGAGGTGTTTTTTTTTCCTAAGTGGAACATCAGATTACACAAGTTTTACTTCCCTGCAAACAGCCGCCATCCACTTAACATCTTGACAGATATTTCAGGCAAATGTTGCCAGCTGAGTGGCATCGCTGAGTGAGGAGCCAGATTCATCCATCATCCGCTAACAGTTCACTAGACGGGTGAGAGAGGCACCTCCCCATCCAAAGCGGATCACTTTCCTAACTCTGACATGGGACCTGAGAGCAGGGATGGGGGAGCATGAAAGAAAATGAGGTTGTTGTTTACACAATATCAGACACCCCCCCCCCCCAGGAAGGAGTGTCTGCTTACACCTTGTGCAGGGGTGGGCAACTATGGCCTGTTTATGACTTGTGGACTTCAACTCCCAAAATTCATGAGTCAGCCATGTTAGCTCATGGCCTTGTGGAAAAGAGCAAATAAAACCACAAACAGATTTCCACCCCCCCCCCACCCCGCCAAAGGGAAAGAAGAGCTAGATCTACAACATACCTGCGAAGAGTGATTTAAAATTTCAGAAGCGACTAAGTGAGCCTCAGCTTACAACCGTTGGCTCCTGGATCATTCGAAGTTACGACGGCGCGGAAAAAAGCTGACCGGTGACCCCCTTTTTTCACCCTTACCGACTCTTGACCCATGCTTTTGATCAAAAACTTGGATGATTGGTAAGTGGTTCATATTTAGGCAGGATCCCGTGATCCACCCCCCCTTTTTTTGACAAGTTTTATTGGTTCCCCCCCCCAATATATACCCACATATTTTTTGAAACAGAGCATTGACCATATCACATCGTGTCATCTGCAATTTATCATATTCAAATATATTTTACTTTGTTACCGTTTCTGCCAAAGTGTTCTTTTTCCATATTTATTAATCAACTTTTAATTTTTCTTTTCTTATTTCTATATACATCTTCTTCACCCACAAATTCTATTTTTCCATTCTTAATCATTTTCCATTCTCCTTTAATTTTTTTTTAAATAGTTCATTCTTTATCTTGATATATTTAAATGTTTTCGGGGATGCCTTTCCTTGATTTCCTCTTTTTTGTGTTACAGTAATATTTCTTCTCTCCCGCTTCCTCTCCCTCCCTTCTTTCATCCTTTCTACCTTCTCCTTCCCCCTTTCATCCTTTTTACCTTCTCCTTCATCCTATTCCTTCTCTATTTCCCTTTTCTTTCTCCCCCCCCCTTCGTTCCTTCCCTCTATCTAATCTTCTCTCCTACTCTTATTTCCCTTTCTTGTCTTCCTTTCCTCTTCCCTTTCTTAAGTCGAGGACTACCTGTATAGAAAACTCCATCACCAAGAAGCAATTTTCCACTTATTAACACGTTCATTCACCTTTTTAGCATACTTGCCATTTTCTTTTCCTTTTGGGGCAAGGGGAGATAACAATGGAAAGAAGGCGGAAACCTCACATCAAGTATGAGTAAAGGTAAAGGTTCCCCTCACACATATGTGCTAGTTGTTCCTGACTCTAGGGGGCGGTGCTCATCTCCGTTTCAAAGCTGAAGAGCCGGCGCTATCCAAAGACGTCTCCGTGGTCATGTGGCCGGCATGACTCAACGCCAAAGGCGCACGGAACGCTGTTCCCTTCCCACCAAAGGTGGTCCCTATTTTTCTACTTGCATTTTTTAAGTGCTTTCGAACTGCTAGGTTGGCAGAAGCTGGGACAAGTCACGGGAGCTCATCCCGTTCTGCAGCGCTAAGGATTCGAACCGCCAAACAGCTGACCTTTTGATCGACAAGCTCAGCGTCTTAGCCACAACTGTGTCCCTATCAAGTATGAATAGACTTGTTTAAATATCAATGTTCAGAAGAGGATTTTAGGGAGTAAATTTTGTTCTTCAAACTATGCTGAGCTTGTCTCGGCATTCATGTTATGTTGGAGAGTCAAGAAATGGCTCTTGATTTCTAGAAATAAAGGTCAGCCGAGGGCTCTTGAGGGTGCTAAAAAAAAGGACCTCAAGAGGCCACTGGTAGCTCGCCTGCTGATTTAAACCGAAATGCAATTTTGCAAATACGCTTGGTTGTGCACGTTACACAGTTCCACACAGAGTCATTACCAACAGCTGCCCTGTGGGAAGGACACTAGAACTTGTTTCAAAAAAACCGAAATAACTATTTATGGTATTTTCTATTTTGCAGTCGTTCAGGTTGCTTGCCAGTCATGGTGGAAACACTTTTTGTTCCCAAAAGTGGAACAGAAAGAACTGCAGCCAATAAATACATGAATATTTAGGTTTGCTTCTTCATCTATGCTCACCCTGTATTTATTATGCCAGATCTAATAAAGATAGGGAGGGAGGGAGGGAGGGAGGTAGACTAGAGATGATGGACAATGGATGGCTAGATAGATGGACAGGTAGGTAGAAGGGATAGATGATAGAAGATAGATAGATAGATAGATAGATAGATAGATAGATAGATAGATAGATAGATAGAAATAGGTAGGTAGGTGGGTGGGTGGAGAGATATTGGAGAGATAGGGAGATGATAGATATTAGAGAGATAGATAAGGAGATGAGAGAGAGCGAGAGAGCGAGAGAGAGAGAGAGAGATTGGAGAGATAGGGAGATGATAGATAGATATTAGAAAGATAGATAGGGAGATTTTATATATAGAGAGAGAGGGGGGGAGGAGAGAGAGAGAGAGAGGGAGAGAGAGAGAGAGAGAGAGAGAGATAAGTAGGTGGGTGGGTGGAGAAATATTGGAGAGATAGGGAGAAGACAGATAGATAGATAGATAGATAGATAGATAGATAGATAGATAGATAGATAGATAAGACAGATAGACAGACAGACAGACTGAATATAGATAACTTGGGAGAGAGAGGGAGGGATGGAGGGAGGGAGGGAAGGTGGGAAGATAGCCATATGTTTGGTTCCAACACAATCTGTCCTCCTTCCTTGATTTTGAGAGGCAACACGTGGGGTGCTGGGGTTATTTTCCTTCTACCAATCTCCTAATTATTCCCACTTTCCAACCCTATCTCAACTTCACACAAAGTCTACATCAAACACTAGCGGATCGAGCCATTACAAAACCTTTGTTTCTCCCCCCCTCCACTTTTTTAAAAAAAACGACCAACGGTACGAAAATGCCATGGCAAAGCGATCCTACATCCCGCTTTGTTAAAAAAATCAGATTTCCACCCCCCCTCCCTCTTCTATCTCTTTGTCTTAATTTTAGTTTCAAAGAATTCTGACCTACGGCTCCTCTTAAGAATCCACGGGGCTTCACGATTTGCATTCATATCATTGGGGGAGTGGGGGGTGGGGGTGGGGGAGGAAAGGGAGAAATTATCCCGAGAAATCAAATTTTCCCGTAGCATCCTGACGCCATTAAAATGCCAGACAATAAACGACCAGCCTGCAAATTAGATCAGTGAGAAAATATCCAACGCATTGTGGGGAGTCCTCCAAAATCCATAATTGCATTTAACACCGAGGTCCCCTCAAGGGAGCAGCTGCTAAAGATCATCGCGTTCTGGATGAGAAGCTATTGATGGAACAATAAAAATGGACACGCTACACAAATAAAACCCAGGATCGGGACTTCATTAAACATTCAGGATGTGAAAATTGAAGGGGAGGGCCGAGGGGAAGGAGACACACCTCCCATCAATGCCTCCCTCCCTTCTTAAGACAAACACCCCAACCCCACTCCCCTGTTTTGACGTTGACATCACCAGCGGTGCTTTCCTCCGGAGTGACTTATCCAGTTTGTAGGGACAGAAGAGAGAAGAAAGAGAAGGAAAGCAAGGGAATGGGGCTCACTCCTTCAATAAACCGCTTTGGAACCTCTCCCCTCCTCCCCAAGAAATGGTTCATGCCTGTAATGGAATGTGTGGAGGGCCTTGGGAAGGGGAGGTGGAGATGCTGCCTAGGAGGCCTTCAGAGAAGGGAGGCAGGAGCCCTGAGCCACTTAACGGTTGGTCGGTCGGAGGAAGCAGCTTAGGAAGGACTCGCCCTAAAGGATCGAGCATTAAAAGGGATTAAGCGGGTGAGGGGAGAGTTTGTATTGATAAACTTATGGGAGCTCTGCACAGTTTCATTAGATGGCCATAGATGTAATAGCTCTCCTACATCAACAAGTAGCAATTTAGGCCTGTCAAAGTCAGGGATTCACCTCTTGTTGACAGAATCACAGGTTTGAGATTTCCAACACCCACCCTCCCTCTTGTCTCCCTCCCTCCCTTCCTTTCTTCCTTCCTTCCCTCCCTCTCTCCCATCTCCCTCGTTCCTTCCTTCCTCCCTCCCTTGCTCCCTCCCTCCCTGTCTCTCTCTCTCTCTCTCTCTTTCCTTCCTTCCTTCCTTCCTTCTTCCCTTTTTCCCTGTCTCTCTCTCCCTTCCTTCCTTTCTTCCTTCCTTCCCTCCCTCTCTCCCATCTCCCTCGTTCCTTCCTTCCTTCCTCCCATCCTTCCTTCCTCCCTCCCTTGCTCCCTCCCTCCCTGTCTCTCTCTCTCTCTCTCTCTCTTTCCTTCCTTCCTTCCTTCCTTCTTCCCTTTTTCCCTGTCTCTCTCTCCCTTCCTTCCTTTCTTCCTTCCTTCCCTCCCTCTCTCCCATCTCCCTCGTTCCTTCCTTCCTTCCTCCCATCCTTCCTTCCTCCCTCCCTTGCTCCCTCCCTCCCTGTCTCTCTCTCTCTCTCTCTCTCTCCTTCCTTCCTTCCTTCCTGTCTTCTTCCCTTTTTCCCTGTCTCTCTCTCCCTTCCTTTCTTCCCTCCCTCTCTTCTTCCTTCCTTCCTTTCTCCCTCCCTCCCTCCCTTGCCTGCTCCCTCCCCATCTTTTTAGAGATGCCAGAAAGACAGTGAACAAAACCAGCAAGGGAAAGAAGCGGGGGGGAGGGGGACCCCTCTTGGGCCCAAAAGGAGCCATCCATGCGTGTGCTTTGCACACACACGTGCACACGGCTGTGGCTCTGCCAGTGGTGGTGGTGGGGGGGAAGAACAAAGTTTATGCAAATGGCCGATGACAGCGTTATTGTACGAGGAATATCAATGGAGTAATTACAGTAACATCGCTCCTGCCGCAGCCGATCCATTGCCGAGCTGGTGTTAATTTTTCACACTGGCTCCCCCGGGGAAAGATCCGAGTGTGCTCCTAAGAGCAGAGCTAATAACTGGCGCCCCCAGAGCCCCCACTGCGGAAAATCGCCCAAGGTGTTCTGAGCAGACTGCTAAACGCTGGCTGTCTCCCCGGAGAGGGGGAAAAAAAAAGAAAGATAAAATGATTAAAAACTGCCAGATTGCCTTGGCAATCGCTCGACTTGACTGCCAGCCAAAAGACAAGATAAATCTCAGCAGCTCTGTGTGTCCCCATCCCTCTCCTTCATGCTCCCCCTCCTCTTCCGTGACGAGCTGGCTGGTGAGATGACACACAGCAAACCCACCCTGGACAAGCGAATGAAGCATCCTAGCCAAGCAGAGACATCCCAAAATTTTTGCCTATCAGCCACCAGAAAGCTGACTTGTGTGCATTACCTGTGAGGGAGCTGTTTGCTAATCCAAAACTAGATTAGTCTTAATATTCCAGCTTCTTAATTGTAAAAGTCCTTGGTGGTGATAGAAGACGGGGGGGGGGGGAGGAGGAAGAAGAGGAAGAGGAGGAAGAGGAGGAAGACAACAATGACTGGGGTCCTTGGTGCTCTCTGAAATTGTTTGAGGAGGAGGAGGAGGAGGAGGAGAACTGTGAGATCCTTGGTGATCTCTTGAGTTTGGTTGCCCTCTTGCAAAGACATTTCATTACCCCACCAGGTAACATCATCAATGCTAACAGGGAATGGGGAATGCAGAGAAGAGGAGAAGGATGACCTTGGGTGTTCTCGGAGTTTGTTTGTAGACCTTCCCGGATGTGGCTAGGTAACGTCTTCAAACTCCAGATATTTGAGGATCTTATCTTCGAACTTCAAACAAGCCAAGCTCAGGGAGCACCGAGGTACCCACAAAACACAACCTTGGTCTCACACTCTATTTCATCCCCATATCTCGGAAGCAAAAATGACCTAGAATATAGAGAGCAAGAGTTTGCCCAGGAACTAATGATTGCATATCTGGAATATGGTGAGAAAAATGCTCTAACTCCTATGGCATTGCATCTATCTCACACCCCCAAGGTTATATTCCTAAAGAACACAGCCACAAGTCCAGTAGTTGCTCTCACTACCCTGTTTTCCCTAAAATAAGACCCAACCAGAATATAAGTCCTAGCATGATTTTTCAGGATGCTCGTAATATAAGAGCCAAAATAAGCCCCACACATTCAACCACACATTCAAATGAAAAATATTTGACAGAATGGAGAAGATGGATAGACTATATTCAAAAGAAATATTGGATTAAAAAATTGCAGATGAATAATAAGAATATTATTAAGTAATTAAAGTTAGTATGATAAATGGGGAATTAAAGTATTAGAGAGTTGTAAAATGTTATAGGTAATTAGATTAAGTTGGATTATGATTGTTGAATAATATACCCTGTATCTTGTACTGGGAAGTAGGGTGGGGGGAGGGGGAGGGCAAGGGGTAAGGGAGGTGGGAGGAAGGGTGGGGAAGGGTTGGGGAGAGAGGAGGGAGGGGGGATATGTATGTAAAATTTTGTTAAAATCTTTCAATAATAAAAAAAAAGATCGTCAACCACACAGAGGCATTTAGTACTGTATTTTCCCCTAAAGTAAGACCTAACTGGAAAATAAGTCATAATGAGTCTTTTGGAGTAAAAATGAATATAAGGTCTTATTTTTCGGGAAACACGGTACTGGTCATATCCAGGACAATATTCAGCTTTCTGTGCGGATAAGCCAAAGTCACATCTGGTGACTCAAACCCCACTTCCAATATCAAACTTGAAATTCACCCGGGTTCAGTATCCAAGATAGAAAAAAATCTGAGCTGGCTGAATCCAGATGTGTCAGGGGGATATTAGCATTTGAGGTGCCATGTCAAATGTTGACCGAATTGAGTTGTGACAGCTTCTGCAGAGTCAGGCATCAAACAGTGGGAAAGTCGACTTGTAAATTTGATTTCCAGGCGAGTGTGAGTATAATCAGGTCTGTTTATAGCTCTTAACACTCCCAGAGAAATGTTGCTAGAAAGAAAGAAAAAAAAAGGAAGGAAGGAAGGAAGGAAGGAAGGAAGGAAGGAAGGAAGGAAGGAAAGAGGTAAGAAGGAAGGAAGGAAGAAGGAAAGAAGGAAGGAAGGAAGGAAGAAGGAAGGAAGGAAGGAGAAAGGGAAGAAGTAAGAAGGAAGGAAGAAGGAAGGAGAAAGGGAAGAGGGAAGAAGGAAGAAGGAAGGAAGGAAAGAAGGAAGGAAAGAAGGAAAGAAGTAAGAAGGAAGGAGAGAGAAAGGAAAGAAGTACATAAGTAAGTAGGAAGGAAGACGAGAGAGGAAGGAAGGAAGGAAGGAAGGAAGGAAGGAAGGAAGGAAGGAAGGAAGGAAGGAAGGAAAGAAGTAGGTAAGTAAGTAGGAAGGAAGACGAGGGAGGAAGAAAGGAAGTATTCTACTTCATTGATGCTTTGCTTTTCAAAAGTGTACTCCTGTCTTTTAAATGAATATTATTTCATGCAATTTAACAATAGCTATAATTTTTCTCTGCTAGGCTTCGCTATAGATGAATACACTGACCAAGTATTTACCACTCAGGAAAAGAAGCCCAAAATTGAGACTCAGTAACAGCAGAAAGGACATTCCAATTTACCCCTTTAGAGGAATTATTTCCCTTTCTCACTTATTAAAAAGTTGTTAAGAATGGCTGATAGAAACTGGGTATTTCATTTGGAGCCGTTTTATTCAATTATTTCATAGACCTGGAAGGGCTTTCCGATGGCCATAGCCCGCTTGGCGACATTCAATAAAGCCGAAATGACCTAAAGACAAGAAAATGAGGAGCTTTGCACGGGGACCAGAATATCTTCTTTATTTTGATAAGTCCGGAGTCATATTTGTGAGTATGTTGAGCAGGGAAAAAAAGAGAGAACTGGTACAAATCAAGCAGAATTCATTCAAATCACGGTTGCAAGTCAGAAAAACACTGGCTCCATTTGGAAAAACCAACTGGGTGCGATAGGGATGTCCCATGCAGAAGATCTGGATCGAGCCTGAAAATTCTTTTGACAAACAGAATCGACTTTCTTGTTGAATTGATCCAGCCTTTCAGATCAAACGGAGGGTTTGGGCATCCCTGCTCAGCCAGTCAATAAGTTTTATTGGGGTCACAGACCAGAGTCTGTGATTCATTGCTTTGCTTTAGACAACTGTGCCAATGAAAAGATAAATGAAGCCCATCAAATTTCAAGCAATCGATATCAAATAATATGCAATAATAGAGACCACGGTATGTTTTCCTCCATGCACACACACACACAAAATCTACCTTTCCAAGCAGCCTTTCTAAAAGAAGAGTTTTAATTTATTTGTATCCTGAGTTTTTTGTTTTTATAAATAATTCAAGGCAGCCGACATATCCAACACACCTTCCTCCTTTTCTTTTCCCCATAACAACAATCCTGTGAGGTGGGCTGAGCTGAGAGACAAGAAGGGGCTCAACCCCAATTAGTGGCCTTAATGGCTAAGGTGGGACTAGTCTCCCGGTGATGGGCCAAAGATACCCAGCCTGCTTTAATGGCCAAGGTGGGACTAGAACTCACCGTCTCCTGGTGATTCAGTCACTCAGCCAGTTTTATGGTTAAGCTGGGCCTTGAAATCATAATCTCCTGCTTTCTCGCTTGGTGCCTTAACACACTAGATCAAAATATTACCATGTCTATTACACGCTAAACCAATTTCTCGTGTTGTTTTAAAAAGCGCTTTTCCCAAAACTTAGCTGATCTTATCTGTGGAATGTTATTCATCAATTTGCTTGTGACCAATTTGCTCGGGTTTTTATATATATATATATTATTTACATCCTTTGCTTCAACCTCCCCCCTCCTCCTCCTCAAAAGTTATCTTCCTAGGGAGCTGCACAATATGACAATAATAAATTAAACACAGGGATAAATTAAAACAAGACAGGCAATTTAAAAGCATCAAAGCCACTCATGCAAATTAACCCAGCAAACTGAGAAAAGGAATGAAGGCACGAGGAAAGTTTGATATAGTGAATAGGTCTTGTAGTCTTTCAAGGCCCAAAGAAACCAAGATATTCTTCCACAAAGCGCATATAAGCCTCAGTTCCTCGGAAAAATTATCGCTTTCAGAAGACTCAAGCAATGCGGCTAGTCCTCAATCTACAGCCGTTCCTTCAGTCACCTTTCAAGGAGGCTATGAGTCCGATCTTAGGTAGAGGTAGATATTTCTTTCTCTGGGTACAATGAGAATATGTCTGCTGAACAAAACTCCGTACTGGCAACAGGAAGGGCATCTGGCCAGTAAACACTCAGCTCTATTCGGTTGCCCAGACTCCACTCCGCAAGAGATTATGGGGTCATTAAAAGAGGATGATTCAGTGACCTTTCAAGTTAAAACAGCACTGAAAAAGTGATTTATGACTGTTTTTCACACCTACGATCGTTGCGAGCATCCCCTTGGTCACATGATCAAAACTCAGACCCTTGGTAGCTGACTCATATTTATTGCAGGCTCGACGACTTTCTGACAAGCAACAGGAAAGCCAGATTCACTTAATAACCACAGTGTTATTCACTTAATGACTGCAGTGATTTACTTAACCGCTGGGAAAGGTTATAAAACGGAGAATTCACTTAACAAGTATCTTGCTTAGCGACAGAAATTTGAGAGGAGCTTCCAATTATTGGGAGGAAAAGCACGGCGCACCATGAAGAGACTCTATGGCAAGGGATGGGTTTTCCGGTCAGTTCCACAATTGATAGGGCTTTCAGTTAGGACAGGTAGAGGAAAAAGGATGCCGCGCTAGGAGGAGACTCTATGGTGGGGGAAGTGGACTTCCGGTCAGCAGAGGAAGAAGGACGCCGCACTAGGAGGAGACTCTATGGTGGGGGAACTGGACTTCCGGTCAGCTCCGGAATTGAATGGGGGGGCTTCCTGTTAGGACATTTGTGGCTCTTTGAGTGTTTTAAGGTTGCCGATCCCTGACCTGGATGATGGAGATTCTCCGTAGACAACCCAAAGCTGCTAACCCTTTTTTTGGAACCGATGCCTCCATCTAACCCTGCTTAGTGGCTGTTCCAGCTGCTACCAAACATAACGTCCATCTTGCCTAGATAGTTAGTGTTGGATTATATGTTCATAGCTGACAATCTTTGGTAGGATTCCTAGTGTCTGCTGATCTTGATCCAGCATCGGGGCTCCATCTATTTAGCAGCTCTCCCGGGCCCTATTCTGCATGGCGCTTGTATCACCGAAATCTTCCGACCAGATGCCACCATGATCTCAACTGTTTGCGAGCACAGCTGCTGCACCCTAGAAAGGACAGGCTGTTACTCCTCCCGGGGCCCGAAAGGTGCCAGCTGGCACGAGGAGGGCAGTAGATGCAGACGATGAAAAGGCAGCTTTGGCACCAGAGAGTTGGTGTTATGCCACCAAGGGTGAAAATCAGGGTACAACTCTGTGGGGGAATAATCGAGACTCCTGCACGGGTTGGGGAGGGTGGTTCGAAGTGGACACACCAGGTTCGAAAACACATTTTTCCTTTTCGGAAGGGTGTCTATAAAGAGAGTTTGATTTGTTTCTAGGTTCTTCACTACAAAAAGGAAGGGAGGGAAGTAGGGGTGAAATCCAGCAAGTTTCTGACAGATTATGGAGAACCGATAGCAGAAATGTTGAGTAGTTTGGAAAACCGGCAAATACCACCTCTGGCTGGCCCCAGAGTAAGGAGGGAATGGAGATTTTGCAGTATCCTTCTCCTGGAGTGGGGTGGGAATGGGGATTTTGCAGGATCCTTCCCCCAGGAGTGGGGTGGGAATGGGGATTTTGCAGGATCCTTCCCCCAGGAGTGAGGAGGGAATGGAGATTTTGCAGTATCCTTCCCCTGCCATACCCACAGAACTGGTAGGGGAAAATTTTAGATTTCAACTCTGGATGGAAGGAAGGAAGGAAGGATAAAGAGAGAAGAAGAAGGGAGAGAGAGGGGAGAAGAAAGGGAAAGAAGGAAGGAGAAAAAGGAAGAAGAAAGAGGAAGGAAGGAAAGAAGAAAGAGGGAGGGAGGGAGGGAGGGAGGAGAGAAGGCAGGCAGACAGGCAGAGAGGAAGAAAGCAGAGAAGGAGAAAGAGAGGAGAAAAGGCAGGCAGGCAGGCAGGCAGGAAAGGAAAGGAAAGGAAAGGAAAGGAAAGGAAAGGAAAGGAAAAGAAAGAAAGGAAAGGAAAGGAAAGGAAAGGAAAGGAAAGGAAAGGAAAGGAAAGGAAAGGAAAGGAAAGGAAAGGAAAGGAAAGGAAAGGAAGGAAGGAAGGAAGAAAGGGGAGAGACATATCTAAGTGACCAATTCTGAATGACTGTGCATATACGCATAGCTACATATAGATGGATGAATAAGATAAAACTACATCTCCTGTGAAAGTTCTTCTGATAGAATCTTCTTCAAAGAACAGAAAATTAAGTTTGGGGCACAATTCGAGTCTCTACAACGCTGATACCAGGGTTCAGTCACAGGGCATCTAAAGCTGGTGCCCAAACATGTACTGTATGTGCCAATTGCTCAAGGACTCGAAGCAGAGAGTTTCTTGCAAAAAAAAAATCTGAATGGACTAGTTTGTTATCTGGTCCTCTTATCGGTTGCAACTTTCCATCTTGGGAGGTTGCCTCTCGAGAACGGGTCTCAGCAAGTCTCCTTGGGAAGTAGAATGCATGGTTTTGGGGTCCTCTGAGAGGTTGGTAGAAAGACAAATTTTTTGCAATTTGTCTTTCAGAAAGGTTGACTGTGACTTCTCTTGCAACGCAAGGAAAGGCCCGTTGCGACGAAGGGCTGAACAGGAATGGCGCAAGGTGAAAAAAGTTTGAGAAGGGAGCAACGGCAGGCACAGAGAATGACTGGATCCCTCGAGAAGGTCCCACAACATCAGTGAGAGATCATCGACATGACAGTTAGCATTCCGCCTAAGATCTCAACCCTCCATTTGAAGTTGATGGGTTGACTTTGATCAGTCACACGACTCTGCTGAGTCGTGGTTAAGAAGGAATCAAACACAGAGTGGACTTCCTTTGTCTATTATTGTGGTTGATTGCACAACCAACCAGATGTTTAGATTGGATTTGGCATTTTTTTAAATCCACCTATCAAGTCCTTCTCAAGGATTTGGGATAGGCAGATGGTAACGGTGATAATTGTCTAGGGATTTTAACATCAGAACATTTCCATGAACATTAACATTTCTCCAAAAGATAAAATGTTTTTGTTCCCACCCTCTATTATATTGCCAGAACACAACATCATCTAAGGAAAGTTGATTGACAGGACAGGTCAAACATCTGCAAGAGATGGGTAAAAGGGTTTTCAGAATTCGGCGAACACAAGGATATTCTGATACAAGGAGTTGGAGAATGGATGCAACTCACTGGAAGGAGTTCACCCTGATTTCAGGTTATGCTTGTTCAAATCTATGGAGATTCTCAATCATCCAGGTCATGATTGTGTTATGTACTTGCATTTTTTATTTTGCAGGGGTCCTCAAACTATGGCCCCTGGGCCTGATACGTGCTTGAACAGTTGTGTTGCTGCAGAGAGTCTCCCCCTTCGGGGGCTTTTTCTGCAGGTCAGGGGGGGGACAGAAATTCTGACTTGGGGTCTGTTTCATCCTCCTGGCGTGGGGCTTTGGGTGAAGGCTGGAGGGAAGCACCGCTGGTGGCGAAGAGCCGGAGGGCCTCGTTCCAGTGGGACTGCCTCATGGCCTGGAACTGGCTGACCATCTCAGCTCGCTGAGCCTCCAGGAGCCAGTACCTGGCCTTGCACTCCCGCAGGTCTTCCCTCTGCTTGAAAAGCCTATGCTCCTAGTCCTCAGTGAGATGCTTCTGCTGAGCCTCCTTCTCGGTCAGATCTAATTTGAACTGAGCTGTTTTGCCAACTCTTTCTCGTGGTGGCTGCTTAGCTCCAACAACTGCTTCCTGTTGGGACTCTAAGGAGCCCAGGCGAGGAGGCAAGGAGTGGCTGGGAGGGGAGGGGCGAGTAGAGGCCAGTGAGGTGCCCCTCAAAGTGAGTGACATCAAGTTGGCCATGCCCACCCCATCACGTAAATAAATGGTGTGCTGGTGGGTGTCGCACATTGGCTATTGTGACGCATATTTTGAGCGACAGGGAGCCGCAGCAGAGGGGTGAAAGAGCCACTGACCCCTGAGTTAGGTGGACTTGGAAAGGGATAGTCTATATGCATCATTGTATTAGAATGAACACGATGGTCAAAAATAACTGTACAACACTAGCACTGTTTAAATAGTATATATATTATGTGTTTTCATTTTGGTTTTTATGGCAAGTGAAATGCCAGGATAATCACACTGTATTCAATATATGTTTATATGTAAAATATATTTAAATAAATATAAAATAAATATTTTAAAAATATATTTTAAAAAAACCCAGCATCTTCTCCAAAGAATCAGCAGAGACTGGGACAACACTCCTAATAATGACAAGCAGAAAGCCCATCTTTGCATCTCAAGAATGATAAATAGAGCTTGTTTATCCAAAGAGCTGAACTCCATCCAAGAAAACAGCACAACTCTGTGCTGTGGTTAAGCAAGACTTGACTGGAAACAGGTTTTTACGGTAAATGTTGTGGTTGTAAGAGCTGTTTCCCTCCCCAAGCCTTTCCCTGCTTTCGGGGGGTGGGGGGGAAGGAAGCATATTTTGTACCAGAGACCCCCCCTTTTTCCCCCAATTTAATTGAAGACACTATCAAGAAGAAATACCCTTCGAAATCAGAAGAAATAAATCCAGCATGTGGTAAAGCTGAATAGCCAGATGCAAATTGTGCCCATCAGCGAAGATAATGTCTTTTTACCCCCACTTTCTCTTTCTCACCCACCCCAAATTGCTGCCTATCTCCCCCAAAAACCTTCAGAGTGGATCTATTTGGAAGCTTTTTCTAACCCGTCTCCAAATGTGGACAGTCAGAACCGAAGATAGCTTGAAAATAAAAAGACCCCGGGAAAGAGAAAACATCTGGTCTGAAAGCGTAGTATCAAAGTCATATTTTATGCATGACTTTGGAGAATGCTAATAAAGATTGCAACCATGCCTTCTCCCCACCTTACAATCAGTTGGAGCTGCGTCATTAATTTTTCTTCTTTAGACCTCAGGTCGGTTTGATTTGGGGCAAGGAAGGAGAAGAGGACAGGAAGAGGTCAGGCCAGAATTTTCCCCAAAAGATGTAGAGAAATATATATATTGTGTTTCCCCGAAAATAAGAGCCTGTCTTATATATTTTTGAAACCCCGAAATAAGCGATTGGCCTTATTTTTGGGGAGGTCTTATTAGTTTGGGGCGTGTGGAGCAAGACTCTTGCTGTCTTACGTGATTTCCAGCTCTGCATTTAAATATTTTTGGGGAGGACTTTTTTTCAGGGGGAGGTTTATTTTAGCTCGTGCACTCAAAAGCCCGATTAGGCTTATTATCAGGGGATGTCTTATTTTCAGGGAAACGGTATTTTTTCACCCTCAGTTATATTGCCAGAACGCAACGTCATCTAAGGAAAGTTGATTGACAGGACAGGTCAAACATCTGCAAGAAATGGGTAAAAGGGTTTTCAGGATTCGGCGAACACAAGGATGTTCTGATACAAGGAGTTGGAGAATGGATGCCACTCACTCCATAGCTTGGAAGGAGTTCACCCTGATTTCAGGTTATGCTTGTTCAAATCTATGGAGATTCTCAGTCATTCAGATCATGGTTGTCCCAAAGCTGCTTTTTCAAGGGGCAACTGGACTTTCTGGGATGGTTTTTTTTGGGGAAGACGTTTCGGTTCTCATCCAAGAAGCTTCTTCACCTTTGGATGAGAACCGAAACGTCTACAAAAAAGTCCAGTTGCCTCTTGAAAAAGCACCTTTGGGCTTGTTCAAATCTATAGCTGAAACATTGGTAAATGAAATTTAGGACACCTTCTATGTTGTAGGAGTCTGCAGTCTGCATATATGCAGGAATTTTCCTATCTTGGATGGCAAACCTCAGATAAGTAAAGTTACTTGCATGTAGGCAGGATTTGGCATTAGTAAATAAGACCCTAAGTCTGTAAACGGGAGGAGAGGAAATGGGATATATGTGTATTAGACTTTAATTAAAGCTAACATTATAAGTGCTTAAACAAAGCAGTAATGATTAACTAAAGATTCTAGTTACCTGGAATATTCTGTGAGCCAATGATATACTGCCAAGTACATTGTAACTTGTAAGTAACGAACTATATAATGTCATTATGTAAGACAATAAAATCACCACATACATCCTCAATCTTTGTGTGTGTGGTCACTCTACACTGATGTCCATAAATATTCGGCATGCTCTGGCATGAAACCTTCTTTACAAAGGGAGGAACTCTTAGAAAGTATGAAGAACAAGAGGTAGAACATTTCTCCATGGGGTGTTTTTCAGCTTCTCATAAGCTGGACATCCGGGACGGGAGGGGAAAGTTTTTGCATCAACATCATCATCATCATCATACAAGAGAAATCTCCAGCAGAAGGAAGATACGTCTTTTCAAAGATTCACCCCCAGCTGCTGATCTTCACCCAAGTATCCATGACTGGTCTAACCCTATCAGGTGTGCGCAGCGGCTTAATAATGCTGAAAATGCCGGCCAGAAAAGATCTGCACTCCAGCAGTTCGAGCCCAGCTCTGCGAGATGGGGTAAGCTCCCGCCACTCGCTCACCAGCTTCGGCCCACCAGCAGTTCAAAAGCACGCAATATTGCAAGTCGATAAATGGGTATCCCTTGGGTGGGGGGGAAAAACCTAGCTGTGTTTATGCGTGTAGAGAGCAGAAGTGGGTGGTTGATCCTATTTAGGAGAATCAACAGGGAAGAACTGTAGAAGAGCAGGCATTGTCCGGAGGGGGAGTCAAGAGAGAACCGAGTCTAGAATCCTTACATGTCCACAAACACGCCAAGTCTTTGAATCCCATTAACTCTTATTTAGCACCAATTTAATGCTGTTAGGTGACTAGATTCTTGTGTCCAGGCGTGAACAATAAATCTTCGGAACTGGAACTTATGTGTGCCTGGCGGGAAGTCAAATTAGCATCCAATATAAATCTGCCTGTATCATCTGCAGAAGGCCATCAAATGGGATTAAAGCGTTCATTCATAATTACAACTGGGTTTAGGGTTTCATCAAGCTAATGAGATGCCTGCCATGTGTCCCGCCCTCCAGTGAGGCACAAGGCATTCACACTCACATGCACACACGTGTGCTGATAGGGAAGGACACCCAAGCAAGGTCTGCACCAGGCCTTTGGGGCTGAAGGTTCTCCTGTGTTCAATAAAGATGGAGGAAAAAGCGTCTCTCAAAAGCAAAATCTCGGAAGGCAGATGGGAAGCAGATGGGGACCTCTGCATTTGGAGAGCACCAAACCAGCTCAGCTGATTCTCACAAACTTGAGAGCCCAGGAATGTGCAGGCAGGCAGACAGGAATGGCTTGCACAGCGCAACCCGGCGACAGAAAGAAATCTCCCTGGTTTTATAAAGCGAAGCACGCTCTCTTGTCAACAGAAAGACTTTCAAAAGCCGTCGAGAGAGCAGGGCGGAGAGCAGAGATTTCAAATACATCAAAGTCCTCCCCGCACACTTTGGATGGAAATATTTGGGACTTTTTTCCTCTCTCTTCTTTGCCTTGCCTATTCATTTCTAGAAAGCCCGCTGTGTTTAAAAAACGTCAATAACAAGACTGTTTAAAAGATCGTTTCGGCTTTCCGGGTCTCATTTTACAGCCCTTGGCTAGTTTATGTCTCAAAACTCCCTTTTGTATCACCCAGATTAGTTTCATTTTATCCGATGGGGTTGGGGGGACACAGAGGATTTAAAACAAAAAGAAGCAGACAATGGAAAATACACAAGTAGGTGTAATAATAGTAAGATATAACAGCATGGCAGGCCTGAAAGTCAATATCACAGCCATTTGTGTCCTTCTCTATTCTCTTCAACCACCCCAACTGCTATTCACTTCCTTCTCCCACACATTTTTTCAGTGTTTTAATTGCCCTCTATGTATGGGACGTGGTAGCTCAGTGGCTAAGACGCTGAGCTTGTCGATCGAAAGGTCGGCAGTTCAGCGGTTCGAATCCCTAGTGCCGCGTAACAGTGTGAGCTCCTGTTCTTTGTCCCAGCTTCTGCCATTCTAGCAGTTCGAAAGCAGGTAAAAAAAAATGCGAGTAAAAAAATAGGGATCATCTTTGGTGGGAAGGGAACAGCGTTCCGTGCGCCTTTGGCGTTGAGTCATGCCGGTCACATGACCACGGAGATGTCTTTGGACAGCGCTGGCTCTTTGGCTTTGAAACGGAGATGAGCACCGCCCCCTAGAGTCGGGTATGACTAGCACATATGTGCAAGGGGAACCTTTACCATTTAGATACCAAACCTTGCATATGAGCTGGGAGAACATCTGGGCATGATTAGTGCCACCATACTTGGGATAAAAGCAGGACCAACCCTATCCAGGTTCAAATATAATGACAGTGGTAGACTCAAACACTTAGAGAGAGCCTATAGATATGTGTGTGTGTGTGTGTGTATTGGTCTGAGTTTGCCCATCCAGTCAAGAGGGGCTACTTCAGACTAACTATCTGTCTCAACACCCTGAGAAAGAGAAGTATGATACATAAGGTTAATAAATAAACTTGGCAGGTGAAAACAACACTGGTTAGAGAAAATTAATACTTGGCAAACTCGCCAGGACCATGAATGGGTCCTGGGATTATTTACTGGCCTAGCTAAATAAGGATTTCGAAATCAGTTAAGTATGCAGGGGTAATCACAAGAGAAGATATTCAGGTCTACAATGGATTTTTTTGGGGGGGAAGGGAATATTTGTAGCTCAGGGTTGAACGGTGGGGTCCTTGGTGCTCTCTGAGTTCGATGGTTTTCTTCCAGGCGTTTCATGACCAAACTAAGTAACGTCATCAGTGCTAGAAGAGAGAGGGATGTGGGGAGGAGGAGGAGGAGGAGGAGGAGGAGGAGGAGGAGGAGGAGGAGGAGGAGGAGGAGGAGGAGGAGGAGGAGGAGAAAGAAGAAGAAAAGGACAACTTGGTGGTCTCTGAACGTGGCTCTTTTCTTGCAGATGTTTCATGATCCAACTAGGTAATACCATCAGTGTTAGAACAGGTAACATTACCTAGTTTGCTAATGAAATGTCTGTGAGACAACAACCAAGCTCAGAGAGCACCAGATGGATTTTTTTTTAAAAAAAAACATTGTAATGATTGGAGTTTTCTGCTTGCATATTTTGGAGCTTTTATAAGGCGGTTGAGTGGCCTCTCTTAAGGTCAGTCCTCTTTTGCAGGGGTGAAATCCAGCAGGTTCTGACAGGTTCTGGAGAACCGGTGGTGGAAATGTTGAGTAGTTCGGAGAACCGGCAAATACCACCTCTGGCTGGCCCCAGAGTGGGGTGGGAATGTAGATTTTGCAATATCCTTCCCCCAGGAGTGGGGAGGGGATGGGGATTTTGCAGTATCCTTCCCCTGGAGTGGGGTGGGAATGTAGATTTTGTAGTATCCTTCCCCTGCCACGCCTACCAAGCCACGCTCACAGAACCGGTAGTAAAAAAATTTGGATTTCACCACTGCTCTTTTGGTCGTATCTCAGAGGCATGTTTTCAGGGCCTCCTCTGTTCTAAGAGTTTTCCAACGGATTTCAATGCAAGAAAGTAGAGGGCAAGCATATTTCTTTTGAGTTTCCACTTAAACAAGCAAGGGCCATTCACGTCAGCACAACAGCCCGTGCAAGCTTTATGCAGTTTCCACTTAAAACATTTACGTGCTCGGTGAACGCAGCCAAAGCCATCTGAGTCCTTGTTTGCTGTTGGCTCAGGGTGGGGGAGATTGCGTGAACCCCAGCCAATGGCAGTTTAATCCCCCAACCCTGGATTAACGTGACACGTGAAGCCACACCGGCTTTCAAAACCCAGTCTAGAAAAAACACCGATGCTCTTTTTTTTTTCATTAGCTGGTCCATTCCCTGCTTGCTTCCTGCGGTTGGGAGGGGACGACGACTCAGCCTTGGAAGTAAAACATCAGCTGGTCGGATGCAAACGGAGGAATTCAAAAGAAGGGGAGGGGAGGGGAGGAAGAGGGGAGGGGAGGAAGAAAGAATTTAAAAAAAGGAGGGTCGAAGTAATTAAATGTAACTTTCCTCGATGAAAGGGATTTCGCGGGTTTATCTTCTAATAAGATTATGTCACGGGCACAAGTGTTCCAGGACCCCTTTGAGTGACAAGCTCCTATACTTTTATCGGGGAGGGTGACACTAAAACCTTCACGTCTTTTGTCTGGGAGCGGAAATTTGCCAGTTTTAATCCCTTGATTCATGTCCGGTACAAAAAGGAAGCCAGCTTAAGACAGTCCTCACTGACAATATCCCCCCCCTCCAGCCTCTCAAACCCAAGATGGTGAGCTTTGTATTTGGTTGCTGGGTCCCAGTTCTCCTCCCCACCCCCACAAGAGTAGGCCTCTAAGAAGGAAAGAGGGTGTGTGGGGGGAGATAAATTCCATTGGCATTTCCACACACGCATATCCCCCAAATCCACCGCCACTTTCAACACTCCTCCTATCTAGACAAGTTGGGGATTTGTCTACGGAGCTTCTCAGTCATCCAGGTCATAGTTGCCACAACGGTTGTTTTTTAAAAAATAAAATAAAATAAAATAAAATAAAATAAAATAAAATAAAATTAGGGAACGGCGTGAAATGATCGCCACCACTTTAGATGCATTTTCATCCCACGGGGGTTGCTCAAATGAGGTGATTTGTAAAGAGAGGGAAAAAGAGGAAAGGAAGAAGGAAGAGCACTGCACATCAGGACAACTAGACCAGGGGTCAGCAACCTGCGGCTCTCGAGCTGCATGTGGCTCTTTCACCCCTCTGCTGCGGTTCCCAGTCACTCAAAATATGCATCAGAACCGCCAATGTGTGACACCCGCCACCAAGCGATTTATTGAGCTTTTCAAACCCCCCTAGGCCAACCATGGATAAATCCAAGAAGAGAAAAGTTTCAGAAGGAAACAGAACGTTTAATTCAACGACATATGCTAGTTTTGTGGCCGCTCAAGAAATAGTCAGGCACGGGAAGGGTTTTGTGGCTCCCGGTGTTTTTTTTGTGTGTGTGTGAAATGGGTCCAAATGGCTCTTTCAGTGTTTAAGGTTGCTGACCCCTGGACTAGACACAAGGACAGTTTTTCCTCCCGAACGCCATCACTCTGCTAAACAAATAATTCCCTCAACACTGTCAAACTATTCACTAAATCTGCACTACTATTACTATTAATCTTCTCATCATTCCTATTACCCATCTCCTCCCATTTACAACTTTATGACTGTAAATCATATTGCTTATGATTTATACAGATTGTTTCCTAGTATGATTCCATTGCTTATTTGTATCCTATAACCAGGGGTGAAATGCTCCCAGTTTAGACCGGATCGGGCTATCTGGTAGCAATTGTGGCAGATGGTTCAGAGATGGCGGCGTGAGTCTCCGCCCACTTGCCCAGGTGTCATTACTTCCTGGTCTGCGCGCACCTGTGACACACACGCATCTCTGAACTGGTAAGGATTTAGCATCCAGTGCCATTCCGATTACTGCTTTATTTCCTTTCTTTCAAATCTCTTCATTTAAGTGTGATGAAAGCACATCTAAAGTGGTGACAATCATTTCACGCCGTTCCTTAATTTGAAAACAAAACAAAACAAAACAAAACTGAATTGAGGAACTTTAAGACAAACCTTAGAGGTTAGAGCATCAAAAAATCCTGACAATTTGTCCGCCAAAGATTGAATGCCATGCTGAATTGGCAAAAACAAAGAAACAAAAACCTCTTATGCGGGAGAGTGACTTATGTGAGTTGAGCAGCTATAGAAATAAAAAGAAGTGTGTCAATTCTAAGCAGCGGTGAAATTTATTCCTTGCTCTGCTGAGAAAAACCTGACAAAATCTCACGGCGGAGAGTCCCTTATATAAGATGGGCGGCTAGAATAGAATAGAATAGAATAGAATAGAATAGAATAGAATAGAATAGAATAGAATAGAATAGAATAGAATGAGTTGGAAGGGACCTTGGAGGTCTTCTAGTCCATCCCACTGCTTAGGCAGGAAACTCTACACCACTTCAGACAAATGGTTGTCCAACATCTTCTTAAAAACTCCCAGTGTTGGAGCATTTACAACTTCTGGAGGCAAGTCGTTCCACTGATTAATTGTTCTCACTGTCAGGAAATTCCTCCTTAGTTCTAAGTTGCTTCTCTCCCTGACTAGTTTCCACCCATTGCTCAATTATCAAATATATTTAATAAGTAAATATATTTTAAGCAGGCAGAGAAATGCCCCCCTCAGTCTATTGATTACCCTTGAAAAATTACATCAACTTGATCTGACTTTTCTTTCTTTCCCGGGGCAGGGTAGACAGGAGATAAATTCTCGTGTAGGCTTAAGGTCAAGACCAGCTCTCCTTTTGTTTATATTTTATAGGGGTCTATGATTAACAAATAAACATTGAAAGCAACGAGGAAGGCAATTCAATCAGCCTTCTGAGCTCTTGGGAGTGTTATTTTTGGCATCAAATGACACCCATCTTACAAGACGAGGCCCTTCTCGCCACTGGATTGATGCGATGGCAATTGAACCCTGCTCAACATCCGGAATAAAATTTCCCCCTTTTTAGGGTCTTTCGTCCCCTTCCTTGCTGGCTACAGCAGCCAGGAACAAAAACCGTCATTTATCCCAATTCAACCCCTCCGCTTTTTTTGCAAAAATCTATAAATGCAGAGCACTGAAAGGTACTTCCATTTGGAAAAGTCCCCGAAGGCAGAAGAAAGGAGGCGGAGAGGGAGGGAGGGGGAGGGGGGTGTTGAAAATTGGTGTTAAAAAGTTGGGAAGTCGTTCCAGTTGGTGTTTCTTTTCCGCTTGGCTGAGAACACAGAATGGATTGTTAAACGGATTGATAGGGAGGGAAATTCCAGAGTCAGCTGTAACCCTTAAGAAAACTGAAAGTCGGGACTTGCATCGGTGGATGCAGCCACGTTGGGCTAGTGCATGATTTTTCTTCCCCCCTTATGATACCTTCCAAGAGATACAGAGAAACCCCAAATTCAGGTGCTTTGGACTGAAATCCCAAGCAGGCCAACAAAATCCGCTGCATATAAAGAGAATCAGTATAAAATGATCTATCGGTGGTATTTAGCCCCAGCAAGACTTTCAAAAAGGTACCCCAATTTAAACCCTAATTGCTGGAAATGTAAAAAAACTCAAGGTACCTTTTTCCATGTATGGTGGCTTTGCCCAGAAATAAAAAAAATACTGGATTAAAATACAAAAATGGCTAAATGAAATTATGCACCGCCAAATAGAATTGATGCCTGAACTGTTTCTTCTGGGGATCATTAAAGGAAAATATATGATAAAGGAAAGATTAAATATTTGATCGTTCATATTACTACAGCAGCGAGAATTGTATTCGCACAAGCCTGGAAAAGGTCTACTATACCAAGAGATTGTGCAATAATCCAGAAAAGAAATGGACAAACTTACTAAAGAATTAAATAATAAGGAAGACTCAGAATATTACACAACTTGGGAAAACTGGTATCAATGGATAGAAAATAAAAATAGGAAATATATAGATCAAAATAAGGCATAAATTGTGTTTACGTATATTTGATCAAAAAGGAATATCTGAGCATATAGGAATAGAGTTAAGATTTGTGTACTGGCTAGAATGACGTTGAACTGTACAACTATTATGGACGTATTTTCATTACAGATGTATTTGTATTTTAATATTTTAAATTTTAATAAAGGTTTTTTGAACGTTTAAAAAAAAATAGAAATCCCGAATAGGCAACTTCAAACTAAATCTTCAGTAACAGATTTGACTCCTGTTTGCCCCTCTTTAAAGCACCCGTGCCTTTTCTCAGGCTCATGTGGCAGAGAAAAAGTGTCCATATTTTATAAAGAGTTGCCCACAGATACCTGATTTAAAGGCCTTTGAGGAATCAAATCCAAAGTACCACGCCTCCCCTCCCCCAATGCAGATATTTGTCACCATCACTGAGACTGGCCTTTAAATCAATCAATCAATCAATCAATCAGAATAGAGTTGAAATTCACTTTGCAACAATTCTCACCTATTCCTCCATCTGAATTTATCTAAGCTAGGAGCGCCCGCTTTATTGATTTCAAGATTGCTCTAAAAAAAATTTTGGAATGGGTTTTCGTACCGCTTGCAGAGTTCGTCCTTATTTTTTTAACACAACGGGGCGTGTCACATTCGAATCAAGTCACAGAGGGAATCTCTTTCTACTTCTCTTATCCGTCTTCTCCTTCTCGCTCTCTTCCTTCTCTTTCTCATACGGAAACATGACATATAGAATTACAGAGATGGAAGGTACCTTGGCAATCTTCTAGATCAACCTTCAGTTCAAGCAGGAGATCTTATACCATTTCGGACAGATGGCTGTCCAGCCTCTTCTTAAAAATCTCCAGTGTTAGAGCACCCACAACTTCTGGAGGCAAGCTGTGGGGTTCCCTTAATTTAAGAATTGTGATCCTGGGCCACTTCTCGAGGTGCCTGCTAACCTGTAGACCCAAAGGAGCTATATTGGATCAGATGAATGGTCCTTCTCCTTCCCCTTCTCTGTCTCCATCCTCCTTCCTTCTCTTTCTCTTTTTCTGTCTCCTTTCTTCTCTTTCTCTGTCTCCATCCCTCTTCCTTCACCTTTTCCATCTCTCTTCCTTCTTCTCTGTCTCCATCCTCCTCCCTTCTCTTTCTCCATCTCCCTTCTCCTTCTCCTTCTCCATCTCCCTTCCTTCTTCTTCTCTGTCTCCATCCTCCTTCTTTCTCTCTCTCCATCTCCCTTTTCCTTCTCTTTTTCTGTCTCCATCCCTCTTCCTTCTCCTTCTCCATCTCTCTTCCTTCTCTGCCTTTATCTACCTTCCTTCTCCATCTCTCTTCCTTCTCCTTCTCTTTCTCCTTCTCCATCCCCCTTCCTTCTTTTTCTCCTTGGCTGTCCTTCTAACCTTTATGCAGCCTTGTCTCTCCTCCCATCCAAAGACACAACAGCCCTTCAAAAGTGAAGGATGGCCACAGCCTAACACAAAACGCACGGCTGCTTCCTCGCCATAAGAACCGTGAGGCTGCCTGTCCCCTTTGACAAGCCATACAGAAGCATTAAATAAACAGGGGGAGGGTTACATAATAAAAACACCAAAATATCTAACGCTATGAATCACCCAGACTCAAAACAGATGCTTAGTGTTACAACATGTCAGCAGGAGCAGTAATTGCAGCTGTATGAAAAGTTTCAGCCTCAAATCACATTATGTATATATATATATATATTAAAAAAAAGAAAAGAAAAAGAAAGAAAAGAAAGTTCAACAACTCCAGAGAACTGTTACTAGAAAAAAAGCATTTGTGTTTCCAGAATTGTTACTGTGTGAAAGAACCTGCTCTGGACAAAGTCAGCCACGAAAATCACACATCCTGTTCACTTCTTCCCACTCACTGGTGCGTGTAGGAAACTGTTTCCTTTTGCAAAGAGAGAGAGAGAGAGATCCAATCTCGCTTCGGGGAACAAGCCAACGTTTTTCTGGATAAGGTGATGAAAAGACCAGAGATGAAAAAGAGAGAGAGAGAAAAAAACAAGCTTCCTTGAAAAAAAAGGCACGCCAACTTTTCAAAGGCACTTTGCGTGAAATGTGTAGCAACAGGAAAACACTCGGCGCATCCTTGTGGGTGGCAAGCACACTCTTCCAAAAAAGAAAGAGTGACTTGCACCCTCAAAAGAGACAACCGAAAAGGAGAAATACAGCGTAACAGTAAAAGGGTTGGAAGATCATCTAGTCGAATCCCTAGTATTCTAATCCCTAGAAGACTAGGGATTCGAACCGCCGAACTGCCGACTTTTCTGATCGACAAGCTCGGTGTTTTAGCCACTGAGCCACCTAGTCAGCTGTCATCTTTGAAGATCCTTCCATCATTCCACGGAAGCACGGTTAAATCTCACACGGGTTGTTTCTGTGGAAAGTGGTGCTTTCTGCCAACATTTTTTTTTAATTTTCTTTTCTGTTTTTTTTTTTAAACCTTGCAAATTAGCACTGGGCTCTTCCGGTGATTTCCCATCCAAGCGTCAATCTGGTCCACTGAGGTTAGCATCCAAAGTCAGCCAAGATAGTCCCAATGCTATCTTGTCTGATTTTGGTAAGGGTTATTTTATTTATTTTTTTAAAAAAAGGACTATTTTTTTTTAATTTGGAAAGGCGAGCTGCATACCTAATTCTGCAGTTCAGGAATGGTCAGCGAGGGTGAATTCAATGCCCCCTGCTTTTGAAGCTCTTTGCTTTCTCCCTCAAGCAATCATCTACTGTAACGTTGGCCTAATTGTCAATTTTCTTCTGCAAAGAATACTTCCACAAAGGCTATCTGAGTGTTGTCCGAGAAAAAGAAAAGATCGAATAAAAGACCCAATTGGTAGTCCTACCGACAGCTCCATGTCCTGCTTCCTACAGCTCCATTTATCAAACCAGATTTAGCAGATTATCTCTAAAGGAATGTGGCTGGGAATAACGCTCTTCCCCCCTCCCGCCTTTAAATGTACAATTGTTTTCCAAACATGAGTCAAAAAATGTTCTTCTCCACTTGAGTAAGCTCCCTATGTGCACCTTCCGTATTTCGGAGCTCACTTTTTGGCGCAACAAACCATGCTGTTTGAAGGGGGACAAAACTGGGACATCATTTTGGCATCTGTGGGAGAAGAGCTGGAGGTGGAGTTAAGTACATCATCAGTTTAGAGTCGTTATGTTGCCACAAAGAAGTCCAATCCCTTTTGAATCTGTTTTCTGAATTTTACTTGACTAGATTATAGAAGAAGATCAAAGCCATACATTGAGTTGCAGTTTTATTCCAAGAATCCCCAAATCTAGTCAAGCTAGCAGCTAGTCAACTAAAGTTAAACTGAAAACTCTCTATTTTTGTTGCTCTACACACCCTAGCTAAGTTTCATGCCTCTGGAATCTACCACTTGCTTTCTGTTCCGGGGGTGGGGTTTGGGGGGGGAGGCAATGCGTTAAGAACGACACTTCCCTAAATAAAAAGGAGATTTTGAAGCAAAGTCCCCCTTCTATTTGAAGATCCCAAACCAAGATTTTGTCAGCTGAGAACTGAGCTCAGACAACCCCTGAGGCTTGGACATAAAAGGAGTCGTGGAAAGATTCCCAGCAGCTCCTAGGTTGTTAAACAAGTCGAGGCAAACTGCGGCTTCTTTTTTTTCCCCCTCAAATTGTTCAGAATCCCGAGCAAAGGATCCAAGAGCTACCCGTCATATTTTCCTCCCATAAAAATAGTTCTTCAGAGCATGCTCCACGTCTACCGAGAGCTGATAGTGAAAGAATAGGCTCAAAAATAAGCAGGGAACAGATATAGAATAAATAATATTTATGGAGGAGACCTTGGAGGCCTTCTAGTCCAACCCCTTGCTCAAGGGGTCGGCAACCTTAAACACTCAAAGAGCCACAAAGGTCCTAACCGGAAGCCCCCATTCAATTCTGGAGCTGACCGGAAGTCCGGTTCCCCCACCGTAGAGTCTCCTCCTAGCACAGCGTCCTTTTTCCTCTACCTGTCCTAACCAAAAGCCCTATTAATTGTGGAACCGACCAGCAACAGGGAGCTGCAGCAGAGGGATGAAAGAGCCACATGCAGCTCCAGAGCCTCAAGTTGCTGACCCCTGCCCTATACCATCCTAGTCAAATCGTTGTCTGCTGTACCCAAGCACCTGAATTTTGATCCACATGACCACGGGATGCTACGATGGTTGTACATCATATTTTTCAGTGTCAGATAGTCGCTAAACCAATCATTATAAGCCGAAGACTACCTGTAGCCATGATGGACCCTCTCTGCTCACTAATGCAAGCTCGTCTTCCGATATTTATTTGTGCTGTGTATCCTTTCTAACGAAAGCACCTTATAAATCATTCTTTCTGTTCCGCTTTTGATGGGGGAGAGGGCGGCAAAAGAATCCACGTTAGAGAAGATGTTTACATCTAGGTATCTCCTATATTTTGAGTTTTGAGCAGCGAGGCTCATTACACATGCATGTTTTTTATTTTATTTTATTTTTTTAAAAAAGAAAGAAAACAAAGCCAGGAAAAAGTAATCCTCATTCACTGCTTTTCCATTTGGGCTCCTGGCCAAAGAATACATTAGAAAAAAAGGGGGGGGGGATTATTCTCAATCAAGCCAAGAGTTTAAAGGGAAGAAAAAAAGGAATTTGATGTCGGCCTTTGGAAATAAGGCCAATGCATTGATCTATTTAGTAGATTTATAAACTGCCAAGTGGAACCAACTCTTGGCGTTTTACAGCATCAACAAAAGACACCACTGCTTTCAACTCCAGTTCAGACATAAATTCCATAAAACAGTGAGTAATAATACTAAAAGGGCAATAAAATATTGGTAACATCGCCATAGCACTGACATGAATCCACACATCAGGCAATCTTCACAGAGAAGCAGCTGATTATTTATTTATTTATTTTGCAATGTTTAACTCTTTTTAACTTTAAACGTTTATCCGTTTGTTAGAACCCAAGGTCTGCCTTTTAATCGGCTCAAAGCAGCCAATGTTAGAACCTTCCTTCATTTTATGAGCACCACAACAACCCTGCAAAGTAGGTCAGAATGAGAGAGAGAGAGAGAGAGAGAGAGAGAGAAAGAGAGAGAGAGAGGGAGGGAGGGAGGGAGGGAGGGACTGGTCCAAACTCACCTATAAGTCTATAACAGGGGTCAGCAACCTGCGGCTCTGGAGCCGCCTGTGGCTCTTTCACCCCTCTGCTGCGGCTCCCGGGCACTCAAAATATGCGTCAGAACCACCAATGTGCAACACCCGCCAACACGTGATTTATTGAGCTTTTCAACCCCCAGCAGGCCAACCATGGATAAATCCCAGAAAAGAAAAGTTTCAGAAGAAAACAGAAGGTTTAATTCAGCTACATATGCTAGTTTTGTGGCTTGTGAAGAAATAGTCAGACACTGGAAGGGTTTTGTGGCTCCCGGTGTTTTCTTTTCTGTGGGAAACGGGTCCAAATGGCTCTTTGAGTGTTTAAGGTTGCAGACCCCTGGTCTGTAAGGATGGACTCTCTTTAATTCCAGTTCAACATCTTCAAAAATTACACCCCACCGAAGACAATCTCCCTCCCTGCTTCCGAAATGAAATCCATGGATCCCCAATTGTTGCTTTTTAAATCTCCAGTTGTTGTTGTTGTTGTTTTAATCTCTCGCATCACATTTTTCCAAGAAACAGCACACCCGTTTTACTTTTCTGCTTGCAAAACCACATACCAAATATTTGCACTCGGGGGGAAAAAAATTGAAAGGGGGAAGGGGGGAGAAATAAAATAAAAATAAGCCATCAGGTTTATGTAACCTGAACCTTTGAAATCACTCCAAGAAAAAGAAAAGAAAATCCACAACAGAGTGGAGGGGGAAAAAAGAACTGCTAACGCAAAAGAATGGAACAGTCATAAACATGGGTCCCATACCTTGGGACTGTGACTCTCCAAACTTCCAGGCTGGAAGATGTCAACTTGGAGATCATCATGCCAAAGATGATCTTAGAGGGCAACTCTCCAAAGTGCCATCCACTACTTTCTGGTAAGACCTACCTTTGAAGACTTGAGTTTAGTGAAAAAAAGATAAGCAACAGATGAAAATCTATTTTCTTTTTGCAAAGAAAGAGTTTTAAGAAAAAGAACTAAAAGGATCCTGTTTCTTCTCCCAAGAGCTGCTCTCGCCAAGAGCAGTCATCTGTCTGTCTTGTATGTCTGTCTGTCTGCCTTTTTGTCTATCATCTAGTCTGCCTGTCTATCTACCTATCTACCTTCCTACTATCATCTTCTTTATCATCTATCTTTCTACCTACCTACCTACCTACCTACCTGTCATCTTCTTTACTATCTATCTATCTATCTATCTATCTATCTATCTATCTATCTATCTATCTATCTCATCTTCTTTATTATATATCTATCAATCTATCATCTTCTTTACTATCTATCTATCTACCTACCTACCTACCTACCTACCTACCTACCTACCTACCTACCTACCTATTGTATCTGGAATTAAAGGAAGAAATTAGTGTCAAGTCATCCTCTTCACCTTTCCAAAACATTGAGCTTCCCATCAGATCATCAAAACATCAGATTAGTTCTTTTGTTGGGACAAAGAACCTATCTCATCCATTGGTGGAATTCAAATTTTTTTACTGCTGGTTCTGTGAGCATGGCTTGGTGGGCAGGGCAGGGGACGGATACTGCAAAATCCCCATTCCCACCCCACTCTGGAGCCAGCTGCTTCTCCGAACTACTCAAAATTTCCGCTACCGGTTCTCCAGAACCTGCTGGATTTCACCCCTGATCTCATCCCTTCCCTCTTCCATCCTGGCAGGGCTTCCTTGGACCACCTCAAAGCAATCTAGAAAATAGTCCTCTCATTTGAGTCAAACCATGGGAGAAATAAACTGCCACCTGAAAAAAACTCGTGCCTTTTATTAGCATTCAGACTTCCTCAGTTGTACACCTTCCTCCAAACATCCTAGAGAGCCTAGACTATGTACAATGGTGTCTCAATAGAATAGAATATTTGTAGCTTAAGGTTGAATTTTGGAGTCCTTGGTGCTCTCTGAGCTTGACTCTTTTCTTGCAGGCGTTCCACGACCCCACTAGGGAACATCATCGGCGCACAACAGTCTGGTTAAGCTACCAAGCCCTTGTAACTTGTAGCTTTGGGGATTTAGGTTATTCCAGGGTCAATTCCAGCTCTTGAATTCCCTCTTGATGCGTTCAGCGCAACGTGGCTTCTAGGAACCAAGTGCGCATCTGGTATCTCAGTCCAGTGGCAAAATTCAAATATGCAACATCTCAAGACACATTCAGCTCAGGGTTCATTCCAGCTGCTTTAACTGGGACAAACATAAGACATTTCATCGTGAACAGAAAGCATCCCAGTTTTGCTGGCAGGCTTTTGCCCCTGGAACATATGCATCATGCAAGAAGATACTATCGAAGAATCTCACATATATATATATGTGTGTGTGTGTGTGTGTGTGTGTTAGGGTGTGTGTGTGTAGGAATAAATTTTGTTTCTGACATCCCTTTGAATTCAGTGCAAGCATTCCATTCACTGTAATGACCAAAATAAAGTTTCTTCTGCCATCTTCCATTTTTACCAAGGAAGGCAGGCAGCCCTCGACGAACAATCACAGTTGAGCCCCAGATTTCTGTTGCTAAGCGAGACGGTTGTTATGTGAGTTTGGCCTCCTCTTACGACCTTTTATACCTCGGTTGTTAAGCGAACCACTGCGCTGGTGAAGTTAGCAACACGGTTCTTAAGGGAATCTGGATTTCCTGTTGGATTTCGCTCATCAGAAGGTTGCAAAAGGGCAGGGGTAAAATGCTCCCGGTTCGGACCGGATCGCCCGATCTGGTAGCAATGGCGGCAGATGGTTCGGAGAACCAGTAGCAAAAATCCCTGCCCCCCCCCATGTCCAGTTGAGCCACACGATCATCAGAGGCTTTTTTTTTTTACTTTTAAAAGAGTTTTTTCTATAACTTCTTCCGACGAAAAAATGCTTTAAAAACTTTTTTAAAAAAAGCCTTTGATGATCGTGCAGCTGGGATCGTCAGAGGCTTTTCAAAGCATTTTTTTCTGCAACCTCTTGGCCGAAGAGGTGGTAAGAAAAATGCTTTGAAACGTCTCTGACGATCCCAGCCAAGTTGCCTGATCGGCAGAGAGGCTTTTCAAAGCATTTTTTATACAGCCTCTGACGATCCCAGCCGAGTTGCCTGATCGGCAGAGAGGCTTTTCAAAGCATTAGAAAAAATGCTTTGAAAAATCTAAAAAAAAAAAGTTGGCCACGCCCATCCAGTCATATTAACCCCCTCCCCAGCAAGCCACACCCACAGAACCGGTAGTAACAAATTTACTACCGGTTTAGCTTCGCTAGAAAGCAGGATCAGCAGCACAGCTGATCGTCGGAAATACTGGTAACTTTTTTAAACTACTGGTCCCGATCAAACTGGTAGCTTTTATCGCTACCGTTTTGCCCGATCTGGAGTGAACCGGTAGCATTTCACCCCTGTTATAAAGGCCACCTGTATACCATCAAGCTCCTACTCATCTTTTTAAATTATTTTGCAAAAAGAATGCCATTCTTGGAAGTTACTTGCATGCCATCTCTTTGAAAAGAAAAGAAAAGAAATTCTCTTCAACCCTCACTTCTCCTAAAATTATCCCAGTGGGGGAGTCCAGGAGAAAATATTTTGGATTCCAGCAATTGAAGCTAATACGTTTCCCTGCTCGCTGAAAAAACATCTTGCATTTAATGTGGTCCTAAGCACTTTTCTTGCTTGCGTTCCCAAGTCATCAAGCAAAGGGTTGCATTTTGTAATTACCCACCCAGATATTTGAGGCAGTCTATTATGTGCTTGCTTTACTGAAAAAGGAATATTAGGGAGAGGGAAAAAAAACCCCACATTATCTTACTTTTATTAAAAACTGTGGGAGGAAAGACAAAAAAAATGAGGAAAAACGATGTCTTTCCCTCTTGGCTTAAATGCAAATCAGATTGGAAGACAACCAAGGCACCGATTTTTCTGTAGTGCTATCAACGTAATATTCCTAACGTGAGCCGTGTCGACTGACAACTTTTCTTTCAATGCAATTTGCTGCAAATGTATCGCAGGTGTATCGTATTTACTTTATCACACTTAGATGAAAAGAGCACGAAACCAAAGTTTGTATATTATGTAACATTGAAGTTTGTTTAGGTAGGTTGCTTTGACAAAAAACTTCCATATTTCTCCCCTGCCCATCCTAAATGCACCATAAGAGGGGTGGGGGTAGGGAAATCCCATTAATTTCATCAGAAACTTGCTTTCACCACTTCAGACTAGTCTTCATAATCAATGAACCGGCTCTGTGCTTGGTCTTGAATCACTCTGCTAAAACCTGCAGTCATGGTGTTAATCCTACAATGTTGTCCCCTCTGCATCTTGTACAGGTAAAGGTTCCCCTCGCACCTATGTGCTAGTCGTTCCTGACTCTAGGGGGCGGTGCTCATCTCCGTTTCAAAGCCGAAGAACCAGCGCTGTCCAAAGACGTCTCCGTGATCATGTGGCCGGCATGACTCAACGCCAAAGGCGCACGGAACGCTGTTATAACCCAAGAGATCACACAACTTAGATGTATCTGAAGTGTTCAAATCTGACTTCCAAAGCAGGTTTTCCTAGCTTGGATCTAACGTCCAGGTTTAGCATTATAAAAACAGCTGTGGAAAGATCAAAGCGACAGTTTGGTGGCTAAGGCACCTGGCTAGAAACTAGGAGACGGTTAGTCCTAGTCTTGCCTTAAAGGCACGAAAGCCGGCTGAGTGGCTTTGGGCCAATCACCAGGAGATGGTGAGTTCTAGTCCTGGGTTCAGCGTGAAAGACGACTGGGAGACTTTGGGCTAATCACCAGGAGACTGGGAGTTCTAGTCCCGCCTTAGGCATGAAAGCTAGCTGGGTGATTTTGGCCCAATCACCAGGAGATGGTGAGTTCTAGTCCTGTGTTCAGCATGAAAGACGGCTGGGAGACTTTGGCCCAATCACCAGGAGACTGGGAGTTCTAGTCTTGCCTTTAGGCATGAAAATCAATTGGGTGACTTTGGGCCAATCACCAGGAGACTGGGAGTTCTAGTCTTGCCTTTAGGCATGAAAATCAATTGGGTGACTTTGGGCCAATCACCAGGAGACTGGGAGTTCTAGTCTTGCCTTTAGGCATGAAAATCAATTGGGTGACTTTGGGCCAATCACCAGGAGACTGGGAGTTCTAGTCCCGCCTTAAGCATGAAAGACAGCTGGGAGACTTTGGGCCAATCACCAGGAGAGGAGACTGGGAGTTCTAGTCCCGCCTTAAGCATGAAAGACGGCTGGGAGACTTTGGGCCAATCACCAGGAGAGGAGACTGGGTTTTCTAGTCCTGTCTTAGGTGTGAAAGCCATCCCATCATTTTAGCCAAACCCACCTCACGGGATTGTTGGGAGGGGTGGGAAATAGGAGGAAGAAAGAGCATTCGATAACATTCGCCGCCTTGAGCTATTTATTATTTTTTAAAAAAGGGGGAAAAAAACAGTGGGATATAAATTAAATAAATAAATTGCCCCAAGCAGAAAAACACGTAAGATTGGAGAAGGTACAGAGGACACTTAAGAACATGTATTCTCTAGGGAATGTCCTTCACCACAACAGATCCCAAATTTCTAGGTCCATCGTTAAAAAGGAAAAGCAGAAGCAAAAAACTCCACCTCTGGATGAGAAAAACCCGAATAGCAGAACCATCCCTATTCCAAAGGTGCTGGAAGAAAACACGAGAGGAGGGCGAGAAAGGGGGATTTTAAGAGAGCGTAGGTTTAATCTGTACCCAGTTACATTTTTCAAAGGAGGAGCTTTGGAGAGAGAATTGATTTACGGGCCCGGCCAGCTATTTCTTCCCTTGCTTTTATTCTCCTTCCCTCCCGCAGCTCTTCCAGCCTTGTCCAGGGGAAGAAACCCACTCAGCAGGTGTCCTTGTCCTGTCAGGCGAGGCGCTGCGATCTAACAAAAGGCCAAAACAAGTTGATATCTTTTTATTTGGGCTCAACCCGGAAATACCATTCGACCAATTAGAAAGGCTTTAAGAAGAGCTAAACAGCCTGGAGAGCTAGATTTCTCTCGAGGGGAGCCTCCGCATTAGAAAAAAATGGAAGCTTTTTTTATATATATAAAAAGATTGTTATAGGCCCAGCAATTTTAAATAGAGTCTTAGGGACGCGGTGGCTCTGTGGCTAAGATGCTGAGCTTGTCGATCGAAAGGTCGGCAGTTCAGCGGTTCGAATCCCTGGCGCCGCGTAACGGAGTGAGCTCCCGTGACTTGCCCCAGCTTCTGCCAACCTAGCAGTTCGAAAGCAGGTAAAAAATTGCAAGTAGAAAAATAGGCACCACCTTTGGTGGGAAGGGAAGAGCGTTCCTGGCGCCTTTGGCGTTGAGACATGCCAGCCACATGACCACAGAGACATCAACGCTGGCTCTTCGGCTTTGAAACGGAGATGAGCACCGCCCCCTAGAGTCGGGGACGACTAGCACGTATGTGTGAAGAGAACTTTTACCTTTACCTTAGGGTCTTAGAGCTGGAAGGGACGTAGGAGGTCTTATAGCCCAATCCCCTGTTCAAGGCAGGAGAATTTAAACCATCCTCGTGAAATGGTTGTCTGGTCTATTTTTGAAAGCCTCCACTGATGGAGCATCCATAACTTCTAGAGACAAGCCATTCCCCCGATTGAGATGTTTGTTTGTTTGTTTTTTGATGGGCAGGCATTTTGTAGTTCCTATTGAACGTCTGGTGCCCTAGATTATTCCTACAAATATCCAGGGTATGGATACGCCTTCTAAAGGATGCTCTGTCCTCAGAATCTAATAATATGAATAATCACAGCTAGGCAATTCTCACCAGGGAAATATGGCCATTTGTAGACCTAGGCTGCATTCAACCAGGGAGATTTTGCCATGTGTAAATCTAAACAACAACACAGAGGGAGAACATCTTTTTAACACTGCTGGGATAGCACTGTCTGCCTGTTCAGTTTTTCTTACTGCGTGTCTGCTGATATTTTTCAACTGTCACACGTGTTAAATACAAATAATTGCAAGCTCACAAATATTTGGTAACCACCTTTGAACACGCTAAAGCTGCCATGAAAACATCTGTACTGGCGTGTTGTTGTTTTTTTAAAAAATCTCATTTGTTCTTTCAGTGTTGGCTTCCTCGCTATCCGTTGTAACAACCTTTAAGATATGGAATTCATTATCAAATCACTTTCTCTGCCGCTGCATTTCAGAAGCGAATTGCCCATGGCTAATTCTAAAAATCAGATGTATCTAAACCATACAGATAAATTTGCATGTTCCTGACTTCGGTAGACAATAACTCTGCGGCAGTTAATAGGACGTCTCTTTACAGTAATTAAAGATATTTGTTCCAAAGCTCAGGAAAACCAGCGCAGGTTAGAACAAAAGGCAGAGCTGTGATCTCTTGCTTTGTTCGTGCCTCTTTTCAGCCATGCCGCAGAATCAAAACCACGATTACAAAATCCCACACAACCATTGTACGCTTAAGCCAAGCACAGAGCATTCACCAGGCTCCTCCTAACACCTACGCAACCAATGGCTTCAAAGTTATAGATTATTACAACAGGAGATCAAAGGACATACAGTAACTTGCAGTCATTTGCCCTGCAGAAATGCCTATCTTGATCGCTCCTGCTTTCTGCATTTCGTTTCTAGCTTCCAACAATACTTCTTTTTCTCTCTCTCTCTCTCCCTCCCTCCCTTCCATCCCCACTCTTAAAGCAACTTTTAAGCCTGATATTTTAATTTTGAAACGGACCACCAAATCTTTTAGCTTTTCCCACCCCCACAGAAATTAAAACTTTTCTCGGATGATTTTACCTAGCTGGGGTAATGAAGCATCTGAAAGGAAATCACCAAGTTCAAAAACAGCACCGAGGACTCCTCATTTCAATCCTGAGCTACAAATATTCTCCTTTATTGACAAAGTTTTCTCTTTGCATCCTGGCCATTCAAGCAAAGCCTTTGAATGAAATATTCAGGGCTTGTTAACAGTCGACATCACTTTGTCCAAAATTGCTTTTTTCCCCCAAAAGGCAACTGGATTTTCTTTGTTTTTCCCTTGAAAATGTTTCTCTTCTCACCCAGAACTGAAGAAGCTTCTTGGATGAGAAGTGAAAAGTCTTCAAGGAAAAACAAAGAAAGTTCAGTCGCCTTTTGGAAAAAAGCACCTTGAGATCTGGATGATTGAGAATCTCCATAAACAGTGTAACAGTTTGAGGTTTTTGTCAAAACTAAAATTGATAAAACAAGACTGGGACAGCATTAAAAAGAAAAACCAGCCAGATCCTTTATAAAAATCCTGCAAAAAAGAGGTGATTTTTTGTAGCTCATAATGCTTTAATAACTAGTTCAATTTTGGTTCTAGAAATATTGTGCATTATTATTTATTGCTTTGGGTTGCTAAGTTATGTTTTACATGTTGCACTTTTATCTTTGTTTAAACCTAGCTGTTTTATTATGTATCTGAACTGAACAAACTTGGAAGTTACTCTTTTTCCATATCTTATCTTTATTTCCTCCCCCCCCCCCCCATTTTCTTATAATTCTGCTCTTCCTTGTTTGGTTTCTCTTTCTTTTTACTGCGATTCTGTGTTTTATCCGTTTTGAAATTCAATCAAGATATTATCTACACATTATGCGAAGTATTGGGATGTGGGTGAAATTTAGGTCCAATAAGTGTTTGCAGCTTTAGGAAAGCTCTCAAGAGAAAGGAGAATAAAAAGAGGCAAATTATTTGACAGTTAGGAACACTCCGTGAGAAAACAACTTGCACATGGAAAATATCCTGCCCGCTTAATATTAAAAAAAAAAAGCATTTATTTATCTATTTGGAGAGTTTATATATGGCGTCCCGCTCACTCTCGGTGACCCTGGGCGGTTTACAATTTTTTTTTTTTTTAATTTTGTCAATTGAGTCTCAATCCGCTTGATTGGTTCGGAGATATTGCGAGCGGCACGTGTACTTCTTCTCAATTCGTACAAGGGGAGAACTTCACCCCTTAAC
Organism: Masticophis lateralis; assembly: GCA_030761175.1. Taxonomy (NCBI): domain Eukaryota; kingdom Metazoa; phylum Chordata; class Lepidosauria; order Squamata; family Colubridae; genus Masticophis; species Masticophis lateralis. The sequence continues at coordinate 9,918,849 of JAUDYJ010000015.1, forward strand.
CCCTCCAGGTTTCGACTCCGCTCCGGATTAAATGTCTTTTTAAAGGCCCATCTTTCAACTGCGGCCTAAGCTTTCCCAAATGGAAATGTTGAAGACAGAAGTCCACTTTGGACAGACAATATTTGCAAGAGGGGAAGAGAGAGAGGGAGGGAGGGAGGGAGGGGGAAAAAAGCTCCAACTATTCAGCTCTAGGAGTTTCAAAAAGCCGCAATATTTATACTTCTGCATCTACTCCTTACCAATTACACACACCCCCTCCTCCGGTTTCCATAGCAGGGGATTTTGGAGTTGTTGCTATGAAATGCACATAGTTTCTCTCTTAACTGCCCACCCCTCCCAAACCTTTCGGGGATCATTGGGGAGGGGGGGGAACCTCCTGAATGTTAGACAAAAGCTAATGTACAACCAGAAATGTCGTCTTTTGTCTGATGGCAGACCACTTGCAAAGTCATATTATGTCGCGCCGATTGAAGTGACCATGTTTTAACCCACTCCGGGCACAAAGACAGCCCTAAATTTTAGTGACAAGCGTGAAGTGGGAAAGAAAGGCTGGGGAGAAAAGAAAAGGGGCCGAGATTAGAAGCAGCCCGAAAGTCAAAAAGGCAGAGAAGATTTTTTTTTTTTTGGTGGAAAAGATTAAATCAATAATAATAGTAATAATAAAAACCACAACCCTCTCCATGCACCCTACACTTAGCTTGAGCGTAGAGCAATATGGAATTGGGATTGTCACTGTGCACACTTAAGAATGTGTTATCACTTTGCACCCTTGAGAATGTGTGCGATATCACAACGAAAACACTGCTCTAGAAAGCTTACAGGGCAATGTATTTTGTGTGTTGTTGTTGTTGTTGTTGTTGTTGTTGTGTGGCAATGGGAGAGAGACACAGTAAAGGAGATGAGTTGAGGAAGGCAGCATATACAGAAAAAACTGCGGAGGCCCAAGAACGAAAATGAACTATCTATTTTAATCTACACTGAACTCGAATTCCAGGTTGGTTGGAGTCGAATTAAATTCCTTCACACCAGAAAGCAACAGCCCATTTCTGAGTGTGTTGTTAATGTTAATGAGGGGGGGGGGGCACACACCACAACACAATGCCTCATTTTCCTCTCCCCCCCCCCCATTTTAATCTGCATCAATTTTATGCTCTAGAAAATGTCTCAGCAAATTGGCTTCGAAATACAGACGTCCAGATAAACCACAGAGGACTTTTGGTGACTTTTCTATTTATTTCAAGGAGAAAACCAATCATGTCCTCCAGCCCTATGGAGATTTTCTCCCCCTTCCACTTCAAAAGCCAGCCTGGGAATTCACTTTAGACAAGCTGTCCGTGCATTGTCCCGATCCTACCTCCTAAACTTTGGAAGGTCCGCACCGAAAAAACACTGGTTGGCATTTGACAAGGGTTGAGAATTATTATTAGCTCTCTGTGGTGAGTTCTCTGCTCAGTTGCACATTTAAAGAGCACCTTATGTAAATCTCTGTAAAGAGTAAAGGCTTGCAAAATTCAGTGGGAAATTATTCCTGGCTAGCCAAACTAGATAATTTTCGCTTATGCAATCCTGAACTAGAGAAATTGGCTGCAATGAATGAAATGCCCTTACGTTGACAAACTTCACAGTTTTGGAACCACAAAATCTGGGTTGTTTTAACTGGCGAGGCTGAGACTTTAGGCCAGTCTGAAGAATTAGCCAGGTATCAATGAGCAAATGTATAAAACGAGAAGATTAAATAAAAAAGGACTTCCCCCATGATCCTGGGGAAGGAAGGAAGGAAGGAAGGAAGGAAGGAAGGAAGGAAGGAAGGAAGGAAGGAAGGAAGGAAGGAAGGAGAGGGAGGGAGGGGAGGGAGGGGAGGGAGGAAAGGAAAAAGGGAGGGTGGGAGGGGAGGGAGGGAAGGAAGGAGAACCGCAAAGTTAAAATGGAGCTTTCTCAAATTTGTTCTTCCTCTTTTTGACATCCTGAGGACTAGTGTCTTGTAATTGTAAATTGGAGAACCACATCCCTAGAGCATCCCAAAGGAGACCCGAGCATCTAATTCAGACTGGTTTTGTTTGCTTTCGAAATGAAGAGACCCGGTTTTAGCAAAGGCTGGCAATGAATAATTGCTCCGCTTTGAAGGACTGGTGGATATTGGATATAATACCCGTTTGGACAGACACCAGCTGCTTCTCAGCCGCCCTACTCCAGGCAGTTTGGAGGGGGAACCTCTAGGGAAAAAGAGCCGTTCTAGTGGGAAGCGCTAAGGGCACATTTGATCCTAATGGTAAGGGCAACTCCTATTATTGTTTTAAACGACCACGAAACAGCCATTCAGAGGTCCCTCCCTGTCCTCTGCCTTCTCCGTTTCTTGGTGTCCCCCCCCATCCCACCCCAGGGACCCTCCAGCTATCCAAGCCGGCCCTTTCTCAGCCAAAGGCTGCTGTACTAATGCGAAGGAAGTGTGGGCGTCGCGGCGCCTGGCCTTCGCTCTGGTGGCCTCCGGAGGCGACACCCCTGGGCCAGTTTCTGGGCTCAGGCCCACCTTCTTTCTCCCTTGGGGAGGGGGAAAGGGCCAGAAGCTCGCCTGGGGTTTCCCGAGGCCCCGTTGAAACCGACTCTACGTCTGTAATGTCAGCAACTCGGGAAGCGCAGCCGGGGCGCAGCGCCCTAGCGAGGTTTTCACCGAGAGCGCACGGGCTCTAGTACCCGCAAAAGGACGGATCTCGGGAGGAGGCCAGCTCTCCAAGGCGCCCCTCGGGCTTTTGCGCTCAGTTTAACGCCCGGCGGTGGGGAATGACCGAAACAGACTCGGCACACACACACACACACACACACACACACACACACACACACACATCCACACTTACGTCCACCTAAAGCCGCGTTCCCAGTGGGTCCCCCCCCCCTCTCCTCCACGCGGCAGGTGCGTAATTGCGCTTTTCCCCGGCGAACTTCGACATCTCTTGCCGGCTTCCAGTTTAAGCTATCCAGTCTGGATAGCTCAGCAGACTAAAAGCATTGTAATTAAACACCAGCGGTCTGCAATTACTGGAAGTTCGAATCTCGCCAGGTTTAAGGTTGACTCAGCCTTCCATCCTTTCTAAGGTAGATAAATTGAGGACCCAGTTTGTGGGGGCAATAAGTTGACTTTGTATAAATATACCAAAATTATGAAGGCTATTGCTTAACGCATTGTAAACCGCCCTGAGTCTCCGGAGAAGGGCGGCATATAAATCAATTTTTTTTAAAAAAAAGCTCAGGTTAAGACGGGCGGGGGTGGGAGGGATACAACGAGCCCCCCCCCCAGTCGGTCAAAGGCTTAGAGTGGGTTCCAGGGAAAATGCCCAATTTTGCTCCCCGAAAGTGGAGAGTGGGATGGCTTCATTGGGGGGCCTGTCTACCAGCCACGATTATGGGATGTCAGGGGACCCGCGACAACCTGCACTTGGGGTGGAGAGCTGGGTGACCATGGAATCATATCCCAACCCACCCTTCATCCCTCTTGATAAAGAAGGTGGAGATAAAAAACAAGAACAAAGGAGAGAAGGTCCGGTGGGAATGATTTTAAAAGGCTGCCTTCCGCGCCCCGTCCGCGGGAGGTGAATTGGGATAGCGGAGCATAAGAGGCTATGGCTGGCTAGTATGTCGTCGGGGGTGGGGTTGGGGTTGGGGTTGTGGGGTCGCACGACCATTTTTTCATAGGGATGGGAAACTGAAGGGCGATTTCTTTAAAAGGAATGGAGACGAGAGGAGAGAAAAGAGAAAAAGAAAAGCGAGTGCAAAGGAACGAAGGGAAATGAAAAAAGGAAAAAAAGAGGGATGGATGGATAGAAGGAAGGAAGGAAAGAAAGGGAAATAGAGAAGGAAGACAACAGGGAGAAAGAAGAAAGGGAAATGAGGTAGAGAGGGGAAAAAAGAGAAGGAAGGGAAGGAAGACGAGAAAGGGGAAGAAGGAAGGAGACAAAAGGAAAAACAGGAAAAGGGGATTAAGGAAAGAAAGAAAGCCAAAAGACGAGGAAGGGGAGGGAGATGGGAATGGGCAAAGGGGAAGGAAGAAAGAAAGGAAAGGAAGGAAAGGGAAGGGAAGGAGCAGAGAAACGGACGAACAAGGGAAGGAAGGAATGAGAAAAAGGGAAGAAGGAAGGAAGGAAGGAAGGAAGGAAACAGGAAAGCGAGAAAGAAAAAGAAGATAATTGGCGAGGAGGGGGAGTAGATAGGCCAGCTCCTTCTTTCCCTCCCCATAAAAAAAAGCCCCAGGCCTGGTGAAGGAAGCGGGGCGCTGGGGGGGAAGCACCGACTCTTATCCTCCCTTCGGCCGACCGACTGAGCGAACAAGCCACCGCGTCGCCTCTCCACTCCGACGCGCTCACCGGGCAGCCTGAAGCCGACTGCCAGCGGCCGGGGCGAGAAGGAACTCGGCTTTCCCTGTTCGTTGCCTCCGGCCGAACCGGCGCGGATTGCAAAATTGCAAACCCCGAACTTTTGGGGGGAAACCCTCCGTGTTCGGCTGTTTTCTTGCAAACGTTGCCTGACCAAAGCCAGGGGTTCCTTCCCCCCCCCCCGCCCCACTTTAAACACGTCGCCAGTTTTACCCAAGATTTTTAACAACCGTCCCATCCCCACCCGCTCCTTTCCAGTCTCCCGCTTTAGAGTTTTTGGAGTATAGAAATGAATTCCCGAAAATCGTTGAAAAACCGCATCGGTTTTGGAGGGTTGGAAGCCGCGCGTCGAATCCGAATTAAAGAGAGGCGCCTTACCCGACCTCGTTCGTTAAAAATGGGGTTTGGGGAAGAGGGCGACTCGTGAATCGGATCGTTTTTTTGTTTTTTTTTAAAGGCTTTAATCCTTGCGAGGCTGAGTCCCGATTAAGGTTGACAGGGAAAAAGAAGAGAGTTTAAACAGAAGGTGGAAAACGAAAGAACCAAAAAAAAAAAGTGTAACTTTTGTGTAACGCCGCAATGAAACAAGGATGCGTGATTAAAAAAATAAAGTATTTTTTTTTAAAAAAGACGCTTTTCGCTTTTGTTTGGCCATCGATCTTGGGGAAATGGATTCCGGAGAATCTAATGGATTCCAGAGAATCTAATGGATTCCAGAGAATCTAATGGATTCCAAAGAATCCACACACACACACACACACTCTTTCTATCTTGACTGCCACATTTTTTTAGTTCGAAGGGAGGACGACAAATCCAGCTCCAATCATTTTTTTTAATCACAGGCAGTTTATTTTGGAGAAGGCAGTCTTCTCACCTAACCATTCCTTTAAAAAAAAAATCAAACTCTTTCTTTAGACACCCCCTCACGCTCTATTTTTTTCAGCACCATATTCAGGAAAGGGTTTTTTTTTTAAAAAAAATATATATATTATTTTTTTTTAAAAAAAGATCCCTGAAACCTTTCTTCTATTGCACAACTTTCCTTGGGAATATTCAGCCACTTCTTTTCCCCCTCCAAATGTATTTGCATGCGAGCTAAAATGATGATGATTAATTGCCCCTTCGAGAGCGAGGCTTATAGTGGTTTCTCCCTGGACAGTTTACAGTTTTTTAGCGGCTTCTTACCCAAGGCTGCAAAGATCGAAATACCAACCTAAAAACAGGCTGGAAAAAAAAATAATAGTAACTCCTTCCTTTGTAGAGTCGCCCTATTTTATTTTTATTTTTTAAGGAAGGACCATAAGAAAATTTGGATAGGACTTTCAACTGAAGCTATAAAATGCCTCACAGGTGGATTGTTGACAGACAAGGGAAAAAGTGTTTATATACTTCGCTTTCAAAAATTATTTTTTTACGAAGTAATATTTCTGTTTGTTTATTTATATTCCCTGTTTCTAAACCACCTCTCTCTCCTTCAGAGGTTTGAATTGCTTCGTGGAAAGGAAGCAAGAGATCGGTTTTGAAATGCGCCCAACCTAAAAGAAAATCGAGGTGAGGCGAATTTCAGAAAGAGAAAAGAGAAAGGAAAAGACAGGGAAAGGGATGGCTATAAATTGTTCCCCTGGGAAAAAAAATAATAATGCAAATAATCCGAGGTGAAGGCAAGTGCCCTCAGAGAGGATTTGAGTTAGGAAAGTGGCCCAAATCTGCCAGAAAAACGATCCATGTTGGATCGGAGATCCCGCAAGGAACGGACAAAGACATTCCACCTTTTCTCACCTTGAAAAATAACTTAATAAGATGGGGAATACTTAATAAAGGACACATATGCCACGCGAGTGAGCCATCTCCCCACCCCACCACCCCGAAATCCACTTGTAGTGAAGTCAAAACCATTTTTCGCGGATCCAACCTCCAATATCCACCCCAAATACCTTATGCGACTTTGTTTTTTAGAATTGCACACAACAAGCCAGCAGAGTAGGTCAATGAGGAGGAAGTGGGGGAGGGGAGAGGATAAAGGAAAGAGAGAGATCGAAGGGAGATCAGTTCAGCCCCAGGATGGTGAGAGAGACTCAAGTCCCTACTTGAGTTCCTTTAAAGCAACAATGGAATGACGCAACAATGGGTTTTAAAGCAAAAGGGTGGAGCTACAGCTCTTTGATCGGAAAAGCTGGGCTTTATTCTCTTGGAAATCCTCCTCTCCATTGTGCTTTAGGCCTCCTCTCCCACTATTACTACCCCATTCCACCAGGATACAGTTATAAATGAGATCAAGCCAGGGAAGGCAACGGTGAAGAATTCCAGTGGCTAAAAGGGAAAGGTTAATTATTTTTATATATATATATATATATATATATATCAATAAATAAGGGTAAAGATCTTACTGTTGGTAGTCTTGCTTGCAGTAAAGCTTCCGGTCTCGGAAGTAGCAGCTAGTGGTTAGAGCCTGTTGGCAGACGGCACATTGCAAGCACTCTTCGTGCCACGAGGATTCATTGACACGCATCAGGAAACGGTCAGAAATGGGACGCTGGCACCCCTCACAAACCGACTGGTGTTGGCAATCGGATCCTGAAGGAGGGAAGGGTAGCAAGCAAAGAGAGAGAGAGAAAGAAAGAGGAGAGAGAAAGAGAGAGGGAGGGAGAGAGAGAGAGAGAGGAAGAGGAAAAGGAAGAGAAGAGAAAGAGAGAGAGAGAAAGAAAGAGGAGAGAGAAAGAGAGAGGGAAAGGGAGAGAGAGAGAGAGAGGAAGAGGAAGAGATAGAGACAAAAGAGGGGGGAAGGAAAAAAAGATGTGTGGGAAAAAAAAGACAGCAAAATAAGAAAAAATCACACACACACACACAAAAGAAATGCACAAATCCACAAGGCTGTGTTTTAAGAAGGATTGGGTTCACCCAGGGGCCAAACACTGGCTTTGAAATGCCTGGGTGGACCAATCCTTTTAAATTCCCACTCGAGATTTAGAATTGCGCCAGATATATATATTTGTTATTTTAAGGCTTCCTACAATCACCCATGTGTTAATTAGCTATCAACTTCGGTGGACCAAAACGAAGCTGAGCTGGAGAAAGTCAATTCACCTGAGAAAGAAGAGCAGACAATTAACTTTCCAGGCAGGTCTTCACAGAGGTCCCCACCCACCCACCCCATCTCAGTTCTCCATTCCTCAACCTGCGTCCAACACCAGGAAAAAGAGAAGCCAGATTAAGAGACAGGGATGAGTTTCTGATGGGGAATCCAAATAATTTACAATCCCTGTTCTTGATTATTAACACCTCTCCTACCATTGCTACTCTTCTAACTTCTACTCAGAAGGAAGCAGAAGGAAAGCTCACTTCCAAGAAAATATGTCTGGAATGCTGTTCAAGGCAAAAAAAAAATCTTCTTTGGCCATTTATGTCCCTGAACTCCTTCCCCCGCCCCCCAACACATTTATTGTACCATAGTAGTTACCCATCATCGTTGTATTTTACCAGCAATAGCACAACTGTAGCGGGCAGTTGTCATTATGACTATTATCTCATCCGGCCTGGCTCAAAAAATAAACCATAAGATAATGGCCAAGGGAAAATAAAAATAAGTAAAGAAAATCGCATTTATACAACTATAGGAACACGCCAAGAAGTTTGTCTCAATGCTTACCATATTTTTAAAAAATACGGGTTTTTTTAAACTGGCTTTCTCTATTCAGCCCTGGCTTAAATGGGTTTTAATTCCTCGAATTCAACAGCGAGTATTTTTCTTTAAAAAAAATCAATTCGGTACATTATTAAGATATGGGTGGCCTAATACCAGGGCTTATTAACTGCATGATGATGATGATGAACCCTATTAATGTCATCTGCTCTAAGTGGAAAGGTTGCAGTGCAGTATGTGTGAGAGAGGGAAAGTCCGGCCTTGCAAATCAGAAGAAAATGAGGGAGCTACAGAACATTTGGCTGGATTGACAGCCTACAAATCTCTATCTCTCTCTCTCTCTCTCTCTCTCTCTCTCTCTCTCTCTCTCTCTCACACACACACACACACTCTTTCTATCTCCTTCTCTCTCTCTTTTTCTCTCTCTCTCTCTGACTCTCTGTCTCTGTCTCTTTCTCTCTCTTTTAGGAAGAAGTTTTCTCGGAATTTGGCACGCGGTTGTTACTGGGGAGGTGCCTGCAGCAAAACGCTGCACAATTTTGTCTCAAAGGAGCGACCGTGTTCGTGGACAGCGGCTGGAAGATTTAACTTGGCCAGTTTAGGATCCACACGAGGGGTGGGGGGAAGCGGAATTGCAGTGGGGATTGAGGCCCCATTGAAGCAGGAGAAGAACCGGGTTTAAACACACGAGAAGTGGCGAGAAGAGGTTTGCAAAGAAGAAGGGAAAAAATAATCATAAAACCCGAGCGCATCTGGCGAAAGGAACTCAATGAGTCGGTCTTTCTCCGCTTCTTCAGAGAACCAGAAGTTCAAGATTAAATCAGTTCGCCGCCAGAAGTATCGGGGAGGCGCACAACACACACCAGAAAGAGACAAACACGCAAACACACCGTCCCTTCGAATTCAGGGCTCCCCTTCGAGATACGCCTGATGCTTGAAGCGCTTCGGCCCCGTCCGGCAGGCGTCACTCCTGTCGGGCCGTTTAACCAGAGTTTGAACAAGCGTTCAAACAACCGAACTCTCTTGGAATCCGGGGAGTATCAACGCGGGTGCCGCTTCTGACGCGCAAAGCAGCCCGAGAGGAAAGTGAGACCAGCTCCCTTCGAAACGCGGCTCGCTTTTTAAAAAAAAACAAAAAAAAAACACCGCCCTTGCCAAGGAAGATAAAAGCGCAGAGATTCGGGTTGGAAAGTTGGACCGCTCGAAACGCAGGCTGGGCGATCCAGTGCCAATTTTTTTTTTTTTAAAAAGAGCTGGTCTTAAAGTGGTGGGGGGTAGCCCCTCCAAAACGAGGAGGGGAGGGAGAAAGCCGTAATGGATTGGAAGCTGGCAAAAGGATAAAATAAAATTGCAAAGGGCACCGGTTGGAGTCTTGGATCAACACGGGAAGGAAAACACACATAACACTTAGGTTGTCGCTCAATCCGGAATGTAAACCAAGGGCCGGGCGCGCAAGTGGCGTGAAAGTGGTTTTTCCCTGCCTAGCCCTGCCCTTTACTTGTGGATTTTCGGCCGGGATAACTCGCCTCTCTCCCTGGCCAAGTTGCCAAGCATCTCTAGCCACAATTGTTTGGCTCTGGAAACCCGGGAGGAGGGGAGGAGAGCAGGAGGAGGGCGCGCGGGACTGTTCCACCGCGCCAGGATCGGAGTTAAGGAAGGAGAGTTTTATCTATATATATTTGGGGTGGGGAGAGTTTTTTTTTAACTTACAGGAAAGTTGGGAGGGGAGCAAAGAGGGAGCGAGGAAGAGCTAAACTCACCCAGCAGGACTCCCAAAGTCGCGGGCCCCGAGCGCAGCGGCCGATCCTCCATTTTAATCCCGTCCAGCATCTTGGCACAATTGACCGAGCCGCGATTCAAGCAGTTTTCCAGCGCCTCCGGTCCCGCGGCCACGTCCATGGGGCGAAAGGCGGGCTACGGAGGGGAGGAGTGGTGGGGGGAAAGGCAGCGGAGGTTAGTGGCCTCCCCGGCTGGGATCCGGGCCGCGGAGCAGCGGGACGGTGCCGAGGGCAAAGGCGAGCGGGACGCAGCCTAGAGGCCGAAGGAGCCGGCCGTCCATCGGCGGGGCGGCCGGAGAGGTCACCTGCTGGCTGGAAGACGCCTCCGGAGCCCCTCTCGGGGTGGAGGAGGGGGCGGCCAGGCCCTCCCCGAAGCAGGGAGACGCCGGGCACTGCATGCACCCGCTAGCGCAAGCTGTCTCCTCTGGAGCTCTCCTCGGCCCAAATGCCATCCAAAACTCCCGAGCCGGGAGGCGCTCCGTTTACAAGCGGCGGAAAGCTGCTGCGGAGGAATACACCCGCCCCGCCACCGCCTCCCCTCCTTTTCCCAAAAAGGCGGGGGGGGGAGAGAGAGAGCGAGAGCGAGAACGAGAGAGCGAGTGAGCGAGACCGAGAGAGAAGAGGAGGAGGAGGAGGAGGGGAAAGTAGGGAGGGAAAAAAAAACTTGCTGACATTTGAACTCCCAATCGGTGTGCCTAATATCCCTACGCCGCAGTGAGGCGGTCCCTCGCCCTGTCAAATAGTGCGTCCGTTTACGCGCAAAGAAAGGGGGGGGCAGCCCCCCCAAAAAAGTGAACGGGAGGAAGGAAAGAAAGAAAAACGGAGCGACAGGGATCGAGAAATACAGCAGGGAGGAGAGAAAAGCGGGGGGGGGGGGGAGGAGAGAGAGAGAGAGAGAGAGAGAGAGACGAGGCAAGCCCCCTCCCTCGAGGGGCCAGTCAGTCGTGACAAAAGGAACCCTCAGCCAGGTGGAGAAATCCGACAGGTAACCCGTCCGTAGGAGACTTAAAAGAAGGGTAAGCGCTGCGGATAGAAAGGGAGGGAGTGGGGAGCAGAGAGAGAGAGAGAGAGAGAGAGGGAGAGAGAGTTGGGCTGTTTAAAATTAATAATTGGGTAAGACAAAAGGGGGGGAGACTTGCAAAGGGGAGGGGTCGTTAGGGACTATTCAGCGCCTGTCATCTGAACAGGACGGGGTGGGTGGGTGGGTGGGTGGGTGGGGGATGCAGAGAAAACAAGAAAGAAGAAAAAGGCTGCGTGGATCCGTGCCACCCGCCCTCTCCCCGTCCCATCTCCTGCCAAAGAGAACCCGCGGCCAGGTAACCGCCTAAAGTCACACAGAACAGCCGGCTCACCTCGCTTGACAGGTAAGCACCTTTGCTCCCCCTTCTCTTCTGGGTGGGATACGCGTCCTTCCTTCCTTCTACCTTGGACGCCGCCACAATCGGAAGGTTATGGTCGGCAAGGGGGGAAAAATGGAAGGTTGGGGGAAGAGTTCTCTGCCGGTTTGGGAAACCGGTGAGAAAGCCCCTGGAGGGTTGCCAAACGCGGACCCGGACTAGAGATCCACTGGAGATCCCTCTCATCAGGGACTCGGGGTTAGGAAAACCTGGTGGTGGAAGAGGTAACTAGACCCTCTCCACTCCAGCAAGCCTCTTGCGAGATGGAGTGGGGGGGAGAGAACGGAGTGTGTCTGCTTGGCACCTGGCGAAGGTGGGGTGGGGGGCCTTAGAAACGCGGGTAGGTGCCCAACCTTTGTCAGTCTCGGCTGCGCCTCTGATTCGGGAAATTTAGCCTTTCCCAAAACGCCAAACCAAATTCCGCACCCAGGATTTGGAGTGGGGGGAGGGGGAGTCGTCTTAAATCTCCCCCAAGTTTAAACCCGCCCGGCGGATCGCCGCCACCTCTGATTTTTCAACCCCTGGAGCGAGCGATCCAGCCATCCTAAAGGCTAAAAACCCACCCGCGCACAAGCGCCCACCCTCTCCCTTGCAGACACCTAGCCGCACCCTCGTGCCAAGTTTTCCGCGTGGTGGTTGTGTTGTTTCCCCCCCTTCCCCCGACTAAGGTGCCCTGCGATGTTCAGAGGCCACGGCGTGCACCTTCCTTTGGTTGAGGTGGAGTGGGGGCGAGAGAAGAGTGGGTGCCTGGAATTTGAGTGGGCTGGAGGAGAAAAAGTAGGCCCTATCCTGGCGATCTTTTAAATTCCGATTCTGTTCCCTGGCAGCGCGTAAAAACGCAAGCCACGCGTTTTTGGCGAATGGGACCCCCTTTTTATAAGAGAGACATATAGGATGACTTTCTTTTCTACCTCCTTCTGGGCCTGCTTGGTGAAAGCGAATATGCTGGGCTTCTGAATTGTAGGTAGAGCCCCAAACGCCCCTGCCAGACAGGCCTCAGAACAAGGAGCTGGGATCGGTGTGTGGGTCTCCACCCCCTTTCCAGCAACGTTAACTCGGCCTGGCATTTAATTTTATTTCCATCCTGGGGGGGGGGGGGAATCGTCTAAAAGTCTTTTAGCTAACTGCTGGTGGAATCTTAGATGTTTCGGCTCTTTTGAGTCTCAACCAGACAGAAATTTCGATTGTTGTCTCTCTCTTTTTGGGCGGGGTCAGGTCGGGAGGATTAAGAAATGGCAGGCTCCTATTTTGTCCTGCTCGCCAGGATGAGGGCGGCTGGGTCCCAATTCATCCCGCCTTCGAGTTAGTAGACCCTTTGGGAATCGGTGGAAGAGATGCGCGGCTTTGAGCCTTCTTGGCTGCTGTAGATTAAATGCTGAATTCAAGATAAAAATCTATCTCAATCTTACAGGGAGTCTGTACGCTGTATTACAAAGCGTTCCTACGATTATTGCCCCGACAGCTTCTGAATACACCTTTTGTCACCAGTTTCCCCAAACAGAAGATGTATTTAACTTTCGCAAATAGCAAGATGAAAAGGCAACTTTTTTGCCTTTTGATGATCTGCGGTTTAACTTCTTTAAAAGGATATTCTGCAACGAGATTGAGCTTGGCCAGTCTCAGCCCATCTCACCTTCAACTCACCGGGTTGTTGGGTAGGGGAAAAAGGAAGAAGGGAAGAGTATTAGATGTGTGTTCCTGGCCTTGAGTTATTTACAAAAATAATAATGGCAGGATGAAGGGGGGAAAAAAACACCTTATAAAAGACGTTGTTATGGTAAGCTTGGTTTCCTACATTTTAAATTATGTTCTTGGAACAGAAGGGGTAAGCATTTTCCTTTTTCCCAAAATGCAAAGTGCAAAATATCTCAGCTTCAAACATTGCCTATCAAAACAGAACTCCTAAACGCGCGCAGGAGTTACTTTTCCCGAATCTCCCAGCCTCTCCCAACTTGCATCGCCGGTGATCCAGAAAACTGTCACTTTGATAACTTTCCTTTGACATTCCTCTTTTTTTTCTTTTTCCCAGTTTAGAGATCTCTATCTGAGTGTTTTCCCCCCTCTCCCCCCGTCCAATAAAAATGCAGTCGGTGAGGGAAGAAAATCAGCGGCCCACTAATAATAAAGTGCTTTAAATTTTGAGCTCGGAACTAAAAAAAATAAAATAAAAATCTACGTAATATTTCGAGACCCCGAAAAGCTGAGCGGATTGGGGGGGGGGGAGCGGTTGGGCTCAAAAGTCAAACCCAAGGTCTCTTTTCATCTAACTAAACAAATTCAGAGTTTCTCCGGCAACGAGCGTTTTCTTTCTCCAGCTTATCCCCGCGCTCCTAGTACCGAAGAGAATTTCCGACCAAGAATCGAACAATTCGAAAAATGGACAAGTGACTGAAAAAAATCTCAGCTCCAAGACACCGAATAGTCTGCGCTAAAAGTCCGAGTGGCCGGAAAACGGAGGGAGTCTGCGTTTACTCGGAGAAATACGCCGCGCAAAAAAACAAACAAACAAAAACCTAATTCCCTCAGTCTGTACAAGGGACCAACAACCCATGCTAAATTTTTATTTCTTTCGGGATTCGTTATAAATCCATTTTTTAAAAATCGGACCTCTGGCCTTTGGAACAAATTCTAAACAAGGGTGAATAGGTGGGCGCAAGGAACTGGGAAGGGTCCCTAATCTGGAAACTAGGACTCTACTCCAGCCTTTCTTAGGCGGATTGGCAACGCGCGAGCAAGCGCCTGACACCGGGATGTGCAAATTGTGTGCAACTCTAGATTTCATCGCATTAGGCCTCGTTGCCTGTTTATCTAATCCAGATCTGGGTATTTAACGACACCCCCCCCACACACACACACATCCTCATCCTTTTGTCTAGCTCGGGCGGATTTTTATTTTGGTTTTATTTTTGAAAACTTTTTTTAAAAAAACAATTTAGGTATGTGCACGCGCGCGTGCTTAGCACCTTCCCAGCCCCATTGGTTTGGCTCTCCGTCACAGTCCCAGTTTCTCGTATGGCCTCTTGGGGAAAATAATTGCCCACCCCTTGATCTAGTTTTAATCTCTTTCTCCAAAGGCTGCTCAACACGTGGATAGCTAAGCCAGCTGAGGCTCCCTTCCTCCGTTCTATGCAATCCGCCTCCGATCTGGAAACTCGGGGAGCGGACCCCCATTCTTGAACGGGGCGGGCAAGAAATAAAATAAAACAAAACAAAACAAAATAAAATAAAATAAAAGTCGGGCGAGGAGATGGCGGCAGAGAAGGTAGATTTGGACAACAGGCGCTCCGGTTTGTAACACTCGCCCCTCCCCCTCGAAACCGACTTCATCGCGGATCGCTTTTCGTTTTCAACCCCGCCTTAAATGGAATCCCTTCCTTGAACCCAGTAGTTGCGTTCCCACGAAATGCTACTGCCCTGGGTTCTGGGTTCTACCAAATTACCATGCAGCGAGAGGATTATTTTTCTCCTAACCAGAAATTTAGCCAGGATTAATGCCGAGGGAGAAACAAGAGTAGAGTAGAGTAGAGTAGAGTAGAGTAGAGTAGAGTAGAGTAGAATAGAATAGAATAGAATAGAATAGAATAGAATAGAATAGAATAGAATAGAATAGAATAGAAGAATATATTAGAATGAATAGAATAGAATAGAATAGAATAGAATAGAATAGAATAGAATAGAATAGAATAGAATAGAATAGAATAGAATAGAATACTTTATTGGCCAAGTGTGATTGGACACACAAGGAATTTGTCTTTGGTGCCTATGCTCTCCGTGTACATAAAAAGACAAGATAAATTCATCAAGAATCATAAGATAGGACCTGGTTTAAGGAAGACGTGTGAAAGCAACCAAAGGGTGCGAAGTTTGAAAGGCGAGGATTAGTTCAGGCCGAGAGATGTAAACCCCTCAAAAAGAACCCAGAAAAAAAAAGTCCATATAAAGGGGGGGGGGGGAGAATCCACTTACCTTGTCTCCGTTCCTCACTCGGGCCAACGACATACACACATTGGTAACCGATTTCCGTCCAGGATCAAACCCGAGTCGAGGGCCTCGGAGCGTCCCCCCGATTTCCCCATTTTAAGGATTTGGAGTGGGGGGAGAAGCGAATTTCATTCTTTGAGGCCGGTGCGCCTTAAGTCGCAAAGGTGCAGGTCCATGTAAAGCTCTAACGTGCGAATCCCGCTTGGGAACAAAAATCGCCCTTGAGTTTCAAGGAAGCTTACTCTCGAGGAGGCTAAAAGAGAAAGCGGACAGAAAAGGAGGGTTAGCCTACACACCGCACCGCGCGAGGCAGGAAGCGCGGCTGTTGCACAATAGGTGCTTAATTTGACCCCGTTCATCCTGGATGAATCTAAGTTTGGCCATAGCTTGGCTCTAACCTGCGATTTGATCCTCCTTCCCTTCCCCCCCCCCCCCCACATCTCTCCCTGCTTGCGCGATCCTGGACTCCCCCCCCCCCGCCGCCCCCGCGATAAGATCTGGATTCCCCAATTCGAATCCAAGATGGATTTCCTTGTGGTCTCCTGTTCCCCTCCTGGCTGAAATTTATGGTTTATACACGAAACCATAAGCCGTACTTCCTCAGGTCAGTCACCCTTGTCTCCGCTGTCCCAATTCAGAATAACAGAATAATTCTCACCACCTCGGAAGGATTTCTTCCCCCCCCCAACCCCCCGGGAAAAAAAATTGGGATTATATCTCCCCCCCCCCCCCGCCCATAATTCTTTCTTAATGAGTTATTGAATAAACTATCACGTGCCGAGGAGAGTGGCTCTAATATGATGAAGCTGTGAGACGTTTCATCCAAGCCAAATAGTAGTTTAGATCCTGGGATAATCCCAGCCTGTGGAAAACCTGAGATACCCATCCGATTCAGGCTAAATGGAGATCATATTATAGTCTCTTTAAAGCAGTAAAAGTTTCAAAACGTTCTGAGATTATTATTATTATTATTTTAAAAAAAGCATCTTGCTTTACAACTTTAGTTTAATAATAATAATAATAATAATAATAATAATAATAATAATAATAATAATATCTCATCGTGTCTCTCTCAATTTCAACTGTAAGCCGCCCTGAGTCTCCAGAGAAGGGCGGCATATAACTCGAACCAATAAACAAACAAACAAACAAATAAATAAATAAATAAATAAATATCGAAAGGAAGGTGCTTGCTTAGAACGGGATGCTTTAAGGTTTTGCCATTAAGCCATAGTTTGCTTAACATGTGTTATGCGGTGGCAGGATTTGAGAGGATGAGAGATTTAGAGCCCAGCCGCTGCTTTGCAACCCTAATCAGATGTGGGTTTATTTAAAAACCATGCTTGGCTAAAACTTTGGTTCCGTCTGCATCAACCATTTCTAAAGAAGCCAAGAAACAGTTAATAAATCTATAAATACTGTATACTATGAATATAATATATATTCAGACAATATTTATATATAATTGCTGAATTGGAGCTGAAAGGCAAAAGGGATGCAGTACGCTCTCTCCCACATGCTGGGGTAGACCAGGTGTCTCGACAGAAAAACACACAAACACAGAGAGAGAGAGAGAGAGAGAGGGAGGGAGGGAGGGAGGGAGAGCCAGTGAGCTTCCTTCCTTCCTTCCTTCCTTCCTTCCTTCCTTCCTTCCTTCCTTCCTTCCTTTTAATTTTTATACTGCCCTTCTCCCAGGGGACTCAGGGCGATGCACAGCCAACAATAAAACACACCTATATACAAAATTTAAAAACAATTTAAAAACATATTAAATAATTTGGCCCCAAATATCATTAGAATAAAACAACCATTAAAATTCATGTTTAGATCACACATTCCTCCTAGAAGCACGAAGCCGAAAACACCAGCCTGAAGATGACGAATGAGACTTCATCGAAACCAAGACACTTCCAATTTTACGCGGGAGAAACCTGAATAACCAAAGACCTACATATATATATATATACATACGCACACATATACATACATACATACATCCTGTTTCCCCCAAAATAAGACATCCCCTGATAATAAATCCAATCGGGCTTTTGTGTGCATGGCAATAAGCCTTATAAAAAATATAAGACATTGTCTTATTTTCGGGGAAACACGGGGTGGTGGTGATATCACACACACACACACACCATGTTATAGGAAGGTTGCCTCCCCTGCCTGCTTTTTAGGCACCTTCTCTTTTCAATATCTTTGGGAAGATGGTGTGTCAACAGATTGGCTTGAGCAGGAAAGAAACTCTTGGGTTCATCATCCCATTCTGAAATGATCCAGGGCTGCCTTGTCTTTTTTTTTTTTTTTTTGGTTTTCAATCCTCCCCCTTTCAAATTTAATTTGGGTGTAAACCTTCAGGAGCCTCAATCTGTGCGTGGTTTCGTTTCCTTGCCTTCTCCCAATGAGCTTCCTTGAATCTTTGCTCTGAAAACAATTGGGCATTCTCTGGAAACCAAAACTTCTGCTAGAAAAAAAACTCATCTTTGTTCCTTTGGGGTCTCCCTCTCTCTCTCCTCTCTCTCTCTCTCCCCCCTCTCTCTCCTCTCTCTCCTCTCTCTCTCTCTTCTCTCTCTCCCTCCCTCCCAAGGTGTCTCTTCCAATCCTATTCCTTGCACCACCCCTTTCCAAACACCCTAACTTGCCAGCCTTAACCAAAGGATCCTCTCCTAATTGGTCATCTAACCCCAAGGCATAGATACACCATCATCCCCATACCCCTAGGGCTACATTGGCCATGCAAGATGGGTGGTGCCCGTTCACACCAGAGGGTGCCAGGTTGAAAAAACATCACATGCATATCTCCTTAATAACCCAGGAATTAAAGCAGGAAGTTGAAGCTTCACTTGTAAGTGAACAGGTTGGGTTGGGTTGAGTTTGCCCAACATGAACCCAAGATAGATGGACAGAACCATAATTATTGAATCCACTTTCTCCCCCTAACCTCATAAGCAACTTGGTCCGACACCTATGAACAGCGTGGGGTGTGTCTTAGTGCATTTTGTTAGTGGGATAGATAGATAGATAGATAGATAGATAGATAGATAGATAGATAGATAGATAGATAGATAGATAGATAATGGATGGATGGATGGATGCGGACGGGTAGGTAGGTAGAAGATAGATAGATAAATGGATAGATAGAGATAGATAGATAGATAGATTGCTATGGGGCAGTGGTCTGCAACCTTAAACACTCAAAAGAGCCATTTGGACCCATTTCCCACAGAAAAGAAAACACCGGGAGCCACAAAACCCTTCCTGTGTCTGACTCTTTTTTGAGCGCCCACAAAACTAGCCTATGTAGTTGAATTAAACATTCTGTTTTCTTCTGAAACTTTTCTTTTCTTGGATTTATCCATGGTTGGCCTACCGGGCGTTGAATAGCTCAATAAATTGCGTGCTGGTGGATGTCACACATTGGCGGTTGTGACGCATATTTTGAGTGACAGGGAGCCACAGCAGAGGGGAGAAAGAGCCACAGGCGGCTCCACAGCCGCAGGTTGCTGACCCCTCACCTGTGGCGTAAAAGCTCAGCCCCTTCAATCTGTTGCGGCCTCCGTTTTTTTAAGCCAACATAGAAAGCAAGTTGGTCTAGTTACACGGCTTCAACTGAATCCTAAATGGAAGGCACAACATGGGGGGGGGGCGAAGTGGGGGAGGGGTTTGGAGGGGGCTGGTGTGTAGCCCAGGGTGTGGTGCTCAGACTCAGAACCCGGGGTGATGCCACAAACCAGGGTTAGGATAGGAATCCGGGCAGTGCACAAACCAGCTAGACAAGAGAATCTCGGGTCCGCCGGTGCCAGGCCTTGCTTCGAGCGTGCGCTCTCTGCCCCCTAGCGGTCCAGGTGCAGAAACGCACCCTGCGCTCTCGGCTCCGAGAGGCGTTTTCTCCGCCGGATAACCGATATAAATCGATCTCCTTTATAGGAGGACTTGAAGCCTTAATCTAGTCGTTGGGGGTTTGAAGGGGAGGGAGAGAGAGACCCTTCAAAGTCTTCCCCCTTTTTTGATCAACCCTTTAGGGTGACCCGTGGTGGGAAGGTAAGGGAGGAGGGATGGAGAGAGAGAAAGAGAAAGAAATGAGGGGGAGAGAAAGGCTAGGGGAGAGAGAAAAAAAGAGAAAGAAAGAAAGAGACTGGGAGAGAGAGTGTGAGAGAGAGATGGGGAGAGAGAAAAAGAAAAAATGATGGGGAAGTAAGAGAGAAAGGCTGGGAGAGAGAGAAAGAGAGAGAGAGAGAGAAAAGGGAGGGAGGGAGAAAGAGAGAGAGAAAGAAAGAGGGAGGGAGGGAGGAAGAGAGAGAGAGAAAGAAAAAGAGAGAGAGAAGAGAAAGAGAACAAGCGCTTCTCCGAACACCTTCAGAGGAAACCTGGAACCGATCTCACATTCCTCGGCCGATTTCCAAGGTTTGGGTTTGTTTTTTTTTAAAGAAAAACGAGCCAGCGTTCGTTTCCGGCCGAAGAAACGGCAAAAAACAGGAATGCCGGGCGAACCGAAGGCGCCTGGAGGAGGAGTGGAGCGCTTGTGCCTGAGTCAGCCAAGGCGAGATAGAAATAAATAAACCAGTGGCTTTCTTGTAAAGTGTGTTTAATCCGGTCGACGCCGAGCCGGGCAAGCCTGTTTATTATGGGATAGAAGCGGGGAAATTACCAAGAGAGGAACACTCGGATCTTTCAGTCGGCCTGTGGGAAGATCGACAGCCAATGGGATCCCCCTCTTCGTGTGAAAGCAGAGAACTGACGGATCCACTCCGGGGTGTCTTTAGGGTTTAGAAGCCTCTTCGGATACCCGAGAACAAAACTCAAAATAAAACCTCGGGGGTCGCAAAGAGCTGAGCGATTCCCAAATTTATCGCGCCCCCCTTTCCCTCCCTCCTCTTCTTCCCCCACCCCCGCCCCCCAAGTGGCGGTTGGCACCATTCAGAGGATACCAAAGCCATCAACTCAGCGCCGCCCGAAGCATCGAGAGAGATCCAGGTCGAGGACAGGTTTATCATCATGGAAACGCGAGCCAGACCAACTTTGGAAACAAACCAGAGTTAAACCAAGTTTAGCCTGTGAAACGAAAGCGACAGGGCGACTTTGCCAAGCGCTGAGAAAGTGATCTCTGGTGGGGGAGGGGGTGAGAAATTTATTTTCTTTCTTAAGTATATTTGCGATCAGCTTTGGTTTTCCAAACTGGCACCTTGGAGGGGGGGGGGGAAGAGAGGGGCATCAGCCCTAAAAATAAACCCCCCAAAAAACTTTTGACAGCCGTATTTGTGTTATTTCAGGATAAGGATGCTAAAGAAGATACATTTCGAGAGATGCGCTTGGCCGTTTTTCTATTTTGTTCTTGTGTGTGCATGAGATAGGGAGATGGAGAGAGAGAGAAAGAAAG
Source organism: Masticophis lateralis (assembly GCA_030761175.1). Lineage (NCBI taxonomy): Eukaryota > Metazoa > Chordata > Lepidosauria > Squamata > Colubridae > Masticophis > Masticophis lateralis. The sequence goes on from JAUDYJ010000015.1 coordinate 9,939,392, forward strand.
AGAGTAGTTCACGAGGCGCATTCAATAAACTAGATCCGAAGTCGATGAAATGACTTAATTGCACCGGCGACCTATTTAATATTCATTTCTCAAAGGACACCAACAGTAAATAGTTGTAAAAAAAATTCCTATATAACTTAAAAAAAATACTTTTTTTAAAGAGGGGGGTGGGCAAGTTTAGGATGACGGCCTGGCATTAAGTCCTAAACTCTTCGATTGGTCTTCTTCCCTAGTAAATGTGAAGGGATCATTTTGGGTCTAAATTGGAGAAAATCCGTTGTCTTGGAAGGGGGCGCGTGTGAAAGGAGGAGGGCGCGTGGACTCTCAGCAGCGCAATTCTCATCCTTCTCTGCTTCGTTTCCTTCCTTAAACGTTCAGACAATCGGGCTGGCTGAATCCTGGGGATTCTTCTTCTCGGAGCTATTTTCTTGTTTAAAGAAAAAAAAAACATTACAGATTAACAGAGTTGGAAGAGACCTTATAGGTCATGTAGTCCAACCCATCCAAGCAGGAGACCCCACACCATTTCGGCCAAATGGCAATCCAATCTTTTCTTGAAAGTTTCCAGTGATGAAGCTCCCACAACTTCCGAAGGCAACTTCTGCTCCATCAGTTGATTGTTCTCACTGTTGTTATGCTACGGGGAGGTGTCTTCACTGCTTTATCTTGGCTCAGTTTGGACTGAGGACTTTGGGAGCCCAACATAACTGTGTTGCGCCAGGAGTTGGGGTAAAAAGTTGCCGGAGAAGCTGTCCCCTCTTCCGGAAGAATCGGAGAAATTCTGGGGAAACTTTTCCCTGTTAATTGGGGAAGTCTGAGCAATTGCTTCCCTGTAAAGAAAGGGAAGGAAGGAAGGAAGGAAGGAAGGAAGGAAGGAAGGAAGGAAGGAAGGAAGGAAGGAAGGATCACTGAAGATGTTACCTAGTTGGATAATGAAACGCCTGCAAGAAAACCATCAAGGTCGGAGAGCACAAAGCATCCCACAACTGAAAAGGTCCCCAGTTTTTCCCCTCACTTTCTGTTACTCAAGGTAAATCCACGGAGCCCTTCCTTCTCTCTCCCTTTCTATCCACTTGTCCTCTATTTCCCTCCCCCCCTTTTTTTAAACTCACAAAAAGCTCCCTTCGACACCAATTCTTGCAAAATTGTTGAGCTAAAATGCCACAGCTTTAAACAAAAAGGAAATCTCTTTCCTTTTCAGGGCTCTATACTCTCGCCTGTTTTTTTTTTTAATTTTTTATTTTTAAAAAGATTGTGGTAGAATAGAAATATGAAAAACAAACAAACACATTAAAGCAAGGGAGGACAGGCCCAGCTGCATAACTATGTGCCTCTAGCACCCATTTTATCCTCCAGAATATTTCTGGATGAATGAATGGCAGATTGCCAGACTCCAATGGTTTGGGTGGATGCTCACCTGAACATAGAGAGAGAGAGAGAGAATAAGAGAGATAGTAAGAGAAAGAAAGAGAGAAAGAGAGAGAAAAGCTGGGGGAGAGAGAAAGAGAGAGAAATGAGGAGAGAAAGAGAGAGAGAGAAAGAAAGGTTAGGAGAAAGAGAGAGAGAGAAAGAAAGAGAGAGACTGAGAGAGAAAGAAAGAGTGGGAGAGAGAGACTGGGAGAGAAAGAGACTGGGAGAGAGAAAAAGAGAGAAAAAGAGAGAAAGAGAAAGAAATGAGGAGGAGAGAAAGGCTGGGGGAGAGAGAGAAAGAAAGAAAGAGAGAGAGAGAGAAAGAAAGAAAGAGAGAAAGAGAGAGAGAGAGAGAAAGAGACTGGGAGAGAGAAAAAGAAAGACAGAAAGAAATGAGGGAGAGAGAAAGTGGGGGGGGGGGAAACAGAGGAGAAAGTGAGCTACGGGGGTGGCAAATAATATCCTTTGGGATTTGAAACTCTGCAACAGTCCTTGTCTTGTTCTGCAGGCAGAAGAGATCAGCGATGGTGGAAACTGATCCTAGATGACTTTCATTTCCTGCTCTTTTTGGAAATGAAGACACACACACATACACACAAAGAAATAGAAAATAAAGCCCCTTCCTTCCAAGTCACACCACCAACCTGACTTTAGTTAATCTCAGAAAGATAAACTGGGTCAGATCTGGTTAGCAGCTGGGTGGGAGACGCTAGAAAAATCCCAGAGCTGCGATCTAGAAGTGGAAAAGGCTTTAAAAAAAAAAAAAAATCAGAAGGAACCAGTTGCCCTCTGCTTCCTTGAGAAAGCTACAGGAACTCAGGAGGAGCCCAGCACAGTTTGAATAAGAATCTGGACCTTCTTATTTTAGCTCAAGTGAAGATGGTTTGCCAATCCTTTTAGGCTTTCCCAAAGCTGCATTCACACAACCTCCAGGTCTTATTGACTCCGCCTCAATGGTCAGGTGTGGACTTCATAGAGATTCCCCCATGGGGATCCCCATAGCCTGGGTAGAGTTTGCACCACCCACCACCACCACCAGAAACGAGATTAGCGCATTCCAGCCTCGAGTGCGAATTCAGCCTCTGTACACTCTTCCAATTTCGAATTTCATCCCTCCGTGCTACTGTTTCGGGGTGCCATTTCTACTTCCTTATGCCCCACGTTTTTACACCGCTAAGGGTGGGGTGAAGGGTGTGTGCGTGCTGCATTTCCAAACTTCGATTACCATCCCGGTTCGCTTTTCCTTTGGAAACGTGAAAAACACGAGTCGCTTCTTCGTGCGCAATCGGCCAGGCGGCCTCAGCTCGTCTTCTTACCGTTGGAAATCAGATTCGCCGCGAACTCTCCCGACAACTGGCAGTTGCTGAAAGGAAGAAAAAGGGAAACAACAGCCAACGTAGGTTAGCCGAGTTTCGCAGCCTCCTCTGGGCTTGCTGTTCATCGTGGCGCGGGGTTTTCCGGTGCCCCTAGAACGCGCGTCTCCTTGTCTTTTGGAGAGCCGTGCGCCCTGGGCGCTCAGAACCCTCTTCTCTTTTGCTCAGATCCTATCTAAAATCGACATATTTTTTTTTCTCTGCGCCAGAATTGAGGATTCCCGACAGGAGGGGATCCGGTTCAGGTTTTTAATTTGTGGAAGATTTAGCTTCTCGTTCAACCGCCTTCCTTCTCTCTCTCGTGGGTTGGTTATGTGCCATCAAATCGGCGTCGACTCTTTAAGCGGCTGTTACGGATAGATTTTTCTCTGCGATGATCTGTCCCTAACCGGATCCTTTCAGTCTCCCAAAGGTGCAACCACTGCCATTATAACGGAGTCCTTCCCCTTTGCTGATGGTTGTCCTCTTCTTTCTCCTTCCACCTTTCCCAGCATCAAAGGCTTCTCCAGAAAGTTGAGGGTTTGCGTAATATGTCCGAAAAAGAATAAATTTGAACCTTGAGAGAGAACTTGGAATTGTTTCATTATCCATTGGGTTTGGTTTTCTTGGTTCTTCCAGAATATTGTCTTTTTCAACATCAATATTCAAAAGCTTCAATACTCTTATTCTCCTCCTCCTCCTGCTCCTTCTCCTTCTCCTGCTCCTCCTCCTTCTTCTTCTAGCTTTTGGAGAGCATAATTTCTAAATATTTCATCCGGTGAGAACTTCTTGACAAAATAAGACATACTTCTTGTTGCTGGGAAAGGTTGCTGCTGTGAAGCAGTTAGATTTTAACACTGTCCAACTCCAACAATTTTTTTTTTTTTAGAATTTTAGGGACCTGTTGGCCGACATCTCAAATCCGTTCACTGTAAAAAAATGTATTTGAATGTATATTCCCACTAGCCAAAAATTCTTCTCTTTAGCCAAGCCTACTTTCTGACATTAGTGTTCCAAACTTTTCTTGAAGTTGGGTTCTTACACTGCAGAATAATAAAATCTTATCCTTGAACTATTTTCTCTCTTGAAAAGCCGTTGTCAAAATCTGAGAGGGAAAAATGTCTGGATTTTAAACGTGAATCTCAAACTCTACAGCTACAGACCTGAGCCCAGAGCAATAACTGAGCCGCTGGGGAAGAAGACTATTGATCCGAAGCACTAAAAAGTAGATTAAATAAAGATTCCACCACCTCTCCATTTTTGCATTGCTCCCTTTTGATTTAGGTTTTGTTGTAGTAGTTTTTAATCTTAATGTTTTAATTTTCAATGTCCAGCATTTTTGGAATGTTTCTTTAACCTTCTAACTCTTTATATTGTTACTTATGTTTGACAGTAAGGTGGGTGACATATAAATGTCATAAATAAATAAAGAAGAGTAGCCATGGTAAATGCGGAGCAAGGAATCAGGCCGGGAATCCAGCAGAGATAAGTTGTCCTCAGGCAACTTCCTTCAGGAGTTTAAGCGAGGTTTACTTTTGAGTAGGCAGTGAAAGAAACTGATGATCAACTCCAGGCCTACCACAGATAAGGATCAAAGCCCTAAAAACTTACAAAGCATCCCAAAGATCAAGGCACCTGTTCAGCCGGTTTAAGTGGCTCCAAAAATAACATGATTATCCCACAAATTTCCAGCTACCTGGAGCAATTTACAGGGAGTTTTCTCAGTGCAAGACTTGGGCCTCCCCTAATGTCTGACTCTGCCTCTCCTCACCTGGTCCTTTCCCTCCTAACTATTTAAGGTAACTTTAAAGCAGGTGGAAAAACATCGTTAGCTTGTACTTGCTGTAAGGAAGATCAGATTCCTCCTCCTCCTCCTTCTTCTCCTCCTCCTCCTCCACCACCACCACCACCAAATAAAAGGGATTCCCAATTCCAGTTTACACACACTGAAGGGCCTGATGCAATGTTCCTTCTTTCTCTTTTCGTATTTATTATCTATCTCCTCCTTCTCCTCTTCAAATTCTTCTATATCAGGAATAAACCCCATGAAATTTCTTTCAATGCGGTCGAAGGCCAGCGTACCATCCATCATATTATGGTTTAACAGATCAGATGACTCCACTCCAAAACTGAGTGCTTAGAGATGGACAATTATGTTTGGCTGGTTGGGTGGTTGTCTATTGGTCCCTGGTTAAGATTCGGGTGTAGATGAAGGAAGGCAGTGAGTATGAAACGGGTGAAAGACCATTAAAGAGAGAGCCAAGCTAAAACTAAAATTAAGGGAGTCGAGGTGGCGCAGTGGTTAGAGTGCAGCACTGCAGGCTACTTCAGCTGACTGCTAGTTGCAGTTCGGCAGTTCAAATCTTACCAGGCTTACCTTCCGGGGTGGGTAAAATGAGGACCCAGATTGTTGGGGGAAATATGCTGACTCTGTAAACTGCTTACAGAGGGCTGTAAAAGCACTATGAAGCAGTATATAAGTCTCAGTGCTATTGCTAATGAACAGAGGAATTAATTAGTCGAATGGCTTCCCTCCAGAAGTTGTGGATGCTCCATCACTGGAGGTTTTCAAGAAGAGACTGGACAACCAATTTACCAGGATGGTGCAGCATAAAATCTCCTGCCGAAGCAGGGGGTTGTCAGTGTGTATGAGAGTTCATGACTGGGAAGACATGGTAACAAGGTCAGCCAATGAGAGCTGTTTGGAAACTGAAACAGTGTGGAGCCTGGGCGTGCTTTAGCTCTGTAACTCTGAGTCTGTGCATAAGGAACTGAAACTAGTTTGTCTGCTGAACTGAAACTGAAAACTTCTCTCCTCTGCCTGTGTTTTGCCTGTAACTACTACCACATTGGAAAAATCTGCTTTGGGTATTGTATGTATGTCTCATGTGTTATTATGTATATAAAGAGAAGTTAATGAATCCTGCTGCGTCAGTTACCTGTGTGTGCTTTCTGGATGTGATTGCTGCAACAAACTCTGACAGGGGTTGGTCTAGAAAACCTCCGGGGTCTCTTTCAGCCCTATTATTCTATGTTCTACATTCTAAACTCAAGGAAACTTGAGGGAGAGGGGTCATGTTTTACTCCCCAAAATTTGTTTTTAATCACCAGGATACTAATAGATTTTGACCCCCTTCTCGTTTTCTACAGCTACAGCAAAGGCGCCTGAGAATGGAAACCCTGCCTCTTTCTTTGCCTGGATGATACCAACTAGATGGAAAGGTGAACTAGTGCCTTTAGAGATTGTCTCTTTCCACCTGCTTCAGATAATGGAGAGAAGGAAAGAGCAGCCTTCGTGGCCAGTCTGCCACGAAGAATCATCACTGTTCGAAATGACCACCGAAAAAGATAAGCAAGGAAGGGAAAATGCTGAGCTTTTGGCTAGATGAAAGAACTCCATTTCTTATAGGTTTGGGTATTTGGAATAGCAGGCTGCATAGGCCCTTACGTTCATCGCCAGAAATGTGGTACGGTATTTTGGAGATAGGTTACTCTTAGGTGTGTTTCACATGAATTTATAAAAAATGGAATTATATGGTGTGTGAAGGACTCCTTCCGCATTTTATTCCACTAGCCGTTGCCAGATATAGGGGGTGGTGCTAATCTCTGTTTCAAGGCCACTGAGCCACGGTCATGTGGCCAGCATGACAAAAAGAGCGCTGTTATTTTCCCACCAGAGTGGTACCTATTTATCTACTTGCAATAGCATGCTTTCAAATGGCTAGTTGGCAGGAGCTGGGGCAAGGACGGAAGCTCACCCCATCGCGTGGAGTTCGGATCTCGAACCTGGGCTGCCGGCTTTCCAGCCAACAAGCCCAGCGTCTTAACATCTGAGCCCGTGTGCCGGCGTATGCTATGTCTCTAATACCTATTAATTAGTCTCACCTTGTCTGTGAGCACCAGCTCCTCTTTGTCTGTCACTGAGAGAGATGATCCTTCTTAGCACTTTCACACTTCCAAAGTGGTATGGAATTCAGCCTGTCTTTATATTTGTGGGTGAAAGGCTGGCCAGGTGTGCTGTGCATCTACCTAGTCCATGTTTCCGAAGTAACATCTCCGTCATCTAAGCTGAAACAATAAAGATGGTGGATGGGACAAGAATTAAGACCATGGTAGCCTGGAAGGTGTGGACAATGTTTTGTCCCTCCCCCCCACCCAATCCCTATCCCAAGGATTGGTAAACTCTTTGTAGATGAGGTCCCGTAACTCCATTCTGAGATAGCCTTAAATTTTTGGTTTACAAGCTTCCATTTTCTGGCTGACAGCATCCAGAGCAGTGGTGGGTTCTCCCCGGTTCTTGCGAATTGGTAGTCGAAATTTTGAGTAGTCCGGAGAACCGGTAAATACCACCTCTGCCTGGCCCGCCCCCAGTCTATTCACTGCCTCCTGAGTCTCAGCTGATCAGCTAGAAGGAAAATACTGTTTAAACTCTTGCCATGGTGCTTCAAAGAGCCGCCCTACAGCTGATCAGTAATAAAAGGCAGTGAGATGGTAGACCAGTGCGCTCCAAAAACAAATGGGTAGACCGGTACAGCTCTGCAAGCAGTTAAAAGCCTGGTAGATCAGTACCTCTGCTAAATCCTAAAGAATTGTCACATGACCATCAAACCATGCCCACAAAATAAGCCACTCCCACAGAACCGGTAGTAAACCCAACCCTGATCCAGAGCTATGCCCCAAAAAACAAATTTGAACTGAGTTTCATCTGCGGTGAATATAGCAACTCGGAAGAAATGATACTGGTTGATCCTCCTTCTTGGAATGTGCCTGCCTGAAACCTAATCAGCCCAGGAAAGGGGGAAGAAAAAGAAAAGGAAAAACGAAAAGAAAAATAAAATCACCTCGAATATGAAATGCAGTTCCTCTATGAAAGGCAGATGTGAACCCATTCGGGCTGTTTAGAACACGGCTTAACATTAGAAAAACACAGATTAATGAAGAAAACGTCACCGATAGAGCTTGATTGGCAGGTGAGAATAATTACCGACCTTCCACCTCCTTTGCTGTTGTCTTAAGCCGGTCCAAAGTTAAGAATTGTTTGTGTGTATTAGAATAGTAGAAGAATCAATTACATTGGTTTGAAAGGGGGGGCCCGGGGAAAAACCCCTTCATTTATTTCAGAACTGTTTTAAGACAAGGTCAAAGTCCCCCCCCCCCATTTTAATTGGAGGATAAAGGACAATTTTACCAAACTGGGAGGGTTGGCCAATTGATCTTGTCAGCTTGGACATTTCTCATTTTTGGAGAGGCCTAAAAATCGGAAAGAAAATACGATCGGGTGAGACATGACCACGTCCTTAACGGATGAAAAAAGAAAACACCCCATAACGAACAGAGAGAGATGCTATCTCACACCTTCTCACAATAAACAATATTATGTTATAAGGAAGGGGGGGGGGGAAACCACCACACCAAACTCCTTTTCTAAGGGAGTTAGGATGTCAATACAGGTGGTCCTCGTTTAGCAACCGTTTGAAGCAGGGGTGAAATCCAGCAGGTTCTGACAGGTTCTGGAGAACTGGTAGCGGAAATTTTGAGTAGTTTGGAGAACCGGCAAATGCCACCTCTGGCTGGCTCCAGAGTGGGGTGGGAATGGAGATTTTGCAGTATCCTTCCCCTACCATGCCTACTAAGCCACACCCAGCAAGACACGTCCACAGAACCTCACATTATGACTATCACAGCAACCCCGTGGACACGTGATCAGACATTTAGCAACCAACACATAATTTTACAAGTGTTGTGAATCTTGGGGATCACACGACTGCGCACGATTCTGGCAGGACTCCAGGTTTTACAATCCATCATAGTTAGGTTTGCATGGTAAGCAAGCATACAATCCCTTGTTATGGAGGCGGTATGAATCCATTCCACGCTGAGAGGTATGGGCAATTTGCGTGGCTGGTTGGGCCATCTCCTGGTTCCTGGTAAGATTTGGGTGTCGGTGATGGAAGTTAGTGAAGAGAGGCAACTACGTGGGGTCAAATCCAAAATTTTTCCCTACTGGTTCTGTGGGTATGGCTTGGTGGGCATGGCAGGGGAAGGATATTGCAAAATCTCCACTCCCACCCCACTCTGGGACCAGCCTGAGGTGGTATTTGCCAGTTCTCCGAACTACTCAAAATTGAGTAACTCATCCGTCCATCTGTCCATCCATCCATCCATACGTAATGGATACGTAATGACATTTTTCTGAGGATTTAAGAGTAGCCCTAGGCAGAGATAAATGCACATTTTTTTTGCAGAAAGATCTTTGATTTTTATTTTTTTTTAAAGAAAATTGCTCAGAGGCAGAGGGAGATTAAAAAGCAGAGACATCACCCTACCAACAAAAGTGCGTATAGTCAAGGTTTTCCTAGTTGCAATGGATGGCTGTGAAAACTGGACCATAAGAAAGGCTGAGCGCCAAAGAATGGAAGCCTTTGAACTCTGGTGCTGGAGAAGACTCCTGTGAGTCCCTTGGACTGCCAGGCCATCCAACCGGTCAGTCCTAGTGGAGATTGACCCTGACTGCTCTTTAGAAGGTCAGATCCTGAAGAGGAAACTCAGAAGACTTTGGCCACCTAATGAGAAGGAAGGACTCCCTGGAGAAGAGCCAATGCTGGGAACAATGGAGGGCTAAAGAAGAAAGGAACGGCAGAGAACATGGTGGCTGGATGGAGTCACTGAAGCAGTTGGCGTGAGCTTAAACGGACTCCAGAGCATGGTAAAGGACAGGAAGGCCTGGAGGAACATTGTCCATGGGGTCGCGATGGATTGGACACGACTTCGCAACTAACAACAACAAATCAGCATGTTAAAGCGCTGATTGAATTTTGCAAGACATTTTGGCTTCACCTCCGTGTGTAAAAATACTTCCATCATGAAGGCGAAGCTGCAAATATGAAACAAATCCAGTGGTTTTGTAAAACCGTGGTTTCTTTCCATTTCCGTCACCGTTTCAATTTCCTTGGGACTTTTTTTAAACAAATCAAACCATCAAAATTCAGCAGGTGGCAGCAGCAGAAACGGATGGGATCGTTCACCGAGATGAGCTGACTGCTGAAATGCAATGTGTGAAAAGAATGGTGTGTGAAAAGTTGATTCAGATTATGCTGTGAAGCTACAAAACGATAACAAAATGGCAGGGTTTGGAAAACACAAAATAGACAGTGGGACTGGTGGGGGAGGAAAGCTAAATATCCTTTTAGTGGGGTCCTTGGCGCTCTCTGAACTTGTTTTTCTTGCAGATGTTTCATTACTCAACTAGGTAACATCATCAGTGTTAGAAGGGAGGGAGTTTTGTGCTAGTAACAAAGTCCCATAAGAGCAAATCTGACTCCCTTACCGGCACCGATGATGTTATCACTGATGATGTCCCAGTCTGCAAGAAAACAACGATGCTCAGAGCTACTATATATATAAGCAAACCACAGCACTGATGATGTTAGTTAGTTGAGTCGCGAAATGTCTCCGAGGAAACCATCAAGCTCAGAGAGCACCAAGGATCCCATTGGTTCAACACTGAGCTACACATATTCTCTTCTATTGATATATGTCTCAGTTGCCCTCCAGAAGCCCAAGGAGATCTCAACAGCATCCCATCCTCTCATTATTCTCCATAAAAGCAACTCTGTTTGGCAAGGATGAGCTGATAAGACAGTGGATGACTTGACATCATCATCCAACAGAGTTTCCATAACTACATTTCAATCTCTCTCTCTCTCTCTCTCTCTCTCTCTCTCTCCCTCCGTGTGTGTGTGAGAGAAAGAGAAAGAGAGAGAGAAAACCCACTCACCATATACATATAAAGGTTCCCCTCGCACATATGTGCTAGTCGTTCCCGACTCTAGGGAGCAGTGCTCATCTCTGTTTCAAAGCCAAAGAGCCAGTGCTGTCTGAAGACGTCTCCGTGATCATGTGGCCGGCATGACTCAACGCCAAAGGCACACGGAATGCTGTTCCCTTCCCATCAAAAGTGGTCCCTATTTTTCTACTTGCGTTTTTTAAGTGCTTTCGAACTGCTAGGTTGGGAGAGGCTGGGACAAGTCACGGGAGCTCACGTCATTACTCGGCACTAGGGATTCGAACTGCTGAACTGCTGACTTTTCTGATCGAGAAGCTCAGTGTCTTAGCCACTGAGCCACCGCATCCCTATACTGTACACATATATACATCCTATAATGTATATAATGTATATACATCCTATAATATACCGTGTTTCCCCCAAAATAAGACCCTGTCTTATATTTTTTTTGAACCCCCAAATAAGTGCTTGGCCTTATTTTCGGGGTGATCTTATTATTTTGAGGCACATGGAGGAAACCAGAGGAAATGGCAGGGACTGGCTGGGCATGCATTTAAATATTTTCGGGGGAGGCTTATTTTAGCACATGTGCTCAAAAGCCCGATTGGGCTTATTATTAGGGGATGTCTTATTTTCAGAGAAACAGGGTATACATCCCTATAATATATAACAGAGCCATTCTCTCTATTTTTGGTAGGGAGACCATAAGCAGCTAAGGTTATCCTGAGGTCTGAAATGAATCCATGCCAAATTAAATACCACTTATTTGCTTTTTTTTTTTTAATGTAGACCTGGTATCCTTTATTATTCCCAAGAGGACCTGCTCCCTCCAAACACCCCAGCTCTTAAGAAACATCTTGGGAACCGAAGACAGGTGAATTACCCTTTGATTTACTCCTATTTGCATATTCCCCTTAACGTTCCCTTCTCTCTCTCTCTCTCTCTCTCTCTCTCTCTCCCCCTTGCACCTCTTCTTCTGCCTTTTAATTATTAATATTTGCACATCTGCGAAAAAACCCACCCACCCCCATTAATGCAGGGACTTATGTGCACCCTGGGCAGGATCGATCAGAGCCTGAATTAGGAGAAACGGGATTCTTAATCATTCCTTTAATTGTTCCGGGGGAATCTTGCCGAAGATGGATGAAATTGTGGCACCCATACATTCATGCTGGCAATTTTACTGGTGCTCTATTCCAGCCACAGGAGACAACTATAGAAGTCTCATCTCCTCCACAGATACTCCAGCAATCCTCCTTGAATGTTCTGCTTTCATTAAAAGCAGAAAGGAAATATGCTTTCAAGGTGGATGGCGCCCTATTTCTCTTAAACAGAGGCTGCGTTCAGAATGGAGCAAGGAAAGAGAAAGACCAACATTCCAGGTCTAGTTAGATCTCAAAGTCTCGTCGAATCTGGGATCCAGGATGCCAATCGCCTGTGCAGCTTTCGTCATCATGTTGATTGAAAATGACCCTAATATGCTTCAGATGGAGCCACTGTCAGTGACTGACAGCGATTCGTTGACTTGGCTGGCTTAATCACAGTTTAAGGAAACTCTTTTGTCGACCAACATCCGGAAGAGCAGAAGAGGAACCAAAAGGAAGAGCACGAAGTGAACTAAATCGGTCTCTCCAGGACTCTGTGGCTTCTTGTCTTACTATCCCATAGTCAGCTGGATGACAGGTGACTGAAGTACCGGTAACTCAGCTTTGAGGTAAATCCTTGGTGCTCTCTGAGCTTGGTTGTTATCTTGAGACTTCTAGCCCTGTTTTTGTCATTGTGTTACCTACTTGGTCATGAAACTTCTGCAAGAAAACAATCAAGCTCAGAGAGCACCAAGGACCCCACGGCTCAACCCTGAGCTACAAATATTATTTTCTATTGGTGCATGGACTTAAACTAAACACATCAGCCGGGTTGGTGAAACACACACCAGGCTAAAATGAGGTCAGTCCAATTGCTTCTGAGCATCTCGGAATAACATGGGAGACATCTCCAATTCTCAGCCAGGTGCACAGATTTTTCCTCTTTTTTTTTTTTTTTACCAGCCTACTGAAATGTCCTCCTTTCCATCATTTGATCCAGTTCATTCAAACATGGCCTTATGAACTCTTCCCACCATCCCACTCTCTCTCTCCCCCCTCCTTCCTCTCTGCTGTTTGTTTTCCTTGGGAACCTGGATTAAACATTGGTTTTGACTTCTCTCCCTCCTTCAAATTGTTTAAACCGTGAAATAATATTTTCATTCTTTGGGGAAGAGGACAAGGTTTGAATAAGTCACTCTATTCTCCTCTGGCAAGCCAGTCTTCCTCATTGCATCTACTATTACTTTTCCCATTGGTAGAGTCTTCTCCAGTTCTTTCCCAAAAGGCTGACCAGGTTAAGGGCAGATCCTCCAGGGGAAAAAAAAAATCTATGTGGCCATTAAGAGTTGACATCAACTTGATATCAATCAATCGATCCATCAATCTTTGTAGAGACAAGCTGTACAATCAACAGGGAAACTCATAACGGTAGAAGGAAAGAGAAGAAAGAATGACCAGAAGCAAGATGGATGGACTTAAGAGTGAGGATAGCGCTAGCAATGGCAGTAGCACTTAAAAGTTATATACCGCTTCACAATGCTTTATAGTCCTCTCTAGAAGCATTTTACAGTGTCAGCCTATTGCCCCCAATAATCTAGGTCCTCATTTTACCAACCTCGGAAGGATGGAAGGCTGTGTCAACCTCGAGCCCATGTGAATCAAATTCAAATTCAAATTCAAATTCAAATTCAAATTCAAATTCAAATTCAAATTCAAATTCAAATTCAACTCCTTTATTGTCATTGTACAAAATGTATACAATGAAATTAGTTTAGCCTCTACTGGTGCAATCCACACAAGAATACAAGACAACATGAGCAATCTAAAGAATAATCTTTATACAAGTAGTTGGGCGGGGGGGAAACTAGTCATACATTTCCATATGTACGTCGTATTCTGTACATATGTGTATTACCTGGTGTATGATCTTATATCATGATATATATCAGTGGTGAAATCCAATTTTTTTTTACTACCGGTACTGTGGCTTGGTGGGCATGGTGTGGCTTGGTGGGCATGGCAGGGGAAGGATACTGCAAAAGCTCCACTCCCATCCCCAGTTTGGGGCCAGCCAGAGGTGGTATTTGCCAGTTCTCCAAACTGCTCAAAATTTCCGCTACCAGTTCTCCGGAACCTGTCAGAACCTGCTGGATTTCAGCTCTGGTAAATACATATTACACACTACACTGGTACCAGTGAAATTCGTCATATTAATCTGTTTGTGGTGCTGTATTGTGTTTAGGAGTCTGACAGCCCATGGGTAAAAGCTGTTTTTAAACCTGTTTGTCCGGCTGGCTATACTTCTACGTCTTCTGCCCGATGGTAAGAATGAAAAGAGACACTGGCCAGGGTGTGAATCATCCTTAAGTATCTTCCTTACTCTGCTGAAACAACGAGACCTGATGATGTCATCCAGTGGTGGTAGAATTCCTGGCTGTGGGCAGAGTTAGTCTGCCCTATTGCATTCTAACCACTGCACCACCACACCAGGAAGATCCAAAAGATCATGGCTGCTAAGAGTTGGCACCAATTTAATATTTATTGATCGATCCATCAATCTTTGTACAATCTTTGATTGATTGCTTATTTGTACCCAATGACTATCATTAAGTGTTGTACCTTATGATTCTTGATGAACCTATCTTTTATGTACACCAAGAGTGTATGCACCAAAGACAAATTCCTTGTGTGTCCAACCACACTTAGCCAATCAAAAATTCTATTCTGTTCTGTTCTGTTCTGTTCTGTTCTGTTCTGTTCTATTCTATACACAGCCATACAAACAACAGAGGAGTTCATAATCCTAGGAATGGTGGAAGGAAAGAGAAGAAGGACCAGCACAAAGATGGATGGACTTAGAAGATAAAGTTAGATCCGTCTGAAGAAAAACTATCTATATGGCAGCTAAAAGTTGACAATTGATAAAAGTTGACATAATTATGGATTATGATGGCCCATAACCCAATCCATCATAAAAGAAGGAGGGAAGGTGTACACAGAAAATGGACTCCAGTATTTTAGAGTAACTATAACAGAACGGTCTTCCCATATAGATGCTTGGCTTGTACCAGGGGTGAAATCCAGCAGGTTCTGATAGGTTCTGGAGAACCGGTAGCGAAAATTTTGAGACGTTCGGAGAACCGGTAGCGAAAATTTTGAGTAGTTTGGAGAAGCGGCAAATACCACCTCTGGCTGGCCCCAGAGTGTGGTGGAAATGGAGATTTTGCAATATTCTTCCCCCCAGGAGTCTGGTGGGAATGGGGATTTTGCAGTATCCTTCCCCTGAAGTAGGGGGGAATGGAGATTCTGTCAATATCCTTCCCCTGCCACGCCCACCAAGCAACACCCACAGAACCAGTAGTAAAAAAAATGGATTTCACCACTGGCTTGTACATCAGTATGTCATCCTATCTAATGTCTAGTTACCAATGGGATGGCTCTCTTGTTTTGTTGGCTGGCGCTATGGGTTTCTAAATAATAATAATAATAATAAAAAAAAAGGGAGGCCAAAAATGGCAGGTTTGTTTTCCTTGAAAATAACTTCACTAGACCAAAAGAATAAAAAAACCAAAAACCTCGAGTCTCTTGTAGTAACTGAATCTGTTATTCATTTAAGGGCTTCTTTGAAATGTTATCTTTCCAGCTTGTTTGCTGTTTCCTCTTCTTAATTTTTTTTTTTAAGGAGACCTCATCTGCTGGGCCAGTTTTCCTTGATCAGGGTTTCTTTTTTTTTTGGCCATATGTTCTCCATTAGCCAAAAGAAACATTTCACACATCATAAACAGCCCTGTTCACAGACACCACTTCTGAAAGGGTGCACGAGAAGATCCTGGGTTCTCTTGGCTTAACGTGGAACCTTCGCTCGGCGTTAACATGAATGAAAACTCCTGGAAGATTTGAAGCAATCTAAAATGTTATTTCAAGAGTTTTTATTGACGGGGCAATCCCTAAAAGCCCTTGAAAGAACTCAATGCCGTATGCAAGATGATCTTCCTTTGTGGTCTGATGCTGTTGTTACTTGTTCAGAATAACAGCGTCGGAAGGGACTTTAGAGGTCCTCTAGTCCAACCCCCTGCTGAAGCTGGCTGTTCAGTCTCTTCTTAAAAGCCTCCAGTGATGGAGTAACCAGGTTATTTTCCCGTATCTTCCAAATCTCAAAGGATCTGTGTTGTTGTTCAGTGGCTAAGTCAGATTACTATTAATCTTCTCATCGTTCCTATCACCCATCTCCTCCCACTTATGACTGTATGACTGTAACCTTGTTGCTGGTATCCCTTAAGATTTATATTTACTGTTTCCCTGTGACTATCATTAAGTGTTGTACCTAATGATTCTTGATGAATGGTTCTTTTCTTTTATGTACACTGAGAGCGTATGCACCAAGACAAATTCCTTGTGTGTCCAATCACACTTGGTCAATAAAGAATTCTATTCTATTCTATTCTATTCTATTCTATTCTATTCTATTCTATTCTATTCTATTCTATTCTATTCTATTCTATTCTATTCTATTCTATTCTATCCTATCCTATCCTATCCTATTCCTCTCCTCTCCTCTCCTCTCCTCTCCTCTCCTCTCCTCTCCTCTTCTATCCCTTATTCTATTCTATTCTATTCCATTCCATTCCATTCCATTCCATTCCATTCCATTCCATTCCTCTCCTCTCCTCTCCTCTCCCCTCCCCTCCCCTCCCCTCCCCTCCCCTCCCCTCCCCTTCCATTCATTCCATTCCTCTCCTCTCCTCTCCCCTCCCCTCCCCTCCCCTCCCCTTCCATTCATTCCATTCCATTCCATTCCATTCCTCTCCTCTCCCCTCCCCTCCCCTCCCCTCCCCTCCCCTTCCCTTTCATTCATTCCATTCCATTCCTCTCCTCTCCTCTCCTCTCCTCTCCTCTCCTCTCCCCTCCCCTCCCCTCCCCTCCCCTTCCCTTCCATTCATTCCATTCCATTCCATTCCATTCCACTCCACTCCACTCTACTCTACTCTACTCTACTCTACATGGGCTCTTTGTGACCCCATGATTCTTTGCAAGAAGAAGAAATCACTTGACTTGGTTTTATGAGATTTGGAAGATAAGTTTTAGGAGATTTGGAAGATAACCTGGTTGCGACCTCTTTGGACTGATAGCCAAGGAAAAGAACATACCGTTGATTGTTACCTGGGGATGCTTCTTGGATACCATGGTCCTCTGGTCCAGATGATGCTTGAATGCCTTAGTTCTCTTTGGTCCATAGGCGAGACTTGAACACCACGGGCGTCTCCTTTGCTCCTCTTTGGAAAAAAGTAGAACCAGATGTTTTTGACATACTCAAAAACAGGAAAATATGCCCTACTTCTCTAAAACTAATCATCATGACACGGTCAAGATAGGGAGGGGGAAAAAAAAGAAAGAAAGAAAGAAAAAGAAAAGAACCAAGTAACCTGTACCCATATTGTGAGAGCAGGGTTGGGGTCTGGACAGCATCATTAGAAGAAAAGCAAACTTCTCCGGTCCTCCTAATGAGTGATTAGATGACTTATGGGCCATCCAGGAGAAAGGAAGTGGCTTAAATCAAGTTATAAAGGCAGCCCACCTGTGCTCCCCTGCCCAACAGCTGTTGAAATTGGCCCCGTTTAGCCGTGACTCGAGTCACCTTTGAAAGCGTCTATGAAGTTTCTGAAAGCTTTGTATAATTCAATTAGAAAGCCACATTCTCGGGGACAAGCGCTTCACTTTCATCTTTTGCTAATGAAGCACAGACCGACCGCCGCTGTTAATATGGTGTGAGAGCAAAGGGAAGCATTTAAAAGTCTTTTTCATGCAGGGCAGCTTTCTGCCTCCCATCAGCCCTGCCAATCATCTCCAGCCTTGGGGACAGGGGTGAAATCCAAATTTTTTTTACTACCGGTTCTGTGGGCATGGCAGGCGAAGGATACTGCAAGTGCTTTCGAACTGCTAGGTTGGCAGAAGCTGAGACAAGGAATGCGAGCTCACCCCGTTACGCGGCACTAGGGATTCGAACCGCTGAACTGCCGACCTTTCGATCAACAAGCTCAGCGTCTTAGCCACTGAGCCATATCATTTTAATGTGTGAATTTCATTTTAATATGAGCCATTGGGTATACAGGAAAAATGACAAGAAATCTTCTCGTCTTATCTTGTTCCTGTCCTACCCCTTTCTTTGTCTTACCCTACCTAACCCTATCCTATCTTTTATCTCATCTCATCTCATCTGTCTTAATCTGTATTGTCATCCATCCAACAATAATTCAAACATCATTCAACCAGCTTAATAAATGATTTAAATAACCTCATTAGGTTGCCCCGGACACTCTAGAGTAGACCAACACTTCTCGTAGGGTGGGCGTCTCCATTCCCACGATACAATCACTGATTTATCACTTCACAACTTATTAATGTCCTGCTGCAAGACTTTAATCCTCTAGAGGAAACATCTTAAGAACTTCCATCTGTTTTCCAATCACTCTTTTTATAAAATGAAAATCAAGCTGTAGGTATATTAATTGACTAATACTCCTTCCCTCTGAAGGAAAAACTCTCCTGTTTTTCATTTCCTCCCTCCCTTCTTTCTTTCCTCCTTACGTCTCCTTCCTTCCATCTCTCCCTCCATTCTCTTTTCCTTCCTTCCTTTTCTCTACCCCCTCTCCTTCCTTCCTTCCCTCCATCTCTCCCTCTCCTTCCTTCTTTTCCTCTTTTCAGCTTTCTCCCTGCTTCTCTTCTCTCCCTCCCTTCTCTCCATCTCCTTCCTTCCCTACATCCCTTTTTCCTTTCTCTTTCTATCTCATTTCCTTCCTTCCCTGCCTCTCCTCTGCTTTTCATCTCCTCCCTCCCTCTTCTTCCCCCCTTCCCTCTCCTTCCTTTCTTCCATCTCTCCCTCCATTCTTTCATCTTCCCTCCCTCCATCCTTTGTCTTTTCCTTCCTTCCCTCTACCCCCTCTTTCCTTCCTTCCTTCCCTCCATCTCTCCATCTCCTTCCTTCTCTTCCTCTCTCCCTCTTTTCAGCTCCATTCTCCCCGCCACCCCTCTCTCCTTCTCTTCACCTTCTTCCTTCCCTACATCCCTCTTTCCTTTCTCTTTCTATCTCATTTCCTTCCTTCCTTCCTTCCCTCCCTCTCCTTCACTTTTCATCTCCTCCCTCCCTCCTCCCCCTTACATCTCCTTCCTTTCATCTCTCCCTCCATTCTTTTCACCTTCCTTCCTTCCTTCCTTCCTTCCTTCTTTCCTTCTCTCTCTCTCCTTCCCTTGTCATCTCCTCCCTCCCTCCCTCCCTTCCCTTCCCTTCCCTTCCTTCCTCCAATCTATCCCTCTAGTCAGTTTTTACCCCCCTAAGCAAAACATCACTGAGTATCCTCCCCTGCTCCTTAAAAACAGTAAGACTAACCTCTCTTGGTTGTAGTTTACTGAAATATTGTACAATTAGCACCCGATTGAAT
This sequence comes from Masticophis lateralis, assembly GCA_030761175.1. Classification (NCBI taxonomy): domain Eukaryota; kingdom Metazoa; phylum Chordata; class Lepidosauria; order Squamata; family Colubridae; genus Masticophis; species Masticophis lateralis. The sequence goes on from JAUDYJ010000015.1 coordinate 9,958,461, forward strand.
CAGAAACTTCATTTGCAACATTCCTTGGTTTAAGGCTCTGGTGACTGTTGGCTGTCCAAAAACGCACAACCAACAAGGAATGCATTCCATGCATCACTGAAAGAATAGTCAAATATGGAAAGAAAAGGGCGAAGAATTGGGAGGCCACTGTGCAAAAGAATTAAAGGGACATGATTTAAAAAAAAATAAAGCAACTTGAAGGAGGGGAAAGGAGTGGAGGTGAATTCCACATAGGAGCTTTGTAGAAAGGCGGATAATGGAAGAGAACTGAGAAGGGGAGAGATAATTAGGACACAAAGTCTGAAGCAATCTTGGAAAAGACCTTTGATCTTTATACAGAATGGAGCTTTTTTTCTACCCCTTAAGGTATTTGCGGTGGGGGGGTGGGAGAACCAACTTCATGAAAAGAAAAGTGGTAGGGGTGGAGGCGAGGACCATTCCCCTCTCGAAAAATCAAGTCACACCTAATTCCGCCTTAGCTTCATTAGCTTAACCGGCTGCATATGAGATTTGGAATAGAATAGAATAGAATAGAATAGAATAGAATAGAATAGAGAAGGGAAGAAGGGAAGGGAAGGGAAGGGAAGGGAATAGAATAGGGAAAGGAATAGAACAGAACAGAACAGAACAGAACAGAACAGAACAGAACAGAACAGAACAGGAATTCTTTATTGGCCAAGTGTGGTTGGACACACAAGGAATTTATCTTAGATGTATATGCTCTCAGTGTACATAAGGAGAATAAAATATGTTCATCAAGAATAAAAGATACAACACTGAGTGATAAGCTACCAAACCGTACTAGGAAACAAATAAAAACAATATCTAATAAATAAATATAATTGAAAGATGCAAACAACATGGTTATAGTAATAAGTGGGAAGAGATAGATACTAGCTAAGGATGAGAAGAATAATAGTAATACAGTCTTAGTAAATCATTTGATAGTGTTGTGGGAATTAGTTGTTTAGCAGAGTTATGGCATTCGGGGAAAAACTGTCCTTGTGTCTAGTTGCTTTGGTGTGCGATGCTCTATAGCATCTAGGAGTTGAGACAATTTATGTCCAGGATGTGAGGGGTCTTTAGATATTTTCACAGCCCTACAGACTCTCAATGGAAGGCAGATTGGTAGCCATTGTTTTTTCTGCAGTTTTAATTATCCGTTGAAGTTGAAGGCTTGTTCCCTGACATGAATATATTGTATATTGTGCCAATCAGATTCCAAACTTAAGTCTTTCTGAACAGATTAATATAAAGTGGAGGAAAAATCGGCTTCAAAGCAGATATCCTAAACTGCTTTTTATTTGGCTAGAATTGTACCACCTTCCTCTTGGTGTTTGGGGTGTCCTACATCATTATTTCTCAAAAAAAAAAAAAAAACCTAGTTGGTAGAATCCCTCTTTATTATTATTATTTAATATCTAAATTCCACTCTCAATCAAACTTCCCAATTAGTCAAAAGAATATGGCCTCAACTCGTTACAATCTGAGGATCTCTGGATCCTTTTAAAATGGTTTAGGTATTCAAATGGGTCCTGGTTTTCTGTCGTGGAAGCCAAATAAAAACCAAATCTTTAATCTCTCATGATTTATTTCAAATAGTTTTGGTTTATAGTCAGGAACCCTAAAAAAAACGTTATTTTCCTCCAGGGTAGCACCTGCATTAACTTTTCAATGTCGTAACAAGTTTGTGGGAATCATGAGGTGGATAGAAATACCGTCTTCCCCAAAAAAACCAAAATAAAACAAAACCAACCATCATATAAACATCAAACACACAAAAAGTAAGGCCTTTTCCCCCCCTTCCTTCCTGCCCAGAGTAACCGTGACTTATTAGATGGTGGTAAATATAAATAAACATATTCATTTTGCTGAAATAAATCAGCTGCAGCTTCGTGGTGGTGTTAAAAAACCTCAAACTACCAGGGAAACCTCAAACTTTGGTCAAGAACTTAATAATATACATTTTCTTTTTTTCTTTCTTTCTTTCTTTCTTTTTCTTTCTTTCTTTTCTTCCTTCCTTCCTTCTTCCCTCTTCCTTTTTTTTCTTTTTCTTTTCTTTTCTCTTCCTTTTTTCTTTTTTCTTTCTCTTTCCTTTCTTTCTCTTTCCTTCTTTCCTTTTGTTTTCTTCTTCTCTCTCTCTCTCTTTCTCTCTCTCACACACACAATTTCCCAAAAAATTCTAGGATCCTTTCTTGGGTGCTCATCCCGGTCCTCAGTCTGGGGGATGGGGAGGGAGGCATATGGCAAACCTTCCCTGTATACACAGGAGCAAACCTTCCACGGCATGAATGGTGCCATTCTGGTTAAATGAACTTCTCCTTCCAAGGTTGCAAACAGAATTCTTTTTGCAATCAATTATTGGGAGTTTTATTTTCTTTGGGCTCATTTCAGTAACTTGAAGGTCTCTCTTATTATTTAATCTCACTCATCCCAGCTTTGAATTATTTGCTTCTTCCATTTGGAAGCAGGGACGGAGGATTCCCACTGACTCGCACAAGGAAGTTCCTCCTCGATTACTACTGGAGGGCTCTGCGGTTGTTAAATATCTTATTTTCTTAAGAGAAATATACTAGATTAGATGCTTTTCTCTCTTGCCAGATGCAATCAACTTTTTCACTTGCCCCCTCCCGCTTCTGAAGAAACCCATCATGTAAATTAAAAAGAGGGGGGGGGAGAGAGAAAAACCTTCAACACCACCGAATTCCTCCAGACTGTAATTCAAGTGTCAAGATGGATTATGTTAGCTGTAACTTCTGGAGAGCTGAGACATCAGCTTGTCATTTCCCGAGAAGGATGGGAACTTCAAAACAAGCCGTGTTTCTGCCTTGTAATATGTCAGGCCGTGTATTAAGACAACATGTGGGATTGTCAGTAGGTAAATGCATTGAAGGTAGTACCTCTTGCCTTTCCAAGTGGAAGATGAGAAATGATTTCACTTAAACCTAGATTTTCTTCCCTTAGGTAAGCCTCCAAAAGTGATGATTCCATTCCTGAATCTATCCCCCACTTGTGTGCGTGTGGGGGATGGGACCATATATATATATTAAAAAAGGAAATAGAGAAACTGATGATGTACTGATGATGTTAACTAGTTTGGTAATGAAAGGTCTTCAAGAAAATAGCCAAGATCAGAGAGAAGGAAGGAAGGAAGGAAGGAAGGAAGGAAGGAAGGAAGGAAGGAAGGAAGGAAGGAAGGAAGGAAGGATCACTGATGATGTTACCTAGTTGGTAATTAAGGCAAGAAAGCAACCAAGTATAGTACTTTTCAGTAATTTAGGCCTGTTTTTAATTGCTCCATCAAATATTTCCATCTCCGTCCATCCTTTTTTGCTTAAAGTTTGTGGGGGCGATTAAACAACCTTGCCTGGAAGTGAACATCTGTCTTTTTCAGAGAAGAAATATGTATGCCTCTAACACCAAGCTTTGAATTGCAAAATGCACATACATTGCACAATTTGAAGGTCACCCCTGTTCCTATTCATCTGTTGATCTAGTCACTGCCAAGTCCCACAATACTTGCACGCATACAAGCTCCCTCCCTCCCTCAGGACAAGCGCGGTTTCTTTGGAGGTTACAAACAGACAGAGTGTCTCAACCGCAGGGATTAATCTCCTTAAGTTGGAAGGAGGAGGAACAAGATTATGGGTGGAGATGGAAAGCAAGCAAGGAAGGGAGAGATTCTTCAGATAGAAGAGCTAGTTTTCCAAACGGAGGTATGGATCACTGTGTATACCAGGGGTCTGCAACCTTAAACACACAAAGAGCCATTTGGACCTATTTCCCACAGAAAAGAAAACACCAGGAGCCACAAAAATCTTCCCATGTCTCACTATTTCTTGAGCGGCCACAAAACTAGCATATGTAGTTGAATTAAACATTCTGTTTTCTTCTGAAACTTTTCTTTTCTTGGAGGTATCCATGGTTGGCCTACCGGGGATTGAAAAGCTCAATAAACTGTGTGCCGGTGGGTGTCGCACATTGGTGGTTGTGATGCATATTTTGAGTGACAGGGAGCCACAGCAGAGGGGTGAAAGAGCCACAGGCAGCTCCAGAGCTGCAGGTTGCTGACTGCTGGTGTATACATTTCCCATCAGCTCCAAAAAGTAGGAACTGAAGAACAGAGTTGGAAGATGCTTGTGACATGGCCAACAGGGAAGCTGAGGACATAGATGAGAGAACCTCTGCTCAATAGCAGCCACCAAAAAGAATGAGCCAGTCTCTAGTTACATTGTATGCCACTCAAGAGTCACTTGCTTGTGGGATGGGTAGCTACCCATATTTCCCCAAAAATAAGACCCTGTCTTATATATTTTTTTTTAAACCCTGAAATAAGCGCTTGGCCTTATTGCCATGCGCTCAAAAGCCCGATTGGGCTTATTATCAGGGGAGGTCTTATTTTGGGGAAAACTGAGTATACAAATTAGATGGATAGATGGCCACCTGGCTGGATGAATGGCCAGCCGGCTGGTCAGATAGATAGAAAGAAAAGTAGATATAGAAGACAGATTAGAGAATATAGATTAGAGACAGAGAAGATACATTAGAGGGAGGGAGGGGAGGGAAGATAATTAGAGATAGATGGATGGTCTTTTAAAAGGATGGATGGATAGAATTTGAGATGGATGGATGGGTGATAGATAGACAGAAAGACACAGGCAGATCCTTATGGATGGATGGAGAAAAAAAAGAAAGAAAAAGATGATAGATAGATAGATAGATAGATAGATAGATAGATAGATAGAGATAGATAGATAGATAGATAGATAGATAGATAGATAGATAGATAGATATAGATAGATAGATAGATAGATAGATTCAAGAACTATGCTTTTGGCTTAGAAGATGTCTCTGGATTTCCAGACACATGCAGAGAAGCATCAAAGTCCTACAATATATAGTATTTTCACTGACATATTCAACATATGACACAAGACATAGTCAACATATGACCCACAGCCTTCAAAGAAAAGAATAAAAGGAACTGGTTAAATTTTTTTTTTATTCAACAAATTATATTAAGAATACAGACTAAATTCTCAAAGACGGGAGCTTCCCTTTGTAAAACACAAAATAGGCCATCTAAAATAAATATGAAAAAAGGTCATATTAATAGGATTAATGAACACCTTTAATCCACTTTCAATGTCCCATCACGAAAAAGAAAATGCATAGCATCTTTAAGAAAAATATGACATTCATACCTACACACGCACACAAACAGTTTTTTTAAAAAAAGCCTAGCTGCTTAACAAAACTCTTGGTTTTTTTTGAAGCCAATACCTCAGAAAGGGATGTTTTAATCCATGCACTTCATAGGATGTTGTATGAGTGTCATTTTCTGGGACCTCAAAGGAACCTCACATTAATTCATTTCCTTAAAAGGCAAAACCTACAGGGCCTTTAACCTAAACAACCCCCTCTTTCAAAATATAATTTCACACAACAAATACTTAATCCACCTCACACATACACACACTCACACAAAAATACACCACAAATTTAATCTATTTTGAACCAACCAGCTGCCCTAAATTTGTCCGAGGGTGTGTGTCGTCCCATTAACCACTCTTAAAAAAACACCCGTTTTATAGGGAGTCTCACGGATTTCCCCCCATCGTTAACACTGTTTTTGTTCTGTTTTGAGGGAAGGGACAGAAAATAACACCCCCGGGTTTCATTTGTGCAATGTAGATTCCCAACCGTGTGTGTATGTGTGTGTGTGTGTTCACACATATATTCCATCTGTGTGAATATAAAACCCGACAAAAGCTGCACAAAAGAGGCAATCAGGTTTCCAAGAAAAGATCTACAAATCCTTTGTCTCCCCTCAGTGGTGGTGAACGGAATAATGCAGTATACAAGTTACATCCATCGATACGATGGGATTGTGTGGAGAAGTCAACAAAGCCAAATCCCTATGCATGCAACTGTTATCTATGATGCACAACTGCTGTGTCCTGGACAAAGTGTACGCCAGGAAAGATTACCCTGCTTGAAAGAAAAGTTCTTCAGTGTTGGGTTATCAAAACAACATCACACAACCAGCCTCTACTAGGAGGAAGTAGAAATAAACCTGTTTCTTCCCATCCATTGATGGCCTTCAAACTCTTCATGTTCCGTCAACTCTAGCCAACGGCTAAGGAAGAACAAGCAGAGTTGGTCCAACAGAGACAAACATGGAAAGTCAACAAAATCCATCAAAAATGCTGTTAAGAGCAACAGAAACTCCCGATGACATCTTGTTGTAAGACCAACGTTGGGGGGAAAAATAAAAAAGAGAGGCGTAGACTCATTCATAGATAATTTTTCCAATATGAAGAGAAGAAGGACGAGTTTTCTAATCCCACTTCTCTTTTTTCTCTGAACTCAGAATCAAATTTGGCCTAGTTAACTTGACACCTACCAATTCTGCTTCCTGCCTTTCAACGTTTCTGACTGCGAGCAGAAGCAATGATCCCGTGTAAAAACTTCGCCTTCCTTTCATAGGGTGGAGAGAGGGGAACGAAAACTTTCCTCTGAAGTTGGGTTTCAGTTCTGTCTGATCCTACCAATCTTTGCCTGGAAATCAGAGGCTCGTATCTGCATTTATCTAAAGAGAAATATATGGAAAAGGGGTGGGAACAACGTAAAATAGTACGGGATTGGCATTACATGTATACATCCCAAACACAGAAATAAACATTGGTCTATCTGGTATGGTCGGGAGGCCGAATACCATGTTAAAAAAGGCTGATGTTACAGAAGAATTAAGTTTCATGGTAACGCCTGGGAATCACCTGTGGCAGTCTCTATATTTATATTTTTTAAAGAGGATGCAGCGATAACCCTGGTGACATTTTGTACTTAAAGCATTCCTCTGTTTAAAAAAAAAGTTAAATTGCATTCTATTCATGGGATGAGTAGAGGGGAGCCGTCCAAGAACTGTTGGATGGAAGCGGATGGGAACTTTAGAACTTCATCAGAACTTGACAGAACATGCATTGTCTGTCAATGTCTTCTCACCAGATTAAAGGTTGGGGGGGGGGGGAGAGAATTCAAAACCTGCACCAGAATATTGAAAGATACCAATTGCAAACAAGGACAATTGTAACCTTGAATTCAATGCTGCTTCGCTGGATCTTCAGAGCATTGAAAAATAGAAGGTGCCATTTTGGCTCCTTTTAGGTCCTGGGTTGGGTTAATTTTTTCCCCCTTACAGGAAGAGGAACCCCTGGCAACTTTCCTCTTGGGAGTCCATGCAATGGCTGATGGTGACTTCCTCTCCTTTTCTAACCACTCAGAATCCAAAGCCAAGAGGATGAATTCAGGCCCGGCGGTACTTCTCCGAAATCTGGAGGCAGGGAAATCTCTTTTGCTACCTTATGGAAGGAAACCCATCTAGCAAGACAGAATAATTCAGCAAAAAATAAAATGAACTAGGCTAAGATCTCTTCTTTCACACACAGAAGACGGATGCAGAGGTGGGATATCTGCATTACTCCGAGAAGAGGTTCTTGATGAGAACTCCTTCCCAAGGTTTTGAAGGCCACAGAAGGAAGCAGAAATCAAGACGTTCTGAGTGAGTGGGTAAAAATTAGGTTGGCCTGAACTGCTTCCACGCACTTTGCAGGATCCAAAGATAGGACATTTTAGCGATCTAGGTTATAAAGTAAATAAGAATGGCTTGACTTTTCGAACTTGGTGGCGTTCCTCAACCAGATTCAGCTCACACACTCCGGTCATTGAATGATTAGCTCATCTTTCCATTCTGTTAACTGGAAAACACTTTTTAACACTGCTGTAAACTCAGATCTGTTTTTCTTGAGATGCTTTCCTAACGCCTCACTTCAAGACTTAATTCAAGATCAAATCATTATCTCAGTATTGGTTTCCAAAATACCTTCAGGAGCTGCCTAAAGCAGGGGCCTCTTATCTATTTAATGCCTTCATGAATTTCCTCTGCTTGGGGGGAGCAGAGAAAGGCAGTTTGGTGTTTGGCCACAACGGACAGTGAGAACTGAAAAGCTTTGGCAAAACCAAAAATAAAAAAGATGGTAAAAGAAACATTGCTAAGAGAAAGGCAGAAAGATTGAACATCTGCCGACAGAGCCACCATCGAAACAATTTTACAGAAATCTAGGTTTGCTTTTTCTTGAAAAATGCAATTTATAAACTTCTGGGGCGTGGGGAGAGGACTGGGAAGGCATATCCATTTTATGCGGTACAACTTTGCTATGAATAGGCTACTCCGGAATAAGCTAAACTAACCTCAGGAGCAGCTGCTGGTCCACTGCATTTTAATACCATTAGAGAAATTAGTATTTATTTACACGTGACATGCTGGAACCTTTCCACCTGTTTGTGTGTTTTTTTTTTTAAATCAAAGAAATCGTTGAAAAGGGGAAGAAATGATCTGTTCTCCTTTTTTTGTCTGTATAACACAGCATTTGTTCTCTGGCACCAAAATCTCTCTCTCACACACACACACACAAAAAGCAGCATGGACATTCACACAGGTTTCCCCAAATAATTTAAGCTTCAGTGACAATTCGCATCAGGGTGTATACTCTGCAATCATGGGCTGTGGCTTCCATTAGACTGGCCTCATTACGAATCAATGTTGGTTTCTTTTTTCCAAGCTCTTGCTTCAAGAAGAACATATCGTGGTCTGTTTCACTGTAAGAAGCCTAGTTTAGATGGACGGGTCCTTCTGTTGCTAAATCGAACGGTTTATAACCAAAGAAAGGATTCAAAACTTGTGCAGAAAAGCCGCTGGAGATTTCTTAGACCTTTTGCAAAAAAAAAGATCATGTTTTTTGTTTTTTGTTTAAAGGCTCAGAAAGGAAGTTGCCCATTGATGAAAAAGATCTCTCTGATCATCAACTCGGGGAAAGGATTCGGGGAAGAGAATTTCCAAAAAAAAAAAACCTAGACGTCCAGTTCAGGCAATACATTTTAAGCTGCTTCCAACCACAAAAGATGGGTTGCGTTGCATGCTAAAAGCAACACAAAACCCCTTTTAGAAATCAGTGCTGAAGAAAAGTGACACCGGTGGTGAAATACAGGATGGCTCTTCATAGCTCTGGGGAAACGCCAGATAAAGCCAGTCGGGTGTGACAAAACAACAGCTAAAAAAGATATGCTTCTGGTCTTAAGAAAAATTGACCAGAGTTTCGTAGAAGACACTTCAGCTGAGTTGGAGCAGCTCTTCAGACGGAATCAACGATCAAACCTCGCCCACAAAACCCACAATAAATAAAACGCGGACAGACAGAACATCCCCCCACAGAAATCTAGGTCTCTTCAGTCACGAGGCGGGGGGGATTTTTGATCCCGGGGGCGGGGGGGAATCCTCAGAGTTAGGGCTGTTGTCCGAACAGACTCAAGGAGCCGAGTCAAGACTTGCAAACCAGCAAGGACAAGTTGGTATAAAAAATGTTTTAAAAAAAGAAAAAGAGAGAGAGAGAGAGAGGGAAAGAAATGCTATCCAGTTATTTTGAATAAAGGAGAGCGGGGAAGCAATGGCAGAGGGGGAAGAACACAAAAAAAAATCAAGGCTTCGTGTGTCTTTTGCTGGAAGGGCCTCCATTAATACTGCTTGTCAGGGACGGAAAGGGTTGGGGGGGGGAAGGTTACAAAGTGAGGAGGAGGAGAAGAAGAAGAAGGAGAAGGAGAAGGAGGAGGAGGAGACGGCGAAGGAGGAGGAGGAGGAGAAGGAGGAGGAGGAGAAGTAGAAGAGGAGCGGGGAGGAGAAGGAGGAGGAGGAGGAGGAGAGGAGGAAGAAAATCCTTTCGCTTCTCAGTAGTATGTGTGTGCGTTATACTCCAAGGAGTTGAGATACTTCAGGAGGGTGGATACTGCTGGCACCTTGTAGGGCTGGGAGGCAGTCTGGCCGCAGCACTCTGTTCTGTCCGGAAGCTGTAGTCATACTGCAGGAGACAAAAAGTCAGATGTGAATGATTGGACAGCCAAGAAAACCAACCAATGCATCGATGAATCCATCAATCCAGTGTTTTCCGTTGGTTCCTCTTCTTTGTGGCAGCCCTTCCAATATCTGAGGGCTGCCACAAAGAAAAGGCAGGTGGTGATGGTGTGTTTGACGTATTCTCCAAATCACCTGAAGGCAGGAAAAGAAACAACGGATGGAAACTTATCAAGGAGAGAAGCAACTTAGAACTAAGGAGAAATTTCCCAACAGTGAGGACAATTAATCAATGGAACGGCTTCCTCTTCAGAAGTTATGGGTGCTCCACCACTGGAAGTTTTCGAGAAGAGACTGGACAGCCATTTGTCTGAAAAGATTTAGGGCTGGTCTTCGTGCATGCATGCGCACCGGAAACTGGAAGCTCAGCTGCTCCCCCAAGCATGAAGACCATCTGGCCAGCGTGCATGTGTGTGCTGGAACCCGGAAGAGCAACGGGCGACCGCTGGCATGCCCGAAGAGATGGCTCTGCATGCCACTTCTGGCATACGTGCCATAGATTCACCATCAGAACTGCTTTTCCGGTTTCTGGCATTCTCATACATGCGTGCTGGGGAGCTGCTCTACACTGCTATAGGGTCTTTTGCTAGAAGGGGGGATTGGACTAGAATAGAATGGAATTCTTTATTGGCCAAGTGTGATTGGACACACAAGGAATTTGTCTTGGTGCCTATGCTCTCAGTGTACATAAAAGAAAAGATACGTTCGTCAAGAATCATAAGGTGTCACACTTATGGTCTCATTCAAGACAATGATGAATTTGCATACAGACGGGAGGTTGAACAACTAGCCTTGTGGTGCGACCGGAACAATCTGGAACTGAACACACTCAAAACCGTAGAAATGGTGGTAGACTTCAGGAGAAACCCTTCCATACTTCCACCTCACACAATATACGAGACAACACAGTATCAACAGTAGAGACCTTCAAATTTCTAAGTTCTACCATATCGCAAGATCTCAAATGGATCTAAAGTTTTTGCTTTCTTATGATAGGGTTGCAATGTTCGTTGCTGAATTCCTCTTTTACCACATCCCTGCCTTTCTGTAATCCCATTCTAGCCATATTTGTATGCTTTGGAGCGATTTTGGACCCCTGTAACTGTCTGGTTTGGTTTTGCAACCCAACAAGACAAACACCGACTTCAGAGGATAATTAGAACTACAGAAAAAAAACAATGGCTACCAACCTGCCTTCATGGAGGACCTGTATACTGCATGAGTCAAAAAGAGGGCTGTGAAAATATTTACAGACCCCTTGCATCCTGGACATAAACTGTTTCAACTCCTACCCTCAAAATGATACTATAGAGCACTGCACACCAGAACAACTAGACAAAAGGACAGTTTTTTCTCGAACGCCATCACTCTGCTAAACAACTAATTCCCTCAACGCTGTCGAACTATTCACTGTTCAAGAAAAGTCTTCCCACGAGAAGTCCAGGATGTGGCTTGCCCACTTGCAAATTTTTCATTAAAGGTGAAAAAGCAACATGTACGTGGCAATGCTGCCACCTCGTGGTCCAACTGCAGTAGTAGGCCAATCAAAAATAACATGCCTGCATAGGACAAATGGCCGTAGGCGATTGTGCAATAAATACATTTTAATGTCTCGGAATTATCAGCCCAAAAGGATGAAATGATGGACTGATGTTATCCATTCTCTTATTCTTTTTCCCCCTCCTGTATCTTAATTTTCCCTTCCTGTTTCCTGATTGCTTATTTGTCCCCTACGACTATCATTAAGTGTTGTACCTTAAGATTCTTGATGAACGTATCTTTTCTTTTATGTAGGATGAGGATCATCAGAAGAGGCCATACTTCCCGAGAATGCTCAGGAAGATAAATCTATCTCAGCATCTCCATCTGTCCTACTATCACAGCACCATTGAGAGCGTCCTGACATACAGCATTCTTGCATGGTATGGGAGCAGCTCTGTAGCGGACAAAAACGCTCTACAGAGAATCATTAAAACTGCCCAGAATATCATTGGGCTCCAGCTACCAGCCCTGGATGACATCTTCCAATCTCGCTGTTTGAGAAAGTTGCATAACGTTCTCAGAGACTCTTCCCATCCTGCTTACAATCTTTTTGGACTTTTGCCTTCTGGCAGAAAAGATACAGAACAATTAAAACTCGGACCACACGTCTTCTGAATAGTTTTTATCCCAGAGCTATAATGGCACTCAACCATGAATTAAAGGGCCACCATCAGTGAGCTGTTGGACAGCTCACTGATGGTGAGCTGTCCAACAGCTCACTGATCTTGGCCCTTACTTACTTGGTGGCTCACTTACTTGGTCTGTTGTGTGGATCTTTGGGTGGTTTAAGGGTGGGGAATTTGTGGTGGGTGGAAGTGTGTTTGGGGATTGTTATGTGTGTTGGACCTGGTCTTTGGGCGTTAAGTGAATTTCGTTGTATGGCTATACTGTGTATACACGTACAATGACAACAAAGTTATTATTATTATTCTCTTTTATTCATTAAACATGAAACTCAGTCAACTGGACATTTAAAAATGTGTTTAAAAACAAATTTAAAAATACCCCTGATGGGTGCTAATGGTTGATATGGGTTGCTGCCAGCGTCCTAGGTATAAACCATGTGTCTTCTTAAAATATATGATGTTCTGAGTAGTGCAGCTTTTTGCAGTTCCGCTGGTGTTATTGCAGGAAGCTGCAATTTCTTGAAGTGTTTTGTGAAATATTGTTTTTATTATTATTATTATTATTATTATTATTATTATTATTATTATTATTACTACTACTACTACTACTACTACTACTACTATTAGTTGCCCACTCCCTTCTTTGGAAGAGGTTTATAGCTCCCGCTACCTTAAGAAAGTTCAAAACATCTTTAAAGTCCCATCTCATCCTGGGCACCCTTTTTTTTAAACTATTACCATCTGGCAGTCGGTACAGGTCAATAAAAACAAGGACAACATAGGCTGAAAAACAGCTTCTATCCCAGGGCAATAACCACATTGAATTCTACGGTATAGTGCAATATCGGGTTTTCAATTTCAATTATATAGAATGTAAAGAATGTATGTTGGTGTTTATAGTTGTAACGTACACCGAAGACAGCATTTGATTTCGTTGTACCAATGTGCAAGGACATTAAAGCTAAACTAAACTATGTTAAGCATCAGGGTAGAGTGGAGGGCATTTAAATTTTGTCTTCTCATTCTTAAAGCAGCCATCGAACTTTGAAAATCCTTAATTATAGAAAGTTTTCCTTGCCCATTTTTTCTCATCTATCTTTACTTTCTTTTCCCTTACTCTTCTAATCTTTTTTCCTTCCTTCCTTCCTTCCTTCCTTCCTTCCTTCCTTCCTTCCTTCCTTCCTTCCTCCCTCCCTCCCTCCCTCCCTCCCTCCCTCCCTCTTCCCTACACCAATGTTTTTTCTCTCCTCCCAATGCAATCGTTGATAAGACTACTAGATGGCACTGTGCGATCATAAATGACTGCTAAGGATTCTTATTTTCCCCCTCCCTCCTTATACTTCGAAAGAAAATTATGACTAATACCCAGTTATATTCCTGAAACAAAAGAAAGACAGAGGGCAGCTGAAGAGAAGAAGTGGAATTTCTTTTTTTAAGACTCCATCCAGATGTGGGGTTGTTTGCTGCTAAGTTTATCAAGGAAATCAGAGTCCCCTTTGCAAACCGCTTTGCAAAGATCCCCATACAGGAAGGACCACGGGGGCATCCCTTTGCCAGCCTCTTCTCCAAGAGAATTAAAAATCAGGAGGGACTTCTTTCAAAATCCTTCGTTAAGACCTTTTAGAAAATCGACTCGGGCGCCCACGTCTCTGTTAATTTCATGCCAACGTCGAGAAGCTCGTGGCAAGTGCCCAGAGCGAATGGAAAAACCCCCCGCGAGCTATTTTTCAAACACGCCAAGGCATAAAGATGTCAGCTCAAACTGTTTACTAATTAACACTTAAAAAGACACAAATTAGATATGCGCGGGTAAGAGCAATTATAATCAAGACCGATCTCTTCAGTCATGGGGGGGGGGGGCTGGAAAGTGGGGGGCGGAGAGGAAGATTACCCAAACTCTCAACTCAAAAGATATTGAGAGAGAGGGAGAGGGAGAGAGAAAACCCCCTCTGAAATGTTGCCAGTTAGCAAATATATTCTGGGTTTTATTATTGATCATTAATTAGTTATTTGATTTAAAGTGCGATTTTATTGTACATGTTTCTTAACTTGTGTTCGCCGCCCTGAGTCCTTCGGGAGAAGGGCGGCATATAAATACATGTAATAAATAAATAAATATTTCACTTAAAAACCATTATGTAGGACTACACTCTAGAGGGTTGCCTGCTGAAAAGGAGAAAAGTGGTGGAAGGGATTTTGGAAGTCAACACACAGCAATCCCAGAAGATTTGAATCAAATTATGTAGAACACAGAACCCTAGGCCTGGAAGGGACCTCAGAGGCCTTCTAGTCCAACCCCCTGCTTAAGCAAGAGACCCTATCCCATTCCAGATGTCCAGTCTCTTCTCAAAAGCCTCCAATGTCGGAGCATTTACAATTTCTGGAAGCGAGTTGTTCCACTGATTAATTGTTCTCACCGTCAGGAAAGTTCTCCTTAGTTCTAGGTTGGGATCTGTCCAACCAATTCAGGCTCTAAGTTTTTTTTTTCCCCCTGCAAAAGTGGCCAATACTAAGCAGGTAGATCCAAACACCTCTTTCATTAAGAGAGGGATTGGTGTGGACAAATTCACGACAAAGGGAAAGCCAAGATTGGCCCAGTGATGAAATGCAATTTGGGGGGGGGGGCGACCGGTTCTATGGGTGTGGCTTGATGGTGGGTCATGTGACTGGGTGGGCGTGGCCAACTCTTTTTTTTAAAAATTTTTTTTTTTACTACCTATTTGCCCGAACTGGTAGTTTTTATCACCTGAACCGGAGCGAAACGGTAGCATATTCCCCCTGGATTGGCCAACAGGATGATAGCGAAGGAGAATATTATACTAACGTGGCAGTGAGGCTTTCCAAGGCCCTGAAGCAGATATAAAAATCTAACTTTCTTTCTTTTTTCTTTAAAAAATGCACATTACATTTTTGAAAGGAGGCATGACTTTATTACTGCAAAGCGGACAAAGGTCTCGATCTGTAGTTATGTTTGGAAGAGTACCAAAAGGATTCCCTTGGTATTTGGGAATACTGAATTTACCGACCTGAACACTCTAATTTTGCAGAATGATACCCTGCTTGCAACTGCCTAAGTAATTCATAATCATTCATTCAAGGTCTTTGGTTAGGATTGGAATGGTTACAAGGTGGCGCAGTGGTTAGAGTGCAGTATTGCAGGCTACTTCAGCTGACTGCTAGCTGCAGTTCAGCAGATCGAATCCCATCAGCCTCAAGATTGACTCAGCCTTGCATCCTTCCCAGGTGGGTAAAATGAGGACCCAGATTGTTGGGGGCAAGAGGCTGACTCTGTAAAGCGCTTAGAGAGGGCTGTAAAAGCACTGTGAAGCGGTATCTATCTTTCTATCTATCTATCTATCTATCTATCTATCTATCTATCTATCTATCTATCTATCTATCTATCATCTATCTATCTATCTATCATCTATCTATCTATCTATCTATCTATCATCTATCTATCTATCTATCATCTATCATCTATCATCTATCATCTATCTATCTATCTGACTCTGTAAACCACTTAGGGCTGTAAAAGCTCTATGAAGCGGTATATAAGTCTAAGTGCTATTGCTATTACGTTTCTTAAATGAATTCAGTTTTAGGCTGTGCGTTTAAAGGAAGTGTGAATTCCTCACAATCGTAAGGATCGTAAGAATTGACAAAAAAATCCCCTTTAGTCAATTGCAAAAGACAGCTTTGCTTGGAACAGCTGGCACCTGGTGAGGGTACCTTGAACTCCATCGAACATCTGCCTATCCCAGGTCCTTAGGAAAGGATTCAATAGGTAAGACAAAAATGCCAAATCGAGTCTAAATATTTGACTGATTGTGAGAAACCATAATAATAAATGGGAATACATGAGCAATGTCGATTGGGGATGGAAACAGAGCATCAGGTGACTAAAGCATGCCAGAAGAAAAGAAAAACCCCACCTCTTTCTCAATTTCAGCCAAAGATTTAATTGTGATTCCCAGGAGGTCAACAGGCTGCATCTAAACAAGGAAAGAAAGAAATGAGCCATTCAAACAGGGGTGAAATGCTCCCAGTTCGGACCAGATTGCCCGATCCGATAGTGATGGAGGCGGGTGGTTCGGAGAACCGGTAGCAAAAATCCCTGCCCACCCCCCCCATGCCCAGCTAAGCCGCGTGATCATCAGAGGCTGTTTTTTTAAACTTTTAAAAGCATTTTTTCTACAAATTCTTCAGCCAAAAAAATGCTTTTAAAAGTAAAAAAAAAACCCAAAAACCTCTGATGATCGCGTGGCTCAGCTGGGATCGTCAGAGGCTTTTAAAAGCATTTTTTTTCTGCAACCTCTTCATCCGAAGAGCTCACCCTGTCACATTACCCCCCCACCCCACCGCCAAATCACGCCCACAAAATCAGTAGTAACAAATTTTAGATTTCACCCCTGTGTTCAAATCTTAAGAATTCAATCCAGCCTTTCCTGCGGAGATGTTCGGCTGGACTAATGCTCCCATCTTCCCCTCTCCAAGTCAGCAAGGTTACAGGAAAGGTAGCCCAATATCAGGAGGCAGTATGGTTCCCAGTGGAAGTGTTGTGGTCCGCCAGCAGCCTGCAGAGCTGGCAGCAGAGACAGACAGTGAGGAGGCTGGGGAGGAACATGGGCCAGTCCTGGAGTCTGGGGAAGACTCGGACGAGGGCTCTGCGTCAGGGGCAGAGAGGGGACCAGGGCCATCGGGGAGTTATGTGCTGTCTCCGGAGCCTCCAGAGTCAGACATCAGCGAGGCAGAGGAACAGGAGGAGCCTGTTCCTAGTGCACGCATGCGCAGAGCTGCCAGAAGGCAAGAGCAGCTAAAGCAAAAGGGACAACTCGGGAGTAAGGCCAGGAGATGATTGGCCACTCCCATAAGGCTTAAAAGAGAAACAGAGACACTTGGGCCTTTTTGTAGGAAAGCAACATTGCTAACTCTGTTTCCAGTTGGCATCTCGTTTGTTTCTGAATTTCAGGGGCTTTGCCAAGTAAGGCCTTTGGCAGGGTGTCAAAGAAGATAAAGGTTGGCGATTATCCTGAAGGGCTCCTTCCAAAGGACTTGTTTTGCAACCAATTGGGAGTTAGCTGGGAATGAACGGATCATCATTGTGACTATGGATTTTGGTGTATTCGAACTGTGATGTTCTTCAATGGTTAAGCGCCAGGAGTTTTAAGTATGTAACTCCAGAGGACTACTACACGGAAAAATGAATAAGTATTTGAAAACTCACCCCTTCGGAAGCACAGGCAAACTTCTCTGAGATCATAAAAGGCACACCTTCCATCGCTGCAAACAAAAGAGAAAGAACGGAGGTTAAGATTATTGGGGTGTCTTTCATCTCTACTGTCCCCAAAGTAGGGGGCACAATGGCTCAGCAGTTAAAGATGCTGAGCTAGTCAGTTGGAAAGCTGGCAGCCCGTGTTGGAGACCTGGGCGCTGCATAACGGGGTGAGCTCCCATTCCTTGCTCCAGCTCCTGCCCAGCTAGTAGTTTCAAAAAAACAAAAATGAAAGTAGATAAATAGGTACCACTTCGGCAGGAAAGTAACAGTGTTTTGTGTGCGTATGGCATGCAGTCATGCTGGCCACATGACCATGGATGGAAAATGACTTCAGACAATAACCAAGAAATAGAGATGAGCCCTGTGCCTTAGTGTTGGACACGACCAGACAGGGAAATCTTTACTGAGGTTCATCCGCTAAAATAATGAACTTGGTTGTGAATAGTATACTCATTAAATCTTTGTATGATTTTTTCTCCTTCTGTCTCAGACTTGTTTACCCAACTAGGTTCTAAGGGAGAAAAGACCAGGCCACAAAGTCCTACGTTTCTGCAAGGAATGTCTTGATCCTCAAAAACTGAAGAGCCACCAAGATTGGGAACAATCGCGCAGCAGCTGGAAAGTGAGCAATCTGTCCAAATGCTTCAATGCTGCCATGTGGGCTCCTTGGAGCAAACGAGCTTCCACAGAGCTGTAATTAAGCAGACCTGTAATTAAGGAGATGCCCTTTTCTCAGAATGATTGCACTTAAAAAAAATAAAATAAAAATGGCAGTACAGCACACAATGGAGTCTGTTATTAATGCCAACGAGACGCGAGAACGCGGGCTGTGAGATTCAGCGCCCCCATCGAGGGCTGTCGCTACGAGATTATTTATAAAACCGGTTCGTGGGGAGCATCTGAACGGGTGGGCTAGACTAGAGGGAAGGGAGATCGGGCAGTGAAGGATGGAGAGGTTTAGAGGGACAGAGGTGCCCCCAGCCTAAGCAGCCTGTCAAAGACGAGTCATAATCACATTCGGCTCCAAAGTTGGATTCCAACTGCAGAATTCCAGCATCTGCCTTGGTCGAAGATGGGAAGTGTGTTCTTTTCTTCCACCCACAGAGGTGAGAAAACTACTCATCTCTTGGAATGGCTAGATCAAACTAAATCTCAGGGGCTGCCCCAAAGAAGAGGGAGTCAAGCTGTTCTCCAAAGCCCCTGAGGGAACAAGGGTCAACTCAGGAGTAAAGCCACAGATGGACGATGAATGCCCACCCCCCCCTGCATGGGGAATAAAGAGGAGCAAAGGGGAGGGGAGTTTGCAGGAGAAAATTAGTTCATTTGGGTAAAGATCTTTTCCTGCATTCTTGCCAAGGAGTCTGAAAGATATCAGCCTGGCCACTCTCCAAGCCCGATAAAGGTCAGTAAATATGAACTATCTTGAAAGGCTGTGGGAGAGGAAAGA
The DNA here is from genome assembly GCA_030761175.1 of Masticophis lateralis. Classification (NCBI taxonomy): domain Eukaryota; kingdom Metazoa; phylum Chordata; class Lepidosauria; order Squamata; family Colubridae; genus Masticophis; species Masticophis lateralis. The sequence continues at coordinate 9,977,315 of JAUDYJ010000015.1, forward strand.
CTTTGCTGGAGAGGAATTCACTATAAATTAAATAAAAGGGGTTTATCGGGACGAGGACTTGACTTCGTGCTGCTGGGGAAGCCTCGGTCAGAACAGGCCCAAAGGATCAGGTGAGGAACAGATCCTCCAGAAGAAGATCTAGCAATCTGGTTCCTAAGAGCACATAATCAACTTTCTATTCAAGAAAGCCATAGAGTACCTAAAGAAATCCATAAAGCAGGGGTGAAATGCTACCGGTTCGCACCGGTTTTGGCAAACTGGTAGCGGTGGCAATGCATTGTTCGGTGAACTGGTAGCGGCGGCGGCACGAAGCTCCGCCCACCCGCCCGGATGTCATTATTTCCTGGTTTTAACCAGGAAGTAACCAGCTTTTGAACCTCTGTGCATGCGCCAAAGGCTTTGTGCCTGCGCAAAGGGTCCAAAATCATGCAGGCAGAGCGTGCACTTCCGAACCAGTAGGGATTTCACCCCTGCCATAAACCTAGGTGGAAGAAGGAGAAGAGGTCAACCATCCACAACATTAGCAACTCAGTGATGAGTATACCTGAAGGGCCAGGTGAAGGACAGACCACCATGGATAAAAATCCATCTTTGTGGTTGCTAAGGCTCAATACCGACTTGAGGGTGCCTAATCAATCAATCAGGTTGTGTAAACCCAGCTTTTCGACTTCCCTTGTCAATCTTGACAGTGCCTAATCAATCAACCAGGTGGCGCGAACCCAGCTCCCGCCTTCCCCTGTCAATCTTCCTCTGCAAAACGGCACAGGAGATGAATAGAACCTTCTGCCATGAGTACCAGACCACCAGCTCCCCCCCCCCGCCCGTATTAAACTCCAACATCTGAAGTGGCTTCTTGAGTCTCCCCACCCAGCTCTCCGGGGTAGCAAACGCGGCTGAATAAAGCCCTAAATTTAACCACCACGGGTGAATTCTCCTCCTCCTCCTCCGAGGTGCCGTCTAAATAGAAATCAGTTGCAGGAGGACCGAGAATTTGAAACGGAGCAGAAAAACATTCTCCCGAGCATAATCACTACTTGTTTCTTTGAAGGCACGAAACAATGGGCATCAGAAACAAGTGGAAATCTAAGTACTAATTGCCGTTATTCTCTTCCTTCACAATAGCATCTCCCGGGGCTTATGGAAAACACACCCCATTGTTCTTTCTGACTCATTGTAATATCAGGTGGTGTCTTCCCATCAAGGCCAATAATAGAACGAAAAGAACTTTCTGCGCAGGCTCGAGACAAGTTCTCCCACCGAAGAAATGAAGGGAGACAGAGAGGTTTTAAATATGGCTGTCAAGGAGCGTTACGGTTCCTGACAATTGCTTGCTGGATGCTTTTTTGGGAGGGGGGGCGAGGAGGCTGCGAAACCGTGGGGCCTCATCCTGATCAACATGGCCGGTGCCTCAGAAAAGGGTTGAAAACTTGGCTAACCATCCCTCAGGATGCTAGTCGAAGCCAGGATCATCCTTTTTAGGGGTGGGAGGGGAGGCGGGAGAGAAATAAAGCAAGAGAGAGGTTGTAAATGCTCCAACACTGGAAGCGTTTGAGATGATGTTGGATAACCCTTCGTCTGAAGTGATGTAGGGTTTCCTGCCCAAGCAGGAGGATGGACTAGAAGACCTCCAAGGTCCCTTCCAACTCTGTTATTCTAAATTCTAAACCTTCGATGGAGAACTCTCCAGGCCAAACCCTGTAGAACCTGGTCCAGCCATTATTCAGTCAAATAATTAATTCCTCCTGTTTCCCCGTCAAGCGGTTTGTCACAACATATTAATGACTCGACAGACTTCCTGTGAACTGGCAAACGCCGAAAACATCCCTCCACGTTCTTTATCGTCGTTTAAAAAGCGATCCTGTGTGAAATTATCTCGTCGTGACTGATTTGGAAGCACGGAGAAAAGGGCGAGAGAGTACTGAGCAAGCCTGCTTTAGGATCATGGCTTTTATCAATGGGAATGTCAAGAGAAACGTAAAATATCCAGAGTTTGCTATGGTTAGAGCTTCTGGTTGGGCCACTCTGGAGCTCGGAGGCTGTCAGGCAGTGGCTTGGTGATCACTGTCACACCCTATCGATTTGGTGGGTGTGGCTTGGTGGTTATGTCACTGGGTGGGCATGGCTTGGTGGTCACATGACCGGGAAAACCAACTATCACACTTTACACAAAAATAAACACAAAAGCTACACAACTGACTCACACACAACGCAAAAGCAGCTGGACTTCACATAAAATGGCCCCTTGCAACAAGCAAGAGCCTCACAGTCACAGAGAGCTCAAAAGCAAACTATCACACTTTACACAAAAATATCGGTTCGGGCAATAGGTAGTAAAAAAAAATGCTTTAACAATAAAAAAAAAAAAAGTTCCCACAATCGCAGGGCACAGCTGATTGTCACAGCTGATTGTTGGAACCTTTTTTTAAAAACTTTTTTAAAGCATTTTTTTTACTACCTTTTGCCCGAACCGGTAGTAGAAAAATGCTAAACAAAAGTTTTTTTAAAAAAGGTCCGAGGATCAGCTGTGCCACGCGATCATCAGAACTTTTTTTTTACATTTTAAAGCATTTTTTTTTACTACTGATTTGGGCAAACCACGAACCGCACATGAAACGAACAGGTGGTAACATCGGTTGAAACCCACCCCCGGTTTCCATGGATCACACAGAGGTTCTGGAATGGCTCCAGGATCTGTGGGATCATTCCTGGTAGTTTAAGGAGTGCTGCAGTGGCCTAGAGATGGAGCTCTCACCTCACAATCAGGAGGTTGTGAGTTTGATCCTAGATAAAGGCAGTTATTTCTCTCTCTGGGCACAACTAGAATATATCTGCTGAAAAAAAACTCTTCATTGGCGACAGGAAGGGCATCTGGCCAGTAAACACTCAGCTCCATTCAGTTGCCCAGACTCTGCCCCACAAGGGATTATGTGGTCATTAATAGAAGATGGTTCCTGGTAGTTTAAAGAAAGCTATGTGGAAATCTAGAAGTAACATCCTACTAGTAGCCAGAGCCAGATCCTCCAACACTCTGTTCTTTTTTGAAGTCGTTGACAGGGGTGACTCTTCCCATTTCTGATGGCAGCAAATTCCACTTTAACTAAGCCCCAAGGTTTGCACCTTGACCATTACTGTCCAAATGCATCGGACTCCGGTCTCCAAAATTCTCAGCTCCTGGAAGTTTTCCTTCAACAGGTGTGGGGAAACATGGAAGGGAAGGTTGATATATTCCCCCATTTTCCCCCCTCCTCTTCCAGGTCTCCTTCTGTCTCTTTTTCTCTCTCTGCCATAAACTATCATTAGTTTACTAGAAATTCGGGACGCCTAAACAGAAGGTGGCGGGAAAGTAAAAACGTAGCGAAAAGATTTAATCCCCAAGCCTAAGAGAGCTTCTTTGATGGATCGTCGGAAGGGATGGCAAAGATATAGTGCCGTTTATTTTAGGGCTGGGCCCTTGCCATCTGCTGTGTACCAACGGAGCTTGCCTTGGCAGTCTGCTCTAACCAGATTAGCCAAAGTCAAGCTGGCCCTGGGAATCTTTAAATCCAGACGGTCATCCTTCACTCGCGCCCGCCCGGAGGAGTCCTGATGTAGATAAACACGGAGAGGCTAACCACAAGGAGAAGCTGAAGGAGAGGAGGGACGTATGGTTTTTTCACACACTTTTTCCTTTAGGAAAAAGTTTGGAAGGGGATAAATGGTGGTAAAGAAGGAGCAATCACACAGCCCAATGTGACAAGGAAAATATATTATCAGCGAGAGGAATAACAAGAGCACCCTTCTGTCTCTGTTGTCCCTTTTACTGCAAATCAAAATAGGACCTTGTACAACCTCTAAAACGGAGGACAGCAACGTGTCACTTCTTTGTGGCTTCTAAACCTTCTTTGAAACCTTAAAGTAATGGTAAAGGTTCCCCTCGCACATATTCGCTGGTCATTCCACGACTCTAGGGGGCGATGCTCATCTCCGTTTCAAAGCCGAAGAGCCAGCGGTGTCCCAAGATGTCTCCGTGGTCATGTGGCCGGCATGACTCAACGCCAAAGGCGTACGGAACGCTGTTCCCTTCCCACCAAAAGGGGTCCCTGTTTTTCTACTTGCTTTTTTTTTTACGTGCTTTCGAACTGCTAGGTTGGCAGAAGCTGGGACAAGTCACGGGAGCTCATCCCCTTCTGCGGCGCTAGGGATTCGAACCGCCAAACTGCCGACCTTTCGATCGACAAGCTCAGTGTCTTAACCGCTGAGCCATCGCATCCCTTTCCTTTGAAACCTTACTGTTTCTTAATTTTAGAGGTAAAACTAAATGATCATCATCACCCAGTTCCTTGTTCTAAGGTCTTCCTAGTCTAAAAACTACCCAAACTCTAACCAAGATACTTTTAGTTTGATTCAACATGTCTTCGTAAACCACATTAGGTGGGAAAAGGTCCTTCTGAATGTTGACTGTGAGGGAGAGAGAGAGAAAGAGAGAGAGAGAGAGGAAGGGAAGGGAAGGGAAGGGAAGGGAAGAGGAGAGGAGAGGAGAGGTGTGGGAAGGAGATCAGAGAGAAAAGGGAGGAAGGGAGGGAGAGAGAAAGAGAAAGAAAGAGGAAGGGAAGGGAAGGGAAGGGAAGGGAAGGGGAGAGGAGAGGAGAGGAGAGGAGAGGAGAGAAGAGAAGAGAAGAGAAGAGAAGAGAAGAGAAGAGAAGAGAAGAGAAGAGAAGAGAAGAGAAGAGAAGAGAAGAGAAGAGAAGAGAAGAGCCTCTAAAAAGAGAAACTACATTGAGAAATACATTGGGACAGCAATGTATTTTCCTTGTGGTATGTTTTATTTGCCTGTGCAAATTCTTCCAAAACATGATGCCCCCATCAACGTAATTGCTAATTAGCTAATAATAGCCAGCAATTTCCATATAGATCAAATGCCCAGCTCTTGTAGCTTATTAGGGGAATAGCACTTGATAATTAAGAGCCTCCTCATTTTGGTTTTTTTTTTCCCAGATGCCAATTAACGATGTAATTATTAGCCCCTTTCTTTTTTGCTGGTGCAAAATGAAGGCTATTCACCCACTCCGCTGAAAGGGGAAAGGAGGTTGGCTTCGGATTGGGTGTTTGATTTGGTTTCTGAAACATTGCTTAACACAGAAACGGTGGCAATAATAGGCCTTCGCAACTACTGCGGTTCCAAATGAATGCATCCATCCCGAGCCAATTTACTCTTGATTAATTGAAGAGCTCAGAGATAACATAATAGAACAGCACCCCACTTTTCAACATCAAATTATTATTATTATTATTTTAATCCCCCCCCTGCCTTTCTACGAAAGAACGTAGGGTGGCGTCTCTCTCGCCCAGCCTGTTTTATTTTCCTCTCACTTGAAAAGAAGGTTCGGTTGGAGAGGATTTATTCCACACTACAAGAACCACAGCATCCTGGTTCCATAAGCCCCGGCCTGCTACTTCCGAATGCAATTCTCACTAGGTTTCAGGTGATCATAAGCAACTGGGAAGATGGGGAGTTGCAGTCAGCCGCTAACCCAGGGGTCGGCAACCCAGGGCTCTGGAGCGACATGTGGCTCTTTCATACTTTTGCTGCGGCTCCCTATTGCTCAAAATATGTGTCACAACCGCCAATGTGTGACACCCGTGCATGTGATTTATTGAGCTTTTCGACCCATCTTTTTTGGGGGGGAGGAAGGAAGGAAGGAAGGAAGGAAGGAAGGAAGGAAGGAAGGAAGGAAGGAAGGAAGGAAGGAAGGAAGGCTATAGTACAATAAGAAAATAGAAGAAAATTTAAAAAAAGAAAACAAGGTACACAGGAAGATATAACAGCAAAAAGAAGTCACTTCCAATATTCTTCACAGCAGTTATAAGCACAATTATATTTTAACCTGCCTCTCTGAAGTTACATCACAACTCTCTTCTTTCTATAATCTATCCCATCTAATCATCAAAACTATAAATCACCGCTTCATTTTTCACAAAAGAAAATCCATAAGGGATTTCCAATCACCAATAAATGCAGATATACTTGCCCTTTCCCTAATCTGTGAAGTCATCTTATCCATCTCAGGAAATTCTACAAGTTCTCTCCATTTCACTAACCAGTCCCCTGTAGTGGGCCATGCCAAATCTTTCCATTTCACTTGACTCAGCCAAATAATAATAATCAAAACGTTTGGAAAAGCAAGTAGTAACAATCCAGTTGTTAGCTGAAAAAATACAGTAGATCCAATCAGATTAGTGAAACAAGCCCATCAGAAATGGCATTAAGAGACAAAACTTTTTTAAAAAATTAAGAATAGAAGAATAAATAAAAAGAACACAAAGAAACCAAGGCATTAAAAAAAAGTCTTCATTGACACATTAAGAAACAAACGTGGATATTTAGACCCGCTCCAGTCCGGCTTCAGGTCTGGTTACAGCACCGAAACGGCATTGGTCGCGTTGGTGGATGATCTCTGGAGGGCCCGGGGTAGGGGGTACTCCTCTATCCTGGTGCTGTTAGACCTCTCAGCGGCTTTTGATACCATCGACCATGGTATCATGTTGCGCCGGTTGGAGGGATTGGGGGTGGGGGGCACCGTTCTGCGGTGGTTCTCCTCCTACCTCTCTGACCGGTCGCAATCGGTGTTGACAGGGGGGCAGCGGTCGACCCCGAGGCGCCTAGTGTGTGGGGTGCCACAAGGGTCGGTCCTCTCGCCCCTTCTGTTCAACATTTATGTAAAGCCGCTGGGTGAGATCATCCGTGGTTTTGGGGTGGAATTCCATCAGTACGCTGATGACACTCAGCTGTACATCTCCACCCCAGACCACCCCAACGATGCCGTGGAAGTGATGTCCCAGTGCCTTGAAGCTGTGCGGGTCTGGATGGGGAGAAACAGGCTTCGACTCAACCCCTCCAAGACCGAGTGGCTGTGGCTGCCGGCGTCCCGATATAGCCAACTGACTCCATCGTTGGTTATTGGGGGCGAATCATTGGCCCCCACGGAAAGGGTGCGCAACCTGGGCGTCCTCCTGGACCCACGGCTGTCTTTAGAGGAGCATACGACAGCTGTGGCCAGGGGAGCTTTTTATCAGGTTCACCTGATACGCCAGTTGCGGCCCTTTCTAGATCGGGACTCCCTACGCACAGTCACTCAGGCGCTCGTCACGTCTCGCTTGGACTACTGTAATGCTCTCTACATGGGGCTCCCCTTGGGGTGCATCCGGAGGCTTCAGCTGGTACAGAATGCGGCCGCGCGGGGGATTATGGGAGCGACAGGGCGCTCCCATGTGACACCTCTCCTGCGTGAGCTGCATTGGTTGCCGGTTGACTTCCGGGTGCGTTTCAAGGTGTTGGTAATCACCTTTAAAGCGCTCCATGGCTTAGGACCAGGGTACTTACGGGACCGCCTTCTGCCACCTATTGCCTCCCACTGGCCGGTTCGCTCCCACAGAGAGGGCCTCCTCAGGGTGCCGTCAGCCAGACAGTGCCGGCTGGCGACCCCCAGGGGGAGAGCGTTCTCTGTGGTAGCCCCCACCCTCTGGAACGATCTCCCTCCAGATCTGAGGACAATCGCTGACCTCCGGACTTTTCGTCGGGCTCTGAAGACTCATCTCTTCCAACTTGCCGGACTTGCCTGATCCCTCCTATTTTTTAAACTATTTTTTAAACTTTTTAGAGTTTTAGAGTTTTATTTGGTTTTACATTTCAGCCTAAATTTATATTGGTTTTAGTACGTTTTAACTTTTTTGTATTTGTATTGGTTTTAAATTGGCTGTTCACCGCCCTGAGTCCGGAAGGAGAAGGGCGGTATAGAAATTTAATAAATAAATAAATAAATAAATAATAAATAATATTTGATCGAGGATGAAGTACTGTTAACCTTTGAGGTGATATGGGATAAATAAGACGCCACGGAAAATTTTCTACAAGTTGTTCAGAGTTTGTTAACTGAGAATTCTGAAATTTTAATCTTGTCTTTTATTATTATTGTTCTTCCTGTTAACTATGTTGTCATTATTATAGTGTACAGATGACAGGTTAACAATTTGCAAATGGATTTGGTGGTTTAAAATCTTTTGTTTTGTAATGGTGGGGGAGGGGGAGAAATTAATTGTGTAGTAATGTATTAAACAGTACTGAACTGTGTGTGGGGGTAATATTTATATAGGTGTTAGGTTTATTTTTTCCATTTTCAATGCACTTTTTAAAAGTCTTGCTTGTTTTTGTGTTCTTTTGAACAAAATAAAAAACATTTGAAAGAAAGGAGGAGGAGGAGGAGGAGGAGGAGAAGATGATGATGATGATGATGATGATGATGATGATGATGATGATGATGATTTTGGATGTTTGAAAGGGAGATAGGGCCCTGGGCAGTAATTTTGGGAACTAGGCAGTGGAAGTGGGTAGAGGTGGGAGAAATACCCAGATTGAACAGCCAAGAAGCAGATTCTGACAGAGTTAAGAGATCCAGGAGAGAAACTTGAGAGGCAAGTTTTAAAAAAAAAGAGCATAGCAACTAAAGTATTGAAGTGGGCAAGGGACGATGGATAAATGATTTTTCTTCTCTGTTGTTTTAATTTGCTATCTCTTTTCTCTCTCTCTATTTTCTTTTCTTTTTTTTAGGTAAGTGACATGATTACAAGTTAGGTAGGATAGAATTTTTTTTTTTTTTTAGTAAAAGGTGATAGGATTAAAAATTAGAATAAGCGAGAGAAATAAGAGAAAGGGGAATGTTGGTGTATACTCTTTTATATTACAATAAAGCAGAAGTAACAATAAGAGAAACACGGAATAATTGAATAATGACAGATTGCAACTTATTACAATTGCGTATTATTATTAGAAATATATAAGTTGAATCTAATAACTATGATTAATTTTACTAAGTTTTATATGTATTAGAACATTCTTTGATATGTTTGTAAAAAAAACTTTATTAAAAAAAATAAATTTTTTTTGGACAGATCCAGCAATGAACCAGAAGCTTTTACAAAAAGGCCTGTTCAGTTCTGAAAATTCTGAAAAGAAAGCCAGCAGAGGGACTTCAGCCCCGGACTTCCGAGCGAAAAACATAAAGCTGTCTTAAAACACAACTTTCACGCCTCTTTCCAGTTATTAAAAGAAAATCCTTCTTGACAAGGGGGAAAACTATCACAAGCAGCTTTGTTTTCATTTGTGCCACAAGCAGTATCAACGTAAGATGTGTGAATGTTTCCTCTGCATATTTAACTCAGCGTACAAATTAGGTACCCTATTATTTTTCAGCAGGTTTTTTTCTTCTTTAAAAAAAAAAACTCTCTTTATCCTCCTTTTAAAAAAAATAGTATTAGTGACACCGTTAGGGACAAAAAGAAAAGAAGGAAAGGATGAAGACACAAATTCTCCGTTACGCCGCACCAAACGTTGGTCAACGTTAACGGAAGAGATTAAATTCAGCTCCTTGCACACGTGTGTGCTTTAACACGCCATAAAACCGGGCGATAAAAGCTCTATAAAACTTGTTTTTTTAATTTTACTCTGAACTCCATCAAGCACATCGTATACAAGCCTTAGGAAAAAAAAAAAGGAGAAGTGGGGGGGGTTGGGGGAAAGGGAAAGAGAGAATTGTGTGAAAAGTAATTTTGCATAATCAGTACATGCCATCTGGAACAATTAAACGATTTCTATAGAACTATGAGGATCAGTCATATCTGCTTATTAAAGATCAGAAATTATACAAGTCATAAATCCTCGAAAAAACTACATGTGCTCTCGCCTGTCAACGCTGTTTTAACTTCAGATGCTGAAGAATGCACGATTAAGGCTGAGGAAAAAAAAAAGATTAATATATGCAAATTACATCGAGCATTTAAAATCCCCAGCAACTGTCTCGGGGTTTTTTTCCCCCTGTCCTTATTTTGCTGCATTTATGTTTTATTCATCCTTCCGCGCAACTCACCTGTCATTTCATAAGCTATAATATTATGGGGGTATTATTAAACAGCATAAAGCCCCTGTTTTAATTGGAAAGCTTCATTGCATTTTCCAATTATTTGGACTAAATTAAAAGCAGATGTACATAGTTTAATAAGGAGTCTAATATCAGTTCCGGGAAATCAAAATTCACTGCCATTGTGGCGTTGCAATACTTTTACAAAGTGTTCTCCATTTTGAAGGAGGTTGTCGGCACGTTACCTTCCTTTTTCTTTGGGAAAAAGAAAAAAAATCAGTCCCAGCAATCTGTTAATTGTCATCCTGTTAATAACTGTTTAAATATCCCAACTGGCATAGGAGCATCCTATTCATAAAAGAACAGAGAAAGGAAACAGCTAGCTGAGCAGAAGCAAAGTCACATTCCTAATAAGACATTTTGCTACATCTGGAACATGATATTCACACCCATGGGGATAATTAACCGAGCACGGAATTGCAGACTGAGGTTTGTGTGTGTGTGTGTGTGTGTGAAGAAAGAACTTTATTCCAGAATTGATCAGTTCGGTTGAACTATTTCCTTCTCCCATCCAAACAAAGGGTGAAGCATTTTTTAAAAGAAGAACTCTTAGGCTCTGTATAAAAATCTTTAGTACAAAATATGCACGATCTGACAGCTATTTAGAAGTGGCCACATAAAACAATGGGATATATATATAGAGAGAGAAAGCTGAAATTAGGTTGGCTGTTTTCTTGCAGATGTTTCATTATCAAACAGGGTAATATCATCAGTGCTAGAAGGAAGTGGGGTTTGTGGAGAGGAGGAGAAGGGGAAGAGGGAGGGAGGGAGGGGGAAGGAAGGAAGGAAGGAAGGAGGAGAAAGGGTGGGAGAAAGATTGGAGAATATAGGAAGGAAGGAAGGAAGGAAGGAAGGAAGGAAGGAAGGAAGGAAGGAAGGGAAAGGATGGGAGAAAGATTGGAGAATATAGGAAGGAAGGAAGGAAGGAAGGAAGGAAGGAAGGAAGGAAGGAAGGAAGGAAGGAAGGAAGGAAGGAAGAGAAAGGGTGGGAGAAAGATTGGAGAATATAGGAAGGGAGGAAGGAAGGAAGGAAGGAAGGAAGGAAGGAGGAGAAATGGTGGGAGAAAGATTGGAGAATATTGGAAGGAAGGAAGGAAGGAAGGAAGGAAGGAAGGAAGGAAGGAGGAGAAAGGGTGGGAGAAAGATATGGAGAATATAGGAAGGAAGGAAGGAAGGAAGGAAAGAAGGAAGGAAGGAGGAGAAATGGTGGGAGAAAGATATGGAGAATATAGGAAGGAAGGAAGGAAGGAGGGAGGGAGGGAGGGAAGGAAGGAAGGAGGAGAAATGGTGGGAGAAAGATATGGAGAATATAGGAAGGAAGGAAGGAAGAGAAAGGGTGGGAGAAAGATTGGAGAATATAGGAAGGAAGGAAGGAAGGAAGGAAGGAAGGGACAACACTGATGATGATACCTAATTTTGTAATGAAACATCTGCAAGAAAGCCACCAAGCTCAGAGAGCAGCAAGGACTGCTTTGTTTGTGTGGGAGAAGAAAATGGTTCCACCCAATGGATCAATTCTGGAATAAACTTCTTTCTTCACCGCCAAGTTCTTTTGGGTGGCTCCATGAAAACCTTCTCCATCTCCTCCAAAGATTGGACCCTCAGGAAGATTTCCACTAGAAGACGACAAGAGACCTTGCTAATCAATGCTATGAGTTCTTGGGGCTAATGAAGACTTCGGTTCTTTTGCTTCGTCCCATGAACCCAAATAAAGACCTCCACTCTAGCTTGCCCTCAGTAAAAGAGAAGAATAGAACAGAAGAATAGAATTTTTTATTGGCCAAGTGTGATTGGACACACAAGGAATTTGTCTTGGTGCATACACTCTCAGTGTACATAAAAGAAAAGATACGTTCATCAAGAATCATAAGGTACAACACTTAATGATAGTTATAGGGGACAGATGATACAAGCAACAAAATTACAGTCGTACAGTCATAAGTGGAAAGAGATGGGTGGTGGGAATGATGAGAAGATTAATAGTAGTGCAGACAGTAAATAGTTTGACAGTGTTGAGGGAATTATTTGTTTAGCAGAGTGATGGTATTCGGGAAAAAACTGTTCTTGTGCCTAGTTGTTCTGGTGTGCAGGACTCTATAGCGTCGTTTTGAGGGTAGGAGTTGAAACAATTTAGGATGCGATGGGTCTAGATATTTTCCCAGCCCTCTTTTTGACTCGTGCAGTATACAGGTGGAAGGCAGGTTGGTAGCCATTGTTTTTTCTGCAGTTCTAATTATTCTCTGAAGTCGGTGTCTGTCTTGTTGGGTTGCAGAACCAAACCAGACAGTTATAGAGGTCCAAAATCACTCCAAAGCATACAAATATGGCTAGAATGGGATTACAGAAAGGCAGGGATGTGGTAAAAGAGGAATTCAGCAACAAACATTGCTACCCGATCATAAGAAGGCAAACACTGTCTTCCCCAGCGAAGCTAAAGGGAATTATTTCGCAGCATTCCTCCCCGCTCCAAAATTATCCATGTTAATAAAGGTAGTTTACTGGGCCGTATGAACTATTTAATTATCTTTGAAAAGTGAATGGTCTGTGAGGGGTGGATAATGAATCAAAACAACAGTTTTGGAATGAAAAGACATGACTAAGCGTTGATTAAATTGTCTTCCCCATCGAAGGCAGATAAAAGGTTTATTAAAAAAAAAAAACAGAGGCAATTGAAGTCCACGTAATATCATGGCAGGAAGCATATGGCTGTTTGGCGGGTGGGAGGCCAACACAAGAAGAAAAAAATAGCACAATAGGGATAGAAAGAGAATCAAGGAATTTTGGCATTCCCCCTTTCCAAGGGAAGCCGTCCCATTCAGAGTGCCACCTTAGCTCATTAATCAATGCCAACATATTTCTATAGACTCAAGAGTTGGAAAAAGCTACTGCTCAAAACATCAGCTGGATGTTGGATTTTCCATGCCAAAGGCTATCTTGGAATTTGGACTTTATTTTTTATTTATTATTATTATTAACGTTTGGCCTGGTCACTCTTTCCCAAAGTTTGAGTTTGAGTTTACATCATTTAAGAGAGACGTATAAAAATGCCAGCGACCCCTGATTACTTCGTAACAGCTTGGAAATCCATGAAGAGATCAAACATGGTTGAGTTTCGTCACTGTTTGTTGAACTAACTCTACTGCCCAAACATTGAAAACTAAGATCTTGTGTCCACTCCACAAGGAAGAGATGAAACCCAGGAGTGAAATTTAGCAGTTTCTGACAGGTTCTGGAGAACTGGTAGCAGAAAGTTTGAGCAATTCAGAGAATTGGTAGCAGAAATTTTGAGTAGTTAGGAGAACCGGCAAATGCCACCTCTGGCTGGCCCCAGAGTGGAGTGGAAATGGGGATTTTGCAATATCCTTCCCCCAGGAATGGGGAGAGAATGGAGATTTTGCAGTATCCTTCCCCTGCCACGCCCACCAAGCCACACCATGCCCACCAAGCCATGCCCACACAACTGGTAGTAAAAAAAAATGGATTTCACCACTGGTGAGACCTTTTTATAGGAATGTACAGTAGTGGCCAAAATTGGGGAAACCTTTTGAGAAAAGTGTTATTTTTGAGGTTTGATGGCTAATGATACTTTTTTTTTTTTTTTGAGTTTCAAGGTACTCCTATTCCACTGCTGGAATGGCCTGGGAATAGCCCAGACCTTCACCCAACTGAAAATCTATGGAGCCGACTCAAGAAACTTGTTAGTCAGAAGCAACCCAGCAATAAAACCCAGTTAATAGAAGCCAATCTTGGTTTCACATTATAACATCTGCAGAATTTAAAAAATTGGTTCACTCCATGGGAAGACGTTGTAAGGCTGTAAGTCATGCTAAAGGCTACCCAACTAAGGATTCACTGACATGGTGATCATTTTTGTATAATCTCGTTTTTTCTGTGTGTTTCACTCGTCGTCTTTATACTGTAACTACTATTCTAATAGCAAATCCTTCATAAAAGTTATTGCATTACGTTCTTGTTTAAATTATCTTTCCATTGATATGTGATTTTAGGGTACTTACTCTAAAAAATAAAAATAAAAATTGCTGCTATTAGCTAGTTTTAGAAAATACACTTTTCCCAAAAGGTTTCCACAATTTTGGCCACTTCATATTACAGAAATTCATCAACCATCGGTCAAGGAAGCTTAGAGCCTAGCAGAAGACTTAAGAGTCTCTTCCCAAAGCACCCAAGCCACCTCCAAGTTTTACCCATTTATTTTAAAAAAAATTGCACAATACTTTTTACATTCATAAATGGGCAATTTGAAATCCTCCAGTGAGAACATTAATTTATATGTTTCATTAACTTTGTTATGGGCAGCCACTCCAGTAGACTTTGGCCAGCTGACAAAATCCGTATGCACAATTAGAAGACATAAAAACCTAAAAGATGTAAAATGGAACTGCCCAGATAACAATAACTCTTATAAACAAACCACTTTATACCACTCCTAAGGGGGTTTGGTGTGGGGGGGCATCCAAGAGGAGATCAAAGTTCATGGGTTGACATCACCACATTGCTGACATCCAGAGATGTCACACCTCTGATAGGAGTTTCGGTCTTACAAAGGAAGTCAAAAGAAAAGATGTATTGTCAACAACCGCTTCTTATCCTGGATCATACTGGCTTGTTGTGTTCAACTAGCATCCTTTGTTAAGGAATTAGCCCAGAGCCTGGGTTGGAGAATACATTGATCTGATCAAACTAATCAGGTCTGTACCTGCTCCAGTCTTAGAATTTAAGACGAGCTGAAGTCCCCGGTTCCTGAACTGAAGACAGTTTAATATTTGCATTCACCAAGTTGTAGGACAGTGATGGCTAATCTTTTTGCCTTTGCGTGCTAAAAGCGGGGACAGTGCGGGGAGGTTGCACAAACGTGTGTCCACACCCATAATTCAATGCATCCTGCCCCCCCGCATGCGCATGCGACCCCCCCCACGCTCCCCCCATAGGCCCATTTTTTTGCCCTCCCCAGGCTCCAGAGGCTTTCTTGGAGCCTGAGGAGGGTGAAAACAGCTTTCCCCACCCCTACAGAAGCCGGAAATGGCCCATTTCCTGACTTCTGGTGGGACCGTAAGGCCCGTTTTTCACCCTCTCCAGGCTCCAGAGCCTTTCTAGGAGCCTGCCCCGGAGGTCCTCCGGAAGCCGGAAACAGCCAATTTCCCGACTTCCGGTGGGCCTGTAATTAGCTGATTGGCGTGCGTATGCACACTGGAGCCGAGCTAGGGCAACACTCGCGTGCCCACAGATATGGTTCCACGTGCCACCTGTGGCACGCGTCCCATAGGTTCGCCATCACGGTTGTAGATGACCAGGCTGAGCCTGAAGGGAGGGGTCAAACATGTCTTGAGTCCTTTGGCACCCACAAGAGATCTAATTAAGTCCAGCCCATCTTGAATTCCTCTGAGTGTTATCTACCACCAATTTGCTTTGACTGTTAGTAGTTCAGGTTCTTGTAGAAAGCATTAGCGCGTCCTATTCATCTGAACCACCTGATTTCCTGTGCTTGACAGTTGTTCACAAAGAGTGAACGCAAATGCTCAGCTTGTGACCTTCTTGGTTAAGCTCGTTGTGCAAATCACGGCTAAAATCTCAGCCTCTCCGAGCAGCATGGTCTGAAGGAGAGGGCTGGGCTACCTGACCTCACAGATCCCTTCGGATCTTGACGCTGGAAGCCAGCCATCCTGAAAAACAGCTGCACGGTCAGCAGAGAGCTAAGCCCCTTCATGCCACAAAACATCGGAAGGTGGCAAGCAAGAGGGAAGGAGGGAAGGGAAAAGGAACAAGAAGCAGTTCACACTAGCGAACAAAAGAGCTCAGCTTGGCATGGCTCATTGTCTTATAGACAACAGTGAGAGAAATCTCCCGAATAATTAGCTCCTTTGCAGCAAACTGACAGATTCTTTCTTTGTTGGGCTAATCTACGGGGGGACTCGTGTTCTTTATAGGCAAGGCAGCTTACACTGTTAAACTTTGGCTTCCTATTTGTTCCCCCCCCCCATTTTTTAAAAAAATTGATTTATATGCCGCCCTTCTCCGGAGACTCAGGGCGGCTTACAATGCGTTAAGCAATAGCCTTCATATTTTTGTATATTTATATTTATATACAAAGTCAGCTTATTGCCCCCAACAAACTGGGTCCTCAATTTACCCACCTTATAAAGGATGGAAGGCTGAGTCGACCCTGAGCCTGCCTGGGATTGAACTCGCAAGTAATTGCAGCAGCTGGATCTTAAATGCTGCCTTTGTAGGAGGCATTACTCCCCTACGCTACTCAGGCTCCTTTTTGAAGTGCAAATGCACCTCTGAGAACACACAACTGTCCAGATGAGGGAGACCAGTCAAGGACCCATGTCTGGTAGATGCTAAATCAAGATCTGAGCCAAGATCACCTGGAAATCAGGTCTGCAACCATACTTTAACACACTGAGGTCCCCTTCGGAATATAAAAGATGCTTTCTTGCCTCAGTGCTACAAGGGAGTGGGGTTACCAGCTAGGAAAAACCACTTGTAAATAATCAAACAACCTTGAAAATATATAGAAGATCTTTGGGCGGATTATGTTATGATTTCCTCAAACCGTTTTGAAAGGATTTTTTTTTTTTCATCTTATGTTCCCCAGCAGGAAAAGACGAAAATATTCGTTGCCTTCTTGGTTCTTTGCCGCTGCCTTGGTGGTTTTCTTACAGACGTTTTGTGAGCCTGCTAAGTAACATCATCAGGGCTAGAAGGAACTGTATATAAACAGAGAGCAGAGCTCACTCCTTCCTAGCCCCGATGATATTACCTAGTGGGGTAATGAAACATCTGCAAGAAAATCACCAAGGTCAGAGAGCTCCAAGGACCCCACATCTTCTACCTTCTCCTAATCTTGGGCACTGAGAAACCCAAAACACATGGATGTCGCCATACACCATACCTATCAAGTTTGATGACTGGCCAAGCACGTGAGGGAGAAATAGCTCTGGAGATCAGATACAAGCAACAGCTTGCTACTCTGATGAAATCCAACACCTGCTCACCGTTTTATTACACAAGATTCTACCACGGCTTCTACAAATACAAACCTGAAGACACTATATTCTCCCTCACCTGAAAATACTGGAAGTCAGCCTTGTCACAGAGGTTTCTCTAATGCTTTCCTCCATTGCTGAGAACATTTACACCTAAGCTCCTTTCTTGAATCCCTAAACGATTCACAACCAACCAGACAGCCTTGGCAGGGGTGGGATTTCAGCCGGTTCGGGCGAATGGGGTGTTAATTTTAATCTGGTTCCCCGAACTGATTGTTCCAAGGACTGGCTGACCCCACCTTGCCCTGCCACTCCCCTCCCCTCCCAGGAGTCACCATGCGGCCCATTTTGGATGCGAAGTAAGTGCAGGGACCATATGGAGGTTCTGGGAGGGTGAAAAACGAGCCTACCGGAAGTCCGAAAATGGGCCGGTTTCTGGAGGGCCTCCGGTGCCCGGGGGAAGCCGTTTCTGCTCTCCTGGAGGCTCCAGGAAAGCCTTTGGAGGGTGAAAACGCCCCCTCCCTCTGGTGCAGGAGGCTGAGTAGGCCACACCCCCATGGCCATGCCCACCCAGCAATTGGGCATCGAACCTGTTGTTAATTTTTTCAATCCCATCCCTGAGCCTAGGTGTCTTTTAAGTGGATCCTGCATTGGGAAGGAAGGGTGATTCTTGGTATAATTTACAATTTGAATTGCACTGGCTAGGAACGAAGGAAAGAACCGAGCCAACGAGAAGAAAAGACGAATTGGGACAGCTTTGCCAAAGCCTCTTGCAAATAAAACAAAGAAAAGTTTCAACTCCGCTACGGTAACGTACAATTTATCCATAAGTCTTACCAAAGCCTTTTGTGGATAGATGAAACATTTTGTGCAACCCAAGCATTTCAAGCCAAAGCATTTTTTCCCCCTCCTCCTTCTTCTTCTTTTGTTTTGGGGTTTTGGAAGCAAATCCAACTTTTCTCCCTCCGGGAGCCATTAACATATTGTCTTGGAACGCGCTGTTTATTAACTTCAACCCCCCCCCCCCAAAAGCTGCCAAGGTATTAAAAAGCTCATCCATTTAGCCTGAAACTTTTGATGGAGTATCTGCACTCCTCAAACTGACATGCCTATATGAAGGTCTGGGATTTAGTAGCGCAACAATGCAAGACCCACTGAAGTAAATACGGCAGGGAAAAGTAAGCTCAAAGACAAGGTTAATGACAAATCCCATTATTTTACTCGTGTTTAATCTGAAAGAGACTGAACTGATAAACACACAAGAGTATGCTGAGGAAATTTAGATACTTTCTACATCCAACTGATATCAAAGGGAGGAAATATCCAACATCTAGATTTGTGCCCATTGAAATGAACTGGAAAGACATTGATTTAACTCTCAATAAATCTTGTTGATTGTATAGCATTTTTGAATGAATGTTAAAGTGCATTTATGATTTTCTCCATCCCTTATTTAATAATAAATGGGACTGGACAGAACACAACTCTGCCTTCATCATCTTCATAAATAAGGAAACTATTCTGCTCTCTTTCAACCAGATTTTTTATTTACACCTTCAATGTGAATAACATTCTTTTTAAAAAAAAAAGCACAGATTTTTTTAAAAAAGGATTTTTTAAAAGACTATTAAAGAAAGACAGATTGTTCTTGTATTCTTGAACAATGAGAAAGATCCACAGAATTCAAATATTTAGACCACAGTCTTAAGATTCTAGAAGGGTTGATGTTTTGAGATGAATATTAAAGAGATATCCAACTTAGAACTAAGGAGAAATTTCCTGGCAGAGAGAATAATTGATCAGTGGAACAGCTTGCCTCCAGAAGTAGGTGCTCCATCATTGGAGGTTTTTAGGAAGGGACCGGACCAGGGGTCAGCAACCTGCAGCTCAGGAGCCACATGTGGTTCTTTCACCCCTCTGCTGCAGCTCCCTGTCACTCAAAATATGCATCACAATCGCCAATGTGCAACACCTGCTGGGACGCGATTTACTGAGCTTTTCAACCCCCGGTAGGCCAACCATGGTTAAATCCAAGGAAAGAAAAGTTTCAGAAGAAAACAGAACGTTGAATTCAACTACATATGCTAGTTTTGTGGCCGCTCAAGAAAGTCAGGCACAGGAAGGGTTTTGTGGCTCCCGGTGTTTTCTTTTCTGTGGGAAACGGGTCCAAATGGCTCTTTGAGTGTTTAAGCTTGCAGACCCCTGGACTAGACAGTTATTTGTCCAGAATGGTAGAAGGACTCCTGCCTTGGACAGGGGTTGGACCAGAAGACCTCCAATGTCCCTTCCAGCTCTATGGTATAAGGACTCCTACCTGGGACTAGAGGATGGGTTCGACCCTTCCAACTCTATGATTTTATGACCATGTTTCCAATCCAAGGGATAAGGTTTGCTCCATCATACAAATTCAATTCATCATCCAAAACAATCAAGCCTATTTATTCTTCTTATGCTGCCAGTATTTGTGACTAAGTCTGCGTTACTCTCACCTAATCACACCCTGACCCAATCAGATCGTCTTTCCAGTGGGGCTGGAAGCATGCAATCATACTTTCCCCATCATAGAAGAGAGAAGAATTCTCTAACTAACAGAGCCATCGATGGGCAATCTAAGTCTTGACATGGATAACGAAAGAACTGATGTAAAGGGACAATTGGAGGGATCCAGGATCAAGGCAAATTATAATCCAGTAAAACCACTGGGCAATGGGGAAAGTTCAGTTAATTCATCGTATGACTTTATTTATTTATTAATCTTCTCGGCGTTCCCACCACCCATCTCTTTCCACTTATGACCGTATGACTTATATTGATATTGTTTCTTACGACTTATATTGTTTCTTATGACTTATATTGATATTGTTTCCTGATTGCTTATTTGTACCCTGTGACTATTATTAAGTGTTGTACCTGATGATTCTTGATGAACGTATCTTGTCTTTTTATGTACAGTGAGAGCGTATGCACCAAAGACAAATTCCTTGTGTGTCCAGTCACACTTGGCCAATAAAGAATTCTATTCTATTCTATTCTATTCTATTCTATTCTATTCTATTCTATTCTATTCTATTCTATTCTATTCTATTCTATTCTATTCTATTCTAGTCTAGTCTAGTCTAGTCTAGTCTAGTCTAGTCTAGTCTAGTCTAGTCTAGTCTATTATTCTATTCTATTCTATTCTATTCTATTCTACTCTACTCTACTCTACTCTTTTCCATTCCATTCCATTCCATTCCATTCCATTCTGATTTTCTATTCTATTTCATGTTTTCTGTTCTGTTCTGTTCTGTTCTGTTTTTTTTTTATTGATAATTTTTTTTTTCTGTTCTGCTCTGCTCTGCTCTGCTCTGCTCTATTCTATTTGTTTATAAAGCTGTTGGGACTGCCTATCTTATATCCAACCATCCTAGAAATCTCACAAGGAAGCCAAAAAAACCAGCAATTAAAAAAAAAAATCACAAAAGCACAAGCAGCAATTAATTCAATAAATATAAAACACTCCCCATGTTTCCCAAATCTTCGGTGTGTCTGCTTAAGACACAAACACAAGAACAAGAGTCTTCGGAGAAAGGCGGCATACAAGTTGAACAAATAAAATAAAATAAATAAAGATGGCTTATATAATATGGGTGAGGGGAAAAAAAGCTATTTATCCTTGAAAGGGGAGGGGAAAAAAATACATTTCTACTTGCATATTGTCATACCTTGACAAAATCACGGAAAACTTCAAAGACAAGAGATGATTTAAAAAAAAACAACAACCGAGGAATATAAATACCCTGTTTTTCCCCAAAATAAGACAGCTCCTGATAATAAGCCCAATCGGGCTTTTGAGCGCATGACAATAAGGCCAAGCGCTTATTTCAGGGTTCAAAAAAAATATAAGACAGGGTCTTATTTTCGGGAAAACACGGGTATTTTTTAAAAAAAATTCTTTTAAGTTTAAGTTGATTAATCTAACCAATTTACACCGATGAAACTCTCCTGTCCTGTTACGAGGGCAAAATTTAAGGGTCGCTTCTCTTGCGAAGGAAATAAAGATGCTAGGGATGCCAGGCTCGTTTTAATAATACATGCTGCGCGCTGTGCCCGCCATCTGCAAAAATGGAAAGCAGAAACACACATGCACACACACACACACACACACACACACACACACAGAGGCATCTCGACACCTCAGTGCTGCAGCTTATTGTTCCTTAAGTGACGGAAGGTTTAATCAAGGAAACAGGCCATCCATCACATGAAACCAGGCAGAGTGTGTGAATCTGACAGCCTGCACATGGCTTTATGCGGTGGGAAAACCTCGCCACCTGTTAGCCACTAACCTTTTACACAAGGATCCGAGATACAAGCTTTGTCCCCCTTCCCCTTCCCTCTCCCCGATGAGATTCTCCTTTATTTCGGCACCGTCCCCTGTTATTGGCAGGGAAAGACGGCGGAGAATGATGGCACCACCGTCAACAATTTATGCCTCCTTAAAGTGACTTATTCCTCCATCCTGACTTCTGTTATTAGAAATCATCTCCTCCTCCTTCCTTGCAGCAGCCTGATTGCTTTCTGTGCTTTAGGGATGTTATCAAGAATAAGAGTTGATAAGGGGCCTTGGAGGTCTTCTAGTCCAACCCCTTCCTTGGGTCCTGGGGGTAAAAATCATTCCTGCTTTGTTTTCTCCTTCTCGGACCTTAAAAGAATAAGAGAGTTGGAAGGGACCTTGGAGGTCTTCCTACTATCGCAGCACCACTGAGAGTGTCCTGACATACGGCATTCTTGCATGGTATGGGAGCAGCTCTGTAGAGGCATCATGTAATTTTAGCAAACTGAGCTATGGTTGTAAAGTTCTTCCTGGCCCAAAGTGAGGGAGCTTTGTAGAGCAAGATCACTTATTAAGCAAGGAGATTTGTCACTTACCTGAAATGGCATATAAATTGGAGTGTTGATATTCAAAATCTGGCCGGGTGCCATGCCCCTTTCCTCGGAAACTGGCGGGAAGCGTCAACGATATATGTCTAAAGAGAAGAGACAAAAGGGCATATTTGAATTTCAAGAAGAACAGCCCAAATTAGGGAGGCAGGGATGCTCATGGAGATAGGTTTCGACAGATCGTCTTGCCTAGCTTGGGCCAGCCACTCTCTTTCGGCTCTAGGAAGGAAGCAATGGCAAACCAAAACGTTGCCAAGAAAACTGCAGGGGTTTGTCCAGGCAGCACCCGAGAATCAAACACTAGTGAATGGAAGAAGAAGAAAAACATTGGCAAAGTTGGCTTATCAAGAGCTTAACAGAAGATGACTTGACCTGACCATAATAGAACCAGTTTGGCCTAGTGGTTGGCACCAGACAAGAAAGTGGGAGACTGTGAGTTCTAGTCCTGCCTTAGGCATGAATGCTAGCTGGGTGATGGTGAGTTCTAGTCCCACTTTAGGCATGAGAGCTGGCTGGGTGTCTTTGGGCCAATCACCAGGAGTTGGTGAGTTCTAGTCCTCTGTTGGGTATGAAAGCTGGCTGGGTGAAGGTGAGTTCTAGTCCCACTGTAGGCATGAGAGTTGGCTGGGTGACTTTAGACCAATCACCAGGTCCTGCCTTAGGTATGAAAGCTGGATGACTGTGAATTCTAATCTCACTCTAGGCATGAGGGCCGGCTGGGTAACTTTGGCCCAGTCCCTCTCTCTCAGCCTAACCCACCTTATAGAGTTGTTGTTGTGGGGAAAATAAAGAGGAGGAAGGTCTGTCGGATATGTTTGCCACCTTTAGTTATTTGTAAAAATAATAAACGCAAGACACAAACAAGCAAACAAACAAACACTCATTGCTGGCATGAATTGACTTTATACCAATACAAACACCAGCCAGCTACGGATCCTAAACTTATTATTGCTGCCAGCCAAAACCACAACTACGTTTCCTGCTGGTATATATATATTTTTAAAAAGCCACATTTTATAAGCATTTTAAACTATAAACAGGGAACTTCACCCCCCCTCCCTCTTGTACATGTACATAAATGTGCCACTCAGAAACCCCAAACTACCTAATTTATTGGGAAGCAAAAGATTAATATAACCCCCAAGTTCCTTAAACGCACACTGTTAAACGCCAACAGCTTGGCAGCATATGGCAAATCAATTACTACTTTCAATTTTGAAACTCACATTCACACATGCGCATTTTTTTAAAAAAAAATAAAAAATAAAAAATAGCTCCTGAACAAAAGTGGAGAAGAGGGAAGAGAGAAAGAAATGGCGAGCAAGAGGGAAATGATCACAGAGACGAGGTGAACGGAGGCTGCTAGAATTTGGAATATAATTAATCATCGTTTCAAACTGCAGGGAGCCCTATTGACAGAGGCATTGCATTTGAATATGTAATTAGGGTGATGTTCTTCATCAAATTATATATATATATATATATGTGTGTGTGTGTGTGTGTGTGTGTGTGTGTGTGTGTGTGTGTATGTTGTATTGAGTCATCCTGGATTACCACGAATGGAGGAGATATCACAAATCTCCAATTTTTTTTGCCTTTCAGCCCAATCTCATGGGCCGTCCAGACAGTATCATATAGCCGACAAGCTATTTTTCTATGTTTTTTAATATTTTTGCTGATAATTATATATATATATATATATATATATATATATATATATATATATATATATATATATATATATATATATACCCACCCTGTTTCCCCGAAAATAAGACATCTCCTGATAATAAGCCAAATCGGGCTTTTGAGCACATGGCAATAAGGCCGAGCGCTTATTTCAGGGTTCAAAATAAATAAATAAATAAGACAAGGTCTTATTTTGGGGGAAACACATGTATATATAATACACACACACACACACATTTATATATATTTGATATATTTGGAACCAGGAAAATCCTTCAATTCAAGCCGTCACTAAACATGATGAGTAATTCCAAGACTGTTCAGTGGGAAAAAACATTAGCAAGGCCATTCTGGAGAAAGGTTATCCCAAAAATTGTTCTGCACTTAAGTGGGGGAATAAAACAGGCAGACGAAGGCAAGTAAAGCCCAAAATAGCATCATTTCAGAGGCCAAGGTGTTGAATCCTGCTCAAATCTATGGGCGCTGAGGTCCAAGCTGGGGAAAAGTATCCGAAGTCTTGCGTGGATGAGGGTCAAGATAACAAGGCAAAATCTTGATTTAACAGACTACTCAGACAGAAATGTCTGTTAAATCTGAAAACGAATCGTTGGCCTGATTTAACTGCCAATCAAAATTCTTTTGAATTCCCACCCCCCACCTGCTTTTTGTTATATTAGGTCCTTTAAAATCTTCTGAACTCTCTGCTCCCAATTGATGGTTTTCTATTATTAGTAGTAGTAGTAGTAACAGTGGTAACAGTAGTTACATTGTTTAAAACGTTTCCATCTCCTAGGGTGCTCTCTCTGTCATCAATCTAGACACATGAAATTACGTGATTTCTTACTAGGATTCTACTTTTATCCTGCCTTTTATTTCTATTTCTTTTTGTAGATAGATAGATAGATAGATAGATAAATAGATAGATAGATAGATAGATAGATAGATAGATAGATAGATAGATAGAGATAGATAGATAGATAGATAGATAGATGAGAGAGAGAGAGAGAGAGAGAGATGATAGATGGATACAGAAGGATAGAAAAATGGAAAAATGTATTTATTACTATAATTCTATATTTATTCCTTTTATTTCTATTTCTTTCTTTTTGTAGATAAATAGAGATAGATAGATAGATAGATAGATAGATAGATAGATAGATAGATAGATAGATAGAAGAGAGAGAGAGAGAGAGAGATGGATGATGGATGGAAACAGAAGGATAGAAAAATGGAGAAATTTATTTATTACTATAATTCTATATTTATTCCTTTTATTTCTATTTCTTTTTGTAGATAGATAGATAGATAGATAGATAGATAGATAGATAGATAGATAGATAGATAATCATGGATGACAGATGGATATGGATGGATAGAATGTAGAAAATAATATACCATGTTTCCTCGAAAATAAGACCCTGTCTTATTTTTTATTTTTTTTTGAACCCTGAAATAAGCGCTTGGCCTTATTGCCATGTGCTCAAAAGCCCAATTGGGCTTATTATCAGGGGGTGTCTTATTTTGGGGGAAACAGGATAGATAAATAGACAGACAGACATAACCAATAAACTCCAGAAAATAATAGTACAGAAGTGTATGACCAACCTCATTTTATGCCTTTTTTTTTTTTTTTTTTTGGTGGCAGTTCTTAAGTGAATCAATTGTCTAGTATGGGCCGGTTTTGCCAAAAAACATGCTGGTTTTTCCACCAAAAAAAATTCACCACTGAGGTAATTGTTCACTATGGGCCGGTTTTGCCAAAAAACATGGTGGTTTTTCTACAAAAAAACTTCCCCACTGAGGTAAAATGTGGCCAGGTGAGCCAAGTACATGTGAGGGGCTAACGAGCGTCCATCATGCATTCCTGTGACCAGTGGGGGGAGGGGCAGCAGCAGTTGGTCCTAAGTCCCAGGAAGCTTGAACGGTTGCTAAGCAACCGGTCATAAATCAAAGAATTACCTGTATTTATTTTTAATTTTTTTTTTAAAAAAAAGAACCTTTCTTTGGACATATCATGCACCATTCCAGCCTTGACTTCCCTTCCTTTCATTTTAAGAGCTTTCTGGATTTCTTGCTGCCTTTGGGGCACCGAAAGAAGATTTTTTGGGGGGCAGGCTGGGTGGGGGGAGGGGCAGATTTGAAGGAAAGGTTTTTTTAAAAAAAGCAGGTTTTTTTAATTTTTTTTTTTTTTAAAGGAAAAAGACAATGCCTTTTAACGAGGAACAATAAAAAGCCAGTCTCTCTGGAGCCATAATTAGAGGGAATTAATTGAAGTTGTGTTTTGACACCGTTGCCGAATGCGCCGGCGATGCATGACGACTCCGCCCGCTGCACGCTGCTGCCTGAACGGGAGGGGGGAGAAGGGGGGGGGAAAGCATGGCGGAGGACTGCCCCCTTCACCCCCGCCGCTGCTGCCACTTGCAATGCATGGCAGATCGGCAGCCGGCTATTCCCTCCTGCCTTACTCCAGCGAGTAGGCAAAGTTAGCCCTGAAAAGATATTAACAATTAATTACTAGGACTTGGAGAGACTCTCGAGTGGGGAGGGAGGAGGTGGTGGAAAGAGAGGGGGCAGCTCATTAATATGAGCAAATGCCAATTAATTCTCCCCACCGGCGGCAGACCAAACGAGCAGCGCACTCGTCCCCCTTTCCCCCCCTCCCGCCGTCAGCGTTCAAATGACAGCACGGGAAGTGGGTTGATCGAAGAGGAAGAAGAGAAATAACGCCAGTGTGGGTGTGGATGTCTATATTTGTGTGTAGGTTGTGTGTGTCTGTGCAAGTGGGTGGGTGTTCTCCTCTCCCCTCCATAAATTGGGAAGAAAAATAAATAAATAAATAAATAAACCAGCCTCAGAGACCAGAGTAAAGGGATGACAAAGAGGGAACGGTCTCGCCCGGCTTCTGGTTCCTTCCAAGATGGAAGCCTGCGTCATCTTTTGGATTCCGCTGCTCGTCTACAATTCGGTGTGAGCGGAATACCAATGTCAATTTATTCTCTTTTGGCTACCAATAAATCGTTCACCAGTCAACTCTCCTGCTTTTAAGCAGTTGGAGGAGGAAGGTTTGGGGGCGGGTGGGGTGAAGAGGAGGAGGAAGAAGAGAAGGAGAAAGAGAGGGAGAAGGAATGGTGGAAAAGAGGATAAAAGAGAAGAGGAGGAGGAGGAGGAGGAGGAGAAGGAGGAGATGAAGTTAACGCTAACAAAACTGCTCTCTCCGCTTCGAAGAGCACTCCAGTGTGATAAAAATCTTAGCGAGGGAGCAGGTTCATCCTAGATCAGTATGGGCCACGTGTTAGGATGGTCACATTACATGAAATCATCTTCCTAACCCAGGGGTCTGCAACCTTAAACACTCAAAAAGCCATTTGGACCCATTTCCCATAGAAAAGAAAACACCAGGAGCCACAAAACCCTTCCCGTGCTTGACTATTTCTTGAGCGGCCACAAAACTAGCATTTGTAGTTGAATTAAACGTGTTTTCTTCTGAAACTTTTCTTTTCTTGCATTTATCCATGGTTGGCCTATCAGGGATGGAAAAGCTCAATAATAAATCATGTGCCGGTGGGTGTCGCACATTGGTGGTTGTGACGCATATTTTGAGTGACAGGGAGCCGTAGTAGAGGGGTGAAAGAGCCACATGCGACTCCAGAGCCGCAGGTTGCTGACCCCTGTCCTAACCTGACAACAAGCCAACCATTCTCTTTACTTGCTCATTTCTATTGCTAATTCTGGGGCGGAAGAAGCTTCTCAGATGAGAAGCAAAACATTTTCAAGGACAAAAACCAAGAGAGTCCAGTTGCCTTTTGGAAAAGCACCTTTGAGATAGTTCTGACACGGTTTACCTCTCCTTTTCTGTGGTGGTTTGCAAAACAAATGAGCTCTTACACTCTAAATAATGGTACTAAATAAATCATTTTATTCTTCTGAAGGGGAGGTAGAGGAAGGAAGAAGTAAGAGGAGGAGAAGGACAAGGAGATGAAGAGGAGAAAAAGGAGGCAGAGGGACAGGAGGAGGAGAAGAGGAGGAGGAGGAGGAAGAGGAACAGGAGGAGGAGAGGAGGAAGAGAGAAGGAGAAGAACAGGAGGAGGAGGAGGAGGAGAGGAGGAGGAGGAGAAGAGGAGGAGGAGGAAGAGGAGAAAAAGGAGGAGGAGAAAAAGGAGGAGGAGGAGAGGAGGAAGAGGAGAAGAGGAGGAGGAAGAGGAGGAGGAGGAGAAAAAGGAGGAGGAAGAGGAGGAGGAGGAGGAGGAGCTGGAGGAGGAGGAGAAGGAGGAGAAAAAGGAGGAGGAGGAACAGGAGGAGGAGGAAAAGAGGAAGAGAGGAGGAGGAGGAGGAGGAAGAGGAGGAGGAAGAAAATAATGAGAAAAAGAAGAAAAGTTAAGGAGAAGAAATGAGAGGAGGAGGAGACAGAGAAGAAGGAGGACAAGATAAGGAGATGAGGAGGAGGAGAAAGAGAAAGACAAAAAAGTGTGTGTCACAGTAACGGGATCCCAAAATTAACATTAGGTAGGACAAAACTATCACCCCTTTTAAAATTCCCCACCTGCCTGTCTGTCATTGATCGATACTGCCCCTTCAACATTTTTTTAAAAATAATATCATAGCTGTTACTACAGCTGAGAAAGGAACACAAATACAGATTCAGATGGACGATAAATAGGCCAGACGTGGAACCGGAGTGTAAGATGTTGTGAGGGGATCTTGCAAACTGGGCGTTTTTGAATTTAGGAATTTAATCTGGAAACTTAAAGTGGCCACAGATAGCAGTCAAGCGTATGTCCATCTCGAGGAATTACGTTTCAAAAACCCTTAATTTTCGACTTGGGTTCATCTGGAAACCATCGTTGGCAAGGAAGAATAAAAAAGTCCACATCTCACCTGGGAAGGTTGGCAGCTGGTGTTGTGGCTGTAGCTTGCGGAGAAGGTGTAGTAGGCTGAGATGATTCATGATTTCGAGGGACCTTCCCCATCCGATACCAGATCCCCATGTTGTTCAATTCCCTTTTCAGCAAAGAGAGAAAAGAATTAAGACCCATTCAACATAAAATATAAAATATTAGCGTTTGAAAGGACCTTAAGAGATCTTCTAGTCCAACCTCCTCCTGCTCAAGCAGGAAACCCTATGCCATTCCAGATGAATGGCTGTCCAATCTCTTCTTGAAAACCTCCAGAAAACAGCCACAAAGTCTGTTCCACTGATTGTTCTCACTGTCAGGAAATTTCTCCTTAATTCTAGGTTTTGAGCTCTCCTTGATAAGTTTCTATCTGTTACTTCTTGTCCTGCCCCCTGGTGCTTAGGAGAATAGAATAGAATAGAATAGAATAGAATAGAATAGAATAGAATAGAATAGAATAGAATAGAATAGAATAGAATAGAATAGAATAGACAGAGTTGGAAGGTACCTTGGAGGTCTTCTAGTCCAACCCCCTGCTTAGGCAGGAAACCCTACACCTCTTCAGACAAATGGTTATCCAACATCTTCTTAAAAAGTTCCAGTGCTGGAGCATTTACAACTGGAGGCAAGTTGTTCCACTGATTAATTGTTCTCACTGTCAGGAAATTCCTCCTTAGTTCTAAGTTGCTTCTCTCCTTGATTAGTTTCCACCCATTGCTTCTTGTCTTGCCCTCAGGTGCTTTGGAGAATAGCTTGACTGCCTCTTCTTTGTGGCAGCCCCTGAGATAATGGAAGACTGCTATCCTGTCTCCCCTAGTCCTTCTTTTCATCAAACTAGATATACCCAGTTCCAGCAACCGTTATTCATATGTTTTAGTCTCCAGTCCCCTAATAATCTTTGTTGATCTTCTCTGCACTCTTTCTAGTGTCTCCACATCTTTTTTACATGGTGGCGACCAAAACTGAATGATCACCTCTTCTTTGTGACAGCCCCTCTAATATTGGAAAACTGCTATGATGACAACCATAGTCCTTCTCTTTGTTATACTAGACATACCTAGTTTAGGTAGGAACTAATTTAGTTCCCTCAATTATTCATTGTACGCTTTATTGAGTTGGTAGAAGACACAACAAAGGCCCTTAGGGCTGGTTTAGAAATGAGCCAGAGATCCTGCTGGAAGGGAAACCTGGCCTCATCTGAAAAAAGCCAAGGAAAGGTCCTGATTTCAGAGAAAAATGAAAATTATCTCCATACCCAATGTAGGTATACTGGGGAAGAGTTTGTTTGCCTCGGCCAAGGATCCGGATATCACAAATGGCGGCCTCTGTAGAATCCCGGGGAATAAATTTAATGCACAACCTCTTTTTCCGAAAAGCAGTTTCTTCTGAAAAAAAAAGACAGGGCGAGTTTAAAGAATCTCTTCTCTTTGCGAGTAGTTGAAGAAGAAAAAGAAAGCGAATGGCGTTTACTCTCAACTGTTCTAATTTCTCCTTCCCGCCCACCTCGTGTCATTCCATTGCCAAGCTTTCTAGTCAAGTTGTAGAGAAATTTTATCCCTGGATCATGCGGAGAGACGCAAATAACTGGACTTTTAAAACTTGGTGGAACTTCTGCCGAAGGGAAGTGCCAATTGTGGACTTCGTGTACAGCGTCAATCCTAAAGAAAAATGCTTTCTGAGGGAGGAGAGGGCAGGACGACGACACTGGGACATCCAGCTACATTGGATGAAGCTCACACTGGCTCCAGTTACGATGGTTCCTTATTATGTGTGAGGGGAATTTCATCCAGAACTTCTCAGAAGGCATCATGCCTGAAGGCAGAATGTGGATCAAGATGTTTCTATAATTCAGGATTTTTTTTTTTTTTAGCTTTCTTTCCCCCTTGATCCAGAGGTGGGTTTCAGCAGGTTCTGAGCAGTTCTGGAGAACCGGTAGTGGAAATTTTGAATAGTTCAGAGAACCGGTAGTAAAAATTCTGACTGGCCCCGCCCCCATCTATTCTCTGCCTCCCAAGTTCCAGCTGATCGGGAGGAAATGGGGATTTTACAGTATCCTTTCCCTGGAGTGGGATGGGAATGGAGATTTTACAGCATCCTTCCTTTGCCACACCCACCAAGCCACACCCACAGAACTGGTAGTAAAAAATTTTGAAACCCACCATTGCTTTAACCTCCTCTTCCCTTGTGTAGTCTGGATTTTGACGGGTTGATCTTCAACTGCAACCCAACGGTAGGGATGCAGATGGGATTCAACTCAATCCATAGCTGGCGTGCCAAGAGAATCCTCTCCCAGGTTGAATCTAGAGAAGATCTGATCACAGTAAAGGCGACTAACTCTACTTACGTGTATCCATAGTTTCTTGAATCGGGATGAAGCCGACGGGCAAAGTATCTTTTACGTCTATGAGTTTCATGTCAACCAAGACATTACCTAAATGACTCTGTTGGAAGAAAGGCAGAAGACTCCATGACTGTCAAATAGTCAAATTCAGCCAAAGCTAAACCGATAAACATAAACTACGTTTCCACAAGACCGTTAATAAGATGACTCCATTCATCCAGTCAATAAGATTATTGTATAAACACAATCCATGTATCCCGACTTTCTCACATACACAATCCCTACTCATTTGAGCTTCAGTTTAGGTTTGGGTAAGACCATTATTTGAGCATTGGCAAAGAGACTGGAATGATGGTAAACATTCAATCAATCAATCAAATCTGTATTATGGTTATGTTGTTGTTGTTAGTTGCAAAGTTGTGTCTGATCCATCACGATCCCATGGACAACGTTCCTCCAGGCCTTCCTGTCCTCCACCAGTCCCCTAGAGACCATTTAAACTCAGCCTGACTGACTGTGATCTCATTCTCCAGTGAACTCATTCTCTGCCGTCCCCTTCTTCTTTTGCCCTCCATCTTTCCCAGCATGAGGATCTTCCCAGGAAACCTGCTTGGAATCCAAGCAAACGCCGTCCCTTATTAATTAAAGGCTGGAGAAGAAAACCACGTCCTACAGCAAAGCCGTTATGCTCATTTTTCATAACATTTCCATCAGAAACCCCGTATCTGGGATCTCCCTTGTTTCGACAGCCATACAAGTTGAGGCCCATCGTCCTGTCTCAGCATAAGCCTTCTGGGGCTTGGGGGCAAATGGGAGGAGAGATACGGATTTTGCACCCTGCATAAGCAAGATGCATTTTCCCCCCCACCCACCCCCACCCCAAGAATCTTGGCACACGAGACCAAAGAGAATGTGAATAAATGGGGAACAATTCTCACTAGGAACCAACCATTTTGTATGTGTCTTCCTTCGAGTCAGCCTCAACTTCTGGCAACTCACAGACAAGACCGTACAACTTTCTTGGCAACATCTTTTGGAAGGGATTCCTAGAGTTGAGGGAGGACCAGCCCTGCCTCCCACCAGGGAATTTCCATGGCTGGGGGGGGGTACAACCTTCAACATTATTTGCATCTGGCTCTTGGGCTGAGAGACAGGGACCTGCCCAAAATCAGGCAGTTGGCTTTGGTGCCTACAGCAAGAGTAGAACTCATGGCTTCTAATCTAAAACCAGAATCTCCTGGCTAATAGTCTCCTGCTTCTTTTATTTACTTTATTTATTTATTTGTCGAGTACATATTAGATAATATATATTTAAGTATAAGCACGAATTGAATACATAAAATGAGTACAATTAAAGGGAACATTAGGACAGGGACAGTAGGCCCGTTGGTGCGCTTATGCACATCCCTTACAGACCAAGCAACTTACATTTTCTTTGGAGAAAGTCCGTGTGAAGCACAAATATCGTGTGACCTTGGATTTGAACAAGCCATCTTTCCAAAGATCAGCATCTAAGCCATCCGCTGTTTGTGCAACCTGGGGGGCGGGTGGGGGGAGGGGAAGAGAAAGGAAAGTTGTATCTGTAACCAGGGATCATCATCAGTGTTGGATATTCACATCTTCAGGCGCTGAAGATGTTACTTAATTGGGTGATGAAATACTTCCAAGGAAACAACCAAGCTCAGGGAGCACCGAAGACCTGCATTGTCCTCCCCCTCCTCCTCCACTCCACTAACCCCATCCCCTTCTGGCACTGATGGTGTTACCTAGCTGGGTCATGAAATGTCTGGAAGAAATCCACCAAGCTCAAGAAAGCACCAAGGACCCCACAACCTCTGGTGCATTTAATAAACCACGTTTAAAACAAGCCACAGTATAGTACAGGGGTAAAACAAGCCACAGTATAGTACAGGGGTACACCCAGTGTTGGCGGACCAGTGTTGTGATGGTCATACCCAAGAGACGGGACCTTTTCTGGAATGGCTTCCGTAAAGGATATTTTCTCTAGAGGATTGTCTAGTCCCATGATGGCAAAAAAACGAGCCTTCCGGTCCCATCGGAAGTTGGCAAATGGGCCATATCCAGCCTCCAGAGGGCCTCTGGGGGGGGGGGGAGGCTGTTTTCGCCCTCCCCAGGCTCTTAGAAAGCCTCTGGAGCCTGGGGAGGGCGAAAAATGGGCCTACCGTGCCAAAAGTGGGGGGCAGCACAGGGATCGGGGTGCATAGAATTTCCCCGCTTTTGGCACGCCATTAATGGCAAAAGGGTTAGCCATCACTGGTCTAGTCTGTTCCCTTTTTCAGAAAGTCCAAAAGGCTATCTTGTATTTATCCAACCTTCCTGGTGATAAAACGTTCTTCTCCACCCCTTTTCATTGGCTTGAGGAGTTGCGTCCAACCAGCCTCTAAAAATGTTGCAAAGAAATAAATAGTCCCACAATCCAAAGTAAAGATCCTCAGCTTAATTTTAGAGATGTAGGAGACTTGGCGGTCAAAGGCAGACTGAAAAAAAAATAACACAAACTGACTCACAATCCAAGGAGACCATCAAGCCAAAATGGGAATCCACAGCAAATACCCTCAAAGGTGTATTTTTTTTTATTTTTTAACACAACTCTTGGCAAGCGGACAAGCATGTGCAAGAAAATCATCAACGCATCTTCAAAACCAGTTTGCAATTTGGTTCTACCACAGAGGGGGCCATCTTCAAACCTCCACAGTGGATAATAACAACACTGAAAAAACAAGGGACGTGTTTATTTCCATCTGCGCTTTTAATCCGAGTGCTTTCAGGAAAGGAATGCCATTGTTGGAACGATCGGCAGATTTTTGGGCTCTGAGCCCATTCTAATTACTGGGACATGCTTCTCAGGATGCGCTAAATCTTATTTTCTGCAAGATGTTTCTACGGGCGATTCCTTGTTTGTCTCTCCCTTTCCCTTACATACATTCTGGGCTTGGGTGTGACACACCCTAACCCCGAATCTGAGTTCACAGACACTGTGGGATCGACAGACTGGTTGATCCAACCTGGATCTCCACAGCTTCTTGAATTAACGATAGCTAATCCAATCAGGACTCTGCTAGAGGCAGGACAATCTCAGCCTTAGAAGATGAAAATTGTTCCTGATAAAAGGAATTTGGCCATGTACGAAAAGCTGTTCAGATTTCTCTTTGAGAAGTAGGACAGGATATAACCTCTGGACCAATTCCTAGTTGAGGTGTCTACATCTCTTAGGAGTTGATGTCTAAATTAGCTTTTCTTTTTCTTTCTTTCTTTCTTTCTTTCTTTCTTTCTTTCTTTCTTTCTTTCTTTCTTTCTTTCTTTTTCTTTCTCTTCCTTCCTACTTATCTATTCTCCCTATCATCTCTCTCTCCCCCTCCCTCCTTCTAATCTCATCTATTTCTTGAATCAATCAATCAATCAATCTCTATCTATCTATCTATCTATCTATCTATCTATCTATCTATCTATCATCTATCATCTAATTTTCTATCTACCTACCTACCTCTAATCTCATCTATTTCTCTAATCTCTCTATTTTTCTATCTATCTCTTTACCTACCTACCTACCTACCTACCTACCTCTAATCTCATCTATTTCTCTAATCAATCTATCTATCTATATCTATCTATCTATCTATCATCTATCTATCTTTTTTCTCTCTCTCTACCTACCTCTAATCTCATCTATTTCTCAAATCTCTGTCTCTATTTATCTGTCTGTCTGTCTGTCTGTCTGTCTATCCATCCATCCATCCATCCATCTTTCATCTCTCTCTCTCTCTCTCTCAAAATCTATTCTTTCTAGTAAATTTTACTTTGCTTTATGATGTTTTCCCCATGTAAAGATAAGTGAAAAACCCTGAAAAAGATGAAATTCTGAGTGATTAAATGCTATGCTGTTTTCAGCCAGATTTAAGAACCTTGGCATGCAATTGTTGTTTTTTAATGTTGTTTATAACAGCAAGCCAATAAACCCAGCATTCCATTACCATTATTATTTTTTTTAAAAAGCGGGGTTGGAGGAGGTTAAAAAGAAGAAACTTCAAAGAAGTGATTTCATCTCGGGGGTAATTTCCTCCCTGCCCCGAGCATTCTGACGACAAAACATTTGCCACAAAATGTGCGCAGCGGTGGAATGTCGACAATGTGATTTTATTTCAATTTCCCCCCAGCCCCCAAAGCTTTTTGGGATGTGCCAGAAGAAAAAAAGAGAGAGCAGCGTGCCAGGCCTAAAGCCTGGGAAATTCAGGCGTGAGGGAATCTACTAACTAGAGAAGAAATGGCCAACCACAAAAACAATGGAAAATAGTTGAAACTTGCAACAGAAGAAGAATTGAGCCTGGCCTTCCAGAACCAAATAAGTCCTTCACATTTCTTTCTTTGTTTCTTTCTCTCTTTTTCTGCCTTTTTTTCCATTACAGAATGCAGCTTTTTTGAGTTGGGAAGAAAAGATCCCTTTATCACACTTTTAAGAAAAGAGCTTTGAAAATTAATGCAGATGAAGAAAAAGGAGCAAGACGCGGCTGGGTTTTCATCTTCCTCTTTACACTTCCTCTAATGTACATGTAGTCCTCGCCTTACGACCGCAACGGACGCGGGAACATTCGTTCAATGAGTTTTGCCCCATTTTATGACTTTTTCTTGCCATGCGAATCACTGCGCTCGTGAAGTTAGCATCGTGGTTAAGTGAATATGGCTTCCCTGTGGACTTTGCCTATCCAGAAGGTTTCAAAAAGTAAATGCATGACCGCCCCACTCCCCCCAGGCCACTGCAACCATCATAAATATGAATCAGTTGCTGAAGCATCTGAGAGCCTGGATAGCTCAGCAGACTAAAAGCATTGTGATTAGCACCAGCTGTCTGCAATTACTGTAAGCTTGAATCTCACCAGGCTCAAGGTTGACTCAGCCTTCCAGCCTTTTGAGGTAGGTAAAATGAGAACCTGGGGGAAATAAGCTGACTTTGTATAAATATACAAAAGTATGAAGGCTATTGCTTCACGCATTGTAAGCCGCCCTGAGTCTCCGGAGAAGGGCGGCATAGAAATTAAATTAATAATAATAATAAAAAAAGACAAATTCCTTGTGTGTCCAATCACACTAGGCCAATAAGGAATTCTATTCTATTCTCCTTGCCTTTGAAAGGTTCTTATTGGAACCCTGAGGACTAGCAACTTGGCCTCTTTCATTCCAAATACGCCCTCCACGTTGGCAAAATCATGTTGCGCCAGTTTCCAAAACTGGGAATATCTGACCATATGGGAAAAGGGTCACCTTTGCTGGGTGTCAGGTTGGGTGGCATATAAATGCAATACACGGATGAATGGAACGGAATGCATTGATTAAAATAAATGTAACATTTTAACATAAAGGTAATGCATTAATATAAATTAATGTAGTATGTTGATTAATATTAATGCAATGCATATAATATAAATGCAGTGCGTTGACTAATATAGATTATTGTATTACGACATTTATAGTTAATATGCCAAGGAAAAGCAAACATCCTAATTGGATCAACTCGGTGGAGTTATGAGGAGTTGGGCGAGGTTTGCAGGGCAGAATTATGACTCCTCTGCTCTAACCACCATCCAGAAACCTAAATAATAACTACAAGCAGTCCTTGACATATGACTCACTTAGTGACCATTCAAAATTACAACGGCGCCGTTTTTTTCTCAACGATCACATGATCATGTGAATTGTGACTGCATAATCAAAATTCAGATGCTTGGCAGCTGACTCCTATTTATGACGGTCGCAGCGTCCTGCAGTCTTAACATGACTCCCTTTTGATGAACTTAAAACACAACTGCTTGCGATTCACTTTAACGACGGTGGTAAAACGGGGGCGAAACTCACCGAAGCAATGTCTCGCTTAGCAACAGGGATTTGGGGCTCAACTGGGGTCGTTCTGTAGGCCCGATAAAACTTTCCAGCCAACTGGAATTAAGAAAATTAGATTTACATCCCTTTTGCTATCTGGTTCCGTAACATGTCATCAATATTGTCCAGTTCCTATGCTGATTAGACTTACTGATGGCTCAGACACCTTGGGTATAATGGGAGTTGGAAGGGACCTTAGAGGTCTTCTAATCCAACCCCTGGTCTGCTACATCCGGGGACACCCTCTTGATAAATCGATCGAGTTCTTCTTTTCCTTCTTGCAAAACAGTTCGAAAGCCAGTTCTCGATTCTCACTTTGAGTGGGAGTGGAGTGGAGGAATAAAACAAATAAACCATCCTTCTTGGAATTTGAAGTGGTGAACTCAACGCTCCCTTATCAGCCTTCAAGAATGAGGAAATACAGTAGCTACGGATAGAAGGGCTCCTGTTTGAGATTCCAGAGAGGTGATTTTACAAAATCCTTTTTTTTTTTTAAGTCTTTCCTGAGACTGAAACGCCAACGGGCTCTTTGAACTTCTCCTTTATTTAGTTTTCCCTTAAAATATACACTGCTCAAAAAAATAAAGGGAAGACAAGCAGAAGACATCCGAGATCTGAATGAATGAATGAAGTAGCCTTATTATATACTTTGTTCGTTGCATACAATAGTTTTGTGGTCCCTTTAGGTGTTTGAGCAGTGTATATACTGTATGTAAAGAGCAAAGTATTTCATAAGGCTATTTCATTCATTCAGATCTCAGATGTCTTCTGCTTGTGTTCCCTTTATTTTTTTGAGCAATATATATATGCAGAAACATCTTGGTTACGTAGGAAAAACCTGGCTTAAAGAAAAACACACATAAAACCTACAAAAAGTAAGAATGTGTGTGTGTGTGTGTGTGTGTGTGTAGGTCTTTGGTTATTCGGGTCTTCTCCCGTGTAAAATTGGAAGTGACTTGGCGACGTTTCGACGAAGTCTCATTCGTCATCTTCAGGCTGGTGTTTTCGGCTTCGAGCTTCTAGGAGCAGCTGTTTCTTCCTTTTTACTGCTAGTAGGGGTGTGAACTGATTGGGTGGGAGCTTGGTTGTGTTCTGATTGGGTGAAGGTGTGTTCTGATTGGTTGGGGGCTTGGCTGTCTCACATTTCTCCTAGAAGCACGAAGCCGAAAACACCAGCCTGAAGATGACGAATGAGACTTCATCGAAACGTCGCCAAGACACTTCCAATTTTACGCGGGAGAAGACCCGAATAACCAAAGACCTACATACAAACACCTGTGAAAACCTCAGAAAACAAATATATATTGCAAGATCTCCCAAACAATATTCTTAACTAGGAAGGTGCTGGTTTGGCTAAGCTACACAACCAGATCGGCGATAGGATAGGATCACAGCAACAACCCTCAAGAAGGTCTCGAAAACCTGCGTTTTTGCAAGCTATGCAGCTAAGGGCTCAGGGCAAAAAAAAAAAAAAAAAATCCACACAAAAACCAGTGCTAGAAAGAGATTACAAGAACAAACAAGCAGTTAAGCCAGATTTATCGAGTTTTAAGAAACAGCCTTGGAAAACAGCCTGTGGCAAAAAAAAAAAAAAAAGCAGGGGTAGAATTGAAAATAAAATACGGCGTCATCGAAGTACGTTTCCCTATGAATAAATTCGATTTTTTTTTAAAAAAGCTGCTAGTCCTCTTGAGGGTGTGAAAAGAATCCACTGACATCTGCCTCAGCACGCTGTTTGCAAGAACGACGAATCAACTGTATGACTTTCTTTTTTAAAAAAACTGAATTTAGCAATGTGCATGCACTGTTTTTAATTTCTATTCATTATTATTGTTGTTGTTGTTGTTGTTGTTGTTGTTGTGTTTTAATTTTAGAATTGCTTAAGGAAAAATAAAGGACCGGGCAGGGACTGGAGTAGGATGATCTGAACAATCACCAAGTATTGCTGAAAGTAGAAGGCAGAGAAAGCTGCATTCAAGTTATGACAACTCACCAAACCAGGATAAATTTCCACAAGGCTGTTGGGAAGAACAGCTAGCCTGCATTCCCACACTGTGCTAAGACAGTTTACAACTATCTGGACAGGGCAGGACAAGAAGCAACGGGTGGAAACTCATCAAGGAGAGAAGCAACTTAGAACTAAGGAGGAATTTCCTGACAGTGAGAGCAATTAATCAGTGGAACCCCTTGCCACCAGAAGTTGTAAATGCTGCAACACTGGAGGTTTTTAAGAAGATGTTGGACAACCATTGGTCTGAAGTGGTGCAGGGTTTCCTGCCTAAGCAGGGGGTTGGACTAGAAGACCTCCAAGGTCCCTTCCAACTTTTGTTATTCTATTTTATTCTAAATTTACATTTTCGGTAAACTCATTCAATAAACCCAAGCTCTGCAAGCTAAATAGGAAACCTTCATTTTTTTTATTTTTATTTATTTTATTTTTTTTTGCAAATAATAATATTAAAGATTCTAACTACCAGCCAAGAATGAGTCCTTACATTTAAAGAGCACCTGTCGTTTCAAATCTATCATGGCAGCACCTGTTAGCGGGCATCCTCTCACCGGCTGCCCGCCACGTCCCTCACCTTCCTGTGTCACTGCCACATAACTAGTCATCCCATTAAAGTGAATGGGACTTTCGGTGTTTATTTGGCATGAAATGGAGCTTAGTTTTGTTTTGTTTTTTTAAATTTGATTTATATGCCGCCCTTCTCTGAAGACTCAGGGCGGCTTACAATGCGTTAAGCAACAGCCTTCATACTTTGGTATATTTATACAAAGTCAGCTTATTGCCCCCACAATCTGGGTCCTCAATTGACCAACCTTAGAAAGGATGGAAGGCAGAGTCAACCTTGAGCCTGGTGAGATTCGAACTTACAGTAATTGCAGACAGCTGAATGTTAATTACGGTGCTTAGTCTGCAGAGCTATCCAGGCTAGTTATGTAGCATGAGGCTGTACATTCCACATTATTGGGACTCTCGGCGACTCAACAGCAGGTCAGAGGAGAGCCGCTGCCCTTTAAAAATTATGATTTAAATCGAGTTGATTTAAATCAAGCCTTTTTAGTAACGATTTAAAGCACGATTTAAATCGTGCTTTAAATCGACTTGAGACTGCAGAAACATGAAGGAGAAAGGAAACCATTCTGGATTTCATACTCACCACATCGTAATTGGTTGGTGCTCGGCTCCGGGAGGCTACGACACCAACGCCGGTGATGGGATCCATAGGCACGTTGGCCAAAGCATCGGTGAGCTCTCTAACCTCGGGCATGGTGGATGGATCCTGGAAGACCAGAAGAATCCAGAGGCAGAGACAGGTCACAATGCAAATTTTAGGGATTTGATGCATCGTAAGAAATTGCCTGAACCGGGCTGGGTGCTTCTCTACCAATCCCCGTTAAGGGCTCACTTGTTCCGGCTTGCTATTCTGAGAAGTTTGCGTTCTCATCAGATAAGGGCTACTTTTCCAGAGAATTTGCAAAACGTTTAAAGAAAGGCTTGGAAGAGAACGCACACAGGGCATCATCTCCATAAGTAAAAAGATAGATTTTTTTTCCTCCTTGGTCCCAGCCAAAATAAATAAATAAAAAAAAAAACCAAGCAGGAGAAGACCAAAAATTTTTTTCTAAGCATCAAGGCAGCCTTTCCGTTCCCTGATATTTTAAT
The DNA here is from genome assembly GCA_030761175.1 of Masticophis lateralis. Classification (NCBI taxonomy): domain Eukaryota; kingdom Metazoa; phylum Chordata; class Lepidosauria; order Squamata; family Colubridae; genus Masticophis; species Masticophis lateralis. The sequence continues at coordinate 10,017,679 of JAUDYJ010000015.1, forward strand.
TTTCCAGAACTAAAAGAAGTATTTTATTTATTTATTTAGGGAATTTATACGGCCGCCCACTCACTTTCGGTGGCTCTAGGCCAGAAATCGGCAACCTTAAACACTCAAAGAGCCATTTGGACCTGTTTCCCACAGAAAAGAAAACACCGGGAGCCACAAAACTCTTGCCGTGCCTGACTATTTCTTGAGCGGCCACAAAACTAGCCTATGTCGTTGAATTAAATGTTCTGTTTTCTTCTGAAACTTTTCTTTTCTGGGATTTATCCATGGTTGGCCTACCGGGGGTTGAAAAGCTCAATAAATCGTGTGCCAGCAGTTGTGACACATATTTTGAGTGACAGGGAGCAGCAGCAGAGCAGTGAACGTCCAATCAAGGGAGAAAAGACTGCATCGATGCTTATATTCCTAAATTGCTGAGAAATTGCCGTTTCCGTCTCAAAATTCAGTCTTCAAGCATTGGAACAGAAAAAACAGAAGTTTAAGGAGGGGACCTAAAACGGCAGAACCATCAAGAAGACTTCCATCTTCTAGAGTTGAATTGTATTATTCTGGAATCCTTCTAGAGTTCTAGTTCGTCTTCTAGAATTCTAGAGTTGACTTATATTGTTCTGGAATTCCTCTAGAGGCCTAGCTAGTCTTCTAGAATTCTAGCTTATTTTATATAATTCTGGAATTCTAGAGTTCCGGCCCCTCTAGAATTTCAGGTTGTGTTTATATTATTCTGGAATCCTTTAGAGCTCTAGTTCTTTTTTTTTTTCTAGAATTCTAGAGTCCAGTTACATTATTCTGGTCCAGTTAGAAGGTTAGATGGCTGGAGGGGCTTAAACCTGGAAAGAAGGGGTACTAAAATAGATTATTTCTCCCCCAGCCAAGACTGGCATTGTTAGCGAACAGGAAATATGTCATTTTGCAGCACAAACAGAAATTTAACTTCTTCCAATCAGCTTTCTGCAGGAAAGAGGGAAGGAAAGAAGGAAGGGAGAAGGAAGGAAGGAAGGAAGGAAGGAGGGAGGGAGGGAAGGAAGGAGGGAGGGAGGGAGGGAGGGAGGAAGGAAGGAAGGAAGGAAGGAAGGAAGGAAGGAAGGAAGGAAGGAAGGAAGGAAACATGGTTTCAGGATCCTGGTCTGTTTAAAATACTGAGCTTTTGACTGCATTCACACCAACCTCTGTCCTTGTATATTATAAAGGCCTCTCACCTATTTCTCTAGGTGCATAACAACACACTCATAAAGGCACGTCTACATTCCTAGAAAGGGGCTCTCCCGCCCCAGGCATCTGGGGACGGCCACCCACAAACCACACAATCAAGTATGACATCATCATCATCATCATCATCATCATTATTATTTTGCAACTCCTTTGTGATAGTTTTCCTGCCCTGGGAGAAGGCTGCATTTTGCCTTGAGGTTTCTTTCTCCGAAGTTACTCCCCTCTTCAAGGTATGTAGGATGGCAGGGATCCTAAGGAGTTTCTGTAGGGTACACCGTGGGGTCCTTGGGTCTCTCTCTGAGTTGGTTTTCTTGCAGACGTTTCATGGCCCAGCTAGTTAACGTCATCAGCGCTAGAAGGGAGTGGGGTTTGTGGAGCAGAGCAGGTGGTTTATAGGGTCTCTCTGAGACTGATGGTTTTCTTGTGCAGACATTTCATTACCAAACTAGGAAACATCATAGGTAGTAGAAAGGAGTGGGATGTCCTCTTTCCCTGCTGGCACTGATGATGTTACCTAGTTTGGTAATGAAACGTCTACAAAAAAGCCACCAAGCTCAGGGAGCAGCGAAGACACTAAAGTTCAACCCTGAACTACAAATACAAAGAGTCCTTGACTTTCAACAGCTCGATTAGTTTGCCAGTTTGAAGTTACAATGGCACTGAAAAAAAGTGACTTATCACCGAGCATTGCAGCATCCCCGTCATCAAAATTCAAACCCTTGGCAACGGACTCGTATTTATGACGGTTGTAGTGTCCCTTTTGCAACTTTCTGACATGCAACCAGTTTCATTTAACAACCATGTTACTCACTCAACAACTGCGGCAACGAAGGTTGTAAGATGGGGCAAAACTCACTGAACAAATGTCTCACTTAGCATCAGAAAAGTTTGAGTTGAATGGCGGTCATACGTCGAGGACTACCTGTATAGTAGTCCAACAGGGCCTCCAAATCTCAGCTGCAAAATATTCCCAAAACCGAGCAGCAATATTTAATACTGTTGCAAGAATCCACTTTGAAGTGCGCTGCACCTGGTGGGAAAACCTAAGAGTAGCTACACCACCCTGAAAAGATCACGCACTGTTAATGCCTTGATGCGCTTCACACGTGGTGCGTTAAAAGTTTGTGAAACACGGCTTGCTCCGTGCACCACAACCAGCTCGATTCTCACATCGCGAATTCACAAACCGCGGTGAACAAATTTGTAATGTCTTCGTTCACCCTAGACACTAACCTCGTTTCTCCACACCCTCCCCCCCCTCCATCAGCTACCTTAAAACCTAGATTAAAAGATAGCTTGGAGAGATATCCTGAATGTCAAGGCGTAAACTGGTAGGCTGCACAACAAGTACACTTCACTGTTGTTACACCGAATATACAACCAACCGGCTGAATTGTATACCTTACAACTTGCTACACTGGCATTTAGCAAGGTTTACTTTCATTACTCTATATTAGTTTACAAAGGCAACATTTCCTGTCAACAAACAAGGAAACTACATGATGGCTTAGCAGGTTTGATAAACAAGCCTGTAGTAACCTACAGCCAACCTATTGAATATTTCCAATATATTGCTAACTTGTCCCAAAACTCACACTTTGTTATCTTGTAGCCCTTCCTGGCTTCCCTTCAGCTTTTCTTTGGGAGGGAAGTTGGGGGTGGAATGAACTCTGATTAGCTCTTGTTAACCTAACAGTAGCAGTGTTTTTAAAAAAAAAATAAAATAAAATAAATGAATAAAATAAAATAAACACAGCCGGTCAAGATATTCTGTTCCTGTTGTTGAGCTTTCAGGGTTCCCAATGCAGCACATTCATAATGCAATTTCAAGGGGACACGGTGGGGGAAAAGATCATTCCCCCCCCCACTGTCCTCATTTAAAGGGTCCCTTCCTTGTTCCACCCGCTGCCCCCCCTGCTTTTTCAAAGGGGGGGGATGTCTCTTCCCACTGGAAAATGTTTAAAGCCCGGCAGTTCCAGAGATTGGGATCCTTTGCAAGATCGGAACTAAGAAAGCAGAGACAATACCAAGGGATGGGGGCTTCAAACCTGAAGACCTAGGTGCCATTCCAGGGGAGGGGAGCTGGGGGTGGGTGGGTGCGCAGCCTGGCCTGGGCTTGCAAAGAAACTGGGGTCACGCAAGGGAAGCGCCCAGCTTAAAGCGTTAGAAAGGCCCCTTATTGCCACGGGGGGGGGGGGGGACTGCTCCCAAACACAAGAGACTTCCAGGCACCCCCCCCCCCAAAAACCCACAGGAAACCCAAAACAGCATCAAGGAAACTGGGCAGGATTGGAGCTATTGCAATTCAAAAGAGCAGGCCTGCCTCCCCCCGGGTTGTGGTCGTTGATTGGCTGGCAGAGATTTTGCTCGCCTTGTATTGGGAACAAAAAAGAGGGAGGGAAGAGGGGAGGGGGCCCAAGACAAAGCCAGCCCCTTGTTCTTTGCAGGGTCTCTCCCCCTCCCCCCAGCCTCCCCTCCCCAATCTCTAGCCCCTGAAACAAGGGAGAGGGCTTTCCTCCCCACCCCCCATTTAAGGAAAGGGGAGAGTTACCCCCACATATATATACACACACAGACAATATGCACCAGCCCCAACGCGCTTTGCAAGGCCTCCGCGCTCCTGTCCCCCGGCTTAGGATGGGGTGCGTGGGTGGGTGGGAGAAAGGTCCCCCCCTTCAATGCACCCCCAAAAGGCGCATGGGGGCCGGGAAGGGGAGTGGGAGCCAGAGCGCCAAGGAGAAGGGGACGCAGCTTGGGGAATTCAATAGGGGAGCAATGATGGGGAGGGGGGCGCAGCCAGGCCTCATTGAAAGAGGGGTGGGTGGGGGGAGACACTTAACTGTTGCCCGGGGTGCTGCTGATGGCGGCTGGTGGCGGCTCCCCCGTTTCAGGCAGAAGCAGCTTTTCATTGCCCGGCGGAGCGGAGGAAGAAGAGGAGGAGGAAGGAGAAGAAGAAGAGGAGGAGGAGGAAAAGAAGAAGAAGAAGAAGAAGAAGCGGTGGGAGGGAGGAAGAAGAGGAAGAGGAGGCCCGGCGGGGCCCGCAGGAGGCGATGGTCCTTACCGGGCGTGCAAAGGCGAAGCCCCCCCAGCCCCGGCCAGATCCTAAGCGGAGCAGCCCCGTCCAAACAGCCCGAGCGAGGGCGGAGGGAAAAAAAAAAACGGGCGGCCGAGGCGGGCTGACACCGCCTCCCCAACCCAGCCGGGCGCTGTCTCCGACGAGCCGACGCCGCTGCCTTCGCCGCCGCGCTCCAGCCACAGAGCCCCCTGCCTCCCGGAGCCCGCACTGCCGCTGCCTCGCACGGCCTCTCCCCCCACTTCTCGCCGCCCACCGGCCCCAGGCAGAAGCGGCGCAGCCAGCCGTGGCAAAGCCGAGAGCCGCCTGCTCGCCCTTGCCGTGCGCCCAGGGCGCACGGGGGGAAACCAGCCCCCAAAGCCTCTCCAAAAGCGCGTCGCGGAACGCACCGGGCTCCCTCGGGGAGGGCGCGCTCTAACCCGAGCCTGCCTTCACGCCGGCTTAGCTCGCCTGCCAGGAGGAGAAGGACTGGGGGGAGGTCGGTGGAGGGGCTTTGATCCCCGAGGGGCGCTCTTTTGGGTGCCCACTCTTTTCTAGCTGCATCTTCTTTGGCAAGGAGTTTCAGTATTTGGCCTTATGGTTATTTATTTGGCCTTTCCACACTGAATATTCGAGGTGATCTATCTATCGATCTATCTATCGGTATCTATCATCTATTTATCTATCTATCGGTATCTTTTATTTATTATCTATCTATCTATCTATCTATCTATCTATCTATCTATCTATCGGTATCTATCTATCTACCGTGTTTCCCCGAAAATAAGACCCTGTCTTATATTTTTGGGAAGCCTGAAATAAGCGCTTGGCCTTGTTGCCATGTCTTATTTTGGGGGAAATAGGGTATCTCTCTATCTTCTGCCTGCCTGCCTGCCTGCCTGCCTGCCTGCCTGCCTGCCTGCCTGCCTCTCTCTCTCTCTCTCTCTCTCTCTCTCTCTCTCTCTTCCATCTATATCTATCTATTTATCTTCCATCTATCTGTCTGTCTGTCTGTCTGTCTATCTATCTTCCATCTGTCTGTCTGTCTATCTACCTACCTACCTACCTACCTACCTACCTACCTACCAAGAGCCTTGGTGGCGCAGCAGACTAAGTGCTGTTAAAGTAGCACCAGCTGCCTGCAATTACTGCAAGTTTGAATCTCACCAGGCTCAAGGTTGACTCAGCCTTCCATCCTTTCTGAGGTAGGTAAAATGAGGAGCCGGATTGTGGGGACAATAAGCTGACTTTGTATAAAAAAGAACACCGCTTGGGAAGGGGGCCGAAAGCCCTACTAAGCAGGTATGTACAAAAGTATGACGGCTATTGCTTAATGCATTGTAAGCCGCCCTGAGTTTCCGGAGAAGGGCAGCATATAAATTGAATCAATCAATCAATCAATCAATCAATCAATCAATAAACAATATCTATCTTCTCTTTCTCCCCCTCTCTCCTTCTCCTTCCCTCTCTCTCTCCCTCCTTCCCTCTCTCTCTGTCTCTCTCTCTCTCTCTCCCCTATGTGCAGAATCTCTCATCCCTTTGTATTCCCCCACCAATCCTCTCAATGGGACATCATAACTGATCAAATCAATAAATGCATTTTGAAGCTTACTCCTTGGGTATGTAGATGTATAAACAGACTTCGCACTTAAGCCACATATGCAAACCAAGCAGATCCATTCTCACCCCCTCTTGAGTCTCCAAATGGCTTAAACCAGGGGTGTCAAATGCAATTTCATTGTGGGCCGCATCAGTGTTGTGTTTGACCTCGGGGAGGGGGGGGGGCTGGGGTGTGTGTGGCCAGGGTGGGCGTGGCCAGCTCAACGTCACTCATGTTGGGGGCTCCTGTGGTGGACCAAGTACTCTGCCAGTGAAAGGGGGTTCCCAAGCTCCATTTTTGCTGGCAGAGACACTGCGGGCCAGTCCTATGCAGTTTCCAGGGTGGTCCTGCGGGCCAGATCTAAACATCCCGTGGTCCAGATTAAGCACCCCACGAGCCCGATCCGGCCCCCAGGCCTTAAGTTTGACACCTCTGGCTTAAACACCTTTATCTGTAATATGAACAAACACAAACAAATTACCATTGTAAGCCCATCAGGGTTTCGGACTATAAGATGCACCTAAATTTCGAAGAGGAAAACAACACAAAAAGTTTTTGGCCTTCCTTTTTTCAGCCCTTTTCCAGACTTTTTTCAGCCTGTTTCCGGGGCTTTTTTTCAGCCCATCTTCGAGGCTTTTTTCAGCCCGTTTTCAAGGCTTTTTTCATCCCGTTTTCGAGGCTTTTTTCATCCCATTTTTGAGGCTTCTTGTGGCCCATTTTGGGGGCTTTTTGGCCTGTTTTTTAGGCTTATTTTTCGATCCGTTTTGAGGCCTGTTTTTGAGGCTTTTATTGGCCCTTTTTTGAGGCCTCTTTTTTCTGAAAAAATAGGCTGATAAAAGCCTCAAAAATAGGCCCAAAGAGCTTCAAAAGCAGGCCAAGAAAAAAGCCTAGAAAACAGGCTGAAAAAAGCTGAAAAATGGGTGAAAGAAAGGCCTGAAAAAGGCCAAATAAAGACCCCAAAACAGGGCATGCGGAGGCCAAAAAATGGCTGGTGGGTGGGCAATATTCGGTCTATAAGACGCACAGATATTTTCGCCCCCAAAATGTATAGTCCAAAATATACGGTGTTCTCAATAAATAAGAAGGATAAATACCCAGTGCTAAGTTACAACCAAGAAGGCCCATTGCAGCTTAGCTGAATGTGTGAATGCAGCAAGCTCACATATTTTGTTAATGGCTTTTGAACTAATCGCAGTTGGTGAATTTTTTTTCTAACTTGACAGGAGAAAGCCAGGATAAAGTAGTTGCAAATTACAGGGCACCGTAAACCCTAATTCCCAGCATGGAAGTGCGGATGGTAAAGAGGATGGGGCTAGCAGAGATGTTGACCTCGATTAATTTAAATTTTTTTAAAAAATATATTTAGTTTGGTTTCTACTTCGAATTGGCTTCCAGACTTTTTTTTCCCCTCAAAACTGAAAACAATGAAACTTTGAATGTAGGTTTCAATGATTAGAATGATTTTGTCATTTTAGAAACGTGGTAAAATGTAAAGCCAAAAATTAAAAGTCGTATGATTTTTGTACTTCATTGCACTGAAGTAACTCAGAAGTCTTTTCTTATTTTTCTACCTTTTTTCCTAACTTCTAACTTTTTCTTATTTTTCTGATGAGAAAGTTTGTATTTTTCTAACAACCTTCGTTTCTTCTGTATTTTTACTGAATAATAAAATTTATTTATTTTTTTTTAAAAAAAACTATTTTTTTAAGTGAATCCTGAAGGCTCAGGAACTGAGCTCGATTCAAGGGAGATTTTAGTCCACCCAACTCAGAATAAAAGAATAACAGAGATGGAAGGGACTTTGGAGGTCTTCTAGTCCAACCCCCTGCTGAAACAGGAGTGCCTATACCTGTGATGGCGAACCTATGGCCCGTGGGCCAGAAGTGGCAAACAGTGCCTCTCTGTGGGCATGTGAGGTGTCGCCCCAGTTCAGCTTTATTGTGCATGCATGGCACACCTCCCACCGGCCAGCTGATCTTCGGATATCTGCCATGCATGGGGGGGGGGGTGCATGCGGGGCTGTACATGCATGCATGGGGAGCATGCGGGGGGCCATGCGTGCATGTGCAGGGGATACACATGTGTGGGGTGGTGGCATATGCCCGGAGCTGCACACACATTGCATTTTGAGGGTTTGCGCAGGCTTGCGTTTTGGGCACTCGATCCGGAAAAGCTTAGCCATCACTGGCCCTATACTATGTTAGACAAACGGTTGTCTGAAAGGAGAGAAAAACAGAATCAAGTACACGCCTCCGGTCCCGAAGACAGGCGAAAATAAATATTTGGAAGGAAATCTCAAGCGTCGTGAGAATGAGGTTATAAAACAGAACCGTTGGTCCACAAGGGATGAAAACTTTTGCGAAGATTGGAAAACATGTTGTGACACAGGTCGGATCGCTAGCCTTCAGGAATGGACAGCTCCCGGTTTATCCTTGCCAGAATCTGACTTAATTTCTACTCTTTCCCATAATTATATGGAATTTCGCCTGTTTTTCAGACCTATCCAATTTTGTGGGCTGGTCAGTGTACTGCACTCAGATGCAAAGAGATGTCAAATTTTAAAAAATACCAAAAAAAAAAAAATTGATGCGCCATAGAATTCTTGTGTGATTGGACACACAATGAATTTGTCTTTGGTGTATATGCTCTCAGTGTACATAAAGAAAAAAAATCTCTCTATATATAAAAGCGAAAACCACTCACGCATCATCACGAAATCTCCAGAACCATAAAGCCTACAAACTTGAAATTTGCCACATATGTTCCTCTTAGCTTCTAGGTGCTCGCTAAGAAAGGATTTTTCAAAATGACCATCAGATCATTATTATTTCATATACAGTATTATATTCACATGCTCTGATGCTAAGGAGTTAGACGTTCCATTCTCCCTCCCCACCTGAAAGGAACTCTGTCCCAACTGCCAGTTGCCTTATATTGACATGCTCTGATGCTAAGGAGCTAGACATTCTACTCCCCCTCCCCAACTGAAAGGAACTCTGTCCCAACTGTCGGTTGCCTTATATTAACACGCTCTGATGCTACCCCTTTGCTAAACCGGGTGTGGGCATGGCCAGCACGTGACTCATCAGGCTGGGACATTCTACTCCCCCTCCTGCTCTGTTCCAACTGCCAATTGCCTTATATTAACACGCTCTGATGCTACGGAGTTACACATTCTACATTACGTTTCAGGCTTTAAGTGTCAATTTATCACACTCAATCACATAGTTTCATAGTGAAGCACGGGCGTCCAGCTAGTAAAATATATTAGTCAAGAATCATAAGATACAACACTTAGTGATAGTCATAGGATACTAATAAACAATCAAATCACACTAGGAAACAATAAAAGCAATATAATTGAAAGATACAAGAAACATGGTTATAGTAATAAGTAGAAAGAGATAGATACTAGTAAGGAAGAGAAGAATAATAGTAATACAGTCTTAGTAAATAGTTTGACAGTGTTGGGGGAATTATTTGTTTAGCAGAGTGATGGCGTTCGAGGAAAAAACTGTCCTTGTGTCTAGTTGTTCTGGTGTGCAGTGCTCTATAGCGTCGTTTTGAGGTAGGAGTTGAAACAGTTGATGTCCAGGATGCGAGGGGTCTGTAGATATTTTCCCAGCCTTCTTTTTGACTCGTGCAGTATGCAGGTCCTCCATGGAAGGCAGGTTGGTAGCCATTGTTTTTTCTGCAGTTCTAATTATGCTCTGAAGTCTTTGTCTGTCTTGTTGGGTTGCAGAGCCAAACCAGACAGTTACGGAGGTGCAGAGGACAGACTCAATAATTCCTCCTCCTAGAACAACTTGCATGTATCATAAAAGGAAAAATATCAAAAAAGGAACTTCCAGAGTCGTCGTTTTTTAAAAAATAGATCCAAAAGTAAGGGCAGCCAGAGAGTGAATACATGGAGAAGAGCAGCCAAGAGCACCACTCTCAACCCCTCTAAATCAATATTGTCAGTGTCAGAACGCCAAAGAAATTTAAAAGAAATTCTCAAACATCCCAGTAATAAGGTAGATAAACAGAAGTCTCTTTCTACAGAGGCAACCTGAGATATTACAAGAAGATGTGTCAGCACATCACCATGTTTAAGGTACACTAAGAGAATCAAGAACTAATAGCAATTGCCCTTAGATTTATATACCGCTTTACAGTGCTTTACGGCCCTTTCTAAGCGGTTTACAGAGTCAGCTTTTTGCCCCCAACAATCTGGGTCCTCATTTTACCCACCTCGGAAGGATGGAAGGCAATATAAGTCGTAAGGATACAAGCAACAAAATTACAGTCATACAGTCATAAGTGGAAGGAGATGGTTAGAATGCTGTATTATAATTCTGCCAGCTGCCAGCAGTTCAATCCTCCCGGAATCAGTGCTGGGATTCAGCCGGTTCTGTCCGGTTCGTGCGAACTGGTAGTGGCGACTGCGGGAAGCTCCGCCCATCCGCCCAGATGTAATGCGCGACTACTGAAGGCCGTGGGCATGCGCAGAGGAAGCTCGTGAGCTCACATTTGCGAACAGGTTGGGAAGGAAATTGAATCTCACCTCTGGACGTGACCTCGGGGACACTGCGACCGTCAAAAATATGAGTCAGTTGCCGAGCATCTGGATTTTGTTCATGTAACCATGGGGATGCTCCAACCACGGGTGAAATCCAGCAGATTCTGGAGAACTGGTAGCGGAAATTTTAGAGAACCAGAAAATACCACCTCTAGCTGGCCCCAGAGTGGGCTGAGAATGGGGATTTTGCAATATCCTTCCCTCCAGGAGCGGGGAGGGAATTGAGATTTTGCAGTATCCTTCCCCTGCCACGCCCACCAAGCCACACCACGCCCACCAAGCCACGCCCACAGAACCGTTAATAAAAAAAATTGGATTTCACCATTGGAACAGAGCCACAGAGCAAGCTCAAATTTCCCCAAATCCCATCATCCTCAATAACCACAGCGGCCGTTTTGGGCTGGGATGACCAAAAGGGCCTTGCCCAAATCTATCATTCCACCATAACGAGGAAGCCACAAAAGAAGAGTTCTGCTTTGCTTTGTAAAAAAACAAAAACAAAAACAAACCCAAAAAACTCTCTTCGCAGCTTGGATTAATGATCGAAACCTGTTCATTAATGGCTGCGGGGCCATCAATTAGAACTTAATTGCCAATTTTGATCCCCTGCCTCCTTTTTTGTGGCTGACACCTAGGGTTTTTTAAGCCCGCTATGCCATTCTCAAGAATCTGGAAAGGATGCCAACTTGAACACAAAGGAAGACTGGCTTTCGCCATTCTTTCACAGCCTGGTACCAAACAAGAGATTTGATTTTAAAGCCGGCTCCTCCGTTTCTAACCGACGCTTGGCTAATCTCGAATTCTCTTCTCACATCCCTCCAATCCCCTTTTCGCTTTGAAGTGGGCGAACGGGAACCAAAATCCCGAAGTGCCCGTGCACGCCGCCTGCCTCGTAAGGTTAACTCCGACGTCCGTGGCGTAAGGTTACTATTTATCTAACACGACCGGAGTTGGCGCACGCATCTGGCGCCTGGCACTTACTGCAATTATTTATGATTTCCACCAAGATTTAAAAGCTCATCGCCGGCCTTGTAATGCAGTAACTGATTGCACGGCTAATGTAATTAAGGGGAGATGATGATGTCCACGTGGCGCGGCAGATGGTGGCATCCGTTGCGATCGGCAGCACACAACTGGCAGGCAACTGCACAAGGGCAGTGAGGCCCCGGCAGCTGGAGCCTTCGTCGCCGTTGGCCTGGAAAATAAAGGCAAGGTGGGAGAAGAAAGGAAGGAACAAAAGGATCTAGAGATTGACTATGTGCTGTGAAGTCAGGGTTGCGTTTGGTAGCTGCTCTAGATAAACCTTCTCCTAGATATCATCTTCTTGGTCCTTCAGGTCTTCCCATGGTAGTTCCTTTGCTGCTTTAATTGAGTCCTTGCACCTTGCTGCTGTTCATCCTCATCGTCGTCCTCATTGTTGTGGTCCGCCAGCAACCTGCAGAGCTGGCAGTGGAGTCGGACAGCGATGAGACTGAGGAAGAACATGGGCCAGTCCTGGAGGCTGGGGAAGGCCCGGATGAGGGCTCTGTGTCCGAGGCAGAGAGGGGGCCAGGGCCATCGGGGAGTGATGTGCGGACTCCAGAGCCACCAGAGGCTGACAGTAGAGAGGCAGAGGAACAGGAGGAGCCTGTTCCTAGTGCACGTATGAGAAGAGCTGCCAGAAGGCAAGAGCAGCTAAAGCAAAGGAGACAATTCAGGAGTAGGGCCAAGAGATGATTGGCTCCTCCCATAAAGTTTAAAAGACCAGCAGTACCTCTTGGCCTCTTTGCCGGAAAACAACGTTGATAGTCTTGCTGCACTTATCTCTGATCGGCGTCTTCTGCTTCTGAGCTTTTGCCAAGAGAAGCCTTTGGCAGTTTGCCTAATTATACCAAGGTTGGTGATTAGACTGAAGAATCTGTGTTATGAAGAGTTTGTTTTAGTTTAGTTTGGACTACGCTGAGAATGAGTTAATTCTCAGCTGTTCTCATAAAGTCTGTTTGTTTTGGCACTGTTTGCGTCGATTACTACCTATTTGGGCCTGGGTCACAACAATCATCATCATCATCATCATCGTTGGAAGGACCCCTAGTTCAGCTCCTTGCTCAAGCAGGAGACCCTATACCATTACAAATGGGTGTCCAGTCTCTTCTTCAAAGCCTCCAGTGATGGAGCACCCACAATTTCTGGAGGCAAGCAATTCCACTGGTTGATTGTTCCCACTTTCAGGAAATTTCTCCTTCCTTCTAGGTTGCTTCTCTCCTTGGTTAGTTTCCATCCGTTGCTTCTTGTCTTGCCTTCTGGTGCTTTGGAAAATAACCAAAGACTAGAAGATAATCTTCCCCTCCTTCTCTTTTCTTCCACCTATCCCAGGATTATAATGTTACAAAGATTATTCAAGATTATTTAGCTCCAGAAGTTCATCATCTCTTTTCTTCCACTCTCCCAGGATTATAGAGTTCTGTAGGGATTATATATCTTGTATGGATAGACGTCGATTCTATGCCATCAAATCATTGATCACATCAATGTATCTTCTCCTAGATGACTTCAGTTTGGTCCTTCAGGTTTTTTAATGATGCATTCATCCCCATGAGTCCATCCGTCTTTTGAAGCCATATCTTTTTTTTATGCCTAGATTATCCCCAAATCTGGGGGTGTGGTAGATGTTTAGCATTAGGGCAGTTCTCTGCCCTAATGACTAGCTGGGTACCTGTGGCTTGGTGGTCATGTGACTGTGTGGGCGTGGCCAACTCAATGTCACTCATGTCGATGGGCAGCTCACCTTAGCTGTAACAATGTAATAAGGATTAACCAGAGAGACAGTTTCTGTAAGCAGGGCAATAACGATTAGGCTAGAAACAACACCAGAATGTTGTAATTCCTTACAGGATTAGCCTCGTAAAGTGGAAAAAAAAATAAGATTTCTTCCAAAAACCAGTTCTCCGAACTGCTTAGAAAGTTAGCAACCGGTTCTCCTGAATAGGTGCGAACTGGCTGAATCCCAGCTCTGGTCTAAGTGCTATTGCTATCACCAGGAGAAATTTTGAAAGAATTTTCCAAGCATTCTGAGGATAACAGAAAAGAAGCAAACAGGTAAATCTTTTCATTGCACAGCACCCCAGAGTTGCTTTGCAGAGCAAGATGTGTGGCCTGTAAACACAAACACAAACTCACTTGGAGAGAAAAAATAAATAAATGAAAACTTTTCCCCAGCTTCTTCCAGGGTCTCCCCTAAACTCTTTGAAAATCTTGTTCAGCTACTCACCTCTTTCAAATCTGGAGTTGAAAGTCAGGCTTTCTAAGGGCAGGAAAAAATGTCCGTTAAGTCACCAAACCCACAACCAGCCGGCTTTAAGGCTGAGAAGCGCAGGAAAAAGAGGACCTAGAATTAAACTAGGTTGGTTATTTTAAAAAAATGCACCTTCGTGTTAATAAAGAGCAATTGATTGCTTTGGGCGGCTTTCATCCTGGCAGGCAATAAAGAGAATTAACAATTTGCTCTGTCAAATGCCAGAGAACCTTACACTGACCGAGGAATTAAAACGGATTCAAACGATGCTGACTCAGATATCCGAGAGCTTTGGCCGAAACCTTAATGGGATAACATGCTATAAATATATGCCTGTTCCTTTTGTAGAGATAATCCTACTTACTCACAAGCAGGCATGGACCAATGATGTTGGTAATAAAACATCTGCAAGAAAATCACCAAGTTCAGAAAGCATTAATAACCCCATAGTCATTGTCTTCCTCTTCCTCCTCTTCCTCTTCCTCGTCCTCGTCCTCCTCCTCTTCCACACTACCCACTCCCTTCTAGCCCTGATAATGTTACCTACCTGGGTAACATTAATGTTACCTAGCTTGGTGCCTGCAAGAAGACCACCAAGCTGAGAGAACACCCAAAGACTCCAGAGTCCTCTTCCTCCACACACACACACTCCCTTCTAGCCCTGATGATGTTACCTAGCTCGGTCATGAAATGTCTCCAAGAAAACCATCCAGCGCAGAAAGCACCGAGAACAGCGGTGGGTTGCCCCCGGTTCGGCCCGGTTAGCAAGAACTGGTAGTAAAACCGGCGGGAGGCTCCACCCACTGTCATCAAAGTTGATCTGTGCAGATGAGCTCAAGCGCACGCGGGCACGATGCAAAACGGTAGAGCCCATCCCTGACCGATAACCTCAACGGTTCAACCCCGAACCACAAATATTCTCTTCTTCTTCTTTTTTAAAAATAATTTTTATTATTTATTATTTTTATTATTAAAACTGGAAAAACATTGACATACCATCAGAAGACCAGGTGATTAGAAAAATTATGGAGTGTGCGGAAATGGATAAGCTCACAAAGGAGATGCAAGAAAAAGATGAAACAGAATACTTCTTAGTCTGGGAGAAATGGGAGAAATGGTTGGAGGAGAAAGGGGGAAAGGAAAAAAAAGGGGGACAAAAGAAACTAAACAATGGTTTAGTTGTTTAGTGGTTTAGTTGTTTAGTCCACCTAACAACAATTAGGTGGAGGAATATAGAAACAAATGGGAAGATATAAATTGTGGAAAGGAAGCTAGGTACCTGTTTATGTTAAATGTAAATAAAATATTTAGTTTAAGAGAATATATATATATATATATATTTGCTGCCAGAGTGAAAAGATGGAGAAAGAACCCAGAATGTAGTGAATGTGATTTCGCTCAATTGTGGTTCCAGAAAAATCTTACATATTCTTACTTTAAGCCAGGTTTTTCCTACGTAACCAAGATCTTTTTGCAACCCTGGTTGAGTAAAATCACATTTCATTCCACATTTCACTCCACATTTCACCTGGGCGTGGTGTGGCTTGGTGGGCATGGCAGGGGAAGGATACTGCAAAATCCCCGTTCCCTCCCCACTCCTAGGGCAAGGATATTGCAAAATCCCCATTCCCTCCCCACTCCTGGGGGAAGAATATTGCAAAATCTCCTTTCACACCCCACTCTGGGGCCAGCCAGAGGTGGTATTTGCCGGTTCTCTGAACTACTCAAATGTGATTTCACTCAACCAGGACTGTAGGAAAAACCTGGCTTAAAGGAAAAACGTGTGTGTGTGTGTGTGTGTGTGTGTGTACAGGTAATATCTCGGGTTTCTTCCCGTGTAATTGTAAACATATCAATAGAAGGGTAGTAGATATGTTTACAATTACACGGGAAGAAATCTGAGATATTATCTGTACACATATATATATACCCTGAAAACTTACATACATACATACATACATACATACATATATATATATATTTACACACACACACACACATACGTACATACATACATACATATATGTGTAGGTCTTTGGTTATTCGGGTCTTCTCCCGCGTAAAATTGGAAGTATCTTGGCGACGTTTCGACCAAGTCTCATTCGTCATCTTCAGGCTGGTGTTCTCGGCTTTGCTCCTGGAAGCACGAAGCCGAGAACACCAGCCTGAAGTTGACGAGACTTCGTCGAAACGTCACCAAGATACTTCCAATTTTACGCGGGAGAAGACCCGAATAACCAAAGACCTACATACAAACACCCGCGAAAACCTCAGAAAACAAATATATATATATATATAATATACTAGAAATATATATAAATTAAGATAAAGATAAATTAAGATAAGAGAGAGAAAACGTATAAATAGGGATTACTGAATGCGAAGATGTTGAAAAGAAGAAGATGTAAATATCTGTTTTTGTACAAATATTCTCTTCTATTGAAACACCGAACCAGTGGTGAGTAACCACCAAGATTCTAAGGCCGAACCACTCATTTCACTGCCAAATTTCACCGAAAACTCCACTGTTCAAAACGAGGAATTTTGTTCCAAAGATTTGAGCTTCTTTTCATTCCCTCCCACCCCGCCCGCAGTAGTGAGCTCCACTAACCTTCACTACCGGTTCAGAACTGTGAGCGCACTCACGTGCGCAGGGCATCTGTGATGACATCCTGCCGGGTGGGTGGAGCTTCCCAACGCCACTGCCATTAGTGGTTCCCCCGAACCGGGGCGAACCGGTAGTAACCCACCACTGTTGCCCCCATCTCCCTGCCCCAGTGGGTCCTGTGGGCTGAATTTTCAGCACCAGCTGCTGGCAGAAATAGAGTCCCCCCCCCCCATTTACAACTAACAAAGTCAATGATAAATTGGAGACGTGGCCTCTGCAAAGCAACGGTGGTTTTAATCGTCAAATATACGCATGCATTATATGCGTGTGTGTGTGTGTGTGTGTGTGTTGCCACAAAGCAAAGGTTAATGTTTTCTATTGTTCAATGTCATGTTTGTAGCCAATTGTAGGAGGAAAGGAATTGTTTGTGTGGGGGAAGAAGGGGGGGGGCTGAGCCCCATCTTGGTGATTAATTGCTGCAAAACTAGTGGATCTACAATTATTTTGGCGGGCGGTGAACAAATAAACGTCTTCCGTATTCATCATATTCAAATGAGGCAGTAAAATAAATGACGCCGGCGTCGTTGACGAACAAAACCTTTTTTTGGTTGTTGTTGCTGTGGGGTTTTTTTTTTTTTTGCCGTTGTGAAACGTACTAAAAAGAGAGAGAGAGAGAGAGAGAGAGAGAGAGAGAGAGAGGAGGAGGAGGGGAAAAAAAGGAGAAATGGTAAATGAGATACAGCTCTTGTCAAGGGATCGTGGACTATTTGTCTTCACACAACGCAGCGCTGGGCTGACCTATCCCTTGCTGGTTTTAATTTATGTCACGAGATGTGCCTTCATTATGCGCTTCTGATGAAAAGGAAGCTGTGGTTTATCATAAAGAATCTCTCTCTCTCCCTCCCTCTTTCTCTCTCTGTCTCTCTCTTTCTCCATCTCTCTCTTCTCCCCCTCTCTCTGTCTCTCTGTCTTTTTCTCCATCTCTCTTTCTTTTTCTGTCTCTGTCTCTCTGTCTCTCTCTTTCTCCATTTCTCTCTCTTCTCCCTCCTCTCTCTGTCTCTCTCTGTGTGTGTCTCTCTCTCTCTTCTCTCTGTCTCTCTCTTCTCCCCCACTCTGTGTCTCTCTTTCTTTCTGACTCTTTCTTTCTCCATCTCTCTCTCTCTGTCTGTCTCTGTCTGTCTGTCTCTTTCTCCTTCTCTCTCTCTTCTCCTCCCTCTCTCTTTCTGTCTCTGCCTCTTTCTCCATCTCTCTCTGACTCTTTCTCCATCTCTCTGTCTCTCTTTCTCTGTCTCTCTCTCTTTCTATATCTCTGTGTCTCTCTCTTTCTCCATCTCTCTCTTCTCCCCCCACTCTGTCTCTCTTTCTCTCTCTCTTTCTCCATCTCTCTGTATCTCTCTCTTTCTCCATCTCTCCGTCTCTCTCTCTCTCTCTCTCTTCTCTGCCCCCCTCTCTCTGTCTCTCTCTTTCTCCATCTGTCTCTCTGTCTCTCTCTCTTTCTCCTCCCTCTCCACGTGCTGCAAGCTTTAAGATCACCTTCTCCCCCCTCCTCTCCCCCCCATAACTCTCCTGCCGATAGAAGTTCTGTTTTCCATTAGCGTCCATCCTGCCCGGTTAAAGTACCCAGGTACCACTGCAAGCCTCTCCCATCATTCATCATAATTTTGCTTTCCACTTTGTCACAGCTTGGGTGTTTAAGGAAGATAGATGGCTCAAGATGTATCCCTTTCAGAGGCTCTTTATGCTCCGGTGAGTGTGTCCGATGCAAAATTAGTTTGCCACTTTATTATTTCCCTGCGAGTGTTTGTCACAACTGGCCTCGTTGCTTCTCCTCTACCCAGCACGGCTTGCCGGCTGCCATTCAAGAAAGCCGTCAGGGGAACGGCAGAAGCGGTGAGGGCTGGCCTGTGTTAGTCCCCGTTGATCCCTTGGGGGCCTAAGGAACGGTCATATCAAGAAGGCCAGACTTATTCAAGGGAGATGAGAGGGGGGTTAGGACAACAATCAAGTCAACGGAGTGAGGTTCAAATGTTGGGTCTGCTTTTGCCAGCTGGCATCCTGCCCCCATGCAAGTAGAGGCTTTCAAGCTCTGGGAGAAGGGATCCGAAGAGTCAGAAAACCAAAATTTTGGCACCACACGTGGGAAGGGTTGACACCACCTGGTGGGCAATTCCAGGTCAGCTCTTTCAAGCCAGGTCCCTTTACCTGGGGCTGCTGCTGAGTCATTGAGTCTCACCAGGCAACATAGGATAATCACATCATAAGGGTCCCAGGGTCATAGAGCTTGGAAGGAGCTCTGTTCTTTTCTGAAAAGAACAGAACAGAACAGAACAGAACAGAACAGAACAAAATTTTTTACTGGCCAAGTGTGATTGGACACAGAAGGAATTTGTCTTGGTGCATATGCTCTCAGTGTACATAAAAGAAAAGATACGTTCATCAAGAATCATAAGGTACAACACTTAATGATAGTCACAGGGTACAAATAAGCAGTCAGGAAACAATATCAATACAAATCGTAAGGACACAAGCAACAAAATTACAGTCTAGCCATTTATGAATTTTCTCCTTGTTTTGTTACATTGTTGGAAATGCAACCCGACTCCAAGATCATACTACCACATGTGGTGGACATGTAAGGAAGTCCTCCATCCTTTTTAAGCAACATGTTGCAGGCCTCTCGTGATTCATCCTTGGGCTAATCCCTTCCAAAAATTCTCGTGCCGTGAATAGCAAAGAAAGCAACATCTCCGGATGTAGATCAACCCATTGACAAAATGCTTTCTCCAGTGGCTCCCAACTGGGACAGAATGAATGTTTTCAACAAATTGCAAACAATCTCCCGCCTTCTAGGTGTGAACGGAAGGAAATGAATATGTATGTGTTTTTACGGCATTTCAGAGGTGTCACGTCTAGCGAGATGCTATTTGCTTTGCCAAAGAGAGAAGAAAGAAATAGGAGTGGCTCTCTTCGTTGCTTGCTGAACACAGAGCTGATCTCCAAAGGGTTGCACGGAAGGAATTTTTTATAACAAAAACATCCCAATTAATTTGAAAGAAGAAAGTCTCACCGAACGGTTCAGGAATACGAAAAGACTAGGGGTGATACCGATAGCCGTCTTCCAGGACTTGAGGGGCTGTCACAGAGAAGAAAGGGGTCAGGAATGGGAGGACAAGAAGTAAGGGATGGAAATGTGGTGGACATGTCCAGAAGCTAAAAACGATTGGAATAAAATTAAGATATGGCTGGAAGAATTGATGCAACAACGTATTGATTTAAAACCAGAGCTGTTCCTACTGGGTATCCTGCCAGAAAAAATTAGCAAAGAAAATATTTATTTGATTATACATGTAATAACAGCTACAAGGATTTTTTTTTATGCTCTACATTAGAAAGCAGAGAAAATACCTTGGGAAGGAGAAGTAAAAAAAAAATAGATTGTGCAGAAATGAATAGATTGACTTTGATGATTAAAGACAGAGAAGATTCAGAATACTTTAAGAGATGGAATCAATTCTACTACTGGTTAGAAAAGAGATGCCAATAAGTAAATTAGTAGTTATGTATAAAAATGCTATAATCAGAATATTTTGTTAGGGATGAATTGTTGTAATTGATTGGATGAGAATGAAGACAGAAGAAATAACAAAAAGAAGAACGACTGGAGACAACACCGAGATGTCACATGGAAGGAATGACTGATGTATTAAATGTTTGTTTTAAAAAAAACCTTTTAATAAGAAAAAAAAAGAAGTAAGGGATGGAAGCTAATTAAGAGAGATCCAACCTAGAATTTAGGAGAAATTTCCTGACAGGGAGAACAATTAATCAGTGGAACATAATTTGTGGCTGTTCCATCACCAGATGTTTTTAAGAAGACCGTTATTTGGCCGGATTGGTATAGGGCAGGCAGGAGTCTCCAAAGTTGGCAACTTTAAAACGGATGGACCTCAACTCCCAGGTTTCCTGCTGGCTGGAGAACTCTGGGGAATCGAAGTCCACAAGTCTTAAAGTTCCCAAGTTTGTAGAGACCCCGGGTAGAGGGTCAAGAAGTTGGACTCAAAGACTCAACTCCAACTTTCCTTCTATATTCTGGTTGAGTGGTCCATGTGGCTCTCTAAACTTGGATGTTACTTAGTTTGGGTCACAAAACCTCTGCAAAGAAAACCACCAAGCTCAGAGAGCACCAAGGACCCACCTCACATTTCAACCCCTAGCTACAAATATTCTCCTCTATCTGTATTCTGTATTCTCTTCTTTCTTTTTTCCCCCCCTGTCCACTTCGGTACTCAAAACTTGTTCAATTCGTTGGAAATGAAGCCATTCAGCCCTTCTCCCACACGATGGAGCTGTTGGTACCTCACACAAGCATCCAAGGCTCCTGCAAGAATTCAAAGAATTAAATATAGGTGAGACAGGAAGGTGGGGTAACGGTAACAAGGACAGTTTAAATCACCAGCAGAATTTAAAGATTACAATGCAAGAAGCAAAGCCATTCACAAATGATATTAGTTAGTGCCACATTTTTTCTAGTGGCAACTCTGGATACCAAGGAGAGAGGAAGGAGGAGTTTCACCAGGTATTTCATCCAGGTCTCCTCGTTGGACTAGAAGGTCTCCAAGGTCCCATCCGACCCTATTATTCTACGTTCTGTGTGTTTTCATTGCCTGCTCATGAGTTTGGTTTGGTTGCTTCTTACAACACAACAGTAGCCAAGAGATTTCAGCTTCTCCAGGGGATGAGCCCAACTAATTAAGGATCAAAGCCATATCAGAGTAAAGGCATAAAACATCTCTAAAAGGGCTCCAAACAAGTGGAGACAATTTACCTGATTTTGGTGGAGACCATTCATTCTTTGCAAGATGTCAACCCAAAAAAGTTAATTTTATATACTGAATGAATCTATCTATCTATCTACCTACCTATCTATCATCTATCTATCTATCTATCTATCTATCTATCTATCTATCTATCTATCTATCTATCTATCTATCCTTCTATCTATCTATCTATCTATCTATCTATCTATCTATCTATCTATCTATCTATCTATCTACCTAGTCTTTTTCATCATGTCTGTCTATCCCTCTCTCTCTCTCTCCATCCACCCACCCACCCACCCACCCATCCATCCATCCATCCATCCGCTTTATCATGTCTGTCTGTCTGTCTGTCTGTCTGTCTGTCTGTCTGTCTGTCTATCTATCTATCTATCTATCTATCTATCTATCTATCTATCTATCTATCACAACATGATAGTTCACATTTTTTTTTATTAGATTTATATGCTGCCCTTCTCCGGAGCCTCAGGGCGGCTTACAATGCGTTAAGCAATAGCCTTCATACTTTTTGTATATTTATACAAAGTCAGCTTATTGCCCCCACAAACTGGGTCCTCAATTTACCTATCTTAGAAAGGATGGAAGGCTGAGTCGACCTTGAGCCTCGAACTTGCAATAATTGCAGACAGCTGAATAACAGGCTATCTAGCCTGTGAGCTATCTGAGGCTCTATCTGAAACTAAAATTTCAAGGCAGCAGAAGGGAAATTTCTGCATTTAAGGGGTCTCTCTTATTGCTTTCCCTAAGCTGAAGGATCTTCCTTGGTTCTACTTGGCTACTCAGAAGGGGGAGAGTCAGCTGGGTGCCGAGATGAAGGCATTGAGATAGAAACCAGGAGACTGTGATTGCTAGCCCTGCCTTTGGCATGAAGTCAGCTGGTTAACCTTGGGCCAGTCACTCTTTCTCAGCCGTAGGAAGGAGGCAATGACAAACCACTTCTGAAATCTTGCCAAGAAAACCAGACGCACTTGTCCAGACAGTGACCAGTGACTTAAATGTGGTTGAAGGTGCTATGTAAACACAACCTCTATGTGAGATACCTATCTTTCCAAAGACGTGATCATCCTAACCAGTGGTGGAATGCTGCTGGTTTAACAAATGGTTTGATGAGCTTACCTTCCATGTCAGGAACGGTAAGTAGAACAGCGAAGGGACGTAGTGGAATCAGTCGTGCCACATAATTGAGACGAGCTAGAAAGCAGGAAATAAAGGACAGGATAGGGCGGGGCTGGGTGGATGGGGCCAGCTGATCGTCGGAGCTACCAGTTCGTCTGAACCAATCCGAACCGGCTAAATTCTACCTCTGATCTCAACCCAAAAGCTGGACCTTGAGTGTTTGCATTGCGTGCTGCCAACCACTCCATTAAAGATCTTCGCCGGTCCTGGGAAAGCTTGGGTTGACTTGCTTGTTGAAATGTTTTGTGGTTGAGATGAGATCCGATTTCTCTTGACGGAGAAGCCTGCCTGGCCTGCATTATTGATTACAGAAACTTCGCCTCCGCAACTCTCACAGCCAACTAAGCCAGAAGGCACAATCTGACAAGAATTGGTAAAAAGAAAAGAGAGACGCTGGTCTTCTGATGGAGACAAGGAAGTCCATGAGGGACTAACAACAACCGTTGTTCAGTGTAAAATGTGAAGGCAAGGGAACGTAGCCACGGAGAGAAACCTTCCACCGTCATTCTGAACTAACCTTCTGAAGCCCACAGAAAGGGTCCAGATGCATTAAAATGTCAGATTAGCTAAAACAGGAAGGAGACGGTACTTCAGAGATGGTGCCCACGGAGAGTTTTGGAAGAAGGGAAAGTTATTTAGCCTCCGGCTGAAGAAAATATGGGATAAGCCCAGTGCCCTAAAGAAGCTTTATAGGGCTAGCTGAAATCCAGTTGGCTCAGCTGATGTAGGGAAGGATTCTGTAGAAATCCCTTCACTTTCAAAGGCTCTCTGGGAGGTTGATGTACCAACAAAAGAAGAAAACATCTCCCGCTGGCCAGGAGACAAGAAGAAAAAAAGGAGGGATGAGAGAAGAAAGAAGAGAGAAAATTTTTTTAAAAGGCAGTCTTGGCATTGATTCCTAAAGCTGAATACTAGTTCTTAATTGCCAGACACTGATTTATTAAACTTCAGTGAGGAGAAGAGAGCCTAGATGAGCTGGTCTTTTAGCAGAGCTGAAGGGTTGGATCTGTTATTGATCATCTCTCTTGGATGCAGCCTGATTAATAGTCTTGCTGGAATCTAGTAAATACCTCATTTAAGAGGAAGACTAAAAAAACAAACAAACCAAAAAAACCCCTTCTAAACTGTATATGGAGAGGAGACCACTACAAAATCCTAGGAGGTGTAAGGAAGGAGAAGGGGAGTGAGGGGGAAATAGGAAAAGGAGATGAAAAGGAGGAGGGGAGGAGGAGGAGGAGGAGGAGGAGGAGGAGGAGGAGGAGGAGGAGAAGAAGAAGAAGAAGAAGAAGAAGAAGAAGAAGAAGAAGAAGAAGAAGAAGAAGAAGAAGAAGAAGTTGTTTAGCTGTTTTCTTGCAGATGTTTCATTGACCAAATAGGTAACATCCTCAGTGTTAGATGGAAGTAGGGATTACAGGGAGGATGAGCATGGGGTCCTTGGTGCTCTCTGAGCTTGGTCGTTTTCTGGCAGATGTTTATGGTTTCTGAAACATCTGCCAGAAAGCACCAAGCTCAGAGAGCACCAGGGACCCCGTAGTTCCACCCTGAGCTACAAATATTTTCTTCCATCATAGAGAGGAAATGTTGGTCAGGGCAGGAAGAGATCTGCCAGCCACTCAAAGAACAACTGGCACCCACAACGCACAGCCCTACCTCCTGACTCCATCCAGCATGCCAGCCTCCCTGACGGGAGAAAACCAGAGTGATCACGAGCCTGGTGTCTGAATGCTATAAATAATGAGGTCGGTTGCATATTTCACAGCAAAAAGAAAAATATATATATATATATATATCCATCAGCGAGGGTCAAAAGTCAGCACTCCAGAGCAGCCGACTGCGCACGTGCCCTGCTAATAAATTGGTTAATTAAAAAAAAAATACACACACACACACACACACAAGAAGTGGGAAGGAAAGAAAGCGACTGTCCAGCTTTTTTGAAGTAGAAAAAACACAAGCCGTGTTTTTTACGTTTGGCGGACAAGAAGAGAGGAGGGGTTGGATGGAGGGCTTGAGAAAATCGCGGGGTGGGTTCAGAGGCTTAACAACATGCTCATTAAAAAGCTTGCCTGCCAAATGCTGTTTGCCTTCCTCTTCGAAATTGTCTGCATTAATAATGAGGGAGTCCTCTTACAAGGTATTTATATAAAGGATGGTTCCCTTGTCGTGGCCACAGATAGCAAATACCGGGAGGATCAAGCAAAGGAAGGAAGGAAGAAGAAAAAAAGATTAAAAGGAAGAAGACCGCAGTAGGCCACGCAGCAGGAGGAGGAGAAGGAGGACTGTGTGGTCCTTGGAGCTTCTGAGCTTGGCTGTTTTCTTTCAGAAGTTTCATGACCCCACTAGGTAACCTCATCAGTGCTAGGAGGGAAGAGGGTTTGTGGAATGCAGGAGGAGGAGGAAAAGGAAGAGAAGGAGAGGAAAAAGGAGAGAGGGAGAAGAAGAGAGAGAAGGTGAAATGGAAGAGGAGAAGGGGAGAAGGAGATGGAGAATAGCACTCTCCTCCAATTGTCTTTTTCTCTGTTTTCTTGGTTTGTCGTCTTTTATTTTTTTTGCTAAGGTCTTAAATAGTCTCTTCTATTGTCTTATTAATTTTGAACTAATAAAATCCTTCACTGCAGCCCTTCCATTTCATCTAGGCCACAAACAGCAGATCGATTCTGAAATGGTTAATTTAATCCAATTACAATTGAGGAGAAGAAGGAAGGAAGGAAGGAAGGAAGGAAGGAAGGAAGGAAGGAAGGAAGGAAGGAAGGAAGGAAGGAAGGAAGGAAGGAAGGAAAGGAAAGGAAAGGTGGGGAAAGTAAATAGAACTCATATATATTTAGTAATGGGAGGAAATTTCTGCTCCCTAATGGATGAAGAGTTTTAATTGGGATTGACTCTCCCTAACCACCAGGATGCTCAAGAAAATTAAGATTATCGAATAATTGACCTCCTTAGTATATTTTACACCCTTATCTTGCTCCGACAGAGCTTAACTACCAGGTGCTGACAATTACCTTCCTATAGTGTCCTGTTTGTGAAAGCGTCCTACTTGAATTATTCAGAGAAATCTGAATATTAGTGTCTATTTATCCAACTAATCAATAACAGGATACACCTAAGCCCTGCACCCAACAGGAACTCAAATTGTGTCAATGGGCACAGTGGAAAATTAACTACATAAAGAGGGAAGGCTTGGTTCATTCAAAACCCATGAGGGAATTAAGATCATCAAAGAAGGGAACAACAGCGGAGGGGACAGGTTTGACATCACCAACAATGAAACCACATTCCCACTGAGGACAATGTACAGTTTGGAAGTGATGGCTGAGAAGAAGGGGATAGCAATAGCCATAGCCCTTAGACTTATATACCACTTCACAGTGTTTTATGGCCCTCTCTAAGCGCTTTACAGACTCAGCATATCACCCCCCAAAAATCTGGGTCCTCATTTGACCAACCTTGGAAAGGACGGAAGGCTGAGTCAACCTTGACCCCATCAGGATCGAACTGCTGACAGTGGGCAGCGAGTCACCCTGCAATCCTGCATTCTGCCAACTGCGCCACTGTTTGCACACGGATACTAAAATGCTCGTTCGAGGCTACCCCTTACACCTCACTCCCAGTATCCAGCTTCTTCTGCCTTCCTCCAAGGATTGTGTTCTAAAAAAAAAAAAAAAGATATATAAGTCATGGCAAGCCAATAAAACTCCAAGCCAAGATTTAATATTCTGGGGACTCCCTTGCCAATCAAATCAGGCCGCCAGCTCCGCGCTTGGGCACACAGATGTTAGGGATTTTTTAATTCACCGTAAATTTTGATGCATCATATTTATCCCTACTTTGGACTAGCATAATTATCCCCGGCTTCCTTCCTCGCCATACTTGCTTGTAGACATTTCAGAGGAGTCTGACGAGCTGCTGAACGAGAGAATGCCAATGAACACGGGACGGTTAAGCCACGGTCTCACTTTCTAACCTAGAACCCCACTAACTAACGAAAGCCTCTGTCCTCCGTTATTTTATCCAACTATCACAATCCACTAGTCTCCCATTGGGAGACTAAGGAAACTTATGGGCAGCAGCGTGCTTGCCGGCTGCCTGAAAAAAAGCCTAAAAACTAGTGGATTGTGATTTCACTGAACTAGGGCTGCATAAAAATCTTGATTTACGTAGGTAGAACCTGGCTAAAGAGAAATACACATAAAGTCTATGAAAAGGAAAGAAAACAAATACTGTACCTTTACAGGGAGGATACATGGGATGAGGGTGTGGCTAACTGATGAGGGCTTATAAGCCCGAAATAGATCTATCTTAGTCTCCCAATGGGCAGCAGAGGGTCTGCTGGCTGCCAGAAAAAAAAAAAAAGCCTAGAAACGAGTGGATTGTGATTTCACTGAACTAGGGCTGCATAAAAATCTTGGTTTACATAGGAAGAACCTGGCTAAAGAGAAATACACATAAAGGCCTACAAAAAGAAAAGAAAACATATCTATCTATCTATCTATCTATCTATCTATCTATCTATCTATCTATCTATCTATCTATCTATCTATCTATCATCTATCTATCACATATTCTCTTTCTTGGTGGATAAACTATCGATTTTCTCCAATCGTTGCTTCCACTATGTCTTTAGGATGCATCATTTCCCCACCCCTCCATCACTGCAACCCATAATCTCCCCCCCCGTCATTAAAAGTGACCTGGCCACCAAATCCACATAGAAACACAGCCATACCCATGCCTGTTATGCTTCTTGAAATATTAGTTTAATAAGAGAAGACGTAGGAAGAATATTAAGGGTGCGAGTTTCTAACCTTATCTATTATTTAAACATGCAGCGTGATTTAGAGACGGGTGGAGGCCAGCAGCGCAAAAGGACCTGGGTGTACTCACCACTCTCTCTCTCTCTCTCTTTCTCTCTCTCTCTCTCTGTGTGTGTGTGTGTGTGTGTGAGGCTTCCAGCTCCACCCAGAAATTCAGCCCCGAATATTCCTAAAACCAAAATAACACGCGCAGTCCGTGTATCAAAAAATCCACGGCTGAACCCCTCCTGTTAACATACGAGTGAAAATAACCCACTTGCACACAGCCACAGCTTTAAATGACAATTAACATATCATGTCTAAAATCCCCGCAAGGAGAAAACTTGGACTGAGTGGGTATCGCCAGAACAGTTGTTTTTGTTGTGGCCCGCCAGTGGCCAGCGGCCAGAGGATCTGGCAGCAGATTCGGACAGTGAGGAGGTTGGGGAGGAACCTGGGCCAGTCCTGGAGTCTAGGGAAGGCTCCGATGAGGGCTCTGCATCAGAGGCAGAGAGGGGGCCAGGGCCGTCTGACAGTTATCAGCTGCCTTCGGAGTCAGACATCAGTGAGGCAAATGAACAGCTGGAGCCTGTTCCCAGTGCGCGCATGCGCAGAGCTGCCAGGAGAAGGGAACAGCTAAAGAACAAGGGTCGACTCAGGAATAAAGCCACAGGTGGACGATGAATGACCCCTCCCATAGGAAATAAAAGAGGAGTGAAAAGGGAGTGGGCTTTTGCAGGAAACAATTAGTCATTCAGGAGTGTGAAGATCCGTCCCTGAATCTGTGCCAAGTCTTTCCTACATTTGGAAAATATTTACATGGCAGCTTTCCAAGCTAGATAAGGTCTGTGGTCATAAATTCACCTTTGAAAGACTGTTTGCCAGGCCTTTGCTGAAGGTGAATGAGACGAATTCACATTTATTTAATAAAAGGGGTTTTGTTGGGACCAGGATTCTGCTTTGTGTTTTTTGGGGAAGCCTAGGTCAGAATAAGGGACGCAGTGGCTCAGTGGCTCAGATGTTGAGCTTGTCAATCGAAAGGTCGGCAGTTCAGCGGTTCGAATCCCTAGTGCCGTGTAACGGGGTGAGCTCCCGTTTACTTGTCCCAGCTTCTGCCAACCTAGCAGTTGGAAAGCACGTCAAAAATGCAAGTAGAAAAATAGAGACCACCTTTGGTGGGAAGGAAACAGCATTCTGTGCACCTTTGGCGTTGAATCATGCCGGCCACATGACCACGGAGACGTCTTCGGACAGCGCTGGCTCTTCGGCTTTGAAACGGAGAGGAGCAGTGCCCCCTAGAGTCAGGAACGACTAGCACGCATGTGCGAGGGGAACCTTTACCTTTAAGGTCAGAACAGTTTGGAGGAAGGGGGAAATTATTTGGAGACTTTTGTTTTATTTTTTTCCCCCTGGAAGTGAAGAAAATGAGCCAGAGATGGGGTGGGGGAGCTGAGGGAAAAGGAACCGTACGGCCAATGCATTATCGCCAGCGTGACAAACGTCAGCTAACGTTCCATTGAAGAAATTTCCTGGCCTTTTCTTCTTCTGGAGGTTTCACGATTGATGCCGAAGACAACCGCTTTCAAAGGAGGAGGCCTTGGTGAGATTGGTGAGGGTTAGGCGAGCTTCGAGCCGGGCATTTCATTTTCTCAGTTCAGTGATTCGACTTCAATTTTTTTTTTCCTCCCGCAAACTCCCCCAACCCCTCCCAATACCACCCACCCCCCCCCCATCAAGACCTGGGGATTGTCAGACAGGATCCATACTGCGCTCCATCAAGCCCAGAGCCTCGCATTTCACAATGACAGCCTACGCGGTATTGGAGTACGGTGCATAAGGTGTCAAAAATTAAGCTTAGCAAGCCAGAAAAGGAATCCAGATTGGACATGGCGAGGGTGGAGGGGCGGGGGGAAAGGAAGAGATGTTGTTTAATGCTTAACTTCAGGATGGAAAGGAAATTGTGGCGTCCTTGGTGTTCTTTGAACAGGGTTGTTTTTCTTGTGGGTGTTTTGTTACCTATCTGGGTAACATCATCAGTGTTCCAAGGAACGGTGTATCAACAGATAGCCAACTCCACTCTTGTGTAGCCCTGTTACCTAGTTGGGTAAAGTAACGCCTGCAAGAAAATAAGCAAGTTCGGAGAGCCCCAAGGATGTCACAGTCCTCCTCTTCCTCCTCCTCCTCCTCCTCCTCCAGGTTGGAGAAGGAGGATAGAGCTGATTTGCTAGGAATTCTTTCATAATAATTTCTTCTTCTTCTTCTTCTTCTTCTTCTTCTTCTTCTTCTTCTTCTTCTTCTTCTTCTTCTTCTTCTTCTTCTTCTTCTTCTTCTCTCCTCCTCTTCCTCCTCCTCCTCCTCCTCCTCCTCCTCCTCCTCCTCCTCCTCCTCCAGGTTGGAGAAGGAGGATAGAGCTGATTTGCTAGGAATTCTTTCATAATAATTTCTTCTTCTTCTTCTTCTTCTTCTTCTTCTTCTTCTTCTTCTTCTTCTTCTTCTTCTTCTTCTTCTTCTTCTCTCCTCCTCCTCCTCCTCCTCCTCCTCCTCCTCCTCCTCCTCCTCCTCCTCCTCCTCCTCCTCCTCCTCCTCCAGGTTGGAGAAGGAGGATAGAGCTGATTTGCTAGGAATTCTTTCATAATAATTTCTTCTTCTTCTTCTTCTTCTTCTTCTTCTTCTTCTTCTTCTTCTTCTTCTTCTTCTTCTTCTTCTTCTTCTTCTTCTTCTTCTTCTCTCCTCCTCTTCCTCCTCCTCCTCCTCCTCCTCTTCTTCCTCCTCCTCCTCCATCCCCACTCCTTCTAGCCCGGTTGATGTTACCTAGATGGGGAATGGAATGTCTGCAAGGAAACCACCAGCCTCAGAGAGCACCGAGGATGCCACAGTTGTCATCCTCCTCTTCCTCCTCCAACCCCATTCCCTTGTAGCACAGTGGCATAATGAAACATCTGCACGAAAACCACCAAGCTCAGAGCATCAACCAAAGAGCTCCACACAGTTCAACTGCACTGCAAATACTTTCTTCTATCCGAAAGAAAATTGGCCAAAAGATTTCTATTGGGGGAGAAGGGCAGATTTTGGCTGCGCACTAGGGAATTGGGTGTGGGGCACGCACACCTATCTATTACGCCTCTGTAATGTCCCTCTTTAGGCATGCGAGAACTGGGCTTTCTGATCAAGGCAAGAATTCGAACCAAAAGTCAGCCTTTTCCCTTGCAAAACGAAACGATCCCATTATGGCTGAATCTCTCGGACGGGTGTCTGAAAGGCGAGGAGGAGGAGGAGGAGGAGGAGGAGGAGGAGGAGGGTGGTGATGGGAGAAATCGGGGAGAGGATCCCCCCCACTTTGGTTCAAAGCAATGTTGGATCTTTAATTAAAAAAGCAAGGTTGAAAGAGCCGGGTCATTCACTCTTACCACTTAATCTCCATCACTTCATTTCCACACCAACTTCCATAGTCTACAAAACTGCCGGAGACAATTCTTATTGATTGCTCTCCGAGCCGTCAGAAGGGGTCCCCGGCTGATCATACGTTAGTTCAGACACCGTGCTCATTCCAGATAATAACTTCGTGCTTCAGAGAAGGAATGAATTGGATGTACAGTCACTAACTGTCCAAGTGAATCATGTTACTATATGTCAGCTGCCCGGCTTCGGCTTATCATTTTAACCGAGAGGAATCTACGATATATTTTTTTTCCCAGGGCTGTTGCAAATTCCTTTTTCAGACGAATAAGATGTAAGAAGGACAACAGAGAATCAAAAAGGATCATCGGGCTACCCGGGAAGCTTCTTCTTCTTTTTTTTAAAAGCATAATAGTTTAAAAACAAAAAACAAACCAACAACCTGTATTATTTAACCCAGGACTGCAAACTAGGGATTGTGGAAACTGAGAGAATCTTGGCATTGCAAGATTGTCGAGTTCGCAGAGTGGGGGAAAACACCACCCAATCTTGACAGGTATAAAGAGAACTGGTAAAGTTAGTTAGTTAGTTACAGAAGAGAGTTGAGAGGGACTTCGGAGGTCTCCTAATCCAACCCAGTGATGAAATCTGAACCAGTTTGCTACCAGTTTGCTGGCCCCTAATGCACAGTGCACACCAAAAGGAGGCTTAGGAAGGTAAGTAGAACAGCGAGGGAGGAGATCAGCTGTGCCGCGTGATTTACCTTAGCTAGAAAGTAGGATTTCCTGCTTTCTAGCAAGGCTAAACCGCGCTGATCGTCGGAAATACTGGTTCAAAGGAACAGGTAGCTTTTGTCGCTACAGATTTGCCCGAACCGGAGCGAACCATTAGGATTTCACCCCTGGTCCAACCCCCTGCTCAAGCAGGAGTATTTCAGACAAGTACCTGTCCAATCTCTTCTTTAAAAAACTCCAGTGATGAAGTACCCACAACTTCTGGTGGCAAGCTCTCCCACCGGTTAATTGTCCTCCCTGTTAGGAAGTTTCTCCTCAATTCCACCTTGCTTCTCTCCTTGGTGAGTTTCCACCCATTGTTTCTCGTCTTGCCTTCTGGTGCTTTGGGAAATAAGTTGACTTCCCACCCCTCCCCCTGTCTTTGCGGCAGCCCTTCAAATATTGAAACACGGCTATTACGTCCTGCGTTAAATTTCCCATCACATTGGTGCAAAGTTTGGGGAGTTTTCTTCCATGTAGAAACATTATTATTTTTCGGAACACTATATATATGTAAACCACAGGTGAAATGCTCCCGGTTCAGACCGGATCACTCGATCCGGTAGTGATGGAGGCGGGTGGTTCGGAGAACCGGTAGCAAAAATCTCTGCTCCCCCCCCACACACACCCAGCTGAGCTGCACAATCATTGGAGGTTTTTTCTTTTAATTTTTGAAAGCATTTTTTTCTACAACTTCTTGGGCCGAAAAAATGATTTTAAAAGTTTTTAAAAAAAAAGCCTCTGGTGTCCATTTGTGGCCTTCCCAAATTTCCAGTAGGCCCATTTTTCACCCACCCCAAACCTCCTTTGCTCACCCTGCACTTACCAGCACCCAAAACGGGCTGCGTGGGGATTCCAGGGAGGGGCGGGGCAGGGTGGGCGGGGCCAGCCAGGAGTGGGATTCGGGGGTTCTCCGAACTGCACAGAATCTTAGCTAGAGATTCTTTTGAACCCTCTGCAAACCTCCAGCAGCCTAAGCAGGGGGTTGGACTAGAAGACCTCTGAGGTCCCTTCCAACTGTGTTATTCTGTTATTTGGCCCCTTTGTGTCTTTTAGAGATGGTTTGGAGGCAAATTTGAACAGCTTGCGAGGAGGATACAACGAGGGGACTGGCCGGAGAGGAGAAGCCAAGCTTGGTTTGGCTCTCTCTCCTGGCTTCAGCCTCGCAAAGCACCTTGACTCAGTGTCATCTGTCTCCTTCCTGCTCCTTTTCTCTCTCTCCTTCCCCCCCACCCTCCCATCCCCTCTCTTCCTCCCTCCCAATCTGCTAAGTAATTTCTTCAACCTTTGGGTGATAAGGGCATTCTGACATCACCCGGTGCATTGCAACCCGGTTTGGTGAGTTATTCATCACCTTAACAGCTCTCTCTTTCTCCTCTTTAGCTTTGTTTGAGGTCAGACAGCGGTTGTGGCTTTGGAAACGGTTGGGTTTCATGTCCAGAAAAGAAATAACAGAAGGAAAAATGTGAGAGGTGCTGTCTGAACTGGGCCTGGGCCGTTTCCTTGCGGAGGTTTCATCCCCCAAAATAGGTAGCCTCATCCGTGCTTAGAAGAGAGTGGGGTTTTGCTCTTATTTTGATATATTTGTGGCTTGCCCTGTCAATGATGGTGTGAGTGTTTCCGGTGTTTCGTGAGTATATATATATATATATTTATATATAAAACCCTACTCCCTTCTAGGACTGATGATGTTACCTAGCTGGGTAATGAAACGTCTGAAAAAAAAGCAACCAAGTTCAGAGAGCACCAAGGACCACCCCCCAGTACTCCTCTTCCTCTTCTTCTTCCTCCTCTTTCTCCATGCACCCCACTCTTTCTAGCACATTACCCAGTTGGGTAATGAAATATCTGTAAGAAAACCCACCAAGCTCAGAGAGCACCGAGGATCCCACAATCCTCCACCTCCTCCTCCCTCCTCCCTCTTCCTCCTCCATGTCCACACACCCCATTCTTTCTAGCACTTATGACGTTACCCAGTTGGGTAATGAAATGTCTCCAAGAAAACCACCAAGCTCAGAGAGTACCAAGGATCCCACCGTCCTCCTCCTCCTCCTCCTCCTCCTCCTCCTCCTCCATCATCTCCACACACCCTACTCTTTGTAGCACTGATGACGTTACCCAGTTGGGTAATGAAATGTCTCCAAGAAAACCACCAAACTCAGAGAGTACCAAAGATCCCACCATCCTCCTCCTCCTCCTCCTTTTCCATCTCCACACACCCCACTCTTTGTAGCACTGAAGACGTTACCCAGTTGGGTCATGAAAACGTTTGCAAGAAAAACCCACCAAGCTCAGAGAGCACCCGGGACTCCCAAGCGAAATAAACGGATGTGATGAACTCTCGTTGCCCTTCTACCCGGAGTATGACCAATGGGTCTCTTCGTCGAGGCTGACATTTGATCAAGGAATTCCAAAGCCGAGGGAGAGCTCCCATGTCATTTTGTCCAGAGCGGAGCAGATAGAAATTCAAATCAAGGCGCTTGGCACCCTGAAAGGCTGGAGACGGAGGGAATCGATACTCAGGAGGAACAATCAATTCCTGTGACAGCTCAGATGGGTATAATCGCTTTCCCTTCACCTTGTCAAAGACAGCTTGGATTTACGGGGCTGTGAGTTGGGACAGCAGAAAAGAACCTGGTTTCCTCCCCCCCCCTTTTTTTTATCTTTTGCTAAATTTACGCTCACTCTGTTGGCTGAAATCCTTTTTTTTTTTAATTGTAAGTTGGAATTTGGCGTCGGTCACCTCGGATGTCCGTCATTTGCATTGTTTCATGGTTAGGTTTGAACTTTACACGCCTGCGAGGTGGGCGACCATATGCCTTGTTTAGGTCAAGAAATAAAACGTCAATAAAACATACTTATAGGCAGGTACAGGTGCGGGCGTCTATATATGCTACGTTTGTCGTATTTTTATGCGTCCTACTTAAGATGCGCTCAGACAAGGCAATTCGACTGGATTAAAAATGCCACCCCTGTTGAAATGGGCAGTTTACGGCTTCTATTCATCCATCTCTCCCACTGCTTGGTGTTCTGTCTTCCTTGACTTCCATTCAGTCTCAAGAGGAGATTGTAATTTGTTTGTTTATATCCCACCCTTATTATTATTTTTACAAATAACTCAAAATGCCTTCTTCCTCCTCTTTTCCCCACTACAACAACCCTGTGAGGTGAGATGGAGAGAGAGAGAGAGAGAGAGAGAGAGAGAGAGAGAGAGAGAGAGAGAGAGAGAGAGAGGGAGGCTCAAAATCACCCAAGCCGGCTTTCATGGCTACAGTAGGACTAGAACTCACCATCTCCTGGTGATTGGCCCAAAGTCACCCAGTTGGCTTTCATGCTTGAGGCAGGACTAGAACTCACCATCTCCTGGTGATTGGCCCAAAGTCACCCAGTCAGCTTTCATGACTAAATCTGGACTAGAACTCACCATCTCCTGATGATTGACCCAAAGTCACCCAGCTGGTTTTTGTGCCTAAGGCAGAACTAGAATTCCCAGTTATGTGATGTTTGGACCAAAGTCACCCAGCTAGCTTTCTTGGCTAAAAGTGGGACTTGAACTCACAGTCTCTTGTTTTCTAGCCTGGTGCCTTAACCATTAGACCAAATCGGTTCTCCCTAACTCCTCTCGGGAAACATAAGCCCTTTCCTTCTAAAGGGGATGTCCCAACCAACTTGATGGTTGGAGAACTTCTCTTTCTCTTGGCTGACCACAGACCTTCTCTACCCATCCGTCTCCTCTGCCCACATAGAGGGGGAGAGAATGTCTAAAAACCATTTGTTCCCAGCTCGCGGCTGATCTGCGCATCTCCATTCTTCCGACCAAGTGGAGAGTCCTCCCAATGGCCGTGAAGCTAGAACGATCTGGAACTCTGCCTGTCAACCTCCACCGGGGAAAGGACATCTCAAGAGGACGTGGGATGCTCTTTCAGCCAGCTTTTCCCCCTGGTGCACGGGTGTGTGCATGCATGAGCACACGCGTGGAAGAGACACGTATGGAAGTTTATTTTGCCCCTTGCCCTGCAAAAGGCTGCCCTCATCAGCCTTCAACTGTTCACGGAGGCATTTTCCTTCCAGCTGAGAATAAAAATAAAAAATGGGATCAAGTCAGGGGGATAAATGAGTGGAAGAGCCTGATGGGCTGTTTAATGGGCTGTTAGTGAAATTCTTTGCCTTTTAAAGCTTGGCCCAAACTCGTCCCTTGCCCAACGAGACTCCCGGGTAAAGTTTTCAGAATGTGCCCTATTGATCACGCTGCAAGAGAGATTGGCCATGCGGTGGCTGCTGTGCGTAGCGTTGGCTTTCTCCAAGGGAATCGATGCTAGTTTTATAGCTGTGGGTATGGATCGATAGGTGAGAAGCTATCTTAATTGATTCATCCAAGGCTTTCCACCGGTGGGGTCATCCGTTATCTCTGATAGCATGGGTGGAATAAGCCAGGGAGACAGCAAGGTGTCAGAACCAGCTCGGATGCAGGCGAGAGGCTGAAAAAAGGTTTGGAAGGAGCCAGGAAAGTAAAAAATGAAGAACCGGGATCAGCCACAGAGCCCAGCCACGGAGGACTCTTCGCCCCAGAGGCTTTTATGAGGTTTCAAAGGGCATCACCTGATTTGCTTCAGCCTATCAGGGTGGGCAGGTTTCTGGAGCTGATATCTTTGCAACAGCTTTGTTGGGCCAGAGGTGGGCAGGCGTGCTCTGATTAAAAGGGCTTCTTGTTATTTTGAAAACTTCTTCGGAAACGGAATGGGTTCCCAGCTTCGGTTCAAGAGTGGTAGTGGAAGGGAACATGGGAGGGCGGGAGGGAAGGAAGGAAATTTAGAGAGAAAGAGAGGGAGGGAGGGAGGGAGAGAGGAAGGAGGGAGGGAAAGAAAGAAGGAAGGAAGGGAGGGAGGATGGAAGGGAGGAAATTTAGAGAGGAAGAGAGGGAGGGAGAAAGGAAGGAAGGAAAGAAGGGAAGAAGGAAGGAAGGAAGGAAAAAAGGGAGGGAAGGAGGATGGAAGGGAGGGAGGAAGGAAGGAAGGAAATTTAGAGAGGAAGAGAGGGAGGGAAAGAGGGAGAGAGGGGGGGAAGGAAAGGATGAGAAGGCAGGATGATATGGAAAATATTCTGAGAAGGAAAGAAGGAAGGAAGGAAGGAAGGAAAGAAGGAAGGAAGGAAGGAAGGAAGGAAGGAAGGAAGGAAGGAAGGGAGATGAGAGGGCAGGATGATATGAAAAATATTCTGAGAAGGAAGGAAGGAAGGAAGGAAGGAAGGAAGGAAGGAGAAAGACGAGAGAAGGAAGAATATGAGGGAAAAAAGGAAAGGAAGAAAAGAGAAAGATGGGAGATGGGAGATGCAAGGAAGGAAAAAATAGGGAAGAGAAAGAGGAGGAAGGGAAGAAAGGGAATGAGAAGACAAAGGAGACAATAAGAGAAAAAGAAAGAAAAAGATGAGAGATGGAAGAATAGGGAAAGGAGATAAGGGAAAGGATGAAAGAAAAAAGGGAGAAAGGGAGAGGAGAGAAAGAGAGGGAGGGAGGGAGGGAAAATAGCTTCTACAATATGTTTCTAAAATACCTTTCAAATCATCAGGACCTTTACTTCCTGTTTATGCTGCTGTAATCTAACCTGGTTCAAGAGCAAACCTTGGATTAGGGGCTTCACTCCCAAAGGGGATCTTCGGTTCGAATGTTCACCCAACCGAGACATCTTCCAAAGCCTCACCATGATTAGATTTCAATTCCGACCACGGTCCAGAAAGCTCCAGGCGACACGCGTCATATTTCTCCCTCCGGTTTTCGCTCCACAGCAACCCTGCGAGGTTGACGGACGGTGCTCCTGACCTCAAGTCCCTCCAGCAAATTCCGGGGCTGAAGCTGGATTTGAACTGATCTCCTCCTTGATCCTGGTTCTACGTCTTAATCAAGGGCTCTGCTCTTCGATCATCTCAAAGAGGATAAACACTTGTTCTCTCCTGCGCCGTGAAAGAGAAATCAATCACGCTACAACAGCTCTGTCAAATTTTGCACATCTTCATTCATAAGAATACCTCTACGCCTTTCTTCACATTTTTTTTTCTTCAAAAATGCAAAAATCTATAGTTACGCCCTTAAAGGCGTGCACGAAATACAGGTAGTTTTCGACTTACGGACACAACTGAGCCCAAAATTTCTATTGCTAAGTGAGTTACGACCGCTCTTGAATCACTGCAGTTGTTAAGTTAGTCATGTGGTCGTTAAACAAACCTGGCTTCCTTCCCCGTTGATTTTCCTTATCAGAAGGTCGCAAAAAGGGGAACCATGTGACCCCGGGACACTGCAACCGTCATAAATACAAGTCAGTAGCCAAGCGTCTGACTTTTGATCATGTGTCCATGGTCGTAAGTGTGAAAAATGGTCGTAAAGTCCCTTTTCTTTCTTTCCAGTGCCGTTGTGATTTTGAATGGTCACTAAATGAACTGTCATAAGTGGAGGGCTTCTTGCAGGCATGCATTTCACAAAACATACATTTCTAAATGCCTTTTCTCCATGTTTAACTGGATTGTGTTTTTGGTCTTGGCTTGTAAATAATGTTTTTATCGATAACTAGATCCTTAAATTTGCATGCCCTTTATTCAAGGATCCCACCAGTGAGTCCGGGGTCAAAAATGTGATATGCACCAGGATTAAGTGATCTTCAGGTTTCTTTCAACACTACAAGACTAGTCAATCTGATGGATGCAGGACAGGTCACCAGGATAGGCAAAATCAACCAGCTGGACTATAAATCTTGGGAAATCATTCCAGTGCAAAAATTTTCTGACTTCCTCCATCCTTCAGCCATTCACAAACAACTTTCCCCTGAGATGGTAAGCCTCCCCCACACCTAGGAACCAAGAAATACACCTGGAGTTACTTCTGCATGTTGTTGTTAGTCAAGAAATCATGTCCGACCCATTGTTACCCCATGGACAACATTCCTCCAGGCCTTCCTGTCCTCTACCATCCTCTGGAGTCCATTTAAGCTCACTCCGACTGCTTCAGTGACTCCATCCAGCCACCTCGTTCTCTGCCGTCCCCTTGCTAGGGAGGGGCGATTTTAAGCCTCTTCCTCCCTACCAAACTTTCCATACTTTGTTGTCTCTTTGCCCTCCGGAATGCAGCCCCTCCCTCCTGGGAATCCAGACTACCTTCCACCACACTGATTGACTGCTGGGATGAGTATTTAGCCATTATCTCCTTTGAAACAAGTAGCCCATCTCTATGGTTTTTCTCACTAAGAGATGAATCCAGTCAGGTCAGTCACCATGCTATTGATGCCTCTGATGTAATGACAATCTCTTGGCATGACTTCCCTCCAGACTGCAGAGACAGGACCCAACCTCCTTGCTCTCTGCTAAAGGAAGTCATTATTTCATCCGAAGAACCAGACAAGGGTTGCAGAAGAGAGAGAGACAGACAGAGAGAGAGACACACACACAGACACACACACACAGAGAGACAGAGAGAGAGACAGACAGAAACACAGAGAGAGACAGAGAGAGAGAAAGAGAGAGACACACACAGAGAAAGAGAGAGACACAGAGAAAGAGACAGACAGAGAGACAGAGACAAAGAGACACAGAGAAAGAAACAGAGAGAGGCAGAGGCAGATAGAGGCAGACACACACACACACAGAGAGACAGAGACAGAGAGAGACAGAGAGACACACAGAGAGAGACAGAGTCAGAGACAGAAAGAGAGAGACAGAGACAGAGAGAGACACACACAGAGAGAGACAGAGAGACAGAAAGAGAGAGAGAGAGAGAGAGAGAGAGAGGCACACAGGGACACTTTATGTGTATGCCATGATTTGCAGTTACTAGCAATTAAAGACAAGAAAATGGGGCAGTCTTCTGGATAAATCATCTGAGAAAGACCATTTAATGTCCTCTTTACAAAGCTGTGGGAAGCCATCTTGTTTGGTCTGCTTGTCTTATAAAGGCCACTTCTTTTCAGCAAAGAGGGAAATAAAGCTTTCCAGCACTGATTCATAGAGGCAGCCAGGATGTGAGTGAAGGATGGGTGCGTTAGTTCTGAATGGAATAAACCTCTTTCACATAAGGCTACAAATATGCTCTAGAAACAGGATATACTCTATATTGTAGAATATACTCAAGAAAGAGTGTAGAGAAGAGCAACAAAGATGATGAGAGGACTGGAGGCTAAATCATAAGATGAACGGTTGCAGGAACTGGGCATGGCTAGTCTAGTGAAGAGAAGGACCAGGGGAGACATGAGAGCAGTCTTCCAATATTTGAGGGGCTGCCCCAGAGAGGAGGAAGGGGGTCAAGCTATTCTCCAAAGCAACAAAGGACTGGAATAACAGGTGGAAGACATCAAAGAGAGATCCAACCTAGAACTGAAAAGAAACTTCCTGAAAAGCGAGAACAATTAACCTCCAGAAGTTATGGGTGCTCCATCACTGGAGATTTTCAGGAAGAGACTGGATAGCCATTAGTCCAGAATAGAATAGCTCTCCTGCTCAAACAGAGGGTTGGACTAGAAGACCTCCAAAGTCCCTTCCAACTGTGTTATATGGCGAGCTGAGAAGCAGAGGAGCAAAACTTCTTCAAAATAGCTTCTTTCCTTTCAACCAAAAAAAAGAGAGAGAGAGAGAGAGAGAGAGAGAGAGAGAGAGACTTGGCTTTCTATATAAAGGTAAAAGTTCCTCTTGCACATATGTGCCAGTCGTTCCCGACTCTAGGGGGCGGTGCTCCTCTCCGTTTCAAAGCCGAAGAGCCAGTGCTGTCCAAAGACGTCTCCGTGGTCATGTGGCCGGCATGACTCAACGCCAAAGGCGCCCGGAACGCTGTTCCCTTCCCACCAAAGGTGGTCCCTATTTTTCTACTTGCATTTTTTTTCACGTGCTTTCGAACTGCTAGGTTGGCAGAAGCTGGGACAAGTCATGGGAGCTCATCCCGTTATGCGGCACCGGGGATTCGAACCGCCGAACTGCCGATCGATCGACAAGCTCAGCGTCTTCGCTCCTGAGCCACCGCATCCCTGGCTTTCTGTATACCACTGTTTATAAAGTTGTCTCCATCTGGCAATGCTCTTTAATAAAATAGCCTTAGATTTGTTGATAAGCCTGAAGCCATGTCAATGCGAAGTGTCAATCTTGTGATGGAAGAGAATCTTCAGGGGTCAAGAGGCTCTTCATATATGATGCTTGTATCAAAGAGATGTCAGCCTCACGTTAACTGTTTTCTTTATGAATCGCACTAAAAGATCAGACACGAGGTGCCGATCAAAGGGAGAAAAAGGAAAGGAAAGAGAGACAACAGCCGAGAGGCACGTTTAAGAATCAACCAAGAAAGCAGGGAGAGGCAAGTGAAAGAGGGAGAAAACCAGTCAATCTAATCTCTTCAGATTGAAGCACCAAGACAGACCAGCTGTAGAAGATCAATAGGTATTCCAGGGGTTGTCTGAGTTTATGGATCCTTGCTGATTCCTTCTGGCTATCCCTAGGATAAATCCAAGTTATCGAGTAATAGGAAACTCCCTCTGAGTTAAAAGGAGACGTTTCATTACCAAACGAGGTAACATCATCAGTTCTAGTGAGTGTGGCTTTCTCCCTGTTTATATACAGTAGCTCTGAGCTTGGTTATTTCCTTTGCAGACGTTTCATCACCCAGCTAGGGAACCTCATCCGTGCTAGCGAATGTGGGAGCAGCCCAAATGATTATTATCTAGCCATTTAATGAAACCTCTGCAAGCAAAGAGCCAAATTCAGAGAGCATTAAGGGTTCCACGTTTATCAAGGAATAATCAACTCAACCCAGCCAGAATAAAATCTCCACCAAAGGAAGATCCTACAAGTGGATCCTCCAACAGGACATGACCTGAGAAACGTACATTTTCCGACCAGTATTCACCACCGTATTTTTCATTAACTCTTTGCCCAGACACTATTTTATTTTGCATGGCGGAAAGGGAAAGAAAAAGCTTTTCTCCCTAATTGTTTTTTCCAAAGTAGGGTTAATTATGTAGCCATGGAGATTTATGCAACTTTCTCTCCTCCCCCCCCCCCGATAAATATTAATGAGAGTGGCCAACGAGCTCGAGAAAGCAGTCATTGATGAGCTGAACAAAAGATATATATATATATTTTAATCTCCTTTGTTTGGCCGAGTTTGTATGCATATGAGTAGGAGAGAGAGAGAGAGAGAGAGAGAGAGAGAGAGAGAATGAGTTTTGTAATTTCTCCTCCTGCCTGCTGTCCATTTCCGGGGTTTTAAAAGATAAATCAAATGTGGAAGAACACAAATCTGTATCAGGTGGACCAGTGGTGAGATTCAAATAATGTAACAACCTGTTCTCTGACCTAATCACCCGCTGGGGTGGGCGTGGCCAGGGTGGGTGTGGCCAGGGAGTGTGACAGGCAGCATTTGACCTCCTGCACACCCCCGGGAGCAAAAACGGGCCATAGGGGGGGGGCTGTGCCGCACTCCCCCCACAACCTGTTTTGTGCCTAGTAGGTCTCCCCGCAGCCTCCTGGGAGCAAATATGGGCTGCGGTGGGAGGGGGGCGTGTTG
This sequence comes from Masticophis lateralis, assembly GCA_030761175.1. Taxonomy (NCBI): domain Eukaryota; kingdom Metazoa; phylum Chordata; class Lepidosauria; order Squamata; family Colubridae; genus Masticophis; species Masticophis lateralis. The sequence goes on from JAUDYJ010000015.1 coordinate 10,059,481, forward strand.
AGCTCCACCCACACCCCGTTTTGGGCCTAGTAGGCCTCCCTGCAGCCTCGTGGGAGCAAAAACGTGCCGTGGGCGGAATCCTAGAATGGGATGGGAGGGGCCAGCCAGCAATTTAACAACCGATTCGGCCAAACCGGTCTGAACCGGCTGATCCCACCACTTAGATCAGTGGTTCTCAACCTTCCTAATGCCGTGACTCTTTAATACAGTTCCTCATGTTGTAGTGACCCCTATCCATAAAATTATTCCTAAAACGATAGAAAATGTGTGTTTTCCTACGGTCTTAAGCCACCCCTGTGAAAGGGTCGTTCAACCCCCGAAGGGGTCGTGACCCACAGGTTGAGAACCACTGACTTAGATGGACTCACTTCAGAAGAAAAGGAGGTTGGGACTGACCCTACCACTCGCCTAAACACAGGTTGTGTTACAAGCAGGTCGTTTAGTGACCAAAGTTAAAACTAAAAAAAGTGACTTGAATTACGACCGTTTTTCCCACGACCATTGTAGCATCCCTGTGGCCACATGTTCAAAATTCAGACGCTTAGCCACGGAGTCATGTTGATGACCATACCCCGTGGAACGGTGGAGAACGGAAGAATTTCATTGCAAGGAATATAAATTCCTTATATTCACTGCGAGGAATATAAATCCTTCCATTCTCCACCATTCGGTCAGAACTGAAGAAGCTCCTTGGGTGAGAAGCAAAACATCTTCACGGAAAAACAAAGGAAGTCCGGTTGGCTTTCGAAAAAGCACCTGTGGGACAAGGGAAGAAAGCGTCAGAAACCCTCCCTAGTTTCTTGAGCTGTAAAGGTTGGGCGGGGGTGGTGGTGGAGAGAACTGTACTCTCAGACCTGGAAGATTCTGTTAATGTAGCCTTAAAATAAAGTAGAATTAGTCCATCGGATCTTGCTTCGTATCTGGGCTATGTTGCTCAGCTGATGGGGGGAAATGAGAGACCTTCCCTAGTTTCTTAGGCTGTAAAGGTGAGGGAGAAAGAGATGTATATTCAGACCTGAAAGATTCTGTTAATGTAGCCTTAAAACAAAGTAGAATTAGTCCATCGGATCTTTGCTTCCTATCTGAACAACGTTGCTAAGCTTAACAAAGGGAGGAAAGAATTGATTTTATTTTTTTTAAAAAAGAGAGAACAGCCCTTCTTTTATCCTGCGCAGATTTTCGACTCGGCCTAATCGCTCTCTTTTCCAAGAGCTTGGCACCTCTAGCTTTTCCCGTTTATCCCATCCCTTCCGACAGAGCGAGAGCAGATTAGCCACTCGATGGGATTCATATGTTCTGGTCACCAGAGGGTAGCATTGGTACAGCTGTGCAATTCCATCAGCCAAACCACGGCCCCAGTTCACGGTTTCATTTTTCTGTTTTTTTTTTTCCAACCGTGGCTTTTCTCTTTCAAGGAAACAGGGCACCCTCGTTTGTTTTGGGAACTCATTCAAAGACAGGAGAGGATGGGAGGGAGGGAGGAATACGACGTACTGTATGTATGTGGAAAAATGTGTGCCAGTTTATTACTTATGTGGGTTTAGGGATTTCTATTTTTATTGATTGATTTATTGGGATGTGTTCTGTGTTCTGTGTTGGGTGGAATACCCGTGTTGTGCCCTGGCAATCAAGGTTTGAATCTGAATCTGAATCTGAATCTGAATCTGAATCTGAATCTGAATCTGAATCTCAATCTCAATCTCAATCTCAATCTCAATCTCAATCTCAATCTCAATCTCAATCTCAATCAATCTGAATCTGAATCTGAATCTGAATCTGAATCTGAATCTCAATCAATCTGAATCTGAATCTGAATCTGAATCTGAATCTGAATCTGAATCAATCTGAATCTGAATCTGAATCTGAATTTCAATCTCAATCTCAATCAATCTGAATCTGAATCTGAATCTGAATCTGAATCTGAATCTGAATCTGAATCAATCTGAATCTGAATCTGAATCAATCTGAATCTGAATCTGAATCTGAATTTCAATCTCAATCTCAATCAATCTGAATCTGAATCTGAATCTGAATCTGAATCTCAATCTCAATCTCAATCTCAATCAATCTGAATCTGAATCTGAATCTGAACCTGAACCTCAATCTCAATCTCAATCAATCTGAATCTGAATCTGAATCTGAATCTGAATCTGAATCTGAATCTGAATCTGAAAGAGAGGGAAAAACAGGGCATTTCTCTAAGAAAATGCAATTCCTTGAGCGCAAAATTTCCGTTGCTAAGCCAAAGTGAGCTGCTTGGTGACTTTTGCCCCATTTTGCAACCTTTCTTGTCACAGTCGTGAAGCGAATCACTGAGGTCATTAAATGACCCAGGCGGTCATTAAGCAAATCTTAATTGACTTTGCTTGCGGGAAGCCTGCAAAATTGTGCACCATTTGCTCTTTTTTTTTTGCTCCCTGAATCTTAAAGATACATATTTTTTTTCCTGCAGAAAATAAAGCCTCATCTTCACTTAACAAAGCTACCAATGTTTCCCACCCACCCCAACTTTTCTATAAGTGGAGAACCTTTGGGGGGTGACGTCATCTAAAAGCAGGGGGAAGACCTTCCCTGCACTCCGGTGTGTTACTATTTCATCCTGCTTTCGGTGAATTAAGAGCATTGCATCCACATTTGGTCACTCGCCACAAAAAGATGTGGAGACTCGAGAAAGAGTGCAGAGAAGAGCAACCAAGATGATGAGGGGACTGGAGGCTAAAACATACGAAGAACGCTTGCAGGAACTGGGTATGTCTAGTTTGATGAAAAGAAGGACTAGGGAAGACAGGATAGCAGTCTTCCAATATCTCAGGGGCTGCCCCAAAGAAGAGGGAGTCAAGCTACTCTCCAAAGCACCTGAGGCTAGGACAAGAAGCAATGGATGGAAACTCATCAAGGAGAGAAGCAACTTAGAACTAAGGAGGAATTTCCTGACAGTGAGAACAATTAATCAGTGGAACAGGTTGCCTCCAGAAGTTGTGAATGCTCCAACACTGGAAGTTTTTAAGAAGATGTTGGATTTGTCTGAAGTGGTGTAGGGTTTCGTGCCTAAGCAGGGGGTTGGACTAGAAGACCCCCAGGGTCCCTTCCAACCCTGCTCTTCCGTTAAAAGGTAAAGAAATTGTTTCCCCCTCTTCTTTCTCTAGTTTTCTCCCTTCTGTTCTTTCATCTTTTCGTATTATTCTCCCATCCTGATGCCATTAAACTTCTTACACTACATTATCTTCAGATAATCAGAATGTACAGTGTAGTAATCCAGCCACTCTCCCTCCCTCCCTCCCCCCCCTCTCTCTCGTCTGTTTCTGCAGGCTTTTAATCCAATTTACTTGTCTCAGCCAGGTAAGTAATAATACTTTTCCGTTAAAACTACAGCAACTTACAAATGCCAAAGTCTTCCCGAAACGCATAACTTCTTCCTTTTTCTTTCTTTTCTTTTCTTTTCTCTTTTTTTAAAAAAAGTCCTTTATGCATCCTCATTATGAATTCATAAGGCAACAGGGCATTTAAGCATTTGGGAGACGATCAACGCTTTGCCTAATTTTTTCATTGACAAAATAAATTGTTCAGCAATGGTGAACTTCTTTTTTTTTAAAAAAAAGAAGAAGAACCCAAATTTTTAGATACCGTAGTTGATTTTAGTTGGTTATTTAGAAAAAAATAACCAACCACCACCAAGACTCAAAAGCTAATTTTAGAGGCTTGTGAGCCCAATTCAGAGTTAAGACAAATTTAAATAATGAATGGTCTACATTTCCAGTTAAGAACAACCCTTGCTGCCAAAACACTTCTTTTAACCCATCAATAAAACGGTACCCAGTTTGACATTTCCCCATCCTCTTTCTCCACATTTAATTCTCCAGACCTGAGCTGATAGTCAAAGCTTAAATGTATTTATTCATTTATTTATTTTTAAAAAATAAACCTATAGAGCAGTGGGGAAATCCAATTTTTTTTTAAAACACCGGTTCTGTGGGCGTGGCTTGGTGGGTGTGGTGTGGCTTGGTGGGCGTGGCTTGGTGGGCATAGCAGGGGAAGGATACTGCAAAATCCCCATTCCCTCCCCACTCCAGGGGGAAGGATACTGCAAAATCCCTATTCCCTCCCCACTCCAGGAGGAAAGATACTGCAAAATCCCCATTCCCTCCCCACTCCTGGGGGAAGGATATTGCAAAATCTCCATTCTCACCCCACTCTGGGGCTGGCCAGAGGTGGTATTTGCCGGTTCTCCAAACTGCTCAACATTTCCGCTACCGGTTCTCCAGATTTACTATCTATACCAGATTTCACTCCTGGTATAGAGTAACTTTGGTTAATCTTTTTAAAATAATCGAGGGTGCTGACGACAGCGCTGAGTTTATTATTTTTTGCCTTTGCAGGGAAAACTCTTCCCTCTGCTGGTTGTTTCGGCAACAAGAAAGAGACTCCTTCGGCACTGAGCTCGACTTTTAAAACATTATTATTTTTTAAAAGGTGGAAAGGGTTCCTTAACCGCCTTGCATGCTTTAGAAAAAAATAATAATTCCTAGTGCACAAAATGCCATGATGTAAAATTCAAGGGAAGATTCAACAATGACTATATTTGGCTTGAGAAGGTTCCCTGTAATATTTACAGATTTTTTTTTTTACAGATTAACAGAGTTAGAAGGGACCTTGGAGGTCATCTACTCCAACCCCCTGCCCAAGCAGGAGACCCTACTACACCGTTTCTGACAACTGGCAGTCCAGTTACTGTTTTGCGATTCCCCTTGTCTTAGTTGGAAAAAGGTAGCTGAAGTAATGGTTAAGCCTGCTCCAAACAAGGACTGAGGATCAGAGAGCACAACTCATGATAGGTCTTTGAGTTATTTTGGTATACTCTTCCCTGGAATCCAAAGCTCGCTGGTGTCTCTTGGTATAATGGACGTGTTTCTGCAAGGAGAGGAAGGAGAGAAGAGGCGAGAAGAAGAAGAAAGAATATAGAGAAGAGGAGGGAAGGGGGAGGCAAAGGAGAAGAAGGAGAAGGAGAAAGAAAGAGAAGGAGAAAATGGAGGAGAAAGAGAAGGGATGCAAAGAGGAGGAGGAGGAGAAAGAGAGGAGAAAGAGAGGAGAAGAGAAGAGAAGAGAAGAGAAGAGAAGAGAAGAGAAGAGAAGAGAAGAGAAGAGAAGAGAAGAGAAGAGAAGAGAAGGAGGGTGGAAGGGAGGATTATGAAGTCTTTGATGCTCTCTACCTTTCATCACCTAACTAGGTAACATAATCAGTAAGAGAAGGGGAGACAGGAGAGGAGAGGAGAGGAGAGGAGAGGAGAAAAGAGAGAGAGGAGAGGAGAGGAGAGGAGAGGGGAGGGGAGAGGGGAGGGGAGGGGAGGGGAGGGGAGAGGAGAGGAGAAGACAAGAGAAGAGAAGAGAAGAGAAGAGAAGAGAAGAGAAGAGAAGAGAAGAGAAGAGAAGAGAAGAGAAGAGAAGAGAAGAGAAGAGAAGTCTAACCTTTTGCAAGGTTCAGAAGCTGGCAGAGGAGCTAAGATAGACAACCGGCTCTCCGGAGGCTGGGGCAGGATGAAATCACATCCTGTCACAAAGCATCTGTTAACTTTTTGATTCAGATTTCCCAGGAAAGGCTAAATGACTGGGTCAGTTCAGAAAAGGCAAGCCTTGACTGGTGCTAGCTAAAGCCTTAGGCCCAGCCATGCCTCGGACTGAAAAATCTCAATTGTTCTGTCTGGCATCTGTTGTTGTGTTGGGAGGGCCACAACATCAAGCATAACATTGAAAGGCTGCAAAAAGCTTCGTTTCCCAGCTCACTTGGCAGATTTTTGCACTGCGCTGCCGATCTCCCTCCTTTTCTCCTACTCCTCTAGCGCCACGTAACGGGGTGAGTTCCCGTGACTTGTCCCAGCTTCTGCCAACCTAGCAGTTCGAAAGCAGGTAAAAATGCAAGTAGAAAAATAGGGACCACCTTTGGTGGGAAGGGAACAGCGTTCCATGCCCCTTTGGCGTTGAGTCATGCCGGCCACATGACCACGGAGACGTCTTCGGACAGCGCTGGCTCTTCGGCTTTGAAATGGAGATGAGCACCGCCCCCTAGAGTCAGGAACGACTAGCACATATGTGTGAGGGGAACCTTTACCTTTAAAGAAAGAACAATCTGCCTTCTTTACATCTCACCCAGCAATCCCTACATCCCCGTTTACCTTCTGTCATTAAAAATTGTCCCCCACTCTCTTAGAAGACCATGATCCAACCCTACAGGCTCGCAGGTGTTTCCCCCCCGCCCCTACCTCCAATAAAGGCAGGCGAAGAAGAATCCGAAGGAATCTTCAGAGTGTGCTCTTTTCTCGGTTGCTTTGACACCTGGATCCGTCTGCCTAATATTTAATAGAATTATCACTCGTTATCAACACTGCGGCGCGATAAGAGCTTTTCCCTAGACAATAGCTAAGGAAAGGACATTCAGATGTTGCTATCAGGTTGCTCCCTGCCTTGTCAAAATAGCAACCACTCTCAATGAAAAAAAAAAGTTGCAATCTCTGGTGGATATTGAGAGAGAGAGAGGGAGGGAGAGAGAAGGAGAGAGAGAGAGAAAGGAAGACGGAGAGAGAGAAAGAGAGAGTAGGAGAGGGAGGGAGGGAGAGGGAGGGAGAGGGAGGGAGGAAGGAAGGAAGGGAGAGCAGGGAGAGAAAGAGAGAAGAGAGACGGAGAGAGAGAGAGAGAGGGGAAGGATGGTTCTAGAAAGCTATTTTTCCCAGGTCTTCCAATCCCATGTTTTTCTGAGGGAGAGAGAGGGAGAGGGGGAGAGAGAGAGAAAAAGAGGAGAGAGAGGGAGAGAGAGGAAGAGAGAGAGGAAGAGGGAGAAGGGGGGGGAAGGATAGTTCTAGGCAGCCATTTTTCCCAGGTCCCCCAACCCCACGTTTTCCTGAGGGAGGGAGAGAGAGGAAGAGAGAGAAAGAAAGAGAGGGAAGGAGAGAAAGAGAGAGGGGGGGATAGTTCTAGGCAGCCATTTTTCCCAGGTCTCCCAACCCCACGTTTTTTTCTGAATCCCACCCCAGCCCCCATGGCTTCCTCCCTTTCCAGCTCTTCCTTTCCAGGCAAATGAGGGAGGCCATTATGCACGATTTTTTAATTCTTCTGGAAATATCTCTCCACCCAATACCCGAAAACACATCTCAGTTTTCGGGGGGTTTTTTTCTTCTTTTTTAAAAAATTTATTTAACTGTATGTGAAGAAGGTTCTCTCTTCGGTTGCCCTTTGTCTTCGGGAAAAGGGGAAAAAAAATTAATTCTCATTTGCATTACCTCCACTAAATGTCACCTACTGATAGTTTGTTAGACATTAGCAATGGTGGCAGAAAAGAGGCACTGGATAATTGCATTCAGCCTAATGCCGAGATTTGCATACTTTGAGACAGCAATTAAAGAATCTATGGGAATTTTTTTTCCCTCCCTCCCTCCCTCTGTCTCTCTCTCTGTCTCTCTCTTTCTCTCGCTCTTGTTCACTTCCAACCCCCTTTGTTCAAAGAAAGTGTTCGTTTACATTAAGGCATTCAGCACCTCACCGTTCATTTGCATGAAATTAAAGGTTTGTGTGCTCCCAAACAGCAGGGTAACATTTAAAATTCCGTTTTAGAAAGCTCACCTTCGAATAATCAAATGTTAAGATCATTTTACGGGCACACAGGAATGCGCACACACAAAAGTTAGCAGCTATCTTGCATAGCAAACTTTTCACCCAGTGCGAACGGGATTTGTTCATGCACGCACACATTGACATGTACCTGGCATAACTAGAGAGAAAGGTAAAAGTAAAGGTTCCCCTCGCACATACGTGCTAGTCGTTCCCGACTCTAGGGGGCGGTGCTCATCTCCGTTTCAAAGCCGAAGAGCTGGCGCTGTCCGAAGACGTCTCCGTGGTCATGTGGCCGGCATGACTCAATGCCAAAGGCGCACGGAACTCTCTTCCCTTCCCACCAAAGGTGGTCCCTGTTTTTCTACTTGCTTTTTTTACGTGCTTTCGAACTGCTAGGTTGGCAGAAGCTGGGACAAGTCACGGGAGCTCACCCCGTTAGGCGGCACCAGGGATTCGAACCGCAGAACTGTTGACCTTTTGATCGACAAGCTCAGCATCTTATCCACTGAGCCATGGTGTCTCCTAGACTAACTAGAGATAGGTAGTCATAGAGGTCTCTATTTTGGAAAAGTGGGGGAGTGGGCCATGCTCTATATTTGGACTGCTCTCCAGCAGAGTGTCCCAAAGGTGCTTTCTCAAAAGGCAACAAGATTTTTGTTTTTCCTCATCCATGAAGCTTCTTTGGTTCCTTCCAAGGAACGTCTCCAGAACTAAAGAAGCTTCTCGGATGAGAAGCGAAACATCATTCAAGGAAAAACATAAATCCAGTTGCCTTTTGAATAAACACCTTTGGGACAGCCATGACCTGGATGACTGAGAATCTCTCCAAACATCTCCGCTTGAGTGTGGTTTGGGTCTAGATCAAGAAGTTTCTTTCCAGTTTGCACCCAACAATATTTATAACCGAGACCAGTATGGAATCTCAGATGCTCAAGGACGCCATAAAATCTATTAGATTTTGTTTAGCTCGCAGCTGTTCCAAGATCTCATGAACTTCAAGTGGATTAAAAGCGCCACCAACAAGGTGTTTCGTGAAACGCTAACGTGAGATTCCAACTTCAAATTCTTTTCTGAATCTTTTGGCTTTGATTAAACCAACCTCCTAGGTTTCTAATGTTTTGAGGACTGAAAATATTTTTGGAAGGAAGCTAGCTTTGTTGGATGGAATCTCTGAAACGGATGAATTAGATTTCCTCCGCCCCACTAGATGGAGAAGGTTGCAATAGTCTTTTGCCTATAATTTAACTTACAAAACAAGGAGTTTTTCTTCTTCATGTAGGTTTGTGTAGAGAGAGAGAGAGAGAAAGAGAAAGAGAAAGAGAGAGAGAGACAAATACATGAATTTCCCCCATGGGTTTTTTTAAAGCAGTTGCTAGAATCTTTTTCAGGCACGGCCTTTAAGATTCATTGATCTTAAAAGATGATGCAAACAGTCCAGTGTGAAAATTCTTCCTCGGCCATCTGCTCAATTATTTTTGACTTGATAGAGATGCTTTAAGGGTTTTTTTTTTTTTAAAGAAAAGGATAATTCTCAATATTCAGGATTCTGATAGAAGAGAATTTTTGTAGCTCAGGGTTGAATTGTTGGGATCGTTGGTGCCTGATTGCTTTCCTGCAGATGTTTTTTTTTTTTACTCAGCTAAGTAATATCATCAGCAGGGGTGGATTTCAAAAATTTTTTACTACCCGTTCTGTGGGTGTGGCTTGGTGGGCATGGCTTGGTAGGTGTGGCAGGAGAAGGATAATGTAAAATCTCCATTCCTTCCCCACTCCAGGGGAAGGTTACTGCAAAATCCCCATTTCCTCCCAATCAACTGGGACTTGGGAGGCAGAGAATAGATGGGGGCAGGGCCAGTCAGAATTTTTACTACTGGTTCTCCGAACTACTCAAAATTTCCGCTACCAGTTCACCAGAACTGGTCAGAACCTGCTGTAACCCACCTCTGATCATCAGTGCTGGAAGTTAATGATGAGGAGGAGGAGGAGAAGGAGAAGAAGGAGAAGGAGAAGGAGAAGGAGAAGGAGGACTGTTGGGTTCTTGGTGTTCTCTAAGCTTGGCTGTTTTCTTCAGAAGTGGGATTCTACCTGTTCTTACTGGTTCGGGAGAACCGTATGTTAATTTTAATCTGTTTTGCCAAACCATTTGTTCCAAGGACTTGCTGACCCCACCCACCCCACCCCACCCCTCTCAGGAGTCTGCACACGGCCTGTTTTGGATGCCAAGTAAGTGCAGGGCACATGTGGAGGCTCTGGGAGGGCAAAAAACTGGCCTATTGAAAGTCCGGAAATGGGCCTGTTTTCAGCCTCCGGAGGGCTTCTGGAGCCCGGGGGAGGCTGTTTTCACTCTCCTGGAGGGTCCAGGAAAGCTTCTGGAGCCTGGGGAGGGCAAAAAATGGGCCTACCGGAAATAACAGGCTCATTTCCAGCCTCCGGAGGGCACGCGAAGAGAACCGGTTGGAACCGGTGAATCCCACCACTGGTTTTCTTGTAGATGTTTCATTACCCAGCTAGGTAATTTCATCAGTGCTTATCCTCACTCCCTAGTAGCACTGATGATGTTAGCTAGTTTGGTAATGAGATGTCTGCAATAAAGACACCAAGCTCAGAGAGCACCAAGGACCCACCTATCCAGAATTCTTTCTCATGGCCAGTTGGTGAGGCATCCTCTATTTTCCCCCTGCCCCCTCCCCACTCTCTGAAATCCAATATACGATTTGTTAAAGAACACCAGCGTCCTGAAGAGAATGAAAAGAGCTGATTGTCTTTCCCCAAATTAAAACTGCCAGACCTTGAATTAATTTTGTTCCTTCCTCTCATTATCCGTTACAAGAGTTATAAATGTGCCAAATATCTTCTTTTGAGCTTGGGAGGGAGCTGGCTAGAATTAATCCAAGAAGCCACGGCGACGTTGCAAACCCCTGAATTTGCTCTTCAGCAAACTTTTGAAGAGGCTGGTTCGAGAACAACTTGCTTCCAGAAAACAAGTTTGCAATTTCGTCTTTCGTCAGGCTGGGAGAAATGCAATTCAGAGCTTCCCTCCGATGGCAATTTAATCGAACCGATGAATCAAATCAGCTGTCCAAATTGAGATTAAACCAAATCACAGGGGTCACAACGATAGCAAAAAAGAAAAAAGCTGGAACTCTTAGTTAGCTATCGTATCACTAGAAGGACTAGGGCGACATGATAGCAGGGTTCCAATATCTCAGGGGCTGCCACAAAGAAGAGGGGTGGGCAAGCTATTCTCCAAAGCAGGGGTCTCCAACCTTGGCAACTTTAAGCCTGGAGGACGTCAACTCCCAGAATTCCCCAGCCAGCTTTGGAGACCCCCTGCTCCGAAGCACCAGAAGGCAGGACAAGAAGCAACGGATGGAAACTCGTCAAGGAGAGAAGCAACCTGGAATTAAGGAGAAACTTCCCAACAGTGAGGACAATTCACCAGTGGAATTCCTTGCCTCCAGAAGTTGTGGGAGGTCCATCCCTGGAGGTTTTCAAGAAGAGACTGGACAGCCATTTGTCTGAAGTGGTATAGGGTCTCCTGTTTGAGCAGGGGTTGGACTAGATGACCTCCAAAGCCCCTTCCAACTCTCTTATTCTGTCCCGTTCTGCATCGCCAAAGTTCAGCGGGCATGTTCCTTCGTATTTATTTATTTATTTATTGTCTCGATTTATATGCTGCCCTTCTCCGGAGACTCAGGGCGGCTTACAATGCGTTAAGCAATAGCCTTCATACTTTTGTCTATACCTGCTTAGTAGGGCTTTTGCCCCCCCCCCCCAAGCAGTGTTCTTTTTTATACAAAGTCAGCTTATTGCCCCCACAATCCGGGTCCTCATTTTACCTACCTTGGAAGGATGGAAGGCTGAGTCAACCTTGAGCTTGGTGAGATTCAAACTTGCAGTAATTGCAGGCAGCTGGCAGCTAAGTGCTATTTAACAGTGCTTTAGTCCACTGCACCACCAAGGCTCCCTCTTGCGCATGGAGAGAGGGTGATGCAAAGCCTTATGGGATAGGTCTAGTTTGGCCACTGCTGTAGAGATTGGAGCAACTTTTTGGGCTGTGCAGGGCTCCCACGCGAGCGGAGATCGGCAGGGCTCCGATGCGGAGACAACTCGAGCACGCTTGCCAAGGAAATCAGCCGAAGCACCAATCCCAGGTATTCAACTGTCAAAAAGATGTACGATCAAGTACAAAGCTTTGTACAGCTGGCACCGGAGATGTGGCAGCCACACCGGTGCCAAGCGAACAAACAATGCGCTTGGCAAACCCCAAACAAGCTCAGTCTTGGAGCCCAACCCAAGGCAGCGGTCCCAGGAGCCGAACGCGCTTTTACCGTATTGTGAACAGACAGCTGCAGTTCCTTTAGTGGCGCCTTCCCAAGAGGAAAAAGAGATGGGGAGGTAAAGGCCGGCCTCTGAAGAATGGAGCCGGTTTGGCCAAGAGGGAACAAGGAAAGAAAGACGATTCTCACAGCTATGAGCTCGGCCTTCCCTGGACCACGTTAACGCTGACCGGTGCCTGGAAATTGGGGCAGCCAAATGTGGTTCAAATCAGGACGAAACAGCTTGCAAGGAGCATTGTTTTTTTGGGGGTGGAAAAATGGAATGCCAAGAACAGGCTTGAGGGACAAATCAGGACTGTGTTTGCAGGCAGAGACAATGTGCGTGGCTTGGTAGCGAGTTTTCATCCACCCCTGGGGATGGGATGGGGTGGGGGGGGAAGGCCTTTCCAGGACCTCGTGCACCAAGTAAAAGAGCAACACCGATGACAACCAAGGAACAAAACAACTATTAAAGGAAGTTTCAATTAGTAAAGCAGCGGTCACCAACTGGTGGTCCGTGAGAAAATGTTGGTGGTCTGCAGAAAAATTATTTGCATTTTTTAAAATATTGCGCTAAATCAGAGGTCCTCAAACTACGGACCCTGGGCCGGATACGTGCAATGAACGTTTGTGTTGCTGCAGAGAGGCTCCCCCTTCGGGAGGAGGAGCCTCCCCCTTTTTTGTGTGGGTCGGAGGGAGGCAGAAATTCAGACTTGGGGTCTGTTTCAGCCTCCTGGTGTGGGGCTTTGGGTGAAGGCTGGAGGGAAGTGCAGCTGGTGGTGAAGAACTGGAGGGCCTTGTTCCAGTGGGACTGCCTCATGGCCTGGAACTGGCTGACCATCTCTCAGTGAGAACAAGAAACCAGTGGAACGGTTTGCCACCAGAAGTTGTGGCTGCTCCATCCCTGGAGGCTTTCAAGAAGAGACAGACACACTTGTCAAGATTGGTATAGGACCAGGATGGAGAACCTGTGGCACGTGTGCCAGAGGTTGAACACGGTGCCCTCTTTGTGGGCATGCGTGCCATCGCCAGTTGCTCTTCTGATTTCTGGCCAGTTGGTCTTCGCAGGCACTGGAAAATGGCCTGAAAACAGCCAAAAACCAGGCTGTTTTTTGGGCTGTTTCTGGGCCGTTTCCAGGATTTTTGGCTCAAAAACAGCCTGAAAATGGCCTGAAAATAACCTGAAAACAGCTCAGAAAATGGCCTGGAAAACAGCCCCCAAACAGCTGGAAAATAGCCCCAAAATGGCCGAAAAAACAGCCAGTAAACAGCCTGAAAATGGTCCACAAAACAGCCTGAAAACAGTCCAGAAAACAGCCTGAAAACAGGCCAGAAATGGCCCAGAAAACAGCCAGAAAACAGCCCAGAAAACAGCCCAGAAATGGCCTGAAAACGGTCCAGAAAACAGCCTGAAAATGGCCCAGAAAACAGCCTGAAAACAGTCCAGAAAACAGCCTGAAAACGGTCCAGAAAACAGCCTGAAAACTGGCCAGAAAACAGCCTGAAAACAGTCTGAAAAGGGGTCAAAAATGGCCACAAAAACAGGCATGCACATGCCAGCCAGCTGATCTTTGGGTTTCCTGTGCTCCGGCGCGCGCACATACCCACACATGCACGAGCGTTCCGGTTTGGGTGCTCAGTCCCAAAAAGATTCACCATCCTTGGTATAGGATCTCCTGCTTGACAGGGGGTTGGACTAGATGACCTACAAGATCACACTTCCAGCTCCGTTACTCTATATCACATTCCGTAGAAAGCCTCCAAGAAAGCTTTAGCAGGGAGAAACAGGGCAAAAAAACTCTGAGGGGTGGGTGGAAAATCAGGTGCCTCTCTTTGTGTGTTCAATTAAAAAGGGCTTTGCGGCTGTCGCTGATGGGCATTGCCAATCAACAGAAGAGAAGCAACGGGGTGCTCTAAGCGGCACGGAGAAGACCCACCTCCTTCAAGGCTTGTCACAACCCCTACCGAGACGCACGCTTCCATCTCAGTGAGCTTCAGGAAAGGGCACTACGATCTGAAAGCAGAGCCCGCCTTGCTCGAGATCATCGCGCATTTAAAGCAGGCCTGTTGGTCCCCAAGGAAGCACCATTCCCTTGCCGGAATATTACTTTTTCAGGGGTTCAAAGACTGCTAAAGAAGAACAAACGGCGACATACGATGTGACGCACGGGACCTGGATGGGGCAAAGTTTGCCTTTCAAAGTTTGCCAGGGAAAAAAAAAAGGACGGAGAGAGACTGAGCAAAAGATGCTGGCATCAGTTAGCTAGGTTTTCTTTTCGTTTTGCTTCGTTTTTTCGTATTTGGTCTCGTCGGCAAGATGCTGCTTCCCTCTCTCTCTCTCTCTCTCTCTCTCTCTCTCTCTCTCTCTCTCTTTTTAAAAAAAGAAGGTTCCTTTTTATTTTTTCATTTTCGAAAACATAAACATTCCATCTTTCCTTAAGCAGTGTGTCATCTGAGCACAAACATCTCTTGTGCAACATCTTTCGCCATATATAACATCCTTCACATTCGCATCATTTCTCTAAACTTAAAGTTGTGATATATTAAACGATCAAACATTGTAGGACTCTTCATTTTCTTCTTAGCATCTTCTAGTGATAATACCATATTAACATTAAACATCATTATCCTCATCATATTATATCATATATATATATATATATATATATATATATATATATATATATATATATATATCATATTAGCTACTTTTATTCTATTTGTATCTCTATCTTAGCATATTTTCTATTATGATGATGATGATGATGATGATTATTTAATTCTACTTCATTTCCAAACTCCTTTTTTATTCTCCAACCATCGATAAAATACTTCCCATATCATATAGCAGGGATGGCTAACCCTTTTGCTGTTGAGTGCCAAAAATGGGAGGAACGCGGGTGTGTGTGTGTGTGTCGTGCGCCTGCGTGCCCACTCCCATAATTCAATGTGCCCTGCCCCCCAGCACATGGATGCGTAACCCCCCTGGGCTCCCCCCGCTTTTGGCACGCAAAAGCGGTGGCCCCTGTAGGCCTGTTTTTCACCCTGCCTAGGGCGAAAATGGCTTTCCCCACCCCTTGGAGGCCCTCCAGAGGGCAGAAAAAGCCCGGTTTCCAGCTTGTGGTGGGACCGGAAGGCCTGTTTTTCATCCTCCACAGGCTCCAGAGGCTTTCTAGGTGCCTGGGGAGGGCGAAAACGGCTTTCCACACCCTCCCGGAGGCTGGAAACAGCCTGTTTCCTGACTTCCAGTGGGCCTGGAAGACCCGAAAATCAGCTGGCTGGCACGCGCATGCACACTGGAGCTGAGCTAGGGCAACACTTGTGTGCCCACCACGTGCCATGGGTTCGCCATCACAGGTGTAAGGGAAGATGTTGCTTCTCTTAAAAGGGACAGCCTGATGGGTCTGCACCAGGGATGAAATTCACTTACCTTCCCTACTGGTTCGCAAATGTATGTGTGCACTTTGTCCTTGCCCTGGGTCCCTGATCAGGGACCCAGGACAGGGACAAAGGTCTACTCCAAACTTCCTCCACTACCTGTTTACTTTGCACTAATCTGAAAGTTCCAGGCGGAAAGGTTGTTCCCTGTGCATCGAGTTGGCTCCAAGTGTAGTAATGGGCTCCTTGGTGTTCTCTGAGCTTGATTGCTCACTTGCAGATATTTCATTAGTCAACTAGGTAATATCACCACTGCTAAATGGGGGTTGCCCTTATTTTATATAGTAGCTTGCCCTGCCAGTCTTGGTGGGTGGGTGCTTTTTCTCCTTCATAGTTCCTTGATTATTGTTTTCCATTTGATTGTTTGTCTGGTGTTAATCCCTGCTTCTCTGGGTGCCGGCTGCTGGAGAGAACATGGTTTTTTTTTTAATTCTTAGCTTTTTTCATATCTCCTTTGAATGGAGCATAAAAGTGGATTATTTCTCTGCGTGGGGTGGAATGCATTCCCTCCCTCCTTCTCTTTCTCCCCTCCTGGGTATCTGTGCAACATTCTACCACCATCTGCCTGTTGATGGTTGATTTGTCTGAATGCCAAGTGTCCAGGAATTCCCTGTTCCGAAAGGAATCTGGCATTTTACCTTGGTGTCAACCCCTACCTGGCGAGGACTCACCTTCACCCTTACCATTCTCTCCACCTAAAGGCCAGGGAGGCCAGCCTGGTGGCAAATCGCATCAGCGTTGAAAGGCTGAAGGAAGCTCCAGGAAGTGTCAGGGTGGTTTTCTACGTGTCACTCAGCTCCACCGCATTTGAGCTGGAGAGTAATGAGTGTCATCCTAACTACTGACAGCATTCACCACCCCAAAGAAAATGCAGCCTGTCAGCTGAAATATAGTGGAGATGAGTCAAGAGCAACCAAGGCAACGCGGAGGCCTTAAGGCCAGGAAAGAAAACCTTAAAAAGGCTGCGATACGCTGCTTAAAGGGGCAGGGGACATGATGGCAGGCTTATTAAACCAGTGATAGCCTCTGGGATGACAGCAATGAAAGATGGCTCAGCCCACAGGATGCTCAACAGATGCTCGGCGGGAGCTCCTTCCCACCGCCGAAGCAACTGTTGATTCATTCCGGTTAAGGTTTTTGTCAAGACAACGCTCTAACTAACTTAGAGCTCTGTCTCCATCAACGGCAAGTGAGAAGGGAAGGTGAAGGCTTCTTGGGTGTCCTCTCTAGCCACGGCTAAATGACAATGCAGAATAACAGAAGACACCTTGGAGGTCTCCTAGTCCAACCCAATGGTGAAATTCAGATATATTTACTACTGGTTCTGTGGGCGTGGCTTGGTAGGCATGGCAGGGGAAGGATACTGCAAAATGCCCATTTCCTCCCCACTCCTGGGGAAGGATAGTGCAAAATTCTATTCTATTCTATTCTATTCTATTCTATTCTATTCTATTCTATTCTATTCTATTCTATTCTATTCTATTCTATTCTATTCCATTCCATTCTATCCCATTCCATTCCATTCCATTCCATTCCATTCCATTCCATTCCATTCCATTCCATTCTATATTCTATTCTATTCCATTCCATTCTATATTCTATTCTATTCTATTCTATTCTATTCTATTCTATTCTATTCTATTCTATTCTATTCTATTCCATTCCATTCCATTCCATTCCATTCCATTCCATTCCATTCCATTCTATTTTATTCCATTCTGTCAGACCGATGATCGAGTAAGAAACAAGAAACATTTATGTATCTTTTTCAGGCAGTACTCCATCACCCACCCACCCCAATTTTCTCGCTCACACCCACACACACAAACCCAAGCTAGGGATGCTTGCTGAAGAGTTCCCTTGAAAACCACCTCACCTATCTGAAGAGTGGCACATTAAAAAAAAAAAATAAAGATTCAATATTGGCACATCTCCCTTTGATAAACATTGGCCCAGCGTGCTTCGCTCTTATTTATCTATCCTGAGAGGAGGTTCATTACTATGTATTAGGTAGATGTGACACATTTATGGAAATACGGCAACTCTTTATGGAATATATATTAAAATTTAATAAATCATTCACTGTGCGGTCAACAGGCTGATGAATGATTGGTGCGCGCGCTCTTCGTGTGTGCTTATCTTTATTTTGGCTTTGTTTGATCTCTCTATTTTGAGAAAGCTGCATCACATTTTGCCCTCTCTTAGATCAGCAGTTTTTAAGCAAAGTACCTTCAGGGCATCCTACTGGATTGACTCATCTGCCACTGGTGTTTTGGAGCAGATTCTGCTACCATAATTCATCCTTCATGCACATATACTCAGGTGCGTGCAGAAAAATTCAGGCATGTTGTGTTTCCCCCCCAACCCCCACCCAGGGATGAAATCAAGCAGGTTCTGACAGGTTCTGGAGAATCGGTAGCGAAAATTTTGAGTAGTACAGAGAAATGCAAATGCCACCTCTGGCTGGCCCCCAAGTGGGGTGGGAATGGAGATTGTGCAATATCCTTCCCCCAGGAATGTGGAGGGAATGGAGATTTTGCAGTGTCCTTCCCCTGGAGTGGGGTGGGAATGGGGGTTTTGCAGTATCCTTCCCCTGCCACGCCCACCAAGCCACGCCCACAGAACCGGTAGTAAAAAAATGTGAATTTCACCACTGCCCCCAAGCCCTTCTTCCTAAATTGTGTTGCTCACACCCCAATTCTACACCCAGCACTTCACAGCTGTTCCTAAAGCGATTGGAATAGTTTTAGGAATAGCCGCGAAGCGAATTGCTAAAATGAGGAAGTATGAGTTGTTGACACGGTGGTTAAAATCTGGATGGAGGCTTTTTGTTTAGCATCTCCTGCGTAAAAGGGATTTGGAATATTGCATCCAGTTTTGGTCACCACAATATTAAAAAAAGATGTGGAGACTCTGGAAAGAGTGCAGAGAAGAGCAACCAAGATGATGAGGGGACTGGAGGCTAAAACATACGACGAACGGTTGCAGGAACTGGGTATGTCTAGTTTGATGAAAAGAAGGACTAGGGAAGACAGGATAGCAGTCTTCCAATATCTCAGGGGCTGCCCCAAAGAAGAGGGAGTCAAGCTATTCTCCAAAGCACCTGAAGGCAGGACAAGAAGCAATGGGTGGAAACTCATCAAGGAGAGAAGCAACTTAGAACTCAGGAGGAATTTCCTGTCAGTCAGGACAATTAACCAGTGGGACGGCTTCCCTCCGGAAGTTGTAAATGCTCCATCATTGGAAGTTTCTAAGAAGAGACTGGACTGCCACTTGTCAGAAATGGTGTAGGATCTCCTGCTTAAGTGGGGGGTTGGACTAGATGATCTACAAGGCCCCTTCCAACACGGTTAATCTGTTAAGAGTCTCCCTGAAGAAACTCGGGACAAAAGAGTTGTGGGTTGCCTTTGGCAGGATAGGTTTGCTCTCCCCTCTCAAAACCCCACCGTTGATTTTCTTCTAGACACAACACAAAAATCTCTTAACAACAACAACAACAACAACAACGAAATACCAGCAACAGATAAGATGGCAGAGTCTGTTTTTTGTCCCCTCTCTCTGCCTGGCAAACAAATCAGCCTCGCCTTTCCTCTCCAGATGGAGCTCAGCTGATGGGGAGAGAGGCCATTTGTAAGTGCTGTGAGGGGCAATTTAAAAATAATGTCACCTCAATAAAAAGCAAGAAAATGACTCCTAGGCCATCCATTGTCGATGACACCCGACATACACTGGCATCTCGGTCCTGGCTTATTAAGCGAATCAGTGGGGCAAGCCATCATTGGCAGCTTGAGAGAGGATGTGAGGACCAGATAAGGGGGGGTTTTCTCCGACTTCTCGACTGCGAGGAAACGTCGCATCACTTCTGAGTCTCTCTGGGGTCCCCTTCACGCCCATTACGTTACAAGGAGCAAAAGAGATTTATATTTAATTTATAGCCACGCTCAAAACTGCGGTAGGAATTCTATTTCCGACCTGCCCCCCCCCCTTTTTTTTCTTTTCTTTTCCTTTTCTCTGCTCCCAAGCAACGAGTCTCGCTCCATCTTTCTTTCTTTTTTCTTTTTGGATTCCAGGCCAATCATTTGCAGTTGTCTCACCACATCTTTCCTTTTCGTCCGTTAGCAGCTTGGATCCGAGCCCCTCTTACCTTTACTTTTGGAACAGGGGCTTTGTAGTCCCAAGGAAAAGAGGTTTCCAGAATCCCAGTTCTGGTTTAGATCAGTGGTGAAATCCAATTTTTTTTTACTACCGGGTCTGTGGACGTGGCTTGGTGGGTGTGGTAGGGGAAGGATACTGCAAAATTTCCATTCCCACCCCACTTTAGGGGATGTATACTGCAAAATCCCCATTCCTCCCCCGCTCCTGGGGGAAGGATACTGCAAAATCTCCATTGCCACTTCACTCCACAGGAAGGATACTGCAAAATCCTCATTCCCTCCCCACTCCTGGGGGAAGGATATTGCAAAATCTCCATTCCCACCCCACTCGGGGGCCAGCCAGAGGTGGTATTTGCTGGTTCTCTGGACTACTCAAAATTTCTGCTACCGGTTCTCTGAACTACTCAAAATTTCTGCTACCAGTTCTCTGAACTATTCAAAGTTTCTGCTACCACTTCTCCAAACTACTCAAAATTTCCGCTACTGGTTCTCCAGAACCTGCCAGAACCTGCTGGATTGCACCCCTGGTTTGAGGATGTTCCAGGCATTGACTACTCTGTTACTGAAGTCATATTTTCTGTAATCAAGTTTGGAGCAGTTTACCTTGAGTTTGTATTGATTGTTTTCCTGTGTATTATTGAGGTTGAATCTGAAGAAGTCGTTGACAGGTAAGCCGTCGTATATCCATATATCTTCCGATTGTAATTTGTGACTTGGGAATTCTAGGGGTTGATCTACCCAACTGGAAGGACTCAATCCTTGGGAAAGCTTCTTCCAGAAGTTGTGGAACAATATCTCCCAAATGTCCCACACTGCTGCTTCTTTGAAACTATAGTTCTTCAACTTGTGGAAAGTCAACATTTCCCTACTCTTGATCTAGAAATTTTAGCAGGAGAACTTTGACTTTTGTTTGATATCCCCCTTTTCAGCTTCCGAGATCTTCTTCTGAATTATGGTTCAGTCCTTTAGCTCTAATGGTTCCTGGCTCCCTCTTAGTGGCTGAACTCTAATGAAATGTAATTATGATTTATATTTCCTGATCCTGAGGAAATTTATAGCTGCCATCATGAACAGGACATCAGATTTCAACCTGGTAGACAGAAAGCCTAGGTAGGCAAATCAAAGTTGACTTCTGTCCGTCTCTCCCAGAATTACAAATGTCACTGAAAAACATCGTAAGGCGGAGAATTTATTAATTATACATTCTTCGCTCGACCCGTGTGCAAGGGTGGGCTTCAAATATTTTGGCAGGGGGTTCTCTGCCCAGTTGATGGGTGGGTGTGGCCACAGTGGGTGTGGCCTCCTGCACCATGGTCGGGGTGGTTTCACCCTCCCCGGGCTCCAGAATCATCGAGCCTTCTGGAGGGCAAAAACGGCCTCCCCAGGCTCCTGAGGCCCTCTGGAGGCCAGAAACGGGCTTCCGGAGCCTGGGCCGGCTCGAACTTCCTATAGGCCCTTTTTTTGCCCTCCCCGGGGCCCTACACTTATCCGCATCCAAAATGGGCCACGTGGGGACTCCTGGGAGGGCAGCGCGGGGCGGGGTGGATGGAGCCAGCCAGGTTTGGGATTTGGGGGTTCTTCGAACTGCACAGAATTTTAGCTAGAAGTTCTCCCGAACCCCTGCGAACCCCCAGCTGCCACTCCCTGCCCGTGTAGTATATAGACAAGTTTATCGATTTAGATTTTCCTTCGTTTTATCCCTTCCAACTCTGTTAATCTGTTAATGATTGAGGAGAGGATCTGAACAAGGATCACCTCGGTTCTAATCTGACAGCCATGGAAATCATGCTGGCTTGCCGTTACTTCTTTATCTCGGAGGCGTAAAGGAAAAATAGAAAGGCTGACCTAGCCTAAAATTTGGGCAAAGGTTTTGAGACCCCCCTAATCTTATCATTGGTATAGTGAGAAGTGGGGGGAAATCCTCGCCGTTCTGCTAAGTTCTCTTAATTACACTTTATGAACCCTTGGTGCTTCTTAAGGCTAGTTAAGTAGCAAACTATGTGTTGATAATAAAATTTGCTTGCCTCTTGCAGATATCCAATTTGCTGTCTTCAAAGAAAGAAATTGGATTGTCTGCTCCCTAAATCGTTTTAATATTTGGCGTGGAGAGCTCCTGGCAGAAGCATTTCAACTGGAAAATAGGAAATGAGTCTAAAACTATAGACACAAACATGAGTAATGCCCACATTTGGGGGTGGGGGTGGCAGGAGGGAAGGCGACTTAGATTGAGAGATGGGAATGACGGAAATGCCAGTGTCATTTCTGCTTGGATTCAAAGAAGAACCTGGCAAGAGTTGATATAGCGTGAGATTTTTGCAGTCGTATAGAAGACTAAAAAAAATAAATAAAAAAGTGATTTTCCTCAGCACAGTTCCAGAATAAAAGAGAAATTTAAAAATAAGGAACTTATTATATTTATACTTATATTTATACATATTGGAAGGCACCAAGACAAGTTCCTTGTGTGCCCAGTCACACTTGGCCAATAAAAAATTCTCTTCTCTTCTCTTCTCTTCTCTTCTCTTCTCTTCTCTTCTCTTCTCTTCTCTTCTCTTCTCTACTCTACTCTACTCTACTCTACTCTAACTCTACATTCTGTTCCATTCTATTACTCTACCCTACCCTACCCTTCCCTTCCCTTCCCTACCCTACCCTACCCTACCCTACCCTACCCTACCCTACCCTACCCTACCCTACCCTACCCTACTCTATTCTATTCTATTCTATTCTATTCTATTCTATTCTATTCTATTTATTCCATTCCATTCCATTCCATTCCACTCCACTCCACTCCACTCTACCCTACTCCACTCTACTCTACCCTACTCTTAATTTCTATTCTATTCTATTCTATTCTATTCTATTCTATTCTATTCTATTCTATTCTATTCTATTCTATTCTATTCTATTCTATTCTACTCTACTCTACTCTACTCTACTCTACTCTAACTCTACATTCTGTTCCATTCTATTACTCTACCCTACCCTACCCTACCCTACCCTACCCTACCCTACCCTACCCTACTCTACTCTATTCTATTCTATTCTATTTTTTTCTATTTATTCCATTCCTTTCCATTCCATTCCATTCCTACATTTTCTTTGTCTCTAGTCTAACAAAGAGAAGGACTAGGGGTGACATGATAGCACTCTTCCAATATTTGAGGGGCTGTCACAAAGAAGAAGAGGGGGGGTTGTTAACCAAAGCACCAAAGGCAGGACAAAAAGTAATTAAAGGTAAAAGTTTCCCTTGCACATCTGTGCCAGTCGTTCCCGACTCTATGGGGGCGATGCTCATCTCCGTTTCAAAGCCAAAGAGCCAGGCTGTCCAAAGACATCTCTGTGGTCATGTGGCCGGCATGACTCAACGCCAAAGGCGCACGGAACGCTGTTCCCTTCCCACCAAAGGTGGTCCCTATTTTTCTACTTGCCTTTTTTAGGTGCTTTCGAACTGCTAAGTTGGCAGAAGCTGGGACAAGTCACGGGAGCTCACCCCATTACGCGGCACTAGGGATTCGAACCGCTGAACTGCCGACTTTTCGATCGACAAGCTCAGTGTCTTAGCCACTGAGCCACTGCATCCAAGAATTAATTAGGGGAGCATTATCAAGGAGAGATCCAACTTAGAATTAAGGAGAAATATCCTGACAGGGGAGAACAATTAATCGGTGGAACAACTTGTACCTAGAAGTTGTGGGTGCTCCATCACTAGAGTTTTTTTTTTTTTTAAGAAGAAACTGGACAGCCATTAGGCCAGGATGATATCGAGTCTCCTGTTCAAATGGGGTTGGTCTAGAAGACCTCCAAGGTCCCTTCCAACTCTTATCATTCTGTATCTCACACACAAGAAGACAAAAGGCATCCTGAACTCAATTGATGGCTATTTACATTTCACCAACTTGGGGATCTTTTATCGAGTTATTTTCTACACTTGTTTCCTGGTTTCATTAGGGAGGTGTTTTACATCGGGCTCATCTCCAAAATGGAGCAGCTTTAAATATATACCTATATACTTAAGCCAATTGTGGCTTTGAATTTTGATGGGGCGGGGTGGGGGTGGCGCAGAATTTTATGAGCCCAAGCACAATTGGCTTGTTGTCATTCAGCAGCGATAAGCAACGATCCAGGCTGATACCCCTAGCTAACTTGTGTACTGATCTGATTATTTTCAATTGGGAGTGAAATGCCAGAGGTTGTTTTATGTATTATTCAGTTCCTGTTGCATGAATTTTAGTCTTTGGATTGGGGGACGGGGAGAAAGATAGATGGATAGACTTTCTTCATGGAAAAGGGGAAATTAGTTGAACCGGCCCTATTGTTAGGTCGGTTTGACAGAACTTATTTAGGTAGAGTTTCTTTCTTTCTTTCTTCTTTCTTTCTTTCTTTCTTTCTTTCTTTCTTTCTTTCTTTCTTTCTTTCTTTTTTTCTTTCTTTCTTTCTCTCTCTCTCTTTCTTTTTGTCTTCCTTCCCTTTCTTTCCCTCCCTCCCCCTCTCTTCTTTCTTTCTTTCCTTTTCTTCCTTCCTTTCTCTCCCTCCCCTTTCTTTCTTTCTTTCTTTCTTTCTTTCTTTCTTTCTTTCTCTCTCTCTCTCTCTCTCTTTCTCTTCCTTCCCTTTCTTTCCCTCCTTCCCCCCCTCTCTCTCTTTCTTTCCTTTCCTTCCTTCCTTTCTCTCCCTCTCCCTCTCTTCTTCCTTCCTTCCTTCCTTCCTCTCCCTCCCACATCTATCTATCTATCTATCTATCTATCTATCTATCTATCTATCTATCTATCTATCATCTATCTATCTTTCTTTCTTTTTCTTTCTCTTCCTTCCTTCCTCTCCCTCCATCCCCCTCTCTTCCTTCCTTCCTTCTTTTTTCTTTCTCTTCCTTTCTCTCCCTCCCTCCCCATCTCTTCTTTCTTTCTTTCTTCTTTCTTTCTTTCTTTCTTTCTTTCTTTCTTTCTTTCTTTCTTTCTTTCTTTCTTTCTTTCTTTCTTTCTTTTTTTCAACAGGGCTGTTAAACATCTGCAGATGACCGATATTTATGGCACAATCTCATGCCTGGTTAGATGGCAATAAGTCCCATAGAGATTAATAGGGCTGACCAACCAGAAACACGGTCTAGCAATGGAATCTTCCTATATGATTTTATTATATACCCATCGTGTTTGAATGGGGAGGTACCGTTTTATTTCACATTTGCGTCACATTCTATAGAAGGTCGGAGAACCTGGGAAATACATGGAAGGCCTTTGGCCACTGTGATTTCCCAACAAGAAGTCTACTTTCTGGTTCATCTTAACTTCCGCAGCAAGAGAGAATGAGACGGAAATATTTGTTGCCTTGTGGGTCCTTGATGCTCTCTGAGCTGGTTGTTTTCTGGAGGACATTTCATGACCCATCTAGGTAAC